>JAGPOW010003316.1:37231337-37286948 GCA_030014935.1 Caiman crocodilus
CCTGTGACCCCAGCACTTGTTCCTGCCATTGGCAGGGGGTCAGACTAGATGGCCTGCTCTAGGCCCCTTCTGACCCTAGATACTATGATACTATGATACTATGTTCATTCGTTCTTTCGTTCATTCGTACTATCTATCTATCTATCTATCTATCTATCTATCTATCTATCATGCTTGGAGTTTCCTTTTTGTTTCTGTTTCTTGTTTCTCCACACCCAGTTCCTTTATCAAAACAAATTTCTCCACGTCTTTCTCCAGAGCTAACACCCCCCCCCCCCCCCGCACGCACTGGAGAGGTTGAACAGCAATTAAAAATATAGTGATTGTATAGAATCAATCAAACTATTGTACATCATATGCCTATTTATGCTTTTGATTTATGTTTGGACTGTGCTGTTGAGGTCTAATTTCACCTGTAAGATTTTTGAGCCACAACCACATCTCTAGATGTTGCCCTCAAGTACACAGTGATGCACTCTACATAAAAATAAAGATAACTAATGCTAAATACAGACATTCAAAAAGCCCATGGTGGAAGTGCTTTATTATGCTTTATTTAAAACGCTGTAAGTTAGGGTTCAAGTGAACCTAACACATTTGCTGTTCATTGGACAGGGCTTGAAGCCTGCTTACGTTGGCCATTGCGGGTGCTCCTGCACACCTTCCAGGAAGCTACTGAAGTGGCCCCTCTCCCCAGGCCTGGCCCCCTCACCCCCTGCCAACTGTTAGCAGTGGCTGGGGGAGAAGAGACCTGCGACCCCTTCACTTGCAATTACCCCATCCAGGCAGTGTTGTACCACAGGGTTGGGGCTGCTGTAGGGAAAGAGATCTCAGACCCCTTCCCCTGCAGCCTCCCCCTGCCAGGTAACCCTTCCAGCTAGCTCAGGGGGTCTGGGATCTGTGTCCTTGCAGTTGGCTTGGCCAGGCAACAACATGCTGTGCACCTGGGGCTGCTGTGTGGAGAGAGACCCTAGATCCCTTCCCCCAGCTGGACTGCAGTGCACCACAGGGTTGGGGAGGCTGCAGGGAGACCCCTTTCCCCACCCTGGCTGGCTGCACCTGGACAGAGGGAGGAGGAGAGGCTAGAGCATCAGAGGGCAGAGCCATCCTGTCCCTCAGGAAGAGTAATGAGCTGTGCGCAAGGCTAGAACATAGCTCTGTGCAACACTGCCTGGAATGGCAGTGATCGCACTCTAAGTGAACTCTTAATGTAACCTGGCAAAGACATTTGATAAAGCGCTGTAACAGAAAGAGCTTTAGTTTAATACCTCATTCATGGAGGGTTAACTTAGAGTGCAATCTGCCATCCTTAAAGCACTCTAAGAGCTGTGAATGTCTGTTCAGTTACAGCTTTAGAGGACTTTCTGCATGCTTAAAATGCAATGGATATAACATCTGTACCTAGCCTAGATGTTTAGTACTGGAAAACCAGGGACACCAGACATTAATACTGAGGGGTCTAATTCACTCTATTCAGAGGACTAATGCAAGACACTGGCAGCACTGAAGTCCCATTTAGTTTATTAAAGAAGGCCTTGAATGATTTGAATGTTGCGAACGCTTTGTCCTGACTTCCTGCCCAGGGGCAAATGTCAGCTGAGCAGCTTGCACCACACCTACCTATATCTTGAAGTGCTATAGCTATTGAGCCCAAACATTAAGAAGAGGAAATGTTATTTCCATCTTAAAGCAGGTGTGACAAGATCGGCTTTGTCAAATAATAGGACTGATTTAAAAAATAAAGATGACAAAGGCTTGACTGGGGACAGATCCCATATGTAGCACAGATGAGCATCATGGCAACCTTTCCTGAAGTAGGAAGAAATAACCTTATGAAAATGTACCTATTTCTTTGGCTCAGCTTTTACTTTTAGGAGAAAAAGATGTCATGGCACAGAACAAAGAGTAATAGAATTTTCAAACACATGGGAAACTCCCTTACTATCAGGATTATTATGAAGAGAGATGAACCCAGTTCCTTTGATGATTCTTCTGTTCACCATGGAGCTCAGCAAGTTTGGCAGCCTGCTAACTGGATAAGGAGAAGGTTTTAAAATTGAAATCATTCCTTCAAGTGTTGGTAAAGACATGTTGAAGCTGATTCATCACCCCTTGCATTGGGCATATGTTGGTGACATCATTTCCAGAAAGTGAAGTATTCATTTAAAAAGATTGATTCATAAGGGCTAACCCTCCCTTACGTGCCCAATGGCAGCTTTCACACCCTAGGAGGAGAAGTGAGTCAAAACAATCAAGCAAATCCTTGAAGATCTCAGTTTCTCCCTAAATCTTGCACCTCCCTTTTCTGAATGTCACTCATGAGATCAAGGGGCAAGGCCATCTCTAATGTTTGGCAAGCCCACCATGCCTCAGTGAGAACACCTCAAGTAGTTCTGCAGATGTACAAGTGACTGCCCTCATGGGGCTCTCTGTAGGATCAGGGCCTTAAGTATTAAGGAGTACTTCAGCAAGGAATTTTATTATGGGAGTATGTTGCATCTGTTTGGCATTACCAGGTAACACTGACATCCACACCTGATATGCTTGAAGTTATGCCCAGCCTTAAGTACCCTTCTGAATCAGGGCTTGAGTTACTGCCTACAGATACACATGAAATTAAATAAAATAACAAAATTTCTTTCTTAATGGGTATTTCACCATCTTCTCTTAATTTATTATTTCTGTTGTTCATTTTCTCGTACTAGGCCATCATTCCTGCCAAATACATTGAGTTACTGTAAATAAAATATAGCCACAGTTTTATTCAGAAAGACTTCCGATGGAAGAGGATCACCACTAATAAGGTACAGATTGCTGAATGCCACAGTGGCATGGTATGCTTTATTAAATAAAAGTCATAGTTTAACACTTTGAAAAAGAGTTGTGCTATCCTGGAACATTGTAATAAAGCATGACCCAGTTCTTTTGCCATTATTTATTTTGTTACCATAGAGATCTTTAACTTTCCCAGAGGACAGCACCCAAATAATTAAAACTGTGTTTTTTCTTTGTCAAACATGTGAAAAAGGTTTTATATGGAATGCATTAAACCAGAAAGTGCAGCTGTAGAGAGGAGCCTTCTTTGTTAACCTCTCAGACTGCTGGATCTGTATATTTGCATTTTATTGGAAGTCTCATATCTGGGATGTCTGCTGTGCTGTAAATTTGACTCTGATTGAATGTTTAATATTACATACAGAAGAGAGACCATGGGCCAGCTTCTGCTGAAATAACTGGCAACACTTTCCTAGTCTTTGCAGAAAAAAAGGTTGTGACTTGTATCTTCCCATTTGTGCTACTGTGCAGCTTTTAGACTTTGTCAGAAGGTATCAGAAATTTGCTGGTCTATTATTTAAGTTTTGTACGGAGAGTTATTCTTTGCCATTATTAATACTAGCCTATGTAACAGAGCCAGTTGACATTTTCTAAATGTGGAGTTTCATTACAATTGTCATAAAAGTTGGAGTTTGGAAAGGAACTCCCCCTCCTACCCTTCCAAACCGTCCACCCCCCAAAAGCTTTGCTTCAAACTATTTTGTTTTTTCTGCTAGATGTAGAGTCGTTTTTTTGCGACGCTACATCTTTTGACATTTTTCACAACTGAAATATTTTAATGAAATTTCAGTGTCATCATTTTTAATATTAAAAGGCAAATATTTTACTTTTATTTTTGATGGACTCTATTTTATCTTCTGCATGTAACCACTGTAGTGTGTATGCTTGTTTCTAGCTTATTTGTCAGAGAGCTTGTACACATGGCGATGCTGACCAGATCACTCTTCTGGAAGTGCTCTGAGTAATTGTTCCAGAGTAAAAGTCATATTATTCCAGAACAATTACTCCAAGCTGCACGAGAAATAATTATTCTTGAATTATTCTGGAATAAAATGATTCATCTACTCCTTCCCTTACCCTCCTCAAGCTTTCTAAAATATGAAGGGACCTATTCTATTATAAGGCTATTTTATTGTAAGGCTGTTACAAGCAATGGTGAAACCTTGTGTAGAGAATTTGTATCTGCTGAATTATTCATAATATCTTAAAGAATTGCTTTTCTCATCCTGCTGAGAGTTAATTAAGTTAATTTGCATATAATTTGTACATAAGGGGTGCATCTACATGAGATGCTTTACTGCATCTTAGCCTGATTTACTGTCCAATATGGGCATGCATCTACATGCACATGCCCTTACTGCACAGTAAAAATGAGTAATCGCAACTACATTTGATATCTGAAAATGCAGGTATCAAATTTAGCCGGGATTAGTTAAAGCACAGTAATGTACGTGTAGACATGATCTGGCACTAACTTCAGTATCGAATCTGTCCAGCCACTACGGGGGCCGCCATGAGCTCAGTCCCAGGGCTTCTGACTGGGAGCTTTTACTGCCCTGGTGCTGTGCTGCTGTCTGGTAGCCCATAGCTGCAGGCTATAAAAGCCTGAGGCCATTTTGTGCCATGGGGCACACTCCACAGGCAGCCTAAGAGAGCCTGTTGTCTGATTAGGAACACTGCAGGCCCTGTGTGGCCCCTGGACAGGACCCAGGCTGCGTTTGCCAGTCCTGTCCCCTAGCTGGAGCCGCTGCTTGGCCACAGATGTGTGTTGTAGAACGCTGCAGACTGCTGCACTCCTTGCCCAGCCCTGAGATCACCCCAGGGCTGCTGCCTGGCTGTCTCTGGCAGCAGAGCCAGCACCTGCTCCCAGTTGCTGCTCACTCCCAGTAGTTTCTCCTGTCTTTGCAGTTGCTGCTTCTGCTGTGCAGCTCCCAGTCCCTGGATGTGCCTCTCTGCTGAGTTCTCCTGAGCATTGTTTGGGGCTGGCCACACAAGGATAGTCATTCAAGGGCCCAGAGAGTTGGCTCAAAACACAATGTCCTCATCATCTTCCCCATTGAGGCCTGGCCCTGCCTGTGTGTGCACGCCTGTGCCATCTACCTGGGACCCAAACTGGACCCAGGAGGAGATTCAGCACCTCATGGCACTCTGGGGTGATGCAGAGATGCTGAGGCAGTTCAGGTGGGCAGGCACTTAAATGCCCATATGTGGCAGCTGACCCAGATTTTAGCACCCTGGGACCCAGACTGCACCCATGCAGTGATCACCAGCAGGGGCGGCCTGCCTAAGCCCCTGCACTGCCCAGACCCCTCCAGTGACATGTCACTGGAGGAGAGGTCCATAGGTGTTAAGCACTCCACCCTGCCCACTTCCCTGGCTGCTACACCTAGCAGCAGCTCAGGGATCCCAGGCCAGCAGCTGCCTTGACAGTTCCACATCCCCAAACCCCACCATGAGGAGCAGCCAGCCATGCCACTACCAGCTGTCAAAAGTGCCAGGTCCTCCCCAGCAGGGATCCCTGGACAGGCACTGGCCCACTGCTCACCATAAGCTGAGGACACTGGGTACAGCCAGTCACCATTGCCAACAGGGAGTACCATGCTGAGCCACCAGTCTCACCAGCCCTGGCCACGTGGTAAGGCCTGCATTGCGGAGAGGGCCCTCCCAGCCCCTACCCCCCAGTCCTGGCCCCAGGTTCCTCCCCACAGAACATGGAGAGGCAGGACAAGTTCAAAACTTTGTTGAGCAGCCCATGTGCCTGCAGCTTGGCAGCCACAGGCCTCTCACACCTGGAGGAAGGTGTTGATGGCAGTGGCGATGGGCCAGGGACATGTAGTGCTGACACAGAGAGCCTTCCAGGTGGTGACAGAGGTTGCGGAGAAGCCCAGGCTTGCCCCCTGTGTTATGATAGCTCAGGGTCTCAAACCAGGAAGCAGGTGTACCTAGGGCATCAAGAGGATTAGCAGCAGTAGAGCATAGTGGTTTAGGCACCCCTCTGCCTGCACAACCAGCTCATCACACACTGCCCAGGACAGAAGCAGCAGGGCCGGTGGAGGGGAGATGTCTCTGGAGTGCCTCTCCGGAGTGGCCCCCAGCAGGGAAGGTGAGGGCACAACCAACCCCTCACCCCAGTTGCTTGAGAGCCCCATGCACCCCAAGCCTGGGTGCCATAGGCTGGGTGGCAGCACAGCAGAGTCGTTGGCCTACAAGGAGAGAGGGGGCAATGGGGTCTGAAGCCAAGGTAGCAGGTGCTGCCAGCAGCCAAGCCTGTTCTATCTTGGGAAGGGAGAGGGAGAGGCAGGCTTAGTGGCTCACCGGTCCCAGGGGAACTGCAGGGACAAGGGGCTCAGCCAGCAGCTGCCTGGGCCATCCTACCTGGCCAGACTTACCAGGGTCCCTAGACACCCTTACACAGCCAACCCTTAATCTAGGGCCAGGCACCATATGGTCTCTGGTGCAGTGCATCTTATCTCTGAAATGTTGCAAACTCCTACAAAAGACTTCTGTCTCTTGCCTCTGCAGGGCCAAAATCTGGATGTGGGGGAAAGCTCACAAGCCCCAGTGGGGATGCAGCCTCCACTGCACTACAACACACTGCTGGAGCACACTGCATGTGCCAGCTATGCCTGAAATGAGTGTGTACTCAGACCCTCCTGCTTCAGTGGCAGGTGGAGCTGGCTGAAGGGGAGGCGGCACAGGTCCTGGCCTGGCAGGTGGAGGACATGTCCCAGGAGGAGGAATTCAAGGCTGAGGTCTTGCCCCCTAGAGCGGGAGCACATGTGGGTTCTGTGTGAGCAGTCTGCCATGGATCCCTGGGCAACGGAGCCTGCAGACACAGACCAATGGGTCCTGGACACCGTTCTGGGCCTGGTAGTTACATGTGTGTGCCCCACTGCCCTGGTGGGGGGTCCAGGTTCCTGGTGTAGGGCGTCTTGATCCATGGGATTAGTGGGTAAACTGGGTCCCGATGAGGATGAGTGGGATGATGGCAGCAGATTAGCAGGACAACTGAGATGTCCATGAGGATCTGGGGATCCTGTTCCTGGGTGCCAGGACCAGGGGCTGGGGCAACCATGGCTGAGAAGCACAGGTGGGGCAGGAACAGAGCTGTCACAATCTTCCTGTGTCTGTGCCACCCTGTTTCTCTCAGCAGAGGACGTATCTGTCTAGACTGCACAGTGTTGAGGGGGGAGGGGTGTTTTAAGGGTTGCTGACAAGTGCTGGCAGCTGGCTCTGGCTTCAAGATGGCTGTTAAGTGCTAGCAACCTTCTGGCCAGGTGCTGAAGCTCTGTCTCGGTGGCCACAGTGGGACATGGCATTATATTTAGGGCTGGAGGGACCTGGCACTAAATTTAGTGCTAGTTCTCTGCATATGTAGACATTGCCAAAAATTGGTTAACGCACATTAAGCTAATGAATAATAAATTTAGTTGCGACTATTTGCATATGTAAACATGCCCCAGGTTCTATTGTTATTCTTCTTCTAGACTGTAGCTTGTTGTTGGTTCTTAAATTAGGAGTTTTGTCCTTAAGTGTTTGTAAGGTATATGGTAGCTGCTACCACAGAAAAACAATATAGCCTCAGATACCACCATGGACCTTTTCTGTTTCTAAGGACATCAGTGTTAATCTCCTAATCACATCAATCAAAGAAGGTCAGACTTTATGTGGTTACTCTTGGCAATTGCTGCCTTTTTAAATAGGATCCACAAAACCACCATACCCACCTCAAACTTTTCCAGGAGACCATCCTAGTTTTGACTTCCTCCTGTTTAGTCCCATTTTAGAAGGTGAGATTTGACTCACACAGTAAACCAGATTATTGGCTGGTATAAATCAATAATGCTCAATTAACTTCAATATAGTAATACAGATTTAACTTACTGAACATAAGGCTTCATGTTTGTGTTTGTTCACTTTCTGCACAGCAATAATAAGATACCAATCAGTATTCTGGACTAAGATCTAATACAAAAACACTTGGCGGATTCCTTATCAAGATAGCCCTTTAATATCTGCCACACCAATGTTGTGTAATCATGAATGGGAAAGGAGGTCATCTAAGCATTCACAAACAAGACAGGATGGCCCATGAGAAAATTATCCCTGTTAAGATATGATCCACATAATGAAAAATATTGAGAATCCCTATTCTAGAGATTTTCATCTTGACTCCACTTCTATCCTAGACTTATATATCCAGTTTTATAGTCTTGTTTTTGCCTCAGTGCTTGAAAAAGCAACACAGTAGAACCTCAGTTTTTTTGATGGTTTTCTGAACCCCTATTTATCCTGAGAGACCATTTTGGGACAGTGCTTTAATGCATATATTCAATCACTACCTCAGCAAACCCCCAATTTTACGAAAGTCTTGAAACTTTAAAAAATAAGAACAGTTCTCTTTTAACTCTGATGGTGATCCCATTTCTATGCAAACAATTGAAATGGTATTGCTTGGATTTCCAAGCTTTTTATTTCCACTGAATGGCAAACCAACACCTGAATTCAGGTTATTCTATAAATAGTTGCCATTTTGCTTCTCTGACTACACACAAAGCCACAGTTGACTGCAAGAAACACAGAGTAGTTAGCCATGTTAGTCTGAAGCCAGGCAGAAGGCAGGCTAGAGTTGTGCCTTATAGGCTGACTAAGTGAGAGATGTATAAGCTGTCATAAGCAACAGCTTACTTCATCAAATGCTAAGTATATTCATACATCTAATAAAGTAAGCTGTTGCTTATAAAAGCTTATGCATCTCTGATTTAGTTAGCATACAAGGTTCAACTCTACTCTGCCTTCTGCAACAAATATGAGAATTTTGTCTATTTTGCCAAAAGAAATCCTTGATTGTAAGCAGTAGCAAGTTTCTACAAATTGCGCTGACTGCAAGATCAAACCAAGAAAGTCCATTTTCTCTTACATTATCTTTAAAACTATCAGAAGAATCTGGGCTTCCAAGAACACAATCCATAATGCCCCTTGTGACTAATACATTATATCATTCCCTTCTGGTGGAAATAAATAGCCTCATGCCATTACTTCCTGTAAAGCCATCATAATTGCAAACCTCAGTCTCATGGAAAAAACTTCCTTAGCAAAACTGGACAGGGGCTGTTCATCTTTGGAATGCATCTGAATCTATCAGAATCATTGAGAACATTTAAGTTGTGCTAAGTTTAAGGTTCCCTTTCTTGAAAGCAGACAAAGAATTTGGAATTTAATTTAAATTATTGGAGGATGAAACTATAAGTGTATATTAACTCTTTAAGAAGAAATATTATGTGATGTGAAGAAATGCTATGCTGCTGTTCCTTTGTATATTTACTAACATTGCTGAACATGCCAGGAGTATTTTAGAGATGGAACCAAAACTACGCAATGAGGAGAATGTGTCCTAAGAGAACATTGGTAGATTCATAGATTCATTGATCTTAGGGGTGGAAGGGATCTCGGAAGATCATCGAGTCCAGCCCCCTGCCCCAGAGGCAGGAAGTCAGCAGGGATCATAGGATCCAAGCAAGATAAACATCCAAATGTCTCTTGAAGGCATTCAAACTAGATGCTTAAACCACCTTCAGTGGCAGTCTATTCCAAACCTTGGAGGCTTGGACAGTAAAGAAGTCCTTCCTTATGTCCAGCCTGAAATGGTCATGGAGGAGTTTGTGACCATTTGAGCTTGTCATCCCTTGGAATGCTCTGGTGAACAGATGTTCCCCCAGATACTGGTGAGCTCCCCTGATAAACTTATAGGTAGCCACCAAATCACCCCTGAGCCTATGCTTTTCCAGGCTGAAGAGTACCATGGCTCTCAATCTCATATCTCATATGGTCTATTTTCCTGACCTCTGATCATGTGCATGGCTCTTTGCACTCTCTTAAGCTTCTCCACATCCTCTTTGAATTGTGGAGCCCGAAATTGGACGCAGTAACCCAGCTGTGGCCTCACCAAGGTCAAGTACAAGGGGAGAATGACATCCTGGGATTTGCTTGAGAAACATCTATAGATGCAAGCCAGCATTTTGCTTGCTTTACTAGCTGCAGCATCCCATTGCAGGCTCATGTTCATCTTGTGGTCAATCATGAACCCCAAGTCCCTTTTGTCTGTAATGCTAGCTAGCATAGCACTGCTAAGCCTATAAGTATGCTGAAGGATTTTCTTCCCATGGTGGAGAACCTTGCATTTTTCAGTGTTAAACACCATCAGGTTCTTGTCCACCCATTTCCTGAGCCTGTCAAGGTCAGCCTGGATCATTGTCCTGTCCTCAGATGTGGATGCTTTACCCCAGAGTTTGGTGTCGTTGGCGAACTTGGCCAGTTGGCTTCTAACTCCAATGCCTACATCATTAATGAATATGTTGAATGGTAAAAGCCCAGGGACAGAGCCTTGAGGGACCCCACTGGTCACAGGGCACCATGACAATTGACTTCCATCAACCACCACCCTCTGGGTCCTACCCTGGAGCCAATTCCCCAGCCAGTGGATTGTGGTGAGGCCAAGGCCACAGTTAGCCAGTTTTGCCAAGAGGTGATCATTGGAGACCAGATCAAAGGCTTTTATAAAGTCAAGATATATGACATCAATCTCTTCTCCCTTGTCCAGGTGATAGGTCACCCAGTCATAAAAGGAAATAAGATTGGTCAAGGAAAACCTACTTGCAATAAACCTGTGCTGACTATCCCTCAGGATGTTGGCGTTGGCCAGTCCATTAAGGATGGCCTCTTTGATAATCTTTTCTAAGACCTTCCCTGGGATAGAGGTCAGGCTGATGGGCCTGTAGTTTGCCAGATCCACTTATCTCCCTTTCTTGAAGACAGGTACCAAATTTGCCTTCTTCCAATCTTTGGGTACTTCCCCGGAGCACCAGGAGTTCTCAACGATCCATGCCAGGGGCTGAGCTATGATGCTAGCCAGCTCCTTGAGTACCCTGAGGTGTAGATTGTCAGGGCCAGCTGACTTGAAGGTATCCAGCCTCTCAAGGTGTTCCTTCATGAGGTCCACATTGATGGAGGGCAAGGGATCTCCCTCATCCAGGCCTCCTTGTTCCATGATGGGCAGGGGCGTCCTATGGGACTGGTGAAAGACCAATGCAAAGTACCCATTTAGTAAGTTGGCTTTTTCCTGGGAGTCGGTTGTCAGTTGTCTCATCTGGTTTAGCAGGGTCCAGTGTTGCCCTTGTTTTTCCTTTGGCTCCCCACATATCTATAAAAGGACTTTTTATTGTCCTTGATACTTGTAGCTAGTTGGAGTTTCACTGTAGTTGTTCGCTCTCTTCAGGGCTGATCCAGTGCAGAATATTCCTTCTTGGAGGTGGATCCAGTCCTCCATCCTTTGTAGGTCTTTCTTTTTAGATGCAGGAGGTCTGCCAGTTCCCTGTCTCGTGATGAAGTGGGTGTGTAGCTGGCTATAATGTTTTAGATAATTTAAACTGAACAGGTTTATTTTTAAGCCTGCTCATGGTTCAGCTTTTATTGTATAACTTGAAAAAGCTCATCTTCTCTTTACACATTTGTTTTCTATTTATTCATTTTAATTCTATAGTAGAGCTTCAGATGAAAAACTAAAATAAAGGGGATGGGAGAGAGGATTATGTATGGGCAGAGCATAAGTAACTGTGAGTCTGTGGTAGGTCTGAGCTTCCCAGCCCTCAATAGGAGGTTAACCGAACTCAGTGTTACTATGAAGTTCTTAACATTCTTCTGCTATCCTCCTCAATTACATGACTGAATCTTCTAATGAACTCTCTCATTAAACTAAAGAGGTAATCCACTCTAGTATGAGGCTGCCTGCCAAAGAGTTCAAGTTGTTAGAAGAAATGAAGTGGTTCGGCATGCCATGATATTAATGTGCCAAGGCAACAAAAAAAAATCTTTTCTCAGGGTCCAGAACTTTAAACAAGAACAAATAATTTTCATTAAAAAGCCACAATTTCTGTAGGGAATTTTCCCTGGAGGGAGGAACATTTCTTTTCCTAAGGAGTAGGATGAATTTTGCACTTCATTAAATGCCTTGATCTTTTCATCACATTTGCCTTTAATGCAAAAACATAATCTTAGTCTATGTTGATTAATGATTACAACAACTCTGTATGTGCACATAATAAAGTAAGGGTTCTTTAAAAAAATGAAAAGCAGTATAAAGTCTCATCTCATGCTTCCAGTAATATTACAAGAACAGTTAATTTATAGTAGATATTTTAATCTCGGAGGAGGGAGGTAGAAGATTTAAACTTTCATAGGTCTTTAATTTCCTCTTAATTAAGTCTTAACTCAGACTAATTATCAAATTATCTAATGAGGTGCTTAAGTGATTTGTTTTATTGTAGTATCTAAACACTTCAAACCCAGCTCCAGGCTTTATGTAGACACATACCAGGGAGCTAGTCCCCAACTTAGCTACTGCCTTAATGTGGGTCAATAAGCAATGAAAATAGGGGACCAAAAGTATTTTGCAGAAATCTAACAGCAGTGAGTATAGTGTTAAGGATGCACAGGGGACCAAGGGTCTGTGGCCAGTCAGCCAGGTGGCCTACAGCAGAGGGTGCAGAAGCGGGTGGTCTACCAGTGCCTCTCACACATGGTGCCCTGACCCCACTTCCAGGTGTATGTCTCACCCAGAGCCTCAGTGGGGGAGACCCATTGCTGTCACTGCCACTGCAGCTGACACTCCTGCTGCCAGGTGTCCTCCACCTACTGTGCCCATGCCTCATGGAAGAGCCCATAGGTCTCATAGATGTTGTACAGCACACAGGCTGCAATGATGTTAGTCTCAATGACCTCAAGGCAGGTGGTGAGGGTGTGCTAGTACCCCTTCAGGTGTCCAAAGGTGTACTCAACCAGTGTGCAGGTCTAGTCCAAGAACTGTTGAAATGTGGCTGGTAGGGGTTGAGCTGGCTGGTGTAGGGCTGCTTGAGCCAGGGGAGGAGCGAGTAGGTGGGGTCTCCAGTGAGGAGGGGCAGGACCATCACCTCATCCAGTTGGAGATCATATGGCATGAAGTGCTCACTCTCCACCAGGGAGGCAGGGTGGAGTTGTGGAAGACATGGGCATTGTAGATGCTGCCAGCCCAGCCAGTGCTGATATTGGTGAAGGTGCCCTTGTGGACCATGACAGACTGCAGCATGACTAAATGAAAGCCCCACCAGCTGTAGCACGAGTGCTCACTGTGAGGCAGGCAGGTGATGGGGATATGGGTCCCATCCAGGGCCCAAATGTACTGGGGGAAACCCAGGGCACAGAACCCCACCACCACCTCCAGAGGCTCATGTACCCAGAGCACGGTGTGCCCCAGCACCTCTTGGAGAGTGCCACAGTCCTCCAGGATAGCCTTCTCAGCAGTCACCTTGAGCACCCTGAAGTTGGCCAATGTAGCACAGGCTGGCAGGTGTGGCCAATTTGAGCAAGGCAATGGCCAACCGGATCTCCATAGGGAGGGGTGGCTGCATGGTGATGGATTGCAGGTACAGGTGTAATTGGTTAATGAGCTCCTGAAATGTGGCCCTGCTCACTCAGAATGACTCCAGATGCTGCTTGTCATCCCAGGTGCACTGGACAACATGGAGCCACGAGTCCCGGCTGGCAGGACAGGCCCACAGGTGGTGGGGCTGGAGCCCTAGGACCTTATGGTTGGTACTCATGGCAGCATCCATGTGTGCATCATTGGCATCCCTGCTGGGGTCTGGGTGGAGGGGCAGAGGCTGGGCAGCATCAGTGTGGCAGGATCATATGGCATGAAGCTCTGTGGCAGGGGGCAGGAAGCCTAAGTCAGCAGTAAGCCTGGCCACATGGCCATGTGGCACTTGGGAGCAGACAGGGTAGTGAAGATCCTGGGCACTGCTGGCCACTGTGGTGGGGAAGCATGGTGAGCAGGGCAGGAAACAGAATCCCAGGGTGTGGGTCATTGCTGCTGGGGCCGGGGGTAGAGGAGCCATCACAAGGTGGGCACAGACTCTGCAGGCAGAGTTGAAGATGGTTGTGCCAGCATGCTGCACAATGTTCTGGGCCAGAAAAGCAGAAGGCCAGGGAGCACCAGATGGGACTGCCTTTTAAAGAGTGCCCCTGGCACCCAGGCAGCTGTGGCCAGAGCCTCCAGCTCTCCCTAGCTGCTGCAAGGAGACAGAACAGGGCTGGAGGAGTCCTGGAGCAGGCTACTCTCATAAGGAGCAAATCTGCTCCCAAATGGCTGCATGTGTAGATGTATGTCCAGGGCTGGTTTACTATGCAGTAAATTACTGTGCAGTAAACCCAAATAGCATTAGTTGCACATATAGGATGTGTCCAGAAGAACATGAACCTTTGGTTCCCCAGTGACAACAAGCACTGTGGCACACCTTGTGCCGCTGGCAATTGTCCCTGGAGAACACCCATGCCATGTGCCCTGTGGTGTGTGGTAGGGTACCCCAGGTGGGGTTAGGGAGGCTGGGGTCAGCAACTGTGCTGGCCCCAGCAGCCTTACCTAGGTCCTGGGGGCCAGGGAAGCTGCAGCCACAGTGCTCCAGGATCTCCCTGGGGCAACCCCACCCCCCCATGCTTCAAGGTAGCAACATGTGAAATGCCTAAATGTTCAATGTGTGGTGCAGATGGGTCTGTGGTTCTAGATACAGCAGGGCTGCGCTCACCTGAATGTGGCCATAGACATGCCTAATGTGGCCCACAAAAATCCTCCTGTAGCAAGTTGCCACCTCAGGGCCTTTTCAACCAGGGCCTTGGCTCTGAGCATCTTTATATAGGCTTTTAATATATAGGCTTTTACACTAGCTAGCCTTTGCTCCCTGCGGTATCTCCCAGCACATCCCAATAAGGCACAGTCTCTTCACAAATAAATCAAGTAACCAAAACAAGAATCCTTAAGTTCGGGACTGTAGTAGTTCCACTATGGCTCCTGCCTTCCCATAGCAGGCTTGCCCTCCTAATAGGCCAGAAATCTCCCATATCTAGTGTTTCTCCTCCACAACTCCCTCTGGATCTGCCTGCTGGGTCTTTTGACTCCTTGTGAGCCACTCCATCACTAGCCTTCACACAGCTGGAGGCACACAACTGTAAGTCATGCCTCCTCTTAAGGTGACAGACCAACATCTTATACCTCCCTACAAACTAGCCTGCGCTGAGTCCCATTTACTGACAAGGTTAGGGCACAACTATTTATCTGGCGCTGTTATACACATTTAATAATCCATTTAATGTGTTTTTATTCTGGAATGTCCAGGCTAGCTTGGCTCTTTATCCTGGGCCTTCTCTATTCTATACTGCAGTCATAGAAAAGCTTCACTCTGCCATTGTAAGTTAGACCTACGTGTAACACCCTTTCAAAAAGATAACACGTTTTATTTTGCAATCATGAAACTTAGACCTAAGGGTAAATTAGGAAAGGGGTTCTCAAGACAGTTATTCAAGTATAGACCTAGCCCTACCTGCTCATTTCCAGATTCCAAAACATGGAAATGTGCAAAGACTGGGTCTAAGTATCACTCAATATTTATAAAGATCCTGATTGTTCAAGGTACAAGCCTAATTTTAAGCATACAAGTAGCAGTCCAATTGACTTCAAGTGGCTTGATGAATGACAGTTATACTGTGGTGCTTCTGTAGTCATTGAAGACCAAATGAAAGACCATTGATACCATTTGTAAGACTCACATTGACTTATGCTGGCTTCAAATCAGGCCCTTACAACATGATCCAGAACTACTGAAATCAATGGATACTTTACCACCACTGCTTTAGACTAGACTAATTCATATTACTGTGGTGTTTGTGGTTTATGTTTGTACAGGTATGTCTGCTGGCAAACACTGTGATTGATCTAGCCAGCTCTGGATTACAACACACAGACTTATCATGCATTTTGTTCTCTATAAAGGAAAATATCCCATTTAGGATACATGACAGTCTTCCTCTTTTCCACAGAAATTAAAGGGACATTAGCATAGTGATTAATGCTCCAAATTCATGGAGGATAACATGCTAAAGAGAAATAGATAGGCCAATAGAATGAATAGAAGAATTTGTGTCATTACCTATTGGAGGATGAGGCTGAGTCCAGTATTGTAATACATCCTGCACTCATGCATGGGATTTGACTAGATGACTCTTGCAGCCCCTTCTAACTCTGAGACTTGATGGCTTGACATGTTCAGCTTTGCCACAGTGAAGAATTTTCAGAGTAACTAGATGTTATGTCTGAGTAGAAAATACAACCATTCTTAAGGAAACAAGCAATGGGACTGTGAAGGGATTAAGTAAATAATATATATGCATAAAAACATATAATATTGTTATATTGATCCCAAGCTAATGTCTCTCAATGTATCTCATTCCTGTGTTCTCTGTTTCAAAGGAATCATCCTAAATTAAATTAAATTAAATTAAATACATTTGAGTGGTCTTAAGAACATAAAAAACTAAGAAGTGCCATACTGGGTCAGACCAACTGTTGATAAAACCCAGTATCACTAATAGCAGGAGTTGATTCTTTAGAGAAAAAAACATTAGGACTGTGGAAAGCTTCAGTTCCTGATTCAATTCAGCAGAGATTCAGCCCGATTTGGCAGGCAGCTCATGAATGCTGTAATGACAGGGTGGATGGAGTGTCCCACAGGAGCACGGGGTAGGGGGGAGAGGGGAGGTCCCAGCATGCTCAGCAGCAGATGTGGAAGTGGACACCAGATGTGACACTTCTGGGTCTGCTGGGGAGCTCCGTGCCCCCCCCCAACATCCTTTCTGGCTCAGTGACTGGTGCCTCCTGGGTCAGGGGGTGCAAATGGGATCCCCCTGTGGTTGATCACTGAGCCCTGCTCCATCATGCGTGCTTGGCAGCAGATCCAGAAGTGGACTGGAAATACTTCCTCCACGCTCCCGTGGGACGCTCCATGGGCCCCAGCATTGCAGCATTCATAAGCCGCATCTGGTTCCTCGAGGTATGTAGAAAAAGCATTTGGTCTATGATCAAATCGCTGATTCTCTGAATCAACATTGAATCATCAGATTCAACCGAATCAAATCAGGGACAGTGATCCAAATCAACGAATCAAATCACTGTCCCTGATTCGGGCTGAATGCAAATCGAATACAGCCCATATCTCACACCCCTAGAAAATATTGAACCAAGTATATCTAAAGTGATCTATCCTCTGTTCATAATTCTCCTTGGCATTCACCATGATTGGATTAGAGATGCCAAAGGAAACATATCCGACTGTTTTGCTATTTCCATCTTAGCTACCAAATAAACCACTAAAAATCTATGATCAGGTGATCAATTTTACTGAAATTGACAAGAGCAAAAAAAAATCTGAGGCAAGAGTGAGGCTTCACTTCAAGTGATTAGATTCTAATTGTGCAACTAGAGTACTGTCTGCAAAATCACCCACTATTTGTATTGACTCAGAGACCTACACACAATGGTGGGTTAAAAATGTGCTCATTTTTTGTTATTCTGGTTTCTGTTGAAGGATTCAGCACCTTTTCATCTGTGTGATGTTTAACAGCATTTGAAATAGCATTCAACAATTAAAAAAAATGGAAGTAATTCAGAATACTTCTGCTATAAAACTTATTTGTATTAAAATGTTACTCATGCAGTAAAATAACTCCAAATTTGTAATCTGCTTTCCCATTCCTGTTTCTTCAAAGACAAAGAGGTATAATATAATGTTTCCTTACAAATACTTCCCATTAGGAATGAAATGTTAGTTGAGAAAAGAGGGTTATTTAAAGAGTGCAACAATTTTTCTAGAGCTGCTAGAACAAACAGTTCTGATATTATGTGATATACCATGAGATATTCTCTAATTTTTTGTTCTGCTTCATGCAGAAGCAGCATGACACACAGAGAATTACTTTAGTCTCACCTGCCATTTCTTGCCGCACTCCCACAATTCTTCCTTCAGGTGCTCCAGAAAGTAGGAGGAGTACAACACAATACAACAGACCCCTGTTTTGTTTTGCTTTGCTTTTAATAACCCTTTATCCATAAATTTGTTTAGGACATAGACTGGGATCATCATTTCCTTCACCTTGTCTTCCTTAATTTCTTGACTTACAGTTTATCTTAGAGCCTTTTGTTAGGACTCATAATTAAGCAGTGAGTCAGTAGCCCACAAGCATTATGCGTGGAGCCAGACGTGATCAGCAAACTTCAGTGACCACCTGTTCCAAGCCGTTTCCTGTGTGGGTGGCCAAGTTCAGAGACACTTAAAATATGAGTTACGGTAAATTTTGTTTAACCTTATGTACACACTGCAAGCCCTCACGGTTGTTGAAAGAGGACAGAATTTAACTTGAATCCTGTGGACCAGAGACTCCTCTCATTTATACCAGTTTAATTAGGCTGATTTCAATATAGATTTTCTGAATTTACCATGGGTTAAATAAGAGCAGGAATCTGTTCCTAAATCAATCCAGCCACTTTCATTGTGAACTATTCTTCCTCTTGCAACATTGGTCTGGCATACTGCCTCTCTTCATATTCAGCCAACCAGTTTCCTCCATGCCTCTAGTGACTGCAGCAAGTGCTAGTCACTGGCATAACTTGGGTAGGATGAGGGAGGCACCAGCTCCCAGATGCTGACTTAGAGGGGGCAATAGTATGGCCCCCTCTTCCCACCCAGGAGTCTCTTCCAAAGCTCTGCACAGCCCAGCCATAGGGAGCTTTGCAGCCCCTGTAGTGTATCCATAGGGGAAAGAGCTAGGCAAGATGAGGTAAGGGTACCTCTGCCCCTCTCCCCAAACCACCCTGGAGGCTTTGAGCACAGCCCTGTGCTCAAAAGTGAATCAGGGAGGAAGGGGGAGTGAACAGGGCACCAGGAACAGCCTCTAGGAATATGCACCAGTCAAGCTGCTGTAGCAGTGTTAGTGAGCCCATCCCTCAGCTGAAGCAATCTAAGATCACGGTAGCAGGGGCTGAAGCAGTTACCGTTGTTCACCAATCACCCCTTCACAGTAGCTATCCCGTTACTTGGTTACTCAACTTCTGTATTTCAACTTTTTTATTGCTAAGTAGATCATCTATGTATGTGAACCCCAAGCTGCTACATGTTTGCCCCATATCTAGCTAATAGTGTTTGTTATGTCAAGGCTTTAAAATGGCATTTTTTATGCCAAGACCTACATCAGAGTGCAGAGAGTAGGGAAGGTAAGATGCCAATCTCCCTCTCCCTCAGCCCCACTCTTGCTCTCCAATGGTTAACATAGTTCCCAGCCTAGCCGCCCACCTCTGCCCTGGGTGCTGAAATAACTCACTATACCCTGGGACTATACCTCACTTGGACATGAACAGCATACAAGAGACACTTCCAGTCATTGGAGAAGTACCATCATGCTGCCTCCAGAACATCCTTCAAATCCATAGGTTTATAGATGTTAGGGTCAGAAGGGAATCCAACAGATCATCAAGACCAACCCCCTGCCTAGGCAGGAAAGAGTGCTGGGGTCAGATGACGACAGCCAGATGCCTATCCAGCCTTCCCTTGAAGACCCCCAAAGTAGGGGGGAGCACCACCTCCCTTGGAAGCCCATTCCAAATTTTGGCCACCCTTACCATGAAGAAGTTTTTCCTGATTTCTAGCCTGAATCTGCTCTCTGTCAGTTTGTGACCATTGTTCCTTGTTACCCCAAGAGGTGCCCTGGTGAGCAGAGCATCTCTAATCCCTTGCTGTGTTCCCCTAATGAGTTTGCAGGCAGCCACAAGATCACCTCTCAGCCTTCTCTTGTTGCATCATCTGCCACCACTGAGATCAGTCTATCTCCATCCTCTTTCGAACCCTGCTTCAGGTATTTGAAGGCTGCTATTAAGTCCCTTCTCAATCTCTTCTTCTCTAGACTAAATGAGCCCAGTTCCATAAGTTTTTCTTTATAAGTCATGTCCTCCAGCCCCTAAACCATTTTTATTGCCTTCTGCTGGACTGTCTCCAATATCTCCACATCCCTTCTGTAGTGGGGGGCCCAAAACTAAACACAGTACTCAAGGTGTGGCCTCAGCAGTGCTGAATAGAAGGGAATAATTACTTCCCTTGACCTCCTGGCAGCCTATCTACCAGTGCAGCCCACATTAGCCTTGTTGGCAACAATGGCACACTGTTGACTCATATTCAGCTTACTGTCCTCTGTAACCCCCAGGTCCTTTTCCGCAGAGCCAGTTAGTCCCCAGCCTGTACTGGTGCATGGGACTGATCTGTCCTAAGTGCAGGACTTTGCACTTGTCCTTGTTGAACCTTATGAGATTTCTTTTCTCCCAATCCTCAAATTTGTCTAGGTCACTCTGAATCCTAGCTCTACCCTCCATCTCATCTACTGCTCCCCACAGGTTGGTGTCATCTGCAAATTTGCTGAAGGTGTGCTCTGTGCCATATTCCAGGTCATTGATGAAGACATTGAACAAAACTGGCCCCAGCACCAACTCCTGGGGCACTCCACTTGATACTGGCTGCCAACTAGACATTGAGTCATTGATTACTACTCTCTGAACCTGATGCTCCAGCCAGGTTTTTATCCACCTTATTCGCCCAGTCTGTACTTCCTTTACTTGCCTGTGAGAACATTGTGGCAGACTGTATCAAAACCCTTGCTAAGAATCAAGATACACGACATCCACTGATTTCCCGTCATGCACAGAGCAAGTCACCTTGTTGTAGAAGGCAATCAGGTTGGTCAGGCATGACTTGCCATCGGTATATCCATGCTTACTGTTCCTAATCACTTTTTTCTCCTCCAAGTGCTTTGAAATGGATTTCTTGATGGATTTCATGATTTTTCCAGGGACTGAGGTGAGGCTGACTGGTTTGTAGTTACTTGGATCTTCCTTTTTCCCTTTCTTATATATGGGCACCAAAGTTCCCTCTAAGGTATGCATGTGCATGATCATGCACAGTTCAAAATCTTGCCAACTTTCTAATGCTGTGCACCCACCCAGAGAGGAGCTATGCACGGAGCGTGGCGGAGGCACTGGGGCCAGCGTGGGACACTTACTGAAGGTAAGCTCCTCATGCAGGGCAGGCAGCAGCTCCTTCTCGAGGTGAGGATGGGAATGGGGCCTGGGGTTGGGGGCTGGCGCGGCCTGTGCCAGCTCTGGGGAACTGCTCCACAACCCTGCATTGCTTCAGGGCTGGGGAATGGAGCAGTTCCCTGGAGCCAGCGCCAGCCCCCAGCCCCAGCCCCAGTCCCCAGCCCTGTCTTGCCTCACCTCAGAGAGGAGCCACTTCCTGCCTTGCATGAGGAGTGAGAAGCTTACCTTTGGTAAGTGTCCCATGCAGGCCCTGGTGTCTCCCTTTCAGTTCTATCAATTGGAGATGATATCTTTTATTAAACCAACAAATTTTTGCAAATAAAGTTCATTAAAGAGAGTGAGGACACTTTGTGTATGCTGGGTGATTTTCTGGTTTCTTCCGTTCTTAATGATGATTATCCCAAGAAGGCATTAAACAGCAAATGACTGTTGGAGCAGCGGCTCTGTGCCTAGGTTGCTGCCCTGGGGAAACACACACACATCTTGCAAGCTGTGTGTCCCACGGCTTTGGCTACATCTGCCTTGCTCTGGGAAGGGTTCACAAGTTTAGCAAGCTCAGGGCTAGGACAAGGGTTGTACTGCCATCTATCAGTTGATTGTGTCTGGCCCATGGCTGCTCCACAGCACTCCACTATGCTGCTTTGGGCAGTTCACATGGAGAAGGGTGGTGGCCAGACTCTGCCTGCTCCCACCTGGACACTTACTGTGAGACACAAGCAGACTGCACCAAAACGGGGAGGCAGGACCCAACCGGCATGCTCATGGACTGAAGCGATGCACTCACAAACCAAAGCAGCATGTTCACAGATCACAACTCCTTAGAGGGAACATTGATAGGCACTATGTTTGCCCTTTTCCAGTCTTCCAGGGCTTTTTGATCACCAAGAATTTTCAGCGGTTTTCAGATGATAGTCAGTGGCTCTGCAATCTCATCAGCCAACTCCCTCAGCACCCTTGGGTGCATCCCATCTGGCTCCATGGACTTGTTCATGTTTAGCTTTTCTAATTAGTCCCTAACCTGTTCTTTCATCATTGAGGGCCGCTTACCTCCTCCCCAGACTGTGCTGCTCAGTGCAGTAGTCTGGGACCTGATCTTGCCTATGAAAACTAAGGCAAAAAAGGCATTGAGCACTTCAGCCTTTTCTGCATCCTCCATCATAACGTTGCCTCCCCTATTCAGTAATGGACCCAAACTTTTCCTGATCCTCCTTTTGTTACCAACATACTTGTAGAAACCCTTCTTGTTCCCCTTCACTTTCCTTGCTACCTGCAACTCCAAGTGCATTTTGACCTTCCTGACATTGTCCCTGCATGCCCATGCAATACTCTTATATTCTTCCCCAGTTATTTTTCTAAGTTTTCACTTCATATAGGCTTCCTTTTTGTGATTTAATTTACTTGATGAGTTCCCGCTAAGCCAAGCTGGTTTTCTGCCATGCTTGCTTGTCTTCCTGTTCATCAGGATGCTTTGTTCCTGCACTCTCAGAAAAGCTTCTTTAAAGTACAAACAGCTCTCCTGGACTCTTCTCCACTTCAGATTGGCATCCCAGGGAATCCTGCCCATGAGTTCCTTGAGTGAATCAAGGTCTGCCTTTCTGAAATCCAAGGTCTTTACTCTGCTGCTCTTCTTCCTTAATTTCCTCAGGATCCTGAACTCAGTCATCTTGTGGTCACTGCTACCCAATTTCATAGATTCATAGACATTAGGGCTGGAAGGGACCTCAGAAAATCAAGTCCAGCCCCCTGCCCCAGGGGCAGGAAGTCAGCTGGGGTCACAGGATCCCAGCAAGATAAACATCCAATTGAGTCTAGAGTAGGTGCCACCTCGGGTGGCAGTCTGTTCCAGGCTTTGGGGGCTTGGACTGTAAAGAATTTCTTACTGATGTCCAGCCTGAAACTATCTTGGAGAAGTTTGAGACTGTTTGACCTTGTCATCCCATGGGGCGCTCTGGTGAATAGATCCTGATGTACACCCCTTATAGGCAGCCACCAGGTCCTCCCTGAGCCTGTGCTTTTCCAGGCTGAAGAGTCTCATAGCTCTCAGCCTCTCATCATAAGGCCTGTTTTCCTGCCTTCTGATTATATGCATAGCTCTCCTCTAGACTCTTTCAAGCTTCTCCACATCCTTTTTGAATTGTGAAACCCAGAACTGGATATAGTACTCCAGCTGCAGCCTCACCAAAGCTGAGTACAGCGGGAGGATGACATCCTGGGATTTGCTAGAGAGGCATCTATGGATGCAAGCCAGAGTTTTGCTCACTTTGCTGGCTGCAGCATCACATTGGTGGCTTATATTCATCTTGTGGTCAATCATGACCCCCAAGTCTCTTTTGGCTGTGGTGCCAAGCAAATGTAGCACTGCCAAGCCTATAAGCATGCTGTGGGTTTTTCTTCCCAAAGTGGAGTACCTTGAATTTTTCAGCATTGAAGGCCATCAGGTTATAATCCACCCATTTTCCAAGCCTGTCAAGGTCAGCCTAGATCACCATCATGTCCTTGGGTGTGGACACTTTACCCCAAAGTTTGGTGTCATCAGCAAACTTGGCCAGTCCACTTCTGACACCAACATCCACATCATTAATGAAGACGTTGAAAAGAATAGGCCCAAGAATAGACACTTGGGGGACCCCACTGGTCACAGCACACCACAACGATTGATTTCCATCAACTACCACTCTCTGGGTCCAACCTTGGAGCCAATTCCCCAGTCAGCAGACTGTGATGTAGGCAAGGCCACAGTTGGCCAGTTTTTCTATAAGACTATTGTGTGATACCAGATCAAAAGCTTTTTTAAAGTCAAGATATATGACATCAATCACTTTTCCCTTGTCCAGGTGATATATGTCACCTGGTTGTAAAAGGAGATGAGATTGGTCAGGCAAGACCTACCCACAACAAACCCATGCTGGCTATCCCTCAGGAGGTTGCCTTCAACCAGTTTGTCAAGAATGGTCTCTTTGATGATTTTTTCCAAGATCTTTCCTGTAGTTCCCCAGATCTACTTATTTCTCTTTCTTAAAGATAGGCACCACATTGGCCTTCTTCCAATCTTTGGGCACTTTGCCTGAGCACCTCGAGTTCTTGAAGATCCATGCCAGTGGTAGAGCTATGATGCTTGCCAGCTCCTTATGTACCCTGGGGTTTAAGCTGTCTGGACCAGCTGACTTAAAGGTGTCTGGCCTCTCAAGGTGTTCCATCTCATGGTCAACATTGATGAAGGGTAACAGTTCTGCCTCACTCTGACCGTCCCATACCGTATTGAGCATGGCCATCCCTTGGGGCTGGTGAAAAACCAACACAAAATACCCATGAAGCAGGTTGGCTTTTTCCTGGGTGTCAGTTGACTCATATGGTTTAACAGGGGTCCAATGTTACCCTTGCTTTTCCTCCAGTTCCCCACATATCTAAGAAAGGACTTTTTATTGTCCTTGATATGTGTAGCCAGTTGGAGTTCTGTCGTACCCTTGGCTTTCCTGGTCTGCTCCCTACAGATCCAGATCAGTGCAGAATACTCCTCCTTTGGGGTGGACCCAGCCTTCCATCCTTTATACATCTTTCTTTTTAGATGCAGAAGGTCCACTAGTTCCCTGGAGAAGCAAGGGAGTTTCTGTGCTCTTTTGCTGCCTTTTCTCTGAGATGGGATAGACATTGCTTGAGCTTCCAGGATTGCTCCCTTGAGAAGTAACCAATCTTCCTGAACTCCCCTCCCCTTTGGGTCATGGTCCCTTAGGGCCTCACCAACAAGTCTCCTAAGCTTGTCAAAGTCAGCTTTCTTGAAGTCGAGGATTTCTGCTGTGCTGACTGATTTACCTGGTTTACGGCAGATGGTTAAGGTAATCAGCTCATGGTCACTACCTCTCAGCTTCACTTCAATCATTAGGTCACTGACTAAGTCACCCCCATTGCCAGTACCAGGTCAAGAAGCAGTTTGCCTCTCGTTGGTCCATAGACTTCTTTAGTCAGATAGAGCTCATTCACGCACATGAGGAAGCTTTGCAACCATTTGGATGTGGCTGAATGCTCTTCCCATGAGATGTGAGGGTAGTTGAAATCTCCCACGACAACCATGCACTGGGAGCATGCAGCCTCAGTTAGTTCCTTGGCGAATTCCTGGTCAAGCTTTTGATTCTGGCTAAGAGGTCTGTAGTAGACTTCCACCATTGTGTCCCTGAGCCTTGCTCACCATGGATTTTAACCTAGAGAGTCTCCAATCATCCTCCCTGGGTGCCAATGTCAGCTTGCAGGGACACATAGCTTTCCTTGACATAGAGACATAGACCCCCCCTTCCCCTTTTTTCCACATGATCTCTCCTGTACAAGGTATAGCCATCTATACCTGTGGCCCAGTCATAGGTGGAGTCCCACCAGGTCTCTGTTATCCCTATGAGATCATAATCCTTTTTGTTTAGCAGGTGGACCAGTTCCTCCTGTTTGTTCTTAAATCTCCTGGCATTGGTGTACAGGCATGGAAGTGTCTCATTGGGGTTCCTTGCCTTCCCTACATATTGCTCTGGGGCTGGGGTAGGGGTGGGTTTCCTTGAGTGCCTTTGCCTGCTGGGTTTAGCAAAGCTGCCCAGTGGGCATGCAGTGACAGTACTCCCCACATCCATTTGTCATCTATTATTACATGCCCCATCAATTCTTTGCTGTTTGTGAGCAGCAGGCCAAGAAAAACATGGCCCTTTGTTGGCCACTCTAGCACTTGCAGCAGGAAGTTGTCCCCAGTATTCTCCAGAAACTTCCTATATTGCCCTCCCCCATTGAAATCCCCCATGAAAACCAGGGCCCTGTGATTGGGAAACTTCCACTAGCCTTTTGAAGACTGCCTTATCCACCACTTCCTCCAGGTCTGGTGGTCTATAGCAGATCCCCACCATGATATCACCCTTGTTGCTCTCTCCTCTGACCCTAACCCAGAGACTCTCAACAGGCCTGTCTCCAGCTTCATACTGGAGCTCTCAGCAGTCATGTGGCTCTTTTACACAAAAGTGCAGCTCCTTCTTCTCTTCTACCCTGCCTGTCCTTTCTGAACAGTTTGTACCCATCCATGACAGTGCTGCAGTCATGTGAGCTATCCCACCAAGTCTCTGTTAGTTCACAGTTTAAAACCCTCCTCACTAGGTTAGCAAGTCTATCTGCGAAGACACTTTTTCTCGCTTCATCAGGTGGATCCAATGTCTTTCCAACAAACCGTCCTCTTGGAAGAACATCTCCTTGGTCGAAGAAGCCAAAGCTCTGCTGGTGACACCACCTATACAGCCACGTGTTGATCTTCAGGATGCGCCTGCTCCTCTCTGGGCCCTTTTACTAGACTGGAAGTATCGATGAGAACACACACATGCCCAGTGAGTAGTCATCTATGGCTTGATGTCTACTTGGTAGGAGGTATCAAGAGGAGTTCCACAGGGGTCTGTGTTGGGTCCAGTATCGTATAATGTCTTCATTAGTGTCTCGGCTGAGCAGAGCCGACTGAGGGAAACGCTGGTTATTTAAGCAGATATCAGGCAGGCTGGTAGATAGAGAGGCAGGACACAACATATTGGTTGCAAAAATGACTTTTACTTTAGTTTTACTTACGCCGCTGGTGGCCGTGATGCAGGCAGAAAGGTTGCTTACGTAGTTACAGAATGAAGATAATGCAACAAGCTAGCAAGATGAACCTTTAGACATAACGAGCATGCGGAACAAGGGATACATCGGGAACAGACGGGGAGACGTTGGTGGGTGATCAGTCTGCCAAGTCTTCCCTGCCACGTGGCAAAGTCCTCTGTACTTTACCACGTGCTCAGAGTTCTCCTTTTTTCTCCGACTTGGGCGGAAACCGCACAAACTTTTATACTTTTAGAGTAGTCAGTTATAAACCACCAAGTAGGAATACCTAATGAGACGGAACGTGACTAAATTTAGGATAATGTCAATCCCTCAAAGGGGCAGTCTATTGTGTCAGGGACCCTCACTTGATTTGGGTTGTGACAATTAGCAATTTGGATGATGCAATTTGGAGTGCATGTTTAGCAAATTTGTGGATGACGCAGAGTTAGGTGCAGTTACAGACCTGGATAGACTGGAGAAATTGTCTGTAATCAATTAGATGAGTTTCAACAGTGACAAGCATACTTGGGACATATTACCCACATGTTCCAGTTCAGACTGGGGAATGACTGCCTAGGCTGGAGAGCAGAACTTGGTGGTTACAGTGGAACATAAACCAGAAACTGAGTATGAGCCAATAGTGTGGTCTTGTTACGGAAAAAAAAAGCTAACAGCATACTGGGTTGTAACGGTTGTGTCACTTACAAATCAAAGGAAGTCATTCTTATACTCTACTCAGCATTGGTGAGACCTCATCTGGAGTTCTGTGTCCAATTTTAGGTTCTACAATTCAAGAAGGATGTGGACAGTTTTGGAAGAGCCCTGGGCAGGAAAACAAAAATGACCACGGGCTTGAGAGAGAAGATGTATGAGTAAAGGCTGAAAGAGCTAGTTATTTAGTCTGGAGAGGAGAAGATTGAAGCGGGATTTGATAAGCATCTGCAAATACCTGAAAAGTGATTAGAGAGAGGAAGGTGATAGGCTTTTCTCTGTTGTCATTGGGGACAGGACTAGAAGCCATGAAGCAATGGCCTCAAACTTTATCAGGGGAAATTTAGATTGGAAATTAGTAGGAACTTTCTGACTATGAGAGTGGTCAAGCATTGGAACAGGCTAACTAGGGAAGTTGTGGAATCTTCATCCTTGCGTATTTTCAAGAGCAGTTTACAGATACTTGGGTGAGATGTTTTATTCAGGGATAAACCTGAATAAGCAGGGGGCTGGACTAGATGAGCTTGTGAGAGCCTTTCCAGTCCTACTTTCCTAAGATCCCAGGATCTTATAGACAAAGTGGGCAGTTGACCAGGGCAGCAGGACTAGAGCAATAGCATTTCTAAACCCAATTAATCATGGGCAGCTTTTGATTGACTAGAATGATTATCCATGGGAATGTTGGAAGTACCCAACTTTTTTTTCCCCAGCATGATAAGATAGCTAGGGCTAGTTATAGGGCTTTCTAATAGATGTGTGTTGTATGGACAATTTACGAACAAAATAGGATTAATTAATCTTGGTTTGAAATTAGATGAGATTTTTGCTTGGAATGCAGTAGAACCAGGATTTGGCTCAGGGCATGTAGAATTTGAGCAGCACTAATTAATCTAATTCAGTTTGGTAAACTTCAGAACACAATTTATACCCTAGTGGCCAGTAGTAGGTGGGAGCAATCACATGGCTATTTTGTGTGGGAGGTGGGTAAGGATCAGGAGAGAACTTTTCTCTATGCGAATATGTAGGGCTGGTGGGAGGATTTCCCATCGATTCCTCTGCTTTATTTTTTTGCCTCTTCACCTATCCACCATGGATCCCTACTAGTTGCACAAGCTGGGAAATGGAGGGAAAATTTGCCTTAATTTCTGCATCTTTATTCCTAGGCTATTCAGCCAATCTGGTTAAAAAAAATCGTGATTTTTTTCTAAATAACTTTATTAAAATGCCAGAATGCAATTTTTAAAGAAGGGTATCCTTTTCTATGGAATCTTTCATGAATTTTGTCAAATTTTTCATATAGTTGTAGGGCTGACAGAAATATTACAATATTTGAAATGTTGAAGACAGCTCCATCCAAACTGACAATATTTTATGAACATTTTTATGGAGAGGTCAAATTTTTTTTTTGGCCATTTTTGATACATTTACATTTGTACACTTGAAGCAAGTTGTCAAAAAGCAAAGGCTTGCTCAAGTCCAGTGACTCATCAGGTCAGCATGGTTAAGATGCATCGGTTTCTGGAGCCAACAGCACAAAGGGCTTCAACACATTTGCCCGCATTTGAACACCCTTCTCAAATGCCTATGTATCAATTGACACCTGGTACTAGAAGCAGCCTCTAGCACAAGTCCAGAGCAAGGCTTCTGCTCACACATTTTTAAGCGCTTTGCACAGCAGCACTAGCACAGAATTGTGGAGTTCCCTTTGTTCACCAAGTAATGACTTGAAATGTTAAATGAGGTTCTTAAGTATTTGCTTCCCTTTCCAATACCTAGAATGGTTATCAATAAACATTTTATAATTCTGCCTCTGTAAGTACTTAAGGTTACTATGGCATTTGCAGCAATCTCTCCACTTGCTTTGGACAACATCTCAGAAATAATGAGAAAGTTGCAGTAATGGGAGTTTTTTGCAAAGGCATTTATAAACATTTTAATGGAAACTGCATTGCTGTACCACTCTTTCTGCACAACATGACTGAATCCTAGTCTTTTACCCTCCTCAATCTCCCCAGTCTCCAGAACAGACAGTTTCTTACATCCTCCACATGCTTGGTCCATGTTTCTTCTTCTCAACTGTTGTTTCCTCATTCCACTCCTCTCCCCTGGGTCATTCCTCACTGCTTCTTCTTTCAGCCTGTGGGAGAATGGGAAAGGCCCTCCTCACTCTCTTTTCCCTCTCTCCTCCTGCCTACTATAAAACATTCTTCATCTCATTCATATGGCATCTATTTCTCCATCTTTATTCCTCAGTAATAGGGTCCATAGGTTCTGCCTTCCATGTTTTTTCATTCCAGCAAAATAAAACAAAACAGTGGGAAAAGAAAATATTTGCCCACTCTACTGATTACTGCAAGAACAGAAGTTTGCAAGCATTAGCTGAATGTAAATTCAATCATTCCCCTCACACATTCTTCTGCCCACCCCCTCATATTTGTAAAGCTATGTGTCCACCTTAAGGGGGAATACAGAGTTTAGATCATGTTTTCCAGGGGCTGGTTGACTAGAAAAGGTCTGGGATGACTAACTATTTCTAGTACCCTGGTGTTTCTTTACTTCAACCCACTCTGCAAAAATCAAAACTTGATCCATCTAAGACTGATCTGCAGTGATGAGTCAGAGTAAGATTTGATTGCGTGATGTGGAAACCATAACCCCCACATGGGAGGTTCTCAATCTGAGAAAGTCTGTGATAAAACTGATACTGAAAAATGAGTTTTATTCAATTTTCTCAGGAAGAAATTCAGCCAGAATTTTTCTTAGACCTAGCTAAGGACTTCCCCTCGTTTCTCTGATTTCCATTTGGCCATCATGGGCTACTTTAATTAATTACTTACAATAGTTCAATGAACATACTAAGGTATGGTGATAAGAAATAGACCATGTAGCCAAATATTAATCAAAGTTTGGCTACTCTCTATTCTATCCTTCATTATGATGTTGAGTATTGCTAAACAGAATATGGTGAAACTTATCTAGAGAAGAACAAAAACAAAATATTGTAAGCCAAACCCCAGGAACTGTGTATATAAGGGAGGTGTCAGATCTAGGAGTGAGTTTGGGTTCACAGGGGCATCTGTAAATATTATTTTGATCAGTTTGAAAAGATTTGCATCCTGGTCTAAATCCAAAGGAATTCCACTGAAGTTATTGAACAGAGTTAAGCCACAGTAACTCCAACGACCTTCTGCCTGAAAGAATAATTAGGCACCTATACATGTGCTCCAGGGTGGGGGGAAATATTTTAATTACAGTGGTTCTTGGGAGCCCAAAGAGTCTTGTGTATTCAGCATCCTGTATTTCAAAATGGTGGTGAGGGCACCCCCACTGCCATTTTGAGATGCGGAGACATTGAATGTATAATGTGCTGCAGCACCCTGGAGCAATTTGATTAGAACACTCCAGCACACTCAATTCATCAAGTCAGTTCTGACACGTTCTGATCAGAATGCATTGGAGCATGTGTAAAAGTGCCCATTGTTTTGGTGTAAATTGGTGTTTTGGGTCAGTTTCAGTACAAGCCATCTGGGAATTCCCAGCACCTTACTTCATTTTGGAGACAGTATGTTTTGATGTTTTCAATATAAAATATTAAGGGATTTCAGTTCTGGGAAAGTTTTCCAGCTGTTGCTTTCTTGCATTCATTTGGATCTTTTTTTCCCCCATAAAACAATAAAAATGTATTATGGAGCAGAAATTTGGTTTCCTGACAAGCTGTGCTAAGGACTCAAGAAAGCAAGATGAAAAAGCTCTCTAGAGGATTTCCCTTGACTTACTACACTATCTGAGGATGTGGTCTTTAGGGTGCAAGTCTAGCATTCAGGGCTTGACTAATCTGCAGAGGTATGTCTACCTAGCATAGCAGTTCTGTGCAGACATACCTGTGCTAGCTCTGTCTAGCTAGCTTGAGTACTGGAAGCAGTATGACTACAGTGTGGCACTCCACACAGGCTTATCCTTCTTCTCAGCAGCACTAATTGCACTGGGCAGAGAGCTACACTCATGTAGATATACTGCTTTCAGTATCCAAGCTAACTCATTCAGAGCCACTGCAGGTGTCTCTACACACCACTGCATTGTGCTGTATAGACATATCCTGAATTATACCAGTTATAAAGACAATATAATTTAATTGATATCACTTGGAACCACACCAGAGTAATACTCAAGTAACACAGTGATCAGGTCCATTGGGTGCAATACACTGGATAACTATCCAGCTGCAAAGAGTTGAAGGCATGAGAAAGGTAAGCCTGAGCATTTGAAGAGTTAGGGAACGTAAATGTGTTTTAATAAGGAATGTGAAGGGGGAAAGGCTTGGGAGGTGGGGGGGGGAGGGAGGGAGGGAGGGTGGTCATTAAGTCACTGAAAGTGTTTTATAAGGAAGGTTTAATTGTATTAAGAGCATTGCTGCACTACAAAGCCTTTTTTTCATTAAATAGTAATAATAATGCCCCCCACCCCTTATATCTTGACTTAGTGTGAACTAAATACAAAATTTAAAAAGGGAGAACTTATTTGGAAAAATCACAAGCAAAAAAACCTGAGCTAAAATGAGTCTGGAGGGACTCTTATCAGTCAGTGCTAATGAACTGACAAGCAATTAGGAAGATTAGAAAGAACTCCTGGCATCTAGCATTATGACACAATCTCAGTCTCTCTTTCTTCCTCCCTCCTCACCCTGCCACACTTACTGTAAAGCAGAAGGAAAAGCCTTTCTGAGAGTCCTAGCCACTGTTAATAGAATGATACTAAGGTGTTGTCTTTCAAAGAACTTAATTAGGTTTTGCAATAATATTTCATTCCATGAAATGCAAAACCCCTAGTAATTATTTGCCATTAATTGCAGAATGAGTCCTTTATTTGTCCAGCATTCAGCTTCACAAAACATGTTTGAATTACACAGTACCTGCATAGTGATAGCTGTTATATGATTACACAGTGAAATATAGTCATGCATAGATAGAAACTAAATAGAACAGCAAAGTGGAAATTGGTTGGGGGGGAAATCACTGATACACCAAGGTTTCCTCAGGTCTTTGGACAAGAGTAAAAAGAAAAATATTTTCTTTCTACTATCACAATGTTTTCTTTTCATTACAACCATCTCATAGTAGATAGGGCATCCATGTAAGATGGAGTGGGGGTACCTTGACAGAGTAGGGTACAATAAATATTCATTAAGCTGAACAGAGAATCAAGGAACTTAAAATTGGATACAGATAAATATGCTAACCACTACATCAGGGGTTGTCAACTAGGGTACACGTACCCCTGCGGGTTCTTGGAAAGGTGCTAGGGCGTATGCACAGGCAGGCAGGGATGGAGCGCTGCTATGCACCACCCCACACCACTACCTCCCAGGAGCAGGGCTGGGTGTTGGGGGAGGCTGAGGGCAGCAACTTCCTGCCATGGGCTGCATAGGTGATGCCTGGATGGCTGAAGGCAGGGGCAGGGGGTGGGGCAGGGCGATCTCATGCATGTCACACGTATGGCTCCACAGGCTGCTAGTGGGTGGTGTGCAATTGGCCAGGTGCAAGGCCCATCAGCAGCCTGCAGAGCCTCATGTGCAATCAGCCGTGCAATGTGCAACATATGCCACCATCCACCACCCCATGACACCATGGGCAAGCCCCTCCCCCCCACCCCAAATGTGTCCAGCCACCACCACCACCACCACTCTCCTTTCCATCCCCATTCATTCCCCCCCCCCACACACACCTCCCCAGGCACCGCATCCAGCCAGAAGGGGTAGACGCCTTAAAAAAAGTTGAAACCCCCTGCACTACATGATGGAATCAGTTTCTCCTGTTGGAGCTGTTATACTTCATATAAATAATTCAATATTCACTGGGCCTGAGCGGGAACAATTGATTCAACAGTCTCATGGTAAAGCTATCACTGAGGATGTGGGAAATGTAGGTTCAAGTGCCTGCTCTGCCAGACTCTTTCTGGCAGAAAAAATGGACCAGTTAAAAGGCTACAAGACCTGAAGTTTCCTGAAAGGACAGCTTTCAGGACAACAGTTAGTGAACATCAGTACTATACTACTAAAGTCTAACCTGTAATTTTTTTTTTGATCATTTCACTTTGCCAAAATTTGCATGCTGCCACAGAGTGTGCACATCATGGACAAAGCAGGGAACTGCAGCACCATTCGTTCAAAGGAGTTCTTTGTTGGAGCAATGGAGAACAGAAGATGATGAAAATAGCCATTTGAAACTAAACAGAACATTTATTTCAGCTGGACACATCTGCACAAGCTATTGTGGGTATAGAAACAAGTGAAAAATCGAAAGAAAAGGTATACAGGTAAAACTCAGAGTATGTTGGGGTGAGCTTATCCCAGAAAAGGACATATGTAATCAATAATTCACATATGTGAACTAAAAGGGAGTTTAGCTTAGATATTAGGAAGAACTGTCTCACTAGGAGGGTAATAAAACACTGGAAGAGGTTACCCAGTGAGGTTGTGGAGTTCCCATCCTTGAGGGGTTTTAAAAGCCAGTAGACAAAGTCTTGACTGGAATGATACATTTGGGGATGGTTCTGCTTTAACAAGGGGCTCCTTCCAACCCTAATTTTCTATGATTAACTGTATAGGTAAATAACATACTGGAAAAGACATAAATGGAATTAGTTGTGGAGGGCTGGAGGACATGGGTACATATTCTTTTGTTGGTTTAAAACATATCGTATATTGGCCTCATCAAAAAGTGCACTCGCTGGAGGCATGAAATCAGAAAAAAATGGAGTGGAATCTGACAAGGTCTTTTGAGAGAGGAAATTATCAACAGAGTGCAAAAAGAATAGTACCAAAAGAACCCAGATTCTTTGAAGTCACACTCCTAGGGAGCTCATTTTGCCCTAAAGAGGTTAAATAAGAAGCTAAATTGGCTTGTCACTTTGGAAATCATAGATAAAGTAGAAGCACCAATGAGTGAGTAATATTCACTGGTCATTGTGGGGAAGAAAGAGAACATTTCATGTATGTATAGACTCATGTTTATAATTTAATAAACATGTCAGAAGGGGAACACTTTCACAACCTTCAAGTTGAAGGAGGTTTGGAGACATAGATGATATCAACTATTTTTCTCTGCGTGAAGCATCAGCAGTGTAGAGACAGGTATTTTAGGAAAACAGAGACCGTGTTTGTATACATTCAATACCCCTACTGGGAGACACTGTTTCTATAGTCTGCCATTTGATTGTGTTTGGCACACAAGGTCTTTCAGAGGAATACATGTTAAACAGTTGACTGTATAGAACAAGCATGCACAACCTCCTCTCCCCATCTTCTCCCCTCCCATTCCCTTCTCTCCCACTTGCCACTGTTGCTGTCCCTGGGGCATGGGGAGCTCCTGTCACACTTCAGTTGAGCTGTGTGGGGGCTGGGATCAGCCCAGGAGAGCAGAAGCAGTGATGGTGGTGAGTGAGCAGATTCCCCCTCCCTGTTTGGTCCCCTTGGGCTTTCCATGCCAGCCTTGGAGCAGATACAGGGAGGGGCAACTTGCTGCCACCACTGCCTTGGACTGAGGTCAACCTCTGTGCTGCTTGGCTGGAGCATGACAGGCGGTCCTCATATCCAATAGAAAGGTGGTAATAGCTACAGTGCAGGTGGAGGGTGGGGAGAAGAGAAGGGGAGGATGTGTTTTGAGAAGGAAGGAGGAATTGAGAGGGATTCTTACATGCTTTGGGGACTTGAAATAATCCCAAACTACTGCCTCCACTATGCGGTCTCCCCACCCTGGTCAGGTGAGAAGGCTGGGAGCAGGGGATTGCTGCAGTGCCGGTCACTGATCTCACACCCCTACTTTGTAAATCCTGGATCTGTTGCTGCTGGCATGGGAAGCCTTTGCATGGCATGTGATAGATCAGAAAGGGAACAGGCAGCAGTGACAGGTAGGGCAAGAAGCAGAAAGTAGAACAGCTGATTGGGCAGGGAGCACAGTTCAGGAAGCAGGAAGAAGAACAGCAGATGAGCAGATTCCCAAAGAAAGGGCATCAGGAAGGGTGCAGAGCTAATTTGTGGCATGCCAGGTAAAAAAGTTGGTCCCCAGTGAAATAGAGAGCACAAACTTTTATACAGATAAATTTTAGCCCGAGATAAAACAAGAAAAATATGAGCAAAGAAACCAATCAGCTTTGGAAAGGGCTAGATGGCTGGCTGAGAGTGAAACAAAAATATAAATTCTAGGTAAGGTATCTAGCCTTAATAAGAGCATGGTTAATACAACAAAGAGTATGGGTAGATAAAGGCTGCCTGCCTGCATCTAGGAAGACACAGAAGTTCTTGGAATGGTAAATCATGCAGGGAAATTCATGCCCAATTAGTCTGCCAAGCCAACTATCTTGGAGCACTATGATGCAAAAATGGCCAAAAGACATGATTTGAAAATCTAAATAGAATCATAGGAATGTAGGGCTGGAAGGGACCTCAGAAGCTCATCTAGTCCAGCCCCCTGCTCATGGCAGATTCATCCCCGACTAAACCATCCCTGCCAAGTGTCTGTCTAACCTGCTCTTGAAAATCCCCAAGGATGAAGATTCCACAGCTTCTCTATGCAGCCTGCTGCAATACTTGATCAGTCTTATGGTCAGAAAGTTCCTACTAATCTCCAACCTAAATTCCCCCTGGTGAAGCTTGAAGCCATGGCTCCCAGTCCTGTCCTGTATTACCACAGAAATAAAGCCCATCTCCTTCCTCTCTGTAATCGCTGTTTAGATATTTGATGACTGTTATCAAATCGCCACTCAGTCTTCTCCCCTCTAGACTAAGTAACCATAGTTCTTTCAACCTTTCCTCACGAGTCTTGCTTCCCAGCTTTGTAGATTTGTGCTGAACTCTTTCCAAACTGTCCACATCCTTCTTGAAGTGTGGGGCTTAAAACTGGATACAGTACTCCAGGTGAAGCCTCACTAGTGCTGAGTAGAGTGGATGAATTACTTTCCTTGGTTTGCAGGTTAAACTCTTGTTCATACAATCCAGTATGCTGTTGGCTTTTATTTTTTTTGTAACAAGAGCACATTGGTGGCTCATATTCAGCTTATGGTCTATTGTAGGCCTGTGCAAGTCGGCAGTGATCTGATCCAGCCACTTCGGATGGCTGTGATCCAATCCTGAGCTCTGGACCAGGTTTCCGCCTCGATCCGGCCGAAGCGGCTCCAAAACTTTGGCGCCGCCTCAGAGATCTGGCCATAGGGTATAATGGGAAATCAATTAAATATCTATAACTTTGTTTTTTATCTGATTTGAATGAAACTTCCAGGGATGGCACCCTCTGCTGAGAGCCTGAAACTTGCCAAGTTTCAAGAAGATTGGTGCAGGGGTTCTGGGGCAACTGTACCCTGAATTCTTGAATGTCAAACGCCTGTCATGGCTGTGTTTTACAACACGGGGGGGGTCAAAACTGCAGGGGTGGGGCTCTGACTGAGGCCATGAAGCCCGCCATGTTTCAAGGAAATAGGTGCAGGGGTTTGCGGAGAACTGCACCTCCAGCTGCAGACAAGCAAAACTCGTGCCATGGGTGACCCTGAGTGTGTTAAGGTGCAGCAGGGTGACAGCTGCAGGGATGGTAGCCCCTGCGGAGGCCACAAAGCCTGCCAGCTGTGGAGGAGATAGGTGCAGGGGGGTCCTGTGGCCCTGCACCCCTAGCAAACAGGCTGACAGGCAAAATTCCTGCCAAGACTATGTCTGCTGATTTGGGGCAGTTGATTGTCTGTATTGAGTCTTTCCTCTCCTGAGCCTGGTTTTGTAGGTGCTAATTGATGCTCGTTAAGTCATTATGTAGTACCTAGGTCCTGTGTATTGAACTGGTTGCCCAGTACCTGATCCCAGAGTAAATCATGATTAATTGACTGGTAACTGGTAAAACAGTAGCTTAGCAGCCAGGTCTGCAGTAGTGTCTCCCCTCCCCAAGCCAGATATGGTCAGTTCCACAAGCGCCCATGGCATGAGTTTTGCTTGTCCACAGCCTGAGGGACAGTTCCCCCCAAACTGATCTTCTTGAAACTTGGCAGACTTTGTAGGCTCAGTAAGAGCTACTACCCCTGCAGTTTTCACCCCGCTATGTTGTAATGCCTAAACGTGACATGAGTTTTGCTTTCAAGAGTTTGGGGTGCTGTTCCTCCCAAACCCCTGCACCAATCTTCTTAAAACTTGGCAGGCTTCATTCTCGCTAAAGATTCTACCATCTCTAAAAATTTCATCCAAATCAGACAACACCCCCCCAAGTTATAGATATTTTATTGTTTCCCCATTATACCCTATGGCCGGATCTCTGAGGTGACTCCAAATCGTTTCATGGAGCCCAACAAAGCCAGCACTTCGGGGTCTGAAGCAGCACACCTGCTCAAAGTGTCCAAAGCTTCTCCAGATCTGAGCCTCACACAGGCCTAGTCTACTGTAACCACCAGTAGACCATAGGACAGGTCCACCTGTAGGTCCTTCTCTGCAGTACAGCAGCCTAGCCAGTCATTCCCTAGTCTGTTCTTGCGTGTGCATTTATTCCATCCAAAGTGCAGGACTTGCCACTTGACCTTGCTGAAGCTCATTTGATTGATTATGGATGATCTCCCCAGTCTATTCTGATCATCGTGGATCCTAGCTCTGCCTGTCAGAGTATCTGCAACTCCATCCAACTTGTTGTCATCCATAGACTTGCTAACTATGTACTCAATTCCATGATCAAAATCATTAATGAAGATGTTGAACAATAATGAACCCAGGAAAAACCCCTGGGGAACCCTACATGATACCTTCTCCCAACTACACATTGAGCCATTGATGATTACCCACAGAGTACAAGGATCCAACCAGTTATATATCCATGTACTAGTACTTCAATCTATTTCGTATTTCCTTAGCTTGCTAATTACAAGCAAGCTAAGGAAATGAATGATTTTTACATTCTAATTAGAATGTAAAAGGAGAACGTGTCAAAATCTTTGCTAAAGCCAAGGAATAGCACATCTACTGCTCTCCCCCATTCTTCCTCTTTCCAAAATCTCTCTTTCCCCCACAGGGTCTCTCACCTTCTCATAGAAGGAAATCAGGATGGTTAGCAGCCATGCTGGCTGTTCCTGATCACCTTATTCTCCTCTAGGTCCTTCATAATAGATTCCTTGAACACATGCTCCATGATCTTTCCAAGTACCGAGGTCAAGCTCACTGGTTTGCTGTTCCCCAGATACTCTTCTTTCATCATATTTGCCCTTTTTCAACCACTCAGGACTTCATTTGACCTCCACAGGTTCTCAAATATGGTAGGTAATGATTCTGAAATTGCCTCAGCCAATTTCTTCTGTAACCCATCTGGCCCTTCTGACTTGAAAGCAGTTAGTTTCTCTAATCCCTAACTTGCTCTTCTAGTACTTTAATCTGTTGGTCTTCTTATTTTATCTTTGCTTCCAACTATACTTGCCATCTGGTATCTGCCCTTATTTACGAAGATTGAAGAAAAAATGTCATTTAGGTCTTCAGCCTGTAATAAGATTGCCTTCTACATTCTGTAAGGGTCTTATGGATTCATTGCTCTTCATCTTCCTCTTGGCATATTTGTAGAACCCTTTATAATTTTCTTTTATACCTCTTGCCACTTGTATTTCAAATTGTGTTTTAGCTCTCCTAATTCTTTCCCTGCATACCCATATGATACCACTTTTACTCTTCCCTAGTAATGTGACCAAGTTTTCACTTCCTATAGGATTCCTTGTTGAGTTTCAACTCATTGAAGAAATTCCTGCCTATCCAGGTTAGATGTTCAGTTTCACAAAATGCTTAAGCCCCAGGCTGAGATACAGTGCCTGGAAGCAAAATACTAAGTTGTTCACTGAAAAAGAGCATTGGCACAACCAGAATTAATGGATTTACAACCATCTGACAACAGATAAGGCCTGCACAACAGACAACTCAGAAACCAACTGAACATCGCTAACCAGTTTAATTAATAGACTGTTAATTGTTATTACTATAATGTTTGGCTGGGAAAGGAAGATCCAAGAAGCTCAGCCTTTAAAAGATTTGGGCATGGTCCAGCTGGAATTGATGGTGGTTGTTCAGAGACTCACATCATGCAGAATTGTTCAGCTGCAATACACACACTGAATGTTGCAGACCTTTGTTAGATTCCTTGGCTCTGAGTGATCACTTAACAGCATATTGTAAATGCATCTGAAGGCATGTTGCCATGTCAGGGGAGGAGAAGGAGAGCTCTGGGGCTTCTGTCCTCCCCCTTCTCCAAGTTGTACAGCAGGAAGATAGGCAGTCAGTGACTCAGCATTTGGGTTTAAATAGCTTCATAATGGATGCATCTACACATGCGCATTTACTGTGCAGTAACCAAAATTACTGTGCAGTACAGGTATGCATCTACTTGTGCACACCCATACTGTGTAGTAAATATGCTGACTTATGCAGGTATGATGCAGTAACACTGTGTATATTGACTGATTTGGGACTAAATTTAGTCCACACACAGTGTTAATATGCTTTAATGCTTGCACATATAGATGCAGCCTATTCCAGCTTACATCCAGAATGCTTGCAGCCTATTCCTGCTTACTGTCCAGTAAATTTAAACTGGTGTAAATGCACATGTAGACATGCCCAGTAGGACCAAAAATATGACTTTCCTTTACAAACTATTCACTGTTTGTATAGTGCCATAAATGTAGCACTGAGTCTTGTAAAGCCTAATTTTCTAAACACTGAGGCATGCTGCTTTGCTAATCCTCCTTCTGGCATTCCCTTTCTAGACCTGTGGAGCTATGACTCTGTGGACCTGGGGAAAGAGGCTCTCAGCTGATGTTTGCTAAGCATGTTCTGCAATCAAATATTATAAATTCTATGCATTATACAGGCTACAGGTAAAGTTCAATTCTCCATTATGGATTCTGTAAGCTTCCTTGGCACTGGCTCCTGCCTTTCTATCCTGAACATAAAAGGTGGACAAGGAAGGTTGGTAAGTAAGTAGAACCTTGACTCTTCAATATTCTGACAGATAGCAAGTTACTCACTCATCATCATAGCAAGCAGGGATATGTGCTTTTTGGAAATACAGTTCCTTCTCCATTTTGTTGTTGAGGTGACACAACAAGACAGCTCAAGTCCTGTGGTAAAGTAAAAAACTATGCCTAATAAGAGTGCTGAAGGCATTTCCTGTGATGTACAGATAGATAGAAAAAGGACAACAGGACCAACTATGGAAACCTCCATAGTTGTTGGTAAGCACTTCTCAAAAGGGACCTCTCACTGCTTACCAAAACATGGCAATATTTTTTTCCCAACAATTACGTGATTCTCAAAAAAAAAAAAAAAAGGAATTTTAGAGAAAACAAAACTAGTGTCATACTAGTTTAAATTTGGGCCAAAAAAGGAGGGGTGGGATTTTTTTAAATGGAAAACTAGCCTAAAGGTATTCTAACGTTTTCAAAGCTCTTTTTTCTGTTGTTTAAATACGGCATTTTTGGATTTAAATTTTTACCTACATTTTAAAAAACTGTAAACAGTTTTAAAAGGGTTACATAACCAAAAATGAATGCATGTGATTTCAGGTCAATTGAAATGCTGTAGGATGACCCTAAATGTTTTTTTTTAATTTCATTGAAAAATTTGAAAAAATTCTGTTTTAGTTCAACTGAAAGTAATTCCCACCCCCCTGCTTTTTGTTTTCCACTTAACCAAAACAAACTCAACCCCTCCCCTTTTTTGACCCAAAACTGAATATCGTACTGATGATGTGGCCTCACCAGTGCTGAATAGAGGGGAATAATCACTTCCCTTGACCTACAAGCAACACACCTACATAGCCCAGTATGGTGTTAGCCTTCTTGGCAAGAAGGGCACACTGCAGGCTCATATTCAGTTTATTGTCCACTGTAACCCCCAGGCCCTTTTCTGTACAGCCACTCAGCCCCCAGCCTGTACTGATGCATGTGATTGTTTCTTCCTAAGTGGAAGACTTTGTATTTATCCTTTTTGAACCTCATGAGACTTCTTTTGGTCTAATCCTCCAATTTGCCTATATCCCCCTGAATCTTAGCTCTACCCTCCAGCATCTGTACTACTCCCCCAAGCTTGGTGTCATCTGCAAACTTGCTGAGGCTGTACTCCATGCCATCTTCCAGATTGTTGATGAAGATATTGAACAAAACCAGCCCCAGGACTAACCCCTGGCGCACTCCACTTGATACTGGCTGCCAATTAGGCATCAAGCCATTGATAATTACCCTCTGGGTCTGATGCTCCAGACAGTTTTCTATCCACCCTACAGTCCATTCATCCAGCCCATACTTCCTTAGCTTGCCTGCGAGAATGTTGTAGGAGACTGTATCAAAAGCCTTGCTAAAAATCAACATATATCACATCCACTGATCTCCCTGCATCCATAGAGTGAGTCACCTTGTCATAGAAGGCAAACAGGTTTATCGGGTATGACTTGCTCTTGGTGAATCCTAATAACCTTCTTTTCTTTCAAGTGCTTAGAAATTGATTCCTCGAGTATTGGCTCCATGATTTTTCCAGGGACTGAGGTGAGACTGACCATGCTCTATTTCCCTGGATCCCCCTTTTTCTCTTTCTTAAATATGGGCACTAGGCCTGTGTGAATAGGGAATTATTTGATTCAGATTCAGCCAGTTCAGAGGACAGTCATTCAATTTAGTGATTCGAATCACTGTCCCCATTCAATTTAGCTGAATTGGCTTCAAAAGATTCGGTGCCGATTTGGAGAGATGCAGTGATTCGAATCAGCTGGAGAGAGGCAGGCACAGCCGGGCAGCTGCAGGTTCTCCCATGGCTCCTCCAGCTCTAACCACCTCTCCCTGGGTGGGAAGGAGCCACAGGAGAAGCCTCCATGGCTGCCCTGTCCGGCCCCAACCTCCTGGCACTAAAGAAAAAAAGTGCACTCACCAGCTTCTGCAGCAGTGATTAGGACCTCTGGGTGCTCGTGGCAGAGCTCCCTCCATGCAGCACATGGCAGCGGGGGGGGAAAGGGGGTTTTAGTTGGGTTTTTTTTTTTTTTTTTTTTTTTTTTTTTTTTTTTTTTTTTAACTGCCAGGAAGCTGGGGCCAGGCAGAGCAGCCATGTGGGATTCCCCTGTGCCTACCCTCGCCCAGGAATAGGCAGGTACAGCTAAAGGAGCTGTGAGAGAAACTGCAGCCACCTGGCTGTGCCTGCCTTTCCCTGGTCAATCTGAATCTCTGAATCTTTTCTGAACTGATTCAGATGCTTCAAATCAATTCAGAGCTTTTAATGGGTCTCCCGATTTGATTGAGATTCAGCCCCCAATCGAACGAGTGATTGAAGCTTTGCACAGCCCTAATGGGCATTATGTTTGCCCTTTTCCAATCATCAGGGATCTCTTCTGATATCCATGAGTTTTCAAAGATGATGGAGAGTAGGGAGGAATAATTACTGCCTGTGCCTCATATACCATGTACCTGTTAATATATCCAGGAATAAGTTTTACCTTTTTTTGACACTATCTCATCACTGATTCATGCTTAGTACGTGATCCCCTATAAAACAGCAGACCCTTTTCTTTTTTTGACCTCCCTAGCTATATATTTCTATTTTGTATCTGTGCATTTGATTACTTCTTCTTCTTATGCGAAGCACTCTGCACCTGGTTATTGTTTCAGGGCTTCCTAATTTCCACCAAATGTTTTTGGTGAGTAACTGGCAGTGTTCAAAAACAAATGTTTGTATTATTCCATGTCCAGGTGTGACAGGTGTTCAAAGAGTTCAAAAGAAGAGTACAGCCTATATATGCACTTGATGTTATTGGAAAACCTATTGGAAGTGTCAAACAAACTAAACTGAGAAATGGGTCTGAAATTTCACCAACGTGGACACATGGGATTCCTGCTCCTGGTCAACTAAGAAATACCATGAGAACAGTTTTTCTTGTATTATTTTAATGCGTTTATAGGTCTGCCACTTCCCTGAGCCACAGGGGAGGTCAACTTTACAAACAAGAAGTCACATTCTAAAGACTAATTCTGAGACATCCTGAAAAAAGCCATTTCCACACAGGGGAGTTTTATATGCCCATGGATATGGTCAATGGGTTTCTCTGTCACTGATACATCTATTCACTTAATTAAGTCCTCCACTCAAAGCAGTAAAGCATAGGCTCAGATTTCTCTGCTAAATAAAAATGTACTTGAGCACTTCCTTATAGTAATGTCACCAAAACTGAAGTCTGGGGTGCTAAAACTCTTTGCAAGTAGAGCTGAACTTGGTAAATAATTTCATCTGAAAAAAGAGGAAAAAGTTTCCTAAAAGTCAAAATATTTTGCTTTAATATGTTTAAAGCATTTAAAACATTTTGGCTTTTCAAAATGGTAGTTTCTTTCAGAACTTGACCCACATTTTTTTAGAAGTTAAGAACAGAACATTTTGTTATAACCAACAAAAATGTATGATTGTTGGATTGGTTTTGGGCCAAACTAAAACTAAGTGTTTAGTCTTTGCTGCTGTTATTGCTATTTTGCCATAAAAAGCAAGCAAAAATCCATATGGGGTCAATTTGAACCTTCTTCTTTGGGGAGGTCAGTGACCGAACTGGAAAAAAAAAAAAGATACATTATTCACATAACTTTACCTTTCACACAGTTTGTATTCCCTTTACACAGGTTAAGGTGTCTGCACAGGGCACAGAGTAATGAATCAGGTCCATTGTGTGAGCTCCACCATCTGGTAATGAACTTCAAATGAATACGTTTTAGAGGAATACATAACACAATAAAAGTATTAAAATAACATCATATCTGTCATGGGGTTTGGTTATCTTCCAAGAGTGGAAGGGTAGGAATTGTTCTTCAAAGCTAGTGTTTTCACTTGTTTTATTTCAGGTCTGGACATGAAATCACATACTCCTTTTTTTTTTTTTTTTTTTAGCAATAATTGGACCGCACAGCCTCCTGTCAACACACACTTATTGTCACCTTTCCACATCTTGGATATTTCATGCACAGTTCACACATTAATAAACTGTGTAAAATTAAATGTCCAAGAAAAAGCAAGTCTGCATGCTTAAATTGAGATTCTCAGAACAGAGTATTTTCCCATGCACTGTAGAAGGCATGGATGGGGTCAAAACTCCCCTACTGCACATTTTAGACAGGGATAAATTAAGGTAAGGGATCTCTCTCCTTTGCTGTAAAGCTGGTGTTTCCTGTTCTGTAACTTACACAAATCTCTGCATTGAAAAAAATATGTTTGTAACATAGGGACTGGTCAGATAAACGTGAACATTTAAAATTTGTAAATGAAAACCAAAATATTAAATCTAGGCATGGTATATTTTTGCCCTGTTATACCTGACTGCACCTATTTAAAGAACAAATATGTATGTGTTGTATTTATCTGAATCCAAGACATCTTTCAATTTGCTCCCTAATAATTTGATTATATTAATGGAAAATTATAAATTTGTTATCATTTTCCATATATAGAATCCAATTATTGAAGGGTCATCTTAAATTCATCCCTCCTCACCCTCCCTAGGACTGCAGCAAGGGATGTGTCAGAGGGGGAGCAGGTGGCAGGGAAAGCAGTGACAGGAGACAGCCTGATTCTTGTCCCTTACTCCCTCATGCCTGTGTCTGCTGGCACCTGTCCCATGCCACTTGTTCTTTTGCCACTTGCCACACCCCTCACCACAGCAGATTGCCCTATGTGGCAGCTCTGGTACCAGCTCCAGCCTGGGGTATGAAGCACAAGGTAGTCCAACCCAGCAGCAGTAGTAGCAGCAGCAGCTGCTCTGAGCCCAGGTTCAAGGTAGGGCTGGTTCTAGAGCCATAGTACCTCCCCTGCCATTGTGCAGTCTGCCCTTCAGGCCCTCCCTGCACCATACAGTCTCTGTGCAGTGCAGAGGAATGTGGCAGTCTCCCTTGCCCTCCCCTCTTACACATAATAGTTTCCCCTGCACATCCCCTGGGCTGCGTACTGTACCGTCTCAACTGTTCCATCCTCCCCACACTGTTCAGTCTCTTCCATGCTCCCCTGTTGCATGTCCTCACTCTCACTGCATGAGCCACGCTGACCCTGGCCAGGCAGCAGTGACAGTGGCAGTTTCTGGCCCCAGCTTGGCCTTATACTTGAATCCAAGATGAAGTTTTTCCTTCATGCTGAATAGAGAAGTGAACCTCATCTTGAATTAGAGTAAGTGCAGTAAACCAACTGAGCTAATGATTCACTGTCATGATGCAAGTCCTTGTTTTTCCCTAATACTTTTACAAGGTTTAAAACAGAACTGATTAGCAGCTAGTCATTTAAAAAACCTCCCCAGCAATAGTCCTACAGTCTTTTGCAGTCATTTTGACTTCTGTAACACTAATGGATCATCTGAACACAAGAGGGTATTGAATTAGGGCTGTTATTTATATTTCTACATAGTAATAGCAAAATAATTGTAAATATCCATCACTTAGACAATCTAAAAACAGCTCTGAGATGGATGCTGCTATCCTCAATTACAGAGGGAAGAACTGGATGCCAAGGTTTTAAATGAATACCTAAACTACAAAGATTCAGTACACCCCAGGTACCCTGAGTCCAATTCACAGGACCTTCCTTCCCTGTTTGTTTTACATAGTGAATAGAAATAAAAGTCTTTGTTCTCTTGATTGTCTCTATACTAGAAGACTGGGGTAGTTGCATGAAGTGAGTTACATCCGTCTAATTTCTGGACCATCCTTGGCCCTCACAACTTAGAGCTACTTTCAGGAACCTCCAGCTGTCTTGGCTGATCTAAGGGTGCCTGCAGATATGCGGGGATGCTGCTCTAGAACAGACTCGATTAATTAAGCACTCTTTGGCAGACTAGTGCACTCCAGCAGCCTCCCCATCTTGTGTATTCAGCATCCTCACACTTCAAAATGATGGCAGGAGAGCTTTAACTAAAGCTCATTGAATGAGCTTTAATTAAAGCACCCCTGCTGCCATTTTGAAGTGTGGGATGCTGAAAACATGAGAAGCTGCAGGCACTTTATTTAGAGTAGCTCTTGGTACTGCTCTATTTAGAGCCCTACCCCTCTACCCCCAGAGCACTAGCAAAGACATCCTAAGTTTCTTAATGGATCTTCTGCCATGGAGTATGACTGTAGCAGAGAAGAATTCTACCCAGCATTTTTTTCACCCCTTTTTGCCCCTAAAATGCATCCCTCTCTTAGCTGGTGGGGGGGGGGGGGACAGGGGAGGCAGAGAAAAAGAGCATTGCTATAGTGTAGTTAGGCCTTTCCCTACCACAGAAGGCTTTGTAGCCGACTAGCCACAGATTGGTAAAATCTCACTTTCACCACTTGAGTGGTGTAAATGAGTGTAACAAGTCACCCCCCCAGTGCCATCTGCCCCCTTATCCGCACCCTACATGGGGTGCCCTTGGAGTCCCCTTTAAGGTTTCTTGTGTCCCACTCTCTACTCTCCTGCTATGGCTTGATGGAAAATTATTATACTGATGTTATTGTAAGCAGGAGACTGCCTATTATATTTTGTATGTTGGGGTTTTCCACCTCCATGGGCCTTGACCCCTACTTTTCTCTAGCTAGGCCTCCCCTGCTAAACCCACCAAACAAGGGTTTGACTCTGAGGCTCTAGCCTTTTTCCTTGTGTTGAGGCTCATGGCCTTCTTTTCTGCTCCTATCTGGAGCCCAGCCTCCCTGGTCCAGAGCCCTGACCACAAGCCCCACAGCCAGGGGTCCACAAGGTCAAGGCTGGGAAACAGCTCCAAACCCACACTGTCCTAGTCCAAAAAAACCAAAGCCACACCTCAGGTGCATCAGACCACCCTGGCCTTTTAGGATCATGCCCTCTGGCACCAGGGTCTGTATACCCTAAAATCCTGTACCCACACTGGCACTGGGGCCTATGTACCCCATATACTGCACCTTCTCTGGCACTAGGGTCCTTATGCTGTAATGGGCCCCTAATGAAGTCTCCTCCTTCTCCAAATAGCTTCACCCAAACCACCAGTATTATTCAATAACAAAAAAAATATGAACAGTCCTGTCCATGGGCAATAACCACTACCAAGAGAAGTGTGATTAAAGAAGGCAGCACAGCAGCTTACATTTATGCAGGGGTTCATGCTTGTGCTCCCCATCTTCAGCTACAGCCCTTCTTCTGGGGTTCCTGCCATCTCCCCAGGGTCCTCTGTAGTTCTCCTTCTCCAACCTTTGGACTACTCATCAAGCCTCTCTGTGGAGCTGTGGGACACACTCCTTCCCCTTTGGCTGCTGGTTCCTACTGTTGCCCAGTCCAGGGTTTTTGTAGTCCTGGCCTGCCCCCTTCTGGTCACCTGACTAGCTGGGAAGGCTCATTTTCTAACCCCCACCTTACCAGCACGCTGTGCTCAGAAAGTTCTGGTCTTAAAGGGGCTGACTTGTCTTTTGGTAACAGGGCTAGGGTTACAATGGGCAATAAATTATTCTGAAAGTTCTGGTCCCATCATTGGTAATCATACATGGCATCATAAGGATTAGTGCCCTAGATCATAATTTAGAAGTGGAGAGAAATCTGTGAATAATGCCTAACCATTTACTGTTATCTAATAGCACAAAAGCACATTTATTTTCATGCTGATAACTAATTTCTCCTTATGTTTTCCGTTTTGAGTACTGTACTTCCAAAACAGGTTGAGGAAAAGAATTCTGACTACTCATCCACTTCAGATGTGGTTGTCTGACAACAAAACCTGATGAGCTGCAGTTGTAAACTCATTCTCTCAAGTAAATTAAAATGAAACACTTGAACTACTGCAGGCAACTTAAGGGCATTGCCCTTCATTCTGCTAGTTCTCTTTTGAATCAATGTAATGGAGTTTCTTATTTTTTTATTCCTGTGAATTTAATACATCTGACTCTCAATCATAAACATTTGCTTTTGTCCGCACTTTAATAAATCTGCCATGGCCACCACCAGCCCAAGACTGGGTAGGAGATGAGGATATGTTGTAGTTAAATCTATTGACAGTATATTGGATTAGAAACATAGAATCAGAAAATTGGGATTGGAAGGAACATCAGGGGGTATGTAGTCCAACACCCTGCTCAAAGCAGGACCATCCCCAACTAGATCATCCCAGCTGGAATGACATCCATTTTGTTTAAGATCTAATCTAGTCAATGGTACTGTCACTAGTCTAATCCTCCCTAAGTTATGTTTGCATTTCCTGTTGGGAGGTCCCTAGGTTTGGTTCTATGGATGTCGTGTACCCAGTCCCCTTTCAGGGGTATAGAAAATAGCTTGCACCTATGTCTTGTGTTAACAGCTTTGTTAAGCATGTGTGATTTTACATATATTATGCCAGTGGCACACATTACATTGTAACAGTGCTATATATTCATCTGATTGATAGGCCATAAAGTAGCAAACCAGCCACAAAGTTATTTTGTAAAAAAAAAAAAAGTGGCTCATTTTTTGTGGCTTATTTGCATGGCATCATAAATTGAACATGCAACACCCTTAATTCCAATCGCATGACAATCATCCACATGGGGACAGGGGTTGGCATCAGGACCAGGGCATCTCTGGTCCCAATACTGAGAATAGGCTTCTAGGGGAGAGCAGATTGCAAGGTTCCCTGGTGGGGGGGTGGGGGGGGTGCCAAGGGGCTCTGGCTGTTGGGAGCCTGGGAACCCCTGAGCCTGGCAGCCTTTCATTCCTTTCACTGAAGCCCTCCTTGGGCTAAAAAATACTGTGTTGAACCTATGCTTTTTAGATATCCTGAGAAAGGGACCCCTGGATGGGGTAGAAGCTCCCCAAACCCAGGGTTGCAATGCCGCGGGACTTCTAAAAACCGTGTGTGCAGCTGGGCTGTCGCAGGGATGGGCTGAAAATCAGCTGTTTGTTAGACCCAGTACTGAGTCGCAACTCACTGGGCATTGTTGCTGACAGGTACGTCAAACAGCTGATTGTCAGACCTGGGCCTAACAGCCCCAGGTCTCAAACTGGACCTTTGACTTTCAGGGTTGGATCTAACAATCAGACCCAACCCCAAGACTGTCAGACCCAACTCCAAGAGCTCCAGGCCTCAAACCCACCTTGGATTGTCAGGCACAGGTTTGATTGTCAGACTTGGCTGAGACCTGTCCCCAACAGCCCCAAGTTTATAATCCTCCTGGGACTGTTGGGGGCAGGTCAAACAATCAGATGATTGTCAGACCTGGCCCCCAAATCCTTGGGTCTGGAACTTGGAGAAGACTAAGGGAAGCTGCTCCAGGCCTGACCTGCAGGATTGGACAGCTCAGTGGTAGCAGAACTGGGAAAAGTCAGATGCTCAGTGAAAAGTCAGACACTTTTCTGAGGTAATCATCACAAAATGTACACAACCTCCTGATCTCATCTTGAATGACCCCTTTTTGCTATCTGTCCCAATGGAGTACCAGCTAGCTGATCAAGACCCCTAAAGCCAACTGATCATTTTTTTACTGTAGCCTTAATGCTTCAATTTTAAATGGGACTAGACTGCACAGGGGATATTTCCTCAATAGCTTATAATTACCTCAAGGCACCAAAAAGAAGTTGAAGAGCTAATTGACTTTGAGTCAGTAATTAATTTATTTGGTCCCTTGTTCATCTTCATTTAGGAGTTAATAGTAAATTTTGAATACAAGCATATATACATACATACATTTGTCCCTCAAAATTAATTCAAGAGAAAAGAAAGAAAGAAACCCAGATTAGGCACCTCTGATTATTAATCAATGCAGTACTCTCCCACTGACTTCAAAGACACCTATAGGCATTCAGTGACTCTTAACTCTAGTTCATTTTTATTTAGGTGTCCAAATATGGATTTACATTTAGGTGTCTAATTAATATGGTTTTAGATTTAGGAGTTTAATATGGATTTACATGTCTAATTTCAGGGTTTTGCCTTCCATTATTTCCCAAGCAGACAGACATACAAAACTGCCCCTTACTTTCAAGCCTTGATCTAACTCCTGAATGCCTGTAGGAGTTTCAGTCTCAAAGTAACATGTGCAAACATAACACTGTACCACAAACATCTCAAATTTATTTATACAGTCACACACACACAGTTTATATAAAACACACTAGTTGATCAGATAAGCAACCTTTTTAGGTTACTGCTACTAGTATATTTGCTATCACTATTTATTTTGAGTATTCTTTTTAACTAAAAGGATACACATTCTCAGAAGACTCCCGTTTTCCTGTCAGTAACCAATACCTTTTTGAGAGATCACCCTAAGGAAAAAAAATCTGTCTCATGTTATCCTCCTTTACCTTTTGCATAACAAAAGCTCAGACTATAATTCTGAATAGATGTTTTGTGTAGTTGAACCAGGTGATTGCTTGGAAAGACAGTACTTTAAAAGTCAGCAAAATACCAATTTGCTCTGTTTCAATCATTTTGTTTCAATCACTGCCAAACCCTGGGGCTAAACACTACACTGTTTTAAATGTCTCTGATTTTTAGTCAGTAAGGTTTTATTTATTTTTTATTTACCAGAATACTTAAATAACAGTCTCACCTAATCCTATTGATCTGGAAGAGATTTTAATAAGTAAAACTATAGCTGTTTGGAATCATGATTACACTAATTCAAAGCCCATGAATATGTTAATTGCTTACAATATAATTAGTGAACACAATGTGGGGAAGGCTCAGAAATACATGCGTCTACATTGAAAGAAGTCAGCTGCTCTTATAATGTCAGTGGTTCTCATCATCTGGAGATTGCAACCTAGGTTTCTCTTTGTTCATCATACATTTATTCTCAGAAATTACATAATCAATCAGGGTTTAAATGGTTACCATTTGATTATATTGTATAGATTCTATATAGCTATGAAGTCTTCAGTTTATTAGAGTTTTAAATCACAGGCTATCCCTAATCAGCAAAGCATATTCATAGATTGCTAGGGGCTGGCAGAGACCTTGAAGATCACAGACCCCCTATTCCAGACAGGAAGACAACTAGGGTTAGGTGACCGCAGCAAAGTGACTGTCAGTCTCCTCTTGAAAACCTCCAGGGTAGGTGATTGCACCATGTCTGGTGGGAGTTAATTCCACAGTCTTCTACCTTGAAGCTCTTCAATGCACTGACTTACATTGGTATGTGTTTTTCTGAACTGGGGCCATCATAGCTGTATTTTAAGGCCCTGTACCTGGAAATCCTTTGCTTTGTGCTTAATTTTATGAAATCCCATGGGTCTATGTGGCAGAGCACCTTTGGGGTGTTCGCCACGTGGCAGGGGCTGCTGTAGGCTGGGGCAGAGCTCAACGGGGAAGGTAGCCAAGGGAAGCCCCCCAGATCTCATACCAAGGGGGAAGGTATGTGGTGAATCACCTCTGGGTAGCGCTCGCTACTTGAGGGTTCTCACAGGCTCCAAGGGGAGCCTGCTTTGGAGAAGCAGCAGGGGAAATCTCCCCCAGTTGCCATTTTAAGGGGGGAAGTGTATGGCAAGGCACTGTTGGGGTCTGCCACTTTAAGACCTAGGCCAAGCAGCTGGCAGGTGCTTGGCGGCAGTGGCCATTTTAGATCTCTGGCTGCCCATATCAACACGGCAGTTTGCTGCTAGCAAGGAAAACAGCAACATTGCCTGGCTGTGAGACTCCATAACAACCTGGAGGTAAGGGAAGAGCTGTAGAGGATGGTCAGGAGGCTCCTGGTCCTGGGCACGACCTAAAACTGCACCCTGCCAGGAGTGGGTGGCCTGGTGGAGCTCTCAGTGGTATGGGAGCCCCCAGGAAATGCCAAGCCAGTTATCACCCCACTGAAAGGCAGGTAGGGGTGCCTTAACCCTAGCCCTCACCTTTGGGTGGATCACATAACACTAGAGGTAGCTGGGGGCCAGGCACAGCTGTGACCACCTGAGCCCTGGGGGGCAGAGATGTAAGAGACCCCAAGAGACCTCAAAGAGGAAGAGTAGGGGCCAGGTACAATTATGGCCACCTGAGCCCTGTGGGGTGCAAGACCCCAAGGAGGGAAAGTGGGGCTAGGCACAGCTATGGCCACCTGAGCCCAACGGGGAGTGAAGCCTGAGGGAAGGAGGCAGAGATGAGGAGCCCTGTAGGAGGAGAGTAGGCCCAGGTAGGTCTTTGGACACCTGAGACTGAAGTTTGGGCCAGAGGCTGAGTAAAGGGGGCTCAGCCCAAGAAAGAGAGGGGCAAGTCCTGACCCCGGTAAGTCCTCCACTGCTGGGAAGCTGAATGTGGGTCAAAGGCAAGACCTTAAGCAGCACTATGACCCACTGCTTCAGGTGGGGAGTGAAAGTTGCCTGTGAGACCCTGGAGCACCAGTCATGGTGTGAAGTACCCCAGCTTCCTCATCCAAGAAAGCAGCCTCAGAGAAGGTGTGCTAGTGGCAGAGGCCTGAGGTTGAATACCCCTCAACTGGTCAATACTGGGGCTAGGACTAGAATGGTCAAAAGGGCCAGGGGCCCACCATGAGGGATGCCCAGAGCTGAAGGCCTGGGGTCCTGACTGGCCTTGGAGGCAAGGCCAGGGCCTGTGTGGCTGAAGGTCCCGGGGGAAGCACACCCGAGAGGGGAAATAGCCTCAGGGAGCTAGGTAGCCCAAAATGAAGGTGGAGTAAGCCACCTGAATGGAGGGATCAAAGAGGGGTCCTGAGTGGAGGATTCTGGGACCCAGAGTGGGGCTGGTGTGATTAACAGCTGGATGCCATCTGCGAGGCATGGGCTGTGGTGTATGGGAGGTACGGAGTCACAGATAGCGTCCCCTGGCATCAGGGCATAAAATGGGCAGCCTCCCGCCTTAATTAACATCTTGATTAATTAAGAACAAGGCATGGCAGGAAAGTCAGGTGGGGGGCATGCCCAAAGGCAAGTGGGGAACCTAGCACTGTGGCTAGGTGGGGAGTCCCACTTCACCACAATCTATTTATATGTGTGAAGTCACTCATATGTGAGCATTTGCATGCTAAGGGCCCAAATTAGTACTATACTAGACTGTATCATAAGGCAGAGTAGAACTTCTTTTAAATTGTGTGTATTTTACACATGAACTAAACTTTACACAAGTTTCACACACTGACAGTGTAATGGGAATGAAAGGAGTCTGCATTCTACTTGAGTCATCTATGTGCTGTTTTATCTGAATATCATTATTAGGGTTGACCCTTATCAGAGCTGTTATCCTGTGACAACACCTATAGCAAGGGATAAACGACTAGCTGAAAAGATATTTCCATGTGTTTTCTTTTAAATTCAACTGTTAATTTCAGCTTGACTGAGCCTGTGACATTTTCAGTGATTGCTCAAATGCCTCAATTTTAAGACCTGAACTTTAAGGGTTTACTGAAAGTGAATTTGAAAATGCCTGTTCTTGAGTAAAATTTATATTCTCACTATGTGCGAGTCAGTTGACATGTCACACAGTAATATTTCAGTTCCCTGTTTGAATTACTTATATGTCAAATCAAAATACCAAATATTATGGCTGTTTACATAAGAAATTCACAGTGCCTCAGTAGCTGTATAAATAATTTGAGTAAGCTAGTTGAATACATTATACAACGAACTTCATGTTGTCTATTCATTTATGGTTTTCATATTTTGAGTTATCTTCAGGCCCAACATTTTTGTGATGGAATTTGTGAATATTTTTGATTGGATAATATTCTTTTCATGCAATTTGTAAAAAGAAATTTGTGCCAAATCTAAACTAAAATAATTTAAACCAATGGAAAGATTCCCATGGACTTTAAGTAGTATCAAAGTAGGTCCTTAGTGATCAAGCTGGCAATATATGAAATTTAAAAAGTACTCATTTGTTACTAATTATTCGCTGTGCTGTAGTCATGATTCAGGTTATAGTTTACCCATCCTTCAGCCAAAGGAACTGAAGTAGTAAAGTAAAGTAGTTCTCACAGACTTCAGTAGAAGCAAATCAATTAATCATCTTGGGATATGACTATTAGTTACTGCAAAAAGAAGCCAAGAAAGGATATACACTCTGAGTCCCTATACCAGAAGCACAGCGAATACCTTTGTAGACCAGTTCTTATCAAAGGGGCTTCATTTTAACACTTTAAAAGTGTTTCAAATAAACATTTAATTTGGATACAAAAAGCAATGACTGCATATTAAATACCGATCGCTTAAAAATGTACTTCATAAAGTGTATTAAACAAAGTATGCACCTTCTCTATAATTGCCTTTACAATTATATGAGCAATGAATATGTTATTGCACAGTTATTGCTACATTAAATATAACATATGTATGTACTTTACCTACACTAAGTGTAAAAGCTATGCTGTTATTTTTACTCGCAGCAGCTAAATTATACTTAAATATCAGTAGCACGTTCAATTAAACATCAGACAACTGTAATAGCTCGTTAACCTACAACCTTGTGATACTAACTCATGGACAAGCAGTACCATTTAACAACATTAACACGACAGCAGCTTGCCTTGCACTAATCAAGCCACACGTTTCCAAAAAAGGATTAAAATCCAGCCACAATACAGTACTTTGTAACACAGCACTTTAAAGTGAGCCAGTTCAAAGAACTGAGCTATAGGTTTATCACTGAAAGTCTGAGTACTTCATTAGTGGGTAAAGTACTTTTTACTTTTTGAATAATCTAGAGTTATGCACACAAATCCCTATTAAAAGAAGCTGAGTCTCTGGATTGGCATTCAAAGTGCCAGAAAAAGTGACAACCCAAGCTAAACTACATTGTTTACAGAAAGCGACATAACTTAGATTCTCCAAATGAGGCAAAGGAAGGATATAAACCTGGGTTGGTCTCACTTCCCAGATGAGTGATGTATAAGGTGATTATGGGAGCAGCAAGACTAAACCGGTTTAGGCACCTAACTTTTATGGCCAGGAACATTACAGTTTTACTGGTATAAGTGATAGGAAACTGATCTATACCTGTAACTGAACAAACTTTGGGTGCACACACACTGATTTAAAATGGTGAAACCCCGTGTATGATTTGCACCCCCACCAAAGGGTGAACATGTGTTCTGTTTGCTACTGATCTAAACTACCGTGCTTACAGAAAGCCATATAACTTAGATCAATTCTGCTGTGGGTTTTTCACATATCCGTACCTAGCCTAGGAAAGGTTCAGGGCCATGATACCAGACTGAAGGAAAACACCTCACTCCAGCCCAGAGTTAGGCATCCAACTCCCTGAAAGGAGTGAGGCCCCACCATTTCCCTGGGCATTTCCAAAGGGGCCACCTAACCCTTCCTGTAGTTTCATAGTAGCTAGGGTCAGGAGGGACCTGAACAGATCATCTAGCCTGACCCCCTGCCACAGGCAGGAATGAATGCTGGGCTCACAAGACCCCCAGACAGGTGATCGTCCAACCTCCTCTTGAATACGCCCAAGGTAGGGGCGAGGACCACTTCCCTAGGAAGTTGGTTCCAGATTTTGGCCACCCTAACTGTAAAATATTGCCTTCTGATCTCTAACCTAAACCTATTCTCCATCAGCTTATTACCACTGTTCCTC
>JAGPOW010003316.1:37287048-37320763 GCA_030014935.1 Caiman crocodilus
TTCAGTCTCTCCTCGTAGGGCCTGTCCTGCTGCCCTCTCACCAAGTGGGTGGCCCTCCTCTGAACTCTCTCCAGGCTGGCCACATCCCTTTTGAAGTGCAGTGCCCAGTACTGGACACAGTACTCCAACTGCGGCCTGACCAAAGTCGCATAGAGGGGGAGTATCACCTCTCTGGACTGGCTTAAGATGCACCTTTGGATGCATGACAAGGTATGGCTGGCTTTGCTGGCTGCCGTCTGGCATTGGTGGCTCATGTTCACCTTGGAGTCAATAATGACTCTGAGATCCCTTTCTGCCTCTGTGCTTTCAAGGAGGGAACTCCCCAGCCTGTATGTATGCTGTGCATTCCTTCTCCCAAGGTGCAGCACCCTGCATTTGTCTACGTTGAACCCATCCTATTCTCATCTGCCCACTTTTGTAGTCTGTCTAAATCTAGTTGCAACCTCTCTCTCCCTTTAAGTATATTGTGTGGGTGCCTAACCCAGGGTGATTGATTCTACTGGGGAGGGAAGATGTTGAACTATTTGTCACTGCAGCGTTAAGTCCTCTCTAAGGACATAGCCCCACTACTTTCACCTCATTCTTAATTCTGACCACATCCTTCATTGAGTGAATTGAAAGGAATTTTGTAGTCAAGTTGAAGTGCAATACAATTTTAAACCTTCCATTTTAAATGTATTTAATCCTACTAATAAGGCAAAATGTATACTCCACTCAGATTGACTCCAATTTTCATAAGTACTCTTACTTTCCCATAATTTTGTACCAATTTTTATTTATGTTTAAAATTAAGGTAGTCAAACCTTCCCCTTCAAAAATACAAATTTAAGATTTAAAAAAAAAATGTTCTTCTCATTGTATCATTCCTAAGACCCTTAAAACATAATGAGGATTCCAGATTCATCTTTAATTCTTCCCAGAAGTAACTTTTTTGGTTTTTCTAGAATCACACTGAGGCATGAATTTGGTCCATTCTGTTCATTACACAACTCTTTATGCCAGCATAGACACTCATCACTCATAGATTTTGTTTGGCTTCTGATTGGGAGAGCGAGTAATTGTATTTAGAAAATGACTGAAGTCATGGAAACTGACTGCAGGAAAAATACGTCAGGTAAAAATAACTGCTTACAAAAGAAGAGAACACCCTTGATTAATTGTATGAAAATAGTAAATTAGGCAGCAATTCCATTGGAAACTGTATAAAGCTCTTTATGAAAAAACTCTTTGTAGATTCTGACCAAGTTCCTTCCAATAAATCCAGACTCTCAAATGTATAGAAATATAAATAATTTTAGATAATTTTCATCAGCCTATTCCATAATCTAAAAAAGAGGAGATAAATAGCTTAACTGTAGCAATATATCAAAACTAACATGCTTCTTTTAACAAACAAAGAAAATGGCTACAATCTCGTATGAACCTTAGCTTTTGGAAATACTGTAGCTAGATTTGCTGAAACATAAACTGCAGAGCTTAAAGAGAGGAAAGCAGGCACCAAACATCAATTTAGAGTTTTTAATTTTTTCTTTTAATCTTATTTTCCAATTAGGTGTACTGCTTATAAATGGTGAGACAGAGAGACTTGCATGTAAAGCAAAAGCTCTGCCCTTGTTCAGAATGTAACTATAACAGAACCCATGACCATAGTCTACTCCCCTGGCATGAGGTGATATCCTAGTGAAACCAATGAGAGTTTGTGTAGCTAGAATGTTTCCAATCATCTCTAGGGCTTTGTATATTCTGGTAGAGAGATTCAGAAAATCCTTCCTGATTGTACTAAGAGTCTCATACTCTATCAGTGTTAGCAACAATTGAAGCAACAGTATGGATAAGGCTCAAGCATTTTGACTGCAGTGTTGATTAATCTGTTCTGAACAAAGCTAAACAAAGTGGCAAAAAGACAAGTGGTTGATCTATTAGTGTTCCCACCATTGCTAGCACCCATGGAATTGCACAATTACAAATTAGTATAGGCAGTAGGAGATTTTCCCACACTTACTGGAGTTGACAAGGTTCCAAGATTCCTGGAGTAGAAGCAACTAGGGATTGAAATGCTAGTTCCACCTTCATGGTTATTCAGAATTTGGTTCATCTGCAAAGTCTATCTAAATGTGCATATACATGCTTAAAAATTCCATTCGTATATTTTGGACAAGCAAAGCAGATGCAGACTGTGACTTTACACAAGTCTGAATCAAAATCCACTAAAGCCATTGAGTGTTTTCCCACTAATGTCTCACTTAAGTCATTAATAACCTGCACTGGCTTTCTCCTGGTGACCTGAAAGTAAAAGTCCCATAGTCCATTGCCTTTCCCTAAACTATCGAGCACTCTCATTTTTTTAAAATAAAAAACATCATTTATTAGACTAAGCAAATCAAATAGTAAATAGACATTTGTCTTCCTTATCATTTTCTTTTTTTTTTTTTTATTATTTTGATCACACTGAAAGGAAAATAATTTTTGTAAATAATTCTACTTTTCTTTAGAGAATGTATTTTAAAATATCTCATTATTCTTTGCAACATTTCATCATGATTTTTTTTCTTAGATCATATGACAGGATAACCAGAAGGAAAATACATATATTGTCTGAAATCACCTCTCAGATCCTCTATTCTACTCAATGATAAAGTAATTTCATGGTTCCATTTAAGTACAGAGGAGGAATCACATAGATCTAAGCAGAATTTTGCCCCTAACTTCCTATACTTTATGATAACACAAAATCAATATGAATTACTTTTGAACTGAAATCAATTGGGATTGTAATAATTGCAGAGAGTAAATCCTGCATTCTCACTGGACAGAGTGAGCGGCAAAAACAAACAAAAGTCTAGGGAATTAGACTGATTCTGAAATCCATTTAATGACTGGAAGTGTTTTTGCTCAGTATAAACATCGGTTTTTATCAGTCTGTTTTGGCAAGAGTGATTTCTTTAAAGAAAGTAAAAAGATGTAATATAGGAGATATTAAATTTGCAGGTATTTAAAATTGAACTATATGATATACTGTGTTCATTAGGTTCAGATACAAAGACCTTCATATTTCTCCGACAGAAAATATTTCTGTTATCTTGTTAAGAAAAAAAGTTGAAAGCTTGTCTATTTCAGAGGCCTCCCACACATTTAGTACCTTAATCATACTTCCAGAACAGTGCTTCATGATGTATTACTCATCAAATAGACTTGTTCTGATGATGTCATGCATGTCTCCCTAAAGGGCTACATTGTTTAATAAAGGATTTTTATTTTCTGTTTGGAGGCTGTCTTAGGATGTGGGGAAGTTTTACTGGGCTTCTGAGTCTTGTAAAATAATATGGCTTTTTTCAGACAGTCCTTCTGATCCAGCTGGGGGGCCTCACTCTATGCGAGCTGGTGGAAATTTTGGCTTGCTTATGGAACCTCATATAAGCATTATACAATATGAACAATATATATATATGTGCATATAACTGGCATAAAATACACAGCTCTGTGGCTTAATTGACAATATATATACACATACACTATGGAGATATGTTCAATGTATTAATATATATTACATTAACCCTCTACAGTTTCAAAAAATCTGTTTCTCTTGCACACAAACCAGTTATTTGAATGTAAAATTAGAGGCCATATTTTGCTGAAGATCTCCATGTCTTCTTAATTCGTCTCATGTTTCCATAGCTGTTTGAATTTCTTCTTTTTTTCTTTTTCTTTTTGTCACAAAACTGAGCATACACTTAGGCCATTTGCAGAGCTATGACCTAGACAGACTGATTTATTTTCATGTTTCTAAAGGTCTTCTTAATAAGACCTTTAGATTTTTTCCTATTATTGTTTTATTTATAATCATAACCCAACTTTGGTGATTAGCGCACTTCTACAGAAAAAAAATATTAGAGACAGAAACAATATAACCCATCCTGTAAAGGTTATTACACAATATTCAACATTAACAAAAAAATTTAAGTAATGAATGATCATAAGTCTCAGCATGAGACCATATTCATAAAATATATGACAACAACATGAAAGGTATAATAAAAATACTTGCACATTAACAGGAAACCAGAGTAACGCTGAAATTCAATAGTTTGGACAATATTCCACTTCTATTATCTTAAAAATGACTGCTGTGACACCCTCTACAAATAATTTCTGTACTTAAGCCTGTGGGTTTGCTTGAATGTGCTTTCCCACGTTAGGTCTGTATGCCACCGGAAGTGCTGCTTGTAAGTCTTACTAGTTTTTTTCTAGCAGCACTGAAGTCTCCAAATCTGAAGACACTCTTAAAAAGGCCAAAAACAAAGCATATGAATGAGCAAATCAAAAACATTATTGAAAATAATCCGTGTCCCATCTCTCTATCTCAGCTTCTGAATGTTGCCCTAGGCCATGGCCCCTCCAGAACTTGTATTGGTTAATGTAGCATTTTTAGAAACAGCATGGAGGGAACTCTAGTTTTTATGCTCCCAATCCTCAAAGTGCTTCCAATCCTTGGGTACTGACCAGGGTGGGGAGCAGCAAAAAAGTGGTTGCTTCCACATCACACGCAATCAGAAATTGCCGCTATCCTTGTGCATGGCAGCTGTCCCAGGGTACCTGGCCACTGGTGATTAGACTGATAGACTTGTAATTTGCTTTGAGCGGCATGATTACAATGAAAACAGAAAATGACACAACATGAATCTCTCTCATTGTGAGGCTTGCTGTGAAAAGCAGGAAGATGCTGGCCAACCCCAGTGCTTTTGCAGTTCTGAGATAAAATCTTGTGGTCTTCTTGAGATGCCATAATATGCTTTGAACTTTGGTTCAAGCTATTTCCATATTCATCCCTTTACTTCCATGAGGACAGACACCAAACAAGACAATACACTACAAATCATTTTGTTTAAAGTCACCCAGAGAGGTAGGGGGTTGGGAGAGAATATTTGGTCTGCTCTTAATTAAAACCACCCGGTGATGTACAATGATTTGTCTGAAGCACTTCTGAGCTGTACCCATTTCTGTTTACACTTGACAGCTGTACATTCTTTCCTGCCTGTATTGTTTGAACTATGTCCAATGGTGCAATCATTAAATCTTTGATAGCTGGTTTTTAAATACAAAAATGACCCTTTTTTGAGACACAGGGGAAGAGGTAGAAAAAGAATAGTCTTGTGTTACATTAGGAAAGTTTATGTTTATTAGATTGTACTCTGTATTGTAATACAGTGCCTCTGGTCATTTTTGGATTGCCTGTTAAGAGTTTTTCATGTTCCCCACATCTGCTCAGAGAAAAAGCTTTGTGCTGTGGCTCTGTTTTCTCTGGGGATGCTGGCAGTATGTAGAGAGTGAATTGCAGTGCTTACTCATTCATGGACCAGCACAGATGCTATGGCTGAAGGTCTCACTGGTTGGAACATCACAGGTAGATTCAGAAAGAGCTCACAAACTTTAAAGGAACAGGAGGTAAACTAAATTTGAAATCTTTGAAACCACTAATCAGTTTACCATAAATGGAGAAATCACAGTAAAACTTCTGTGTGGTCAGATGTGTGCTAGACATTCCATAGAGTTTATCTTTGAAGTCTGACTCTAACCTACAAAATCAACTGCTCAGCATAAATATGACTGGTTCTTTAAAAAGGGGAGACAGCAAACTTCATCTGCCTCTTTCTCCCATAGGCCTAAATTATACAACAAAATCGAACTTGCCCCAATTCAACTGTACATTGAACAACTCCTCTGATAATACTTTGGCTTAAGGAAGAACTTTTGGTTAAATGGAATTATTCCATTGTGAGAAGTCTGCATAAGGGAACAAGAACTTCACCGAAAAGAATCCCTTTTTGACATATGATTGAATATCATTCTTGTATTATAATTTATGTGTTAATAATGACTGTGTCAAAATGCATAGTGGTTTCAAATAGTGCTCTTGAATTCATAATTCCAATTAGAGTCACTGCTACATCTGTATTATATGTAGATAGGCTTTGCTCATTTAGTGTTTTAGCTTATTAACATTAGCTTGTCAGTTTATTTTTACAGTTTATTAATATAAAATATGTTTTATATTTTATTTATATATGCTTGCCCATAGTTGTTCCTCTTGTTCTCTTCATTTCATATGTTCATTTACGTGTTTCATTATTTAAATAATAAATTTGCATTGATTAGCCTTGGCATAATCTGTTGATCAAGTCTTTCTTAGAGAACATTTTGGCACAGAGAACACTTTTTTTACTTCCTGAAGAGTGTTCTCTTAGCCAGGGACTATTGTAATAGATCGTACTCTTTGTATTGGAATACAATGTTACTGGGCATTTTTGATAGCCTATTACGAGTTGTTCATGCTCTTCTCATATGCACAAAAGAAAATCATCATCCTGTGGCTAACTGTATTAGCTGAACTGGGCTGAACACAATTGATCTGTAAGTGCAGACAAGGACAAACTGAGCAGTTAACTAAGATTATACCCCCAGAATTCCCTCAGCACTTAAAAGTTCTACTGCTTTTAAAGCCAGTGCAGCTAACACAAAACCTGACAGCCACATTTCAGACATTGTTAAATTCTGTTGCGCAGACCATGGCTTACTGGGTCTTTCACCAGACTCAAACCAACTGTCTGGCAATAGGAGCAATATTTCTGTTCAGCAGCGGTGACAGAATCCTTCAAATATATGGTTCATTATAATCTACATGATGTCTTTCTAAACTCTTCATTCCACAGGTATTAACAATCTTCTTTCTTCTTTATTAGTCTTAATGTTGATCTAATAAAGCTGCCCTTTCTTCTGCAATTCTGCTGCCTGTTAGCTGCTCTGAGTAACATAGCACCTATTTCACAGACCTGCAAACTGTCTTTAACTCCAGCTAGAAAAACATTAACTCAGATGTGGAAATAACTTTCAGTGGGTGCATCTACATGAGATGATTTATTGCACAGTATACAGTCTACCTGTGCAAATGATTACTGAGCAGTAAACTGTGCTACACATGAGTAAACTTATGTTACTTGCATTTGCAGGTAGCATTTACTCATAGTAGTAGTTACTGCAGAGTAGCACATAGGTAAATGCCAACCAGGAGCATATGTACTCCCAGTCAGCCCTGTCACTAGGGGGCCAGCTTCATGTAGCCCGAGGGCCCTGGGCCTAGGAACCTCTCCTACCCCACAGCTGGGCAGGCAGTCTGAGCCCTGGGGCATATGTGCAGGGAGTCTAGGGTGACTGCTGGCCACTGCTTCTCCTGCACAGGCTGCAGGCCAGCTGTGCCAACCTGCCAGCACCCCAGTGCCACTCTCTGGAGCTGCAGTGCCAAATGGCTGCCAGAGCCATGCCATCCAGCCCTGCAGTGTGCTGTAAGCTCCAGCCATACCTGCTGGCACCTGGGCACAACTGCAGCCAGTTCCTGTCCACCAGGAGGAAGGGGTGGAGAGTCTGTTTGCTGTGAGGGAGACAAACTGTTTTTCTGAGAACCAGAAGAGCATTCGCTGTGAGCCTGGTGCTGGGGTGGGGTCCCCGGGTAGCTGTCTAGGTAGGCTACAGCAGGGAATGCAGGAGGAGGTGGTTGGTCAATGCCTCTCACCTCCAATGCCCTGGCCCCTGCTGGTGGGTATATGGCTTGCCCAGGGCCTTGCGGAGGAGCGGCCCATCAGTGTCATTCCCACTGCAGCTGGTGCTCCCACTTCCAGGTATCCTCTACACACTGTGTCTCCTATGCCCAGGCCTCATGAAGCTAGTTAGAATATGAGTGTCCCAGCCTCAAGGAACTAAATACTGTGTTTTTAAAATTGCATTGGCTAACTTGTGTTTCCACTGAAGTCATTCAGAAATTCTGCCTCAGTACTGCTGGCGGTAAACCAATGCAAAACATATTTAAAAGTTATATTGAATTGGAGCACCTAAGATTACTGCTGCTGAATGTCTTGCATGTCCCATTGTTTCAAAATTTAGCAATTTCAATGAAAACAAGATTTTTTCAGAGTTGAACTTTTTTCTGAGCTGATGTGATGAAGTGAATCACAAAAGAAGCTTTAAAAAGAAAAGCAAAAACTCAACACAGAAATGAACTCTACTAAACATACAAGAACGAGCATAGAGCCGGTCAATGTGTTTCCTGAACTAGTCATTCATTACACATCATGAAAGTCCATGGGAAAATTCATACTAACTTCAATGTCTGGCCACACAACTAAAGAATATATATTCTCATTCATATTTTTGAAGGATATTTTCATGACCGTGACCTGTTTACACTGTCACATGGAACATGAACAGTTTTGCTGAAAGTTCAAAGCGCTGAGCAGTCCTGTGGTACAACTATATACTTTTGAAATATTTCTTTTTGACTGTCAAATAGGTACTAGTCATTAAAGAAGCCATTGGCTACATGTCTGGCCCTTTTTCTTTCCTTCTCCTCCTTCCCATTTTTCCTTGCTTGCCCCTATGTGTGGAACACTTTCCGTAATTTTTTTGTCAAGTGACCACTTTCTGCTTCTGCAAATCCCTCCTGTGGTTCTGTCGAAGGGAAATGAGTCCAGATAAAATTTAACACAAACTACAAACATATCTTAGGTCACAAGCCTGTGCTAAGCACTGTGCAGTAGTAGCACATTGTTGGATGGGAGTATTGCTGAGTGTGAGCTTATCACTAACTATGTGTTGTGTTTCTTCTTAACCCCATTTTTCTATGATCCTTACTTTTGTTGTGTTACTTCAGAAAACTCTTTGGGAAAGGAATTATGGGCTAGAGTCTCATTTACACTTAAAGCTCTTTATATGGCTTTGATAGCTTAAACTTTTAATTGTAAAGATTCTGGTGTTTGTGTCCACAAATTGTCTATCTCACTCACAAAATAACAATAAATTTGTTTTGTGAAAGGTTATTTATAGCATCTGTTTGAAGTCAATCAGGGTTTCAGCTACAGCATGATCATTCTTGTTCAATTTAGTAACACTACATGTTGTTTCACACTCATAAAAGATAAACAACAATCATGATAAGCTTGCCAGTCCCAGGTCAGTGCAGATAAATCAATGCTACATACATTCTGATTTTAAAGCATATAAAAATTCTCACAATGGGCTTGGAAACTATTAGATCCTGATCCTGCAAACTTTCTCTTTGGCCATGCTACTATCTGACTTGTTGGTTTCTACCATTCTAACAAATCTCTGCTGACCTTTATTAAGCTTTGTCAGCTCATTCCCAACCTCATGTCAAACTTTTACGTTTTGAAAACAAATAAATGAAATAGAGTTGTTGTTGTTGCTGTTCTAGTTACCTGGGCCTTGGTACAGCCTACCAAACAGTGGCCCTATCTCCCAGTTAACACACATAGGACTGTAGCACTTCAGATGCTTTTACGGCAGAATGGTCCTCAGAATGATGGAAGTTCTGAGATAATAAAAGTAACAACAACAAATGACCCGCACGAATACTAACAGAATGTGCCTACTGCTTTCTTTCTTGGAATGTATGTCCACGTAAGGGAGTGCAGATTTATGCCACAGTTATGCTTCTAGCAGGTGGAATGAAAAAAGTTAGATGAGTCAACACATGGGGGGTTCAAGGGGATTCCCTGCATAGGATTGATTCATCGATCATTTATCTTGCAAAGTGATTTACACCCTCAACAGTTGGAAACAAACATATAAGGGAAACAAATGGATGACTCGAACTTGACAGTGTCTCATAGGGCACCTGCTGAGTCATAAGAGAGCCTTGTGGGGAAAAAAATCCTATGTCACAGCTGAAAGCATTCAGATAGAATGGAATCAAATAAGTGATCTGTTCCCTGCTCATCAAATTTACTTGTTTTAGTGAGTAATTCTATTTATGTTCTTCTATGGCCATCCTCTCTGTTATTAGCTTGGAGAAGGTTGACTTTTTGCATAAAACATGAAGTGACCTTTAAGGGACACAAATGTATAGAATCCTGCTAGTAAACAGAGGAATTGAATGGAGGTCTGGTGAGAAGCACATGTGAAATATTGTTGTACTGTATACTGTATGTCACTTCGCAGAACAAATGATAGAAGAACAATACTAGCAATATAAGGACCCTGGCTTTGTTGATCCATAACAATTTTTAAAAATCCAAACAGTGAATGTAAAGACAAAAGAAAAAATATCTGAAAGGAGATATTATGTCATCTGCCAGATACGAGAGAGTTCAGACCAGAAAAACTATGTCTGTAGTTCTTGACATTGCACTTGAAGGGAAAGCATCAATAATTTAAAAATAAGTCACATACTAGCATATATAGGTCATGGCTTCAAGTGAATACAACATTAACACATAGAAAAAAGGGGTCAAGCCCATCTTGGATGGGTTGCATTCACCATGTTACCTGAAAGGATTGGACTTTCCCTAACAATTTGACAACACTTGTACACATCATTACACTGGTAATCCCATATCAGGCTGAACTGCACTGCAATATTCAAATAACTAAACCATTTTATTACATTGAAGTATTATTAAACTATCTCCACTAACTTCTCTGGGGCTATGTTGATTTACACCAGCTGAGCTGAAGCTCTAAATCCCCTGGGAAGCTTGTTCATTCATAAAGGGGAAGAGATTGCCTTCTCAGAGTCGATGAAATGATGCAAAGTTCACTGTGGAGCCTATTTACCACCTCCTACTTTTCAACATGAAGAACTAAGATATTAAACAAAGAATATGTAAAAAAAAGGAAAAAAGGATTTATTTTTATTAGAGAGCGATCACCCTGTCACTTACTTTTAGGAACATTATATCAATACCTGTTAGTTTTGCTGTAGTCATCATTTCCATTAGAAAGGGTTTTGGTAAGTAATAAAACTTTTATAGGTTAGATAAAATGTGCTTTGGGAACAAGTTTGACATCCCAGGTCTCAGCACTGGATTTCATTCTTTTGCTATATTGCAAAACTAAACAATAACGAAGGCAATGTTTTTATTATATTTAGTGGGAAAAGAAACTGCAAATATCATCAGAAACCAAATCATCATAACTATTAATTTTATAAAAGCATGCTGAGCTATGGAATTCATATAAAATACATGTAAATATACTGTGAATAAATCAAAGTGAAATTGCAATGTCCTTGCCTCAGAAAAAATTTCAGTCTAAAAAACATGTATTCTTCAATTCAGAAAAGCACATAGGCATATGTCTTTTAAGAACATTTTTATACCTAAATAGCTTTTATGTAGCGAGATGTTTTCTTGAATTTGGGCCTTAACCACATGAGTAGCTCCACTGAACTCAAAGGCCATGTCCGCATGATTGTGGACATTAGGTTCCCTGGAGAAAACTAGCAGCGACATACCTTGTGCTGCCACTGGTTGTCCTTGGGGAACACCTGTGCCATGAACTTTCTGATGTACAGCAAGTTACACCAGACAACTGGTAGGGGCAGCACCGCATCTAAACTCCTGGTGGCTCCAGGCAAACTTTTAGTATCGGGTCCCTCTTCACCCGAGATAATGATAATAATTTTTAAAATTACCATTTTTGGGCTCCCTTTTTGTCTGGACCCTGGTCAGGCACCTAGTTCACCTATGCCTGTGTTCAGCCCTGGGGAGGGGAGGCTGGGTCCAGCAGTGGGTTGGCCCCAGCAGCCTTACTTGGGGTTCTGGGGGCCTTCTGGGGCTGTAGCAGCAGCGCTTCTGCTACTTGGAGCCTAGAGCATGGTTCTAGGTGACCAGGCTCCTGTTTTGAGGTGTGCACTGCTCTGCTTTTTTTTGTGTGCAGGTTATTTTGACCCCTAAATATTCAAAGATCAAACACCTCCCTGTCCCACCCTACCTCCACCCCCCTCATTCCCTCACTGCTCCCTTGCAGTGAGGAGAACAGCTGAATGTGAGTATATGGTATATAAATGTGCAGTATGCTGAATGTGCAGTATGCCAAATGCTACATACTGCACAGCCACGCTTGTCTGGACAAAGGCAAAGGTATTATCCTAATGCAGTGGTTTTCAACCTTTCTAATATCACAAAACCCTTCCATATAACTTCTTCTGCCTCACAGTCCCTATGGTAAAGACTGAAGTGGAGCCAGACAATCTAGTCTGAGAATGGCAGCACACTGCCTCCTGACCCACGTTGCCATTACCCTCCATCTCTTTGTGGAGCCCCAGTGACCTACTGTGGAACCACTGGGTTCTGCAGCATGTAGTTTGAAAGCCACCGTCCTAACATGCTTAAAATTACTTGTGTGCATAAATATTTTTAGGCATTGGCTTCAGTGGGGAATTTTATTTGTATGAGGATTCACGGTCAAACCAAGCTACTCTTAAGGAAAAGTTCAATAGGCATGTTGTCTCTATTCAAGATTTGATAGGACAGATTGTAGGGTCAGTGAAACAATCCTGCTAGCAGAAATGGTGAGAAGGCCAAGTTGCTGCTAACTCGTGCATGTTGAAGATGGCAGCATACATTCTAGTTGGGTAGGCAGCTGGGCATAACTCCTGACCACGGGCTTCATTTTTTTGTGGGCAGGATGCACACCCTGCTATGTACCTCCCAATGAATTCCTGGACAGAAAAAAATACTTCATGAAAAAAATAACTACTTGCATACCTTCATAGGACCTCTCCCTCCTCTTTTATATCAGTGTAACAAACAACAGGGTTTGTCTTATATTGCTGCTGGCAATGTACAAGCCTGAAAAGGAGAACATGTGCATAAGATGCACTTTAGTAATGTATCATTACTCTGTTTGATTTCTGGAGTTTTGAGTTGAATGGGTTAGACAGCAACAAGGACTTCTTATTTGATCTGCCATGGTTTTGACATCATTTGAATGAGCCACCCAGAAGAAATAGTCCCCAACAAATGTTACAGTGGCAATTGCTTTTGTGTGATATACCGATAAAAATAGTCTCAACTCAGAGAGCAAAACCCTGGTTCTACTGAAGTGTACTGGAATGCCATGTAGTCTACAGGCTGTGAAGTTAAAAAATGCTTGGGCTGAAACAATCCTCGTTTTCTCCATACTCAAGTCTCCTAGTGAAACCAAAGGTGAGGTCAGGGTTGACAAATGCTAAATTTTGCTGAATTAATGATCTTACTTGTAAAGACTTGTATTTTGTTGTGTGATATTGCCTGACAAATTTCTAAAGCTTGTAAATGTATCGGGGAATAAGGATCTTGCACCCTTCACAGACAACCAGGTAGCACAAATGTTTGTTTGATTATCGCTAACTTTGATGAAGTTTTGAGGATATACACAAAGCTGGTGCAAACCACATTTGGGTCCAAGAACACAAATCAGGCAGGAAGCAAAGCCAAGTTTGAGGGTGTCTGAGGTTTGTCTTGCATGTTTTGCTCATCTCTAAGACAAAGGTCTAACCACTCACTGAATAACATCTGAATATGCTCTTTAGTACACATCGATGAAATCTCATAGGTTCATCTCTGCACTTTGTATCTGTCTACACTGAAGATGTGTTCCCTCCTCCACAAAAGTGCTATTTTATGTTTGGAGTGATTCCCATAGTTACTATCCTACTTAGGAGACACCACACACAGCATCTTAGCTATGATCTAAATATTAGGAAACCGTGTAGAAAATTATGTAAAAAAACTAGACAGGAAAACTCCCTGTAGGAAGGCAATTCATTTAAATCTATGCTTCTGGTACATGGGTCAGAGCTGTAAGTTTTAATTTTTTCAAGAGTTCTATTGTCCTCATACTTCTCCACCAAGTCTGGCTGCCCAGCTACACCTACTGAAGTAAGCTTTTAGATGCATAATCTAAATACCGTCCTTCAAGCTAATGTAAATATTTTTTGGCATTAATTTATTCCAGAGGAAAAAAAATATCCCCCTTCCTGTTTTTAATTCAGCCCATGTCTCAGGCTGCATGCTGTGAGATCTCTGGCATTTAATAAGAGCTGTTAACCAGATTTTGTGATCACAGGAAATGAAGAAGAGTCACTTTGCTGAAAGAAATAACAGAAATGTATATGGGCACTCCCACTTGCCCCATTGTCAATTGTCAATCATTTGTCAGACTCTGTTTTGATTTTTAGCAAGCAGTGGTGGCAGTGAAGCTACTCATCACTCTGGCTGGATTTCTTTAGCTATGCTCCAGCTTCCTTCCGTTCAAGGACTCAAGCTGCTGATGCTGTTTCTGGGCAAACGGCCACTGCTATGATGTTTGTTTTAGATAGGCTGCAGCTGTGCTGAGTGGGTGTTTCAGGCAGACTTTATGGAGCAAGTTCCCCAGCCTCTGATTCCTAGTAAAAGCGTTTCCTGATTCCTTTGATTTAAACCTTTTTCAGAATATTGGTACAGTTAATCTTCTAAGAAGCATGATATGGATGATACCTGAATCTGCTGAAGTGAACTTAGGTTCATGAAAACTTGTGCTCTCCATCTCTGTATACATCTTTTTTAGGTAGTCTATAAAGATGCATATCTACCCTGACTTTTGACTGACTTCAGACTAGCATGACTAACTCTCCCTCTGATACCTGAAAAGTGATCGTGCATGTGTCGTTACTAATGAGCTATCTCTTTCTGGCTCTGCAAATGGCTGTCATGTTCTCTAGTGCAAAGGGGAAAAAACCTTCCCTTTTCAGGGTAAGAGAACTATTCACTTCCATGAACCTTCAATCTATAGCTCCATTTTTGACATCCAAATAATACCTATTGCTGCTACTAAAACTCATGGTGCAAAGTAGCTCTTGTAAAATTGTGCTAAGTTCCAAACAATGAGACCAGGGTTGATAATATGTCATTTTGTAATTTCAGTCACAGACCTATAGTATTTTCATAAAAGCTACAGCATCAAGTTGCTAGTGTTCACTATACATTGGAAAAAAACTGTGTGCATGCACACATTTAAACACATGCCCCCCCCACATACACACCTCCCCCCATATGAATTCATGTTTATGCAGTTTTCCACTCACGGCAGCCAGCGGAAATGAAAACTTGGTTCTGAGAAGCTTTTTCTACAAAACTAAACATTTGATTTTCTCTAAAGGAGTCAGCTTTTTTGTTAGAAAACAGCTCTTTTTAAAAAAACACAATTACTTATCTGATGCGGGAAGGGTGAACCAGAATAAAAAGAGATTGAAATGAAGTATTTTCAGTTCCCGTGACTGCCCATCTATTTTTATCCTAGAAGGAAGCTTCTTAACAGAGCTGTGTTTTCTTTCACACTGCTCTCCTCCTTTTGTGGTACAGAATTCATCTCTGCACCTGGTTTCCCTGAGCCTGATGTGTTATGCCTACAAGGCAGGATACATTTGGCAGAGACTGCTCTGCAAGCAGAAGGGGAGCGGAACAGCAGAAAATATGGATACTTTGTACTTTCAGAGGGCAACAGAGGGAAGTCATTTGCTTCTCTTGTTTGGGGTCTAAAAAAAAAAAAAAAAAGATTTTGCTGGCAAAACTGACCACTTTCTTTTTGCCTTGACAGGGAGAATAATACTGTAGGAAAAGTTAATTTTTTCCTTGGATCATAAATGAATTTTTCCCCCTAACATTTCAGCTGCAAGAGCTTTTGTATGGAACATGTTTCTTTTTGGGGGGCTAGAAGACAAAAGGAAACTTTGGCTTATGAGAGAGAAAGCAGAGTAGGAGGCACTGAGTCTCAGCACTTTAACGTCAGAATATAGCCAGAAAGGAAAAAAAATGAAGGGCAAAATGAGGCTGAACCAAATGGGGTTTTGCCATTGTCTTTGATGGTACTAGGATTCCACCTGGGTGATAGTTGCCAGCCATTCATTTTTATTATTTTTATTATTGGGCATTATTTGCATTCCTATAAACCTAGCAAAGAATCAGGGCCCTGACATGCTGGTGCAGTACAAGCAGACAGACTGAGGAGCATGAGGAGACAAGGACTTGTGTACACAGCCTCCGCACTGCACTCAGGAGCATTCCTGTGAAGTACTCCCTGCCCATATGTTCCTCCTCTGTGCACACACAATCCCAGAATGGAGCAAAATAGTGACCTCAGAGCAGTGCTGAGCTGGGCACTTTTGGGCAATCTCTCGCAGGAAGGTAATGCTCAGGGCTGCTGTAATGCAGATACTTAAGCACATTTCCAGGATTCAGCACACACAGAGAGGGAGTGACTTCTTCTTAACAGTACTTCTGGGCACAACATGGCCATGTTCCCCAGACACTACCTTTTAGCATGATGTGATAGGTAGTAGCCATGGCATGTCATAAGTCCCCCAGCCTTCATCTCTCCTCTCCACACACACAGACAGATAATATTTAAGGAGCTCTGAACCCTCAGTCTCAGGAATATGAGTAGATTCCTGAACACATGCCACTGATTTCAGCCAGGATCAGACTTAGAGAAATATGCACACATCTAACATTGCATGTGCTCTATGCAAAATATAGTATGAGGTCATAACTCTCTTTTGGGTACAAAGAACTTGAGGTGGGTGGACAGTTTCCGATATTCAGAAGACTGAAGAAGCTGGTCAGTCAAGCCACTCAGTATTTTTAAGCACTAGTCTGTTCAGATCAGCACAAAATTTGTTCCTTTAAATTAATTTCCATAGAGGGGCCATATATAAATGATAACTATCAGGCAAAAAATAATATCAATAAAGCTGACATGTTAACATTTTGTCAGCCATTCTAAAAGACCTTTAAACTCTCTAAGGATGGTGTTTTAGGAAAAGCCCCTTGGAAAATCCCATGAGATCCTAAACTCCATCAGGAGTTGGGCACCTAAGTGTCTTAGGATCCTCAGTTATGCTTCAACAATTATCTTTCAAGGAAACATAATCCCTATTGCTACATTGCCCTGGAAAAATCAAGTCAAGTACAGTGGAACTAGAGTACCAGGCTCAGCAGTATACAGATGTGAATTAAGTATGTACCTCAGAAGTAAAGACTAGACTTTCACTAATTTAGCACTAAAGCAGTAGATGACACAATATTAAAGGGAATGTCCTCATTATCTTTATCATCAGAGCTTCTAAGTATAGGCTAGGATGCTGGAAAAAAACATAGGCATAATCAAAATCCTAGGGAAAAACAGTTCCTTTAAAATTTGTTAAGATGTTATTTGGCTGGAAATGAAACAAAAGGAGCAGAACCCAAGAGAAAGAAATTCAGAATGTAAATGAAGAGTGTTTCCTTCAAGCATGGGTGGCCTTGGCCACATTTGGAAATATACACATTTTAATGTCTTTCTATAAAATTGTACCTTTTCCTTGCACATGATTTTCATCAGCCTCTTTTTATCAACAAGTATGGTTCCAAAAGAAACAATAAATAGTTGAAGATAAACTGATAGAGTTATATAAACCAGCAATCAAAAAGTCCTTTTTGGGTTGTAATACACTTCTGACATTTGAAGGAGATGACTAACACAGTCAAAAGTATTTAAAAAGTTAACAATACCTTAAAATAGGCTATCCCAGGCTCGTATTAAGGAACCAGGAATCATTAGGGAATGAAATGTATGATTCATCTTATGGGTGTATCATTCATTAAATTAACAATGAATAATATTATTACTAATCAAGCATATCACTGTTATATTATATTAAGCTATATTGTATTCACATTACGCTACATTTATATATTATAATAGTATTTAATATTACTGTTTATTATTATTATTATTATTGTATTATTCATTAATTAAATGTAATACAAGTAAATATGTAAAAAAAAAAGAAATACAGTGTAATGCAAAAGATGAAGCTAGGATTACCACTATAGAAAAAAGCTCTCTACAACAAAGAAGCAACAAGAGGCCCATGAATTAATATTTATAATGTTATCTTAACTGACTATAATATAAAATTCATTGCCTATTTTTCCCAGGCCCTTATTCTGAAATTTTTTCCCACATGAAATTAGGTGAATGATTATAATTATTTTATTTGTAAAGGAAATAGGTGAGCTTGCTTTCAGGAAGGCTTTCTACAGTCTGCTTGGCTTTAGCAAAAGGCCATTCAGTCTGAAAAATGTTTAGTGCCATCAGATGGAACATCTACAGCAAGCTCCTTAGTTCCTGTGCTCTGATGCTGCAGTCTCAGGAATATGAGCAGACCCCTGCACACATGCAAAAATCCACTGATTTCAGCCACGAGCAAACTTCAAGAAATGTGGACACATCTAACCCTATATGTGCTCCATGCCAAGTACAGTATGAGGTACAGTACAAGGACAACTATTATTCACTTGCTATTGTGTAAGTGAGGTGGGACAAGGGTTATATATAAAATTTAATCACGCCTCACTTTGCCTATAGTTGTCAATGAACATTAATTTCTGGAGAGTATTGCAATAATGCTGCTCATAGTAGAAACAAGGTGGGTAGCGGTGTAAAACCAAACATTTATTTACAAGAAAAACGTTCTCATTTTCTAGTACTGAGGTGAGGTGAAAGGAATGGTATCTTGTTCCACCTATGGCTAAGTGCTTTTGATTTGTTCTTGCCAGAGCTGTAAATTGGTAAGCAAGGGATAAGTATAAGCAGGCATAATATCCCAGTGGTAGTACTGGTGTATGCAAAAGAAGGCACAATATTGTGCCCTCACTTTAAGGAATACATTTTCCTCAAGGCTGATTCCTAAACATCAGCAGTGCACAGAGACACCTACCTTGATATCATGTTCATCTTCCAAGCCCCTTCCCTTGTGATCAGGGTATACTATCATGACTGCTACCTGTTCACATTAGGAGGGGACAGGGTGCCCTGTGCCATCTCCTCCTATACACCCCTCTGAGAAATCACACAGATTCAGTCACAGTTTGGTTTTTAATTTTCCTAATATGAATGCACATCCCTCCACTCCCCCTCCAACCCCACCCAAAGACTAAATAAAACAGGAAAGTAGGAAATATAGATACAATTGCATTGTCAATAGGGGTGTGCGAAGCATGCCCTATTCAATTCGAATTTGGCCCAAATCAGGGACAGTGATTCAATTCATTGATTCGGATCACTGTCCCTGATTCAATTCAGCCAAGTCTAAATCTGAAGATTTGATGTTGATTCGGAGAATCAGCAATTTGGCCATAGACACAGCTTTGAATGTTTTTCCTACATACCTTGAAGTACCAGCACAGCTTGTGAACACTGCAATGCTGGGGTGCATAGAGCATCCCACAGGAGTACTTCTGGTCCACTTCTGGGTCTGCTGGTAAGCATGCTAGGGGGTCCCCCTGCGCCTCCCCGGTTCGGTGATCAGCCATGGGGAGGACCCCAGGTGCCCCCCACCCCAGACCCAGGAGGCACCAGTTACTGAGCTGGGGCTGCATAGGGAGGGCTCCCCAATGTGCTCCCCGGCAGACCCAGAAGTAGACCTGGAATGCTTCTGGTCCACTTCCGGGTCTGCTGCTGAGCATGCTGGGGAGCCCTCGCACTCCTGTGGGACATTCCATGTGCCCCAGCATTGTAGCCTTCACAAGCTGATTGCTACCTAGAGGTATGGAGAGAGAACATTTAAAGCTGTGTGTATATCCAAATCTCCAAATCAATTTAGAAGGTTCCAATTTGAATCAGAGACATTAAAGGGTCCTCTGATTCAATTCAGATTCAGAGATTTGGCCACTGAATCAGACCAAATCTCTACCGAATCAAATCAGGGACTGAAGCTTTGCACCGCTCTAATCGTCAACACCTACTGCTCCTGTTGTTCACTGCATTCTTTCTGTTTAGGAGAGTATCTCTCCCATAAGCAAACACTGCACTGAGTGGTGCTACATGCTATAAACAAGCACATAACAGGATTGGCCACAGTGACCAGATGCTGGGCTAGCTGAACCAATGGTCTAAACCAAAGTGGTAGTTCTTATGTTCCTAATGTGACTGCAGCTTTAGGGACTGATCACCAGAACAAAATATCTTTTATTGGAGAGAACATGTAGAAATTCTCATTTACCCTTTCAGTATGCTAGCAAATGCAAGCAAGTAGGAGAGAGACATGAGAGAGCTGGAAGGACTCTTGAGGGTCAATGAGTTTGCAAGTGAATCTGGTTTACACTACAGCCTCAGGAATGGGATAAGTATAAAAGAAACTTAAATGTGGGAGTAAACCACTTAGGGAAAGAATGACTGCAGAAAGATCTAGAGAAAATATCTGTGAAGAATGCCTATACTGAGTAATAAAGGGAGGATGGTGTTACACACCCATGGCCCGCCCTTAAGAATGTTTAATTCATCTTCTCCCGTTAGCTAAGGGCTTGTTTCAAACTGACTGAGGTCAATGGAAAGACTCATGTTACCTTCAGTGGGCTTTGAATCAGGTCCCCTACGCAACAGCATGAGTAGGGTTGCCTCTAACCATTATAACTATTACACAAGTACCTTGTTAATTGAGCAATAAATTAGACTGGCTACATGTTCAAATTAACCATTGTGCCTTATAAGAACTAATTAGCTATAAAGTTATTGATCAAAAATGTATGATCATTTTTAGCTGGTTTCTATCCAGGTTTAATTTGCACATGTAGGCTATCTGCAGCCTGGAGACCACAGTTGCTGTGCTATCTCAGCCACTGGGGAGCACAATGCACCCTTACCTAGGGCTGGGAGCTCACAGCATGGCTGTCAGGGCTAAGAGTCCCTCCAGCTGCACCACATGTGGAGCTGGGGATGAGAGCCTCCTTCTTCCCCATGTAGGGGAAGCCCAGTAATTGGTAATAAGGTACAACAGGATCTAATGTCCAATCCAACAATTATGCTTCCTGCCATGCACGTGTGGCATGGCTGGAGGTGCAACTGTGTGGATCATACATTAGATCCCATTATGACTTTACCTGCATATGTACAGGGGGCCTAAAGCACAGACACACATTCTCCTCTGAGTAGTTCATCTCCTTTGACCTGTTTTTTTTTCTTTTTGAAACCTCTCCTCCTCTACTTTTTTCTGCCAGTTAACATAATCTATGTCAACAAAGAGGACTTGAACCCTTCAGTGTCTGCTCCACCATCACCTCACCTATCATTGCACCTCCCTGTTAAATGACATTTTATAAAATGATTATGGAAAGTTACACTCAAATAGAATTACCTCAGCCAACCAGGGCTGCTGTACAACTATTGAAGCATAACTATACCTTTCCCCTATTACAACAGCTGATTGGATTCTGGGTGTTTGATTTTCAAAATTATTATAGGATTATTTTTCCATAACAGTATAATTGGTAATATATTATAAATGAGGTGAGCTGCCAACAATTACTACCCAGAATACAAGAATTCTGATGATCCTTGAAGGCTTAGGGAGAAATAACCACACTAGGAGTATGCCAATCTCACTAAACTTATTGGCTGTTGTCTGTATTCATAACTCAAGAAAATAGAAAGCTATTTGACAATGGTTGTGGGGTAGGGGAGAAAGAGACCTAGCAACTCAGCTTTCAGCAGCTGGCTCATATTTTTAAAAAAATGCATTTCAATTCTTCAAAATCCAAAAGAAGCCAATAAAATACAGTGAGGCAAAAATATCTCTTTGACACAGGGGTAGAATAATATTTCCAGTGGGAATATACCAGAGATTTCAGAGTAAACTGGGCTTTTCCTCTCACCCTACCCAAACCTCCCAACAGACTCATAGGGCTCTTGAACTCAGTCACAATCGTACTTGGGTTTTCTGACATCACAAGAATCTTAGCCTGTCCTTATAATCCTAACTTTGGAACAAAACAGGAGCACATTTCAGCTGTTCTAGGCAAAAGAGACTGATAGAGCAATGTTGAGGGAAAAGCATGCCCAAGGACCAGGAAGGAAAAGAAGGAGGGCTATCAGAGGAGAGAGGCAGTTGTGGCTCCCTGATTCTATCTTGAATAGTCCCAGGTTGAGTTAAAGAAGCAGAGGAGCTGCTCTAACATCACTAGTCACTTTGGATTTGCAGATCCCCAATCTAATTCATGGTACTTCAAAAAAAGCACCATGAGTTACAGTGACATCCCCTCCGCTCTATTTGAAAGCAAGTTTCCATAATCATTTTATAAAATGTCATTTAACAGAGAGGTGCAATGAAAGATGAGGTGATGTTAGATGTTTTGTTGTAGAAGGGGAATCAAGCACTTTGGAGCCAATCCAGCCAAGGAGCTGCCTTCCTGCAGCCTCTCTCCCCTAGCCCTGCCTTCCCCTCTCAGGGTGAGGGAAGGGGAGTATGCTGTAGGCTTGTGGGGAGGAGGCTGGTGGTGGGATATGACATAGGAGGGCTCCAATCCACACCCCCTTCCAGCTCAGGCTGGGCAAACCCAGCCACCAGCTTGTTCCCCCTCCCTCATCTCCCCTCCCTTCCTGTAGACAGAACAAGTGTCAGGGTTCCCTGATTGTCTGCAAGGACTGACAAAAGTTACATGAAGGCACTCCACTTTGGAGCACATTCATTTGATTCTTCATTACATGAGGGTTAATTCGTTGCACAATCGGCCACTTTTAAACTACTCTGGAGCTGTGCACTTCTGTCAACACATGGTTATAGAGTGCTTTCAGGGGGCTGATAGTGCAACAAACATCCCTTCTATCAGTGTCCTTTATGACCCCATTCAGAAGCGAAACTTTGCTTCACTGTACTCCCTTCTCTGTTGCTTCTACCAGCTCCTACCAGTGGGAAAGAGAATTCTCAGGGGAATTCCACCCTTGTCATTACTAGAAGAAGAATATTGATAACTGTAATAGTAATAATAACAGGTTCACAGTATGCTTTGATGTATATACAGAGTATGGCAAGCTTCATAGAAGGCACACCTTCACAGAGAAGGAAAATTTAAGTAACACTTATTGGGTATAGTGTTGCATCTTTTTGAATGCTCCATTCCCAGCATTCTTATAACCTTCATGGTTTGTTTTTCATATAGTTTTTATTAAGAACAGCACAGTGGACCTACATTCACCTTCTAGAGGTGCCAGATCCACTTTCACAACAGCAAAAATTATATAAATGCGTCTGAATATCATTTGACAACCATTTGGATTATTATTATTTACAGCAGTTTTTACCCTCATCCTTCATTTTAAATTTGATTATTTTATTTTAAATATCAGTTAGGCAATTTCACTTGGTCCACCTTTATGTCTTTTCTTTGTTACCCTTCCACAAATCTCTGTCTCATGGATTTTAATGACTATCAGTGTTTGAGGGAAGCAAAAGTTTAATTTTTCTCAGCCATGTAGTCCAAGAAAGCAATTTTTATAGTGTAATTTTAATCTGAAAAATGCATCTATGCTTCAATCTTTGAAGAAATATTCAAGACTGGCCTAATTCAGTTCCCTATTGAATGCCAAGCAGTGCTGAGCACTTCAGAACAGTCTACTCTTTATAACCAAATTATTCTGGAGCAAAATTTGTCCAGTTTTGTTGTAAGGACTGATACATCCCAAATTGATTGGTATCTTCAGATTCAGCAGCTTAATCAGAAGATCTATCTCCTACATGTTAACACTTACCTCAAAGTACAGGGTCTATGTGATTAATCTGTAGGAGAAGTCAAATGTCTAAAACATTTTTTTAAAAAACAAAGAACTTTACTGGAGCCAGAGCCAGTTTTATCAGACCAAAACTGTAAATGGGGGATGTTCTGACATGTTGCTCAAGTGATCATGCTAAAATACAGAGCTGTCTGTATAAAGTCTCAAACGCTGACAGACAGTAGTCATATCCTTGCAAAGCAGCCTACAGCTGGCTGGGAAATGTAGAAAGGTTAAATGAAAGCCTCGTGCTGTCCCAAAATTGAACCATTTTATTTGGAATGGAGAGCTTAGTCATCTGTCCTGAAGGGGTTTGCTCAGCTCCTTTGGTCTCTCCATCTGTCTGACTTGCTCCTTCATTTTTTCCATTTCCTTCTCTACTTTCTTTCTCAGGGTCCCAAACACAAAGTGCTGACTTTCCATAATGATGTCACCAAGAATAATGAGGCCTAATGCAATTCTCTTTAGCTTTTAAGAGATCTGTACATCTTTCTTTTTTTTCAATGAGATTCTTATGCTGCATGGCATATGGATACATTTAAAAAGAAAATAATTTTCAGAGTTCAATTGCCGTTGGTTACATTGCAAAACCAAAATTGCTCTCTCCCTCCTTCTTTATTATTGATGCCTGTTACATATAGTTCCTATAATTAGGTGCAATTGTATACTTTCACTGAAATCATTTATGGTTCATGGGATATCAAGCAGAATATAAGGAATATTCTGATTTCATCAGGTAATAAGGCCAATGTTTGAAGCTGAAGTTTTTGGCAGAGCCCAGAATCCTACCAGCACTGTTATTTGGCTGCTTTATATGACTCACTATGTGGAGGTGGATGGGTGACATCATCAGTAAAAGGAAACACATGATAAAGTATGCATTCAAGGATTCAGACTTTAACTAATAAAATATCCAGACAGAGGAGATTAGTCCTGCTGGCAGGCAGAGACTGTTTGCCTCTGGTAGGAGCAGGATGGCCCAAAGAGAAAAACTGTATTCCCTTTGTTCCTCCAGCAACCAGTCTCTTCCCTCAGTCAAAAAAAAGGATAAGAAACCAGCTGCTCTTCAGATGGATGAAGCTATTACCTCAGTTTGTTCCTTACAAGAGCATTTTTAAACCTGTCAAGACTTTCTGTTTCAGGAAGGCTTTTTTTAAGGCACAGTAGGATGATAGAGAGACAAGACAAAACCAATTTTGGTAGATCAGTGTGTACATCCTACTCTACTGAGGGACAGAAGTGCTAGTACCTTGCATTATGACACAAAGCTATGAATTACAGCTATGTTAATAAGTAACAAGATCTGAGTATTTGAGACCAATTGTAGGGGATCCATGTGCAGGAAACTCCACCCAGGAGCCTCAGGATGAGGGAAAGAGTGGAGTCTGGGATTTGGGATCGTTGACTCCATAAACATGGCCATGTGTCACTGGGGAGCTCTGGCTTAGCTCCACTTCTGGGAAATGGAACAAGCGTGATGGGTTTCCCCAGAAGATGAGTATGCCTTCTACTATAAAAAGCTAACAAAAAACCCACACAAGGCCAACACAAAGACAATATTTTTCTTGAAACGGTATCAGTAAACATGGGTCAGAAAAAGACAGTTGATTATGAAAGGACATGGTTCCCACCCAAAGCACTTTTACCAATGGTTTAGTTACAAATGTGAGGACCAGTAGAAAACAAACCAAAAGCAAATAATAGCAACTTGAGGCTATTTTGTTGTTGCTGTTTTTACATGAAAGCTGCCATTTCCCTTGGGGTCTGTGTATAGTTAACATCTGTTGGGTAGCTTCATGGCCCACATGTCCACATATGGGAGTAGTGGTCAGGATTCCATTGCTCATATCCACATGGCTCAAGACAATGCTAGTTTATCAGGCAGAGTGTTGGAGAGCAGATGTCACTGTGCATGTACAGCAGTGGGTTCAAGGAACTCTGGCTTGACTCACTACTGTACCATTCCAGTAGCATGCTAATGTCATTGCACCGATTTCACAATAGCTTCCTTATACAACACGACTTAAGACAAATAATACCGGCACACAACAAGAATACTGCTAGAGCGTACTAAGCCAACAAGCTCTGCTGACAAAAGGGAAAAGATCCATTAGTCCTGTCAAATCAAAATTGGCCAGATCACATGTAGGATCAAGACACTCTTAAAATAATCACATGCAAGGATATGCAAAAAACTAGGGTCTGGAAAGCAATGTGCTACCATAAACTTTTGTTGTTATTTTTTAATGTTTTCTTTATTTTTTTACTTTTCATATAGGTTCACAAATTGTTCTACATAGGCCACCAGTAACACAAGAAACATTTGTGGGTGGCCAAAGGAACAAGTTGTTCGTATGGTGCTACCTGTTAAATGATACTAAAGGAGCTCAAAATATACTGCACCCTGTCTTAATACAGTGGGTGCACCTTAAAATATTGCTCTGTTCATTCATAAATTACACTTACAGACATAATTTTTATTATGATTGTTATACCTTCTGGTATAACTGGGCAACATCTTTAACTTTTTTTTCTGAGCAGCAGGTGGTGATCATAACTCCTCAGCATGGTCCTGACATCCCCTAAAAGAAATTTGTTCTTGTTGTACTCCTGCTAGACTATGAATTGCTTGCTTAGGTAATTAGTTGTGTGGGGCAAGGGAGCAGCCAAGATTTGTCTACCCTTTCATTCTAACACTGTTATAGCCACTAGTATAACATGATAGATCAGAAATGATGTATTGTTATTTTCAGAGCTTCCAATGGATTCAGTGGTGTACTGCACACTACAGGCCAGAGCTTATAGAATTTTTGTTGGCTGTGGTTTTCTAAAGAAATTCATAAACTTCTCTGTTCATAAAGCAAAGGAACACAGCAATGGATAAAACCCAGTCTCTCCTGGGAGAAGGGAATTTCCTATACCACTAAGTCTGGGTGGTTTGGGCTTTTTTGTTTTGCTTTGTGGGTTTTTTCAAAACAATGAAGTACTACAATGTAATATTCCCAATACTACATTTATTTCCTGCTATATATTAGTAAAGCCCTAAGAGAGCACCAAGATGCAGAATGCATGCCACAAGTAGCATTTGTATTTGACATATAGCAGATTGGGGTGGGAAAGAGGCTGCAGTGAGCAGAATGGCACACAGTTTAACCTACAGCATACTCAGACTTGTGGCACACTAGCCAAAAAAGCTGGCCACTACTGCCATAAGACCTAAATTTGTCACCCTAACTTACATTGCAGAGAGTTGTGGTTATGATTAGAGAACTCTGAAGTAGAAGACCCTGCCCAACTAGCTGCTGTCTCAAAATAGTGAGTCCAGCAAAGGATTTTGCAGAAGTCCCAGTGTTGTATGCTTCTGTATTACTTTTATGGCTGTACCAAACTTCTGAAAAATCAGACATTGTATTGGAGCTCTGAATTATGATATGTACTTGAAAGCATGCATTTAACTTTTCCCTCCTCAGTGTTTACATTTCAAACCAGTACATACATCAGATGATTTTATCAAGTATAGCAACTTTTCATTAAGCCTCACGTGTTACTAGTTTCTGGCCAGCACTGCTGCTTTGAATGCTCTTGGTCAGGGTTATTTTAACAATAATCACAGGCATGGTCCCTTGTCAGTCAGCCTACCTTCTCTCCAGCCTCAAGTAGAAAAAACAAAAAGCAAAAAGACCAGATAGAAAAAAAAAAGAAAGAAAAATTGGGAAGAAAAAAAATGGTGAGCATTTCCAAAATCTAAAAAACCCCCCCACACCTGGAAGTGTTATCTTTTTAAAATTGTCATCATAGGTCCTTTCTCCTCTGTTTTCACTTTCTGACCATCCCTCATCATAATGTTCCACCACAAGGCAAACAGGTCAGCATTTCTAATGACAGATACAAGGAACCAAGGCAGGAGGTTTCTATGTAGACTGTGCTAGTTCAGCATTTGGCCATTATAGTGGATTAAAGACACTAATGGGGTTTATGTAATGAATGAAATATGGCCAACCCAAATATTTGTGCTAACAAGAGACCATACCGCAATATTGCTCAGCAGAAAAGACTGATGACAGAGTAAGAAAAGTGCTAAAAGCGTATGATATTCCTTGTGGGTAAAGCATTGCATTTGTCCTCAGAAATGGCAGAGGTGTTGTGAATTGCACTAATATTCTAGAGCAGGGGTGGGCAAAATCGTGGATCTGGCCAGCGGCCCAAATCCATTTCCCAGAAACCCCTGCACACACTGCCACAGCTCATTTCCATGGAGACCCCAGTAGTTGTGGCACCGTGATGGCATTTCCACGGAGACCAGCCCTAGCAGCGCTGGCAAGGTGAGGCTGGGTGGGATCTGCTCCAGGGCTGGGGCTGGGATTTTGCAGTGGTGACATGGATAGGGGCTGCTGGGAAATAGAGCCTGCCAAGGGCCCAATCCAGCCTGTGGACCGGATTTTGTCTGCCCCTGTTCTGGAGGGAAGAAGAGTGAAAAATGTTCAGAACACACTCTGTAGTTGTGCCTGGGAGCTGCCATGATGCTACCAGACATAGATTGACTGTCCAGCACTGTTCAAAGACTTGTTGGCCATTTTAAAGCATACCCATTGGAAACAGAGATTCAAAAGAAAGAGACACTAATTTAAGCACATGTTACACAGAATATAGAAATTCTTGTGAATAGTTCTCTTGCTTTGTTGGAACAACAGCATGAGAATAGCTGGTTGGCATGTACAGACCATTCAGGTCCTCTGCAACAAAAGGAAAAAGGACCATACTCTCCTCCTAACATCACCAGTGGGAGTTGCTGTCTGACATTTCCATTTTACAACCCTTACAGCTGGCTACAGCATGTGTGAACAAGTGTTTTGCTATCAGCATTTGCCACTAGGTGTTGGCACTCTATATAAATACAAGAAGATAGCTGAAGATCCAACCCAGGGGAAATGAATCAAAGCCAATGTCCTCCGTGATTTGGCAGTACACTGAGGAACTAAGAAAAATAGTGGTCTGGTCTCAAAACTGGCAATTACATATGATCCTTGTTTCAAATTCCACTAAGACCTTTGACCCAAGATCATGAAACAGGTGTTGGTGCACAAATGCTCACCAGTTGCTTCTCCAACAAAAAAGATTAAAGAAAAAAATGAATGCCTTTTGTTTTGCTCTTTCCTGCATCTGAAAATGCAAAGGCAGATAGCAGAACCTGGGGTAGGAAAATACATGGCAGCAGCTTTGCACTTTAAAATACAAACGCACAAGTCTGTCAAAAAGACAATGTATGAAAATACAGGAGGCAAAGTCTCTCTGTGCTTTGGATGCTCCTAACTCCTCCTACACTAACATTATCAAAAATTACTTTCTAACCAAACTATAGCTCAGAATGTCTTAATGGGCTAACACAAGCCTTGAGTAGCACAACTTGTAGCTGGAAACAAAAAAAAACTTGCCCTTCACTTTTGCCCTAGAGTCCTGTTAATCGAGTGCCCACAAGGTTCAGCTCTTTCTTGAAGCTAAACATAAATTCAGTGTAGTGAAACAGACGGGAGACAAGGGGGGCAGCTGGGCACCTCCTGGTGGCCACACAATTCTAGTTCCAGCTCAAATTCTAGGGTCCCTCACCTCTATTACTTTCTCACCACCCCTTTGCTGTTATTAGAAAGGCGGCTGCCTGCCTAAACAATAAGGGTCTTGGAGTGAGCCTACTGTTTTTAGAATGGGTGACTGGTGCCTCCTGAGTCAGTGACTGGTGTGGGGAGGATTCCCCAGCGGCCAATCATGCTGACTGGCAGGGGCTGATTGCACTGACCAGGAGGCCTGGCAGCCGTTCATGCTTTTGCTGGTGCCCCTGCTGTCCAGCTGGCTCTTACAGGGGGGCACTGGTGCTCCCACCTGCCCCCCTGCCCACCAGCTACACAGGGAGCATGGCTGGACAGGGGGTGAACCAATACAGCTTCTTGCCTGACCTTCTGACGCCTTTATCTCTGCCTCTTTTCAGGATGCTGAGCCTCACTGAGCTTTCTTTCTTTCTCTCTCTGCCTGGGCCCCAGGCCTATCTGTTCAAAGTGCTGTAGGATTGCCTCTCTCAGGTACTATGGGACTGCTGCACCTCCTCTTCAGTTGTTGTGGGACCTCCAAGCTACATCTCACAGTCCCCACAAACCACCAGGTCTTGTCTCAGCATCTAGTCTCCCCTGGGCACCACACTGAACTGAAACCAAAAGACAAACCCCAGGCTTCTGGCAATAACTAAACTCCTACCTCAGTCTGGGTCTAACTCCTCTGCCAGCTCTCAACATCCCTAGCTCTCAGGGCCTAGCACACCCACAAGTTGCTTCTCAATTACAAGCCCCTCTGCAAATCTCTTTCTTGTCAGCCTCCAGAACCAGACTGCCTGGCCCTGGCTTATCTCTATCCCAGGGCCATGCCCCCTTCCAGTCAGGCGCCTCCCTTTGGCTGCTTGCAGGTGCCTGCTAATTAATCTTTTAGTCTCTATGGCAACCCAGTTCCAGCAGCACCCTATCTTATCTTAAAGTGACAGAGTGGCCCAGGCTCTTTATCACAGTATCTCAACAGCATGCACACAGCCACATAAGTAGTTTTCAGGCACCTGGGCAGAGTCTGTGATTCTATTTCACCCTGTGTCACTCTGGTGTTTGGCCATGTCCTGCCTCTGGCCTGGTGCTTAGATCAGTTTGCTAGGAAGTAGGGGATGCAAGTTCAAACTCTGCCTGGGTGACAAGAACCTAAAACCTAGGTCTCCTGCTCCCTGAGCAAGTATTCTATTTCAGTAAAAGGTGGGAGGCCTTCCTTCCCCTTATTGTGATGTGTTCTTCAATAAAAAAAATTGGACTAGCCTTACATGTACCCTTCTGTCATTTTCTCTTGCTGCATGGCTGCTCAGCTAGAGCACAGCCTTCCTGAGTATGCTCACTGAGTGTGTGCTGGCTGGCACACAGACTTGAATCCCAAACTGCATCTAAGTGCCTTAAAATTGTAGTTATGCAGCTGTATACATGCCATTTAAGCACATAAACTGAAATAAGAATTTAGCCCATGGTCTTTATGCTGAACTTTAAACATTGCATTGCAAGGGAATGAAGAATGGGAACAAGACCAGGAATATTATGCAATGAAAGTGTAAGGATGGTATATAGCTTGATGGAAGTAAATTTTCTGTCAACATATAAACATATAAAAGACTAAGGGGGCAATTTTCAAAGGCACAGATGGAAACTAGGCAGCTGTTGTCCTTTGTGCCTTTAAAAGCAAGTTGTAGGTTTGTCCATTATCAAGGAATAATATTAACTTCCCTTACCTGCTCAATTCCTTATAAGAACTGAAACCAAGAGCAGTTTTCTGGCATCGCTTTGAGCAGTCCTGGAGAAGAGAAACTATCAGATGTTTCAACTCCACAGCTGCATGTCAAAAATAGTAGGAAACAGCCAACGGCTTTGCTATGTTCTGAATATAGGAAGTACATATTGCCTACATGAGCCACGTTTCTCATTTACCTGAATTGAAATAGGCATATCTTCCACTTCTATATAATAAAGCACATTAATTGAACTTATTATATCTCCACTTGAATTTTTATCTGTTTTTATCAGTTTGCTAGCATGATAGTATGATACTGGGCAAATGTTTGACCTGATTGTCCTAAGTGCATTTAATTGTGTGTAGTCATATTTCATTGAATTTACAGTTACACACATAAACTTAAGTTACAGCATGACTAAATTCCATACATGGGCATAGTCCAAAGTGACTATAAGCCAGGCAAAGGTTTGAAAAACATGATTTAACCTTTTGGAGACCTGGCCCTTTTCTATTAGCCAGCAATTTCCTAAACTGTTTTTAGCAAACTTTTGGCTTTTCCACAGTGGTAAGATAGGGTGCATTTGCATGTACAATTAATTAAAAGCAATAAACTCCAGAGCAATTTGAGCCAGAGTAAATTACTGCTGTGTGCAGCATCTACATGTATGCCTAGGACAACAGCAATTTGAGCTAGGGTAGAGCCAGGGTATGCCAGGGCCACTTCTGCCTTACTGTGCCCCAAGCTCTGGGTGGCAGCACTGGGTGGCAGAGGGGCTGGCTGGGGCATGAGGGTACTGAAAGTGCAGAGCTGTGTGGCTCAGTGGCAGGAAGGAGTGGCCTGGCTGTAAATTGTGCTGACCAGATATAAACCACAATTTACCCCTGCAGTTGGCTTTTACATATATGATCAATCACAGTTAATTATGCTGCCATAAAATAGTACTGTCAGGGAAAGTACTATCTTATGGAGGGATTGATGTGAGATCAATGTGTGAAATCAGAATTGGGATGGAGTAGTCATAGCTACCAAGGACTTCCTTTGGTATAAGTGAGACATGTGGTAAGAATGCCTTTACTATAACACCAGTTCTTGGGGAGATTATTTCACATGTATCCTGGCAAACCCATAACATGAAGATAAGAAGTCTAAAGCCCTTAATAAAATCTCATAAGCAAGCTTTTTAGTTCCTTCAAAGAATTCTGGTGTCACACAAGCCCAAAGATGAGATCTCCTTGTACTACATTTTTGTACTTGTTGTTGCTGTTTTAATAGATCACAAGTAAAATGTGTGTCTGAAACATTGCCTACTTGACATATATATGTACACTATCATGTTGACTGCGGACGCTATTGTGTTTTCTGCTGCACTGGGGAAATTTTCAGTGACAATGTTTGATTCAGTTTAGAGGAAAAGAGAACAAATACAGGATTAACTTTCAAAAACCATACTCTTCTCCTTATGGAGCATGTCTGAGTTTGTCTTACCCCACCTTTTAAAGTTTTTCTTTAAGGAATCCTCTTCTGTCATTGATTTTGAATGATTGTACAGCATATTGCAAAGTCCACTTTTTTCCTTCCCAAATGATGGAAAGTTGTTCTTTAACAGTCTCACAGTCTCCAGCTTGGTCAGCACTCGGATGACTGCCAAGGAAAATCCAGGTGCTATGGAAATTGGAGCTAGTGATTCAGGCAGTGGTCTTGCCACTGAGTCAAAACTAAAGCAGTCTGCCCCCAGCATAGCTTTAATGGGCACTGTGTTACAAATCATTCAGATGAGACAAAACAGAGGTCATGAGCAGTGTAGCCATAAAAGATCCCAGAGTGTTTTTTAAAAGGGTAGGAAGCATTAATCTACAGCAATGTCCCTCTCCTTGAAATTGTTACATGTTTCCTATACGGGCAGTCCTTGGACTTACGACACAATTGGTTCCTGAAAACCATGTCTTAAGTCAAAACATTGTAACTCAGAACCAATTTTCTCATAAGACACAATGTTATAAATGGGGGATTGGTTCCTGAACCAAGGCCCGATACCCTATTTTCAGCAAAAATACCCCAGAATTTTGTACTCAATCAATTATAGAGAGTAATATAGTTACATTAATATATTTATATTGTAAATAGCAATCATCTCGATTTGGAAGGACTTCCTTGAGGTCACTTTGCTGGACTTTTTGAAGGGCTCTTGGTTGGACTTTTTGAAGGGTTTTTGGCCAGAGTCTTCTCAGGAGTCCTGGCTGCAGGTTTTTCTGGAGTCCTGTCTGTTTTCTTAAAGAAAGCGTCCAAGGAAGTTTGGACAGATGTTCTCCAGGGAGATGAGTGACACAGCAAACTTGTTCACTGCCATGGCATCACATCAGATCAAGCACTGTAAAGTTGAAACTGGTGTTGTAAAGTTGAAACCAAGTGTCAATTTATAAACATTGTAAGTGCAAAACGCTGTAACTCAAAATGTTGGAAGTTAAGGACTGCCTATATAAACTTTCCTTGTTTCATCTGTGTTGGTATTTTACTTCATTTACCACCTTAGGTTATTGGGCAATTTTGCCAAGTGCATTTTAAACAAGTTTTTAATCTGGTATTGTTCCAGATTAGGAACAAATGCAGATCAGCAGTCAGGAAAGTTTTGCAAGGATCTACGCATCACTCTTTAGCTATATGTTATAGGCTTACTGTGATATATGTAAGAAACTATATATGCTTTCTCCCAAGTTATAGATGCGGTAATAAAAAATGACCAAACACCAGAAGAACTGTGCTTACTGCAAGGGAAAGCAGCAGGTGCAGCCCAATCAGCCGCGCGAAGCATACATGCTGCAAAATCCCTGGCTCATGCTGCTTGAAAACCGCGCAAACCTAAGACCTGAGCTGATAGGCTGTTGGGACAGTATAAAAGGCAAAGCCGGGGAAAGGAAAGGTGGGACCACACACAGCATCGGGAGGACTGATCACCCTCACCGAGGTCCTGCGCCCACGGTTTCCCTCTTCCCCCGGGCACTCCCATCAGATAGTCTGCAA
>JAGPOW010003316.1:37320863-37347128 GCA_030014935.1 Caiman crocodilus
GGTCCTGCGCCCACGGTTTCCCTCTTCCCCCGGGCACTCCCATCAGATAGTCTGCAAGCAGATACGGTTAAAGAGCTCTCGAGTTCCCACGGTTAAAGTTTTTCGATTGCAGCATTAGCTGTGAGGTTAAGGGAACTGCTGGCACGGAGTGAGGTTCGCAGTGCTGAAGTACCTCACAGCGGAGCAGGGCATTTAGGTGCCTCATGGTGTGACTTCACATAGTTTGTCTATGGTCTATTTAAGTTGTAAGTAAAATATTTCTTTTCTATATCAGCTCAGAGTCTCTTGTGTGGGACAGGAAAGGATAAAATACAGGGTGAAACGTTTCTGAACGCTTCATCCTTGGCCTGTCCAGTTCGGGGGTTAAACACCCCTTCCAATTCCTCCTCACAATAGAGATGACACCTGTATAGACAAAACCAAAGTGCTCAGCTGCTCTGGAGGAAAGTATTTTCAGGGAACCTGGATATTTTCTAGTCTACCTGTACACCAGCATTTAGGGTAATCTCGAAGTCTTCTTGGCCCCATTTCAGTTCCAACTCTATTGAACAAAGCACTTCAAGATTATGGCCTGCTGTGATAAACTTAGAACCTAGGGCTTGAACTTGAATGGTGCTGAACAGTCTGGACTGATCCAAGAAGGAAACAAGATGACATCAGTGGGACTAGTACAGATTTTTAAAGTTAAGTCTGCATTTAAGTACTTAGCTGGACTAAGCCAGAGAGCTCAACACAGTCAAATCCAGAGCTCCAGGGAGCGTCTTGGCTAGTTTTCCTAAATCAGTGTTTTATGATCTCAGTGTTTCATGCAGGGTCTCCCCAAGATCACCCTCTCCCATAGTTTAGATCTAGCCTGGAATCATTCCACACCACAATCTATTTAACAGCATTGAAAGATTAAAAGAGTTGCAACTACCTCATAAATGCCCATGACCCTCAAGCTGCAGACCTAGGAGAAAGTGGGATAGTAGCATCAGCTGAAAGGTCAAGTGTCTGATGCTACTCTCTCTTCCATAAATGTATATACTGCTGTCTATAAGAGAAGCTAAGGCAGAAGAAATACTGCTTTTATACTGGAGATGCAGAGAGATTGACTTTTATTAGTAGATGTTAAGGATTGTAAATCCGAAAAAAAAGCTGACAAAACCAGTAGGGAAATACATAGAGCCCAAGTGAGGGACTAACCATAGAAGGATGGGGGTGAGGAGGGGAACACAACTAGGTTACAGGCGATACAATGTTAGCCAACTAAGCCTGGGAGTAGGGGAAAGGAGGAAGGGGGAAGGGGAGGGAGAGGGTTTGCGACACTCAGAGAAAAAGAAGATAGCTACACACAAACCTGTTACAATGGTCCGCAAAGGTGGAGGAAGTGGTCCGAAGAAAAAAAGTGTCTCAGTCCATATAAAGTCTTATCGCGGGGGTCCTCTTCATGTGGAGCAGAGTCATCCATTGTTGCAGAATCCTCTCGGAGTGAAGGTCCATCTGGTGCGGGTGGGAGGGGTTCAGGTGGTCCCCTCTGGGTCTGGTCTGGCAGCTGTTCTTCTGGTGGGGTCGGTGTGCTGGCGGTGGCCCATGATGTGTTCAACGTAGATGTCATGGGACCAATGGATGGTGTCGGACACCATGAGGCAGCACATGAGCTTGGTGTAGTGGCGGGAGATGTGGCAAGTACACAGGATGCTCTCGTTGCTGGGGTCCCAGGCTCTGAGCGTTCCTATGATGAGTGCGTTGACTGTCACATCGTAGCCGCGACCCCTCAGGGTGTCAGCCAGCAGGACATACTTCTCCCGCTTGCAAGGCGTACTACTCCCAGGCATTGGTGAAGGCTTGGTGCTGGTTCCCGAAGGGGATGGTAACACCCACAATCACGATCTTCTTGGCCTCCTCATTGGTGACGACGATGTTGGGATGCATCTGGCTCTCACAGCCCGGGATGGTGCAGTTCACAGAGACCTGGCCCACTGTGGCCAGGATGGCCTTCACCAGGCGGTCCTGGACAGCATTGTGGTGGAGCTGCCAGAGCCTGGCATGCGGCTTGCAGCTGCACAGCACATGGGGGAGGGTCTCTGCCATGTAGCCACACCATTGGCACCTCTTGTCAGGCAGACCCCATTTCCTGACAGAGAGCCCTACTTCATAGAACATGCCTTTGGATCCCCCTCTGTATATGTGACTGCCAATGTCAGAACATAAGTTTAGCAGAGGCTGCCTTAATCTTCCCTTGGATGGCTGTCCTTTTGAAGTGTAAGACATTAAATGTCTATTTGAGGGAGAGAAGGACAAAATATATATTCTCTTGTTTGTAGTCTCTTGTTCCAGGATAAAAAGAAAAGCCAAAGCAAAACATCTCTACCAGCTGAAATTCCTGGAGAAAGACTAATAGGGACTGACTTGTAATGTGCTACAGCATTATTCCTGTTTTTCCTTCTTCTTTAGCTGTGTCCTGGAGTGTAAGTATGGAGGGACTCATTCCTCATGGCCACACTATTTTCTGACTAGGTTTGAAAATGGAACTCAAATGTAAAGGACTTTATTTCTGCCTATGACTATATAAAAAAAATTCTTTATATAGACATTATGGGCATCTGGCTACCTCACCACAATTTACAGGAAATTGGTTGGCTACCACTTAACACAGCTGTTAGCATTTTAGACTAACAGTAGCCATTGTGCTCAGAATAGTTTAAAATAAAAGGATGGGGCATGCAATGCTTTAAAGCAGTATTTGTCTCATGTCCTTTAGCACAATAGCCGTTACACCTCTGAACATTTTAAGCAGGTATCTGGCAATTCACTTTTCTTGCTTTAGTTTTCTGTGTAATTCTGCTTTACTACATCCATTGTGCTTGATGTCTGAGGATCTTGAAGAGCTTTCAACACATTTTGAATCATGGGAAGCCTGAGAGTTAGGATCATTATTATTACTAATATTAATAATTAAGTTTATCATATTAGTACTTAAGGACCAAACAAGACCAGGGCCTCATTGATATAATCACTTTATGAATAAGGAATAATAGTTCTCTCCTCAAAGAGCTCACAACCTAAATAAAATAGAGGAATGATAGGGGGAAAGGTATAATACCCAAAGATTTTATGATCCCCAATTTTCAGATGGGGAAACAGGCATAGACTGGTTTAAACTAAAACTTGGGTTTGGATACAGCTAGAAATCTCTATCATTAGAAAAATAAGAGCTACAGTTAATTGTTTCACCATGGGAGAATAGGTTCCTAGATATAAACTGGCGAACAAATACCATACATCATCTCATCTCATCTCAGGTATTTCTCAATATGACAATGGGCAGAATACTGTACCACACAACTGACTCTACTTTAGACTTGGTTTTAGTGAGTAAGAAAGGCATTATGAGAGAGTTGACTGTGGGTGATAACCTTCAATCAAGTTGATTCAACTGAGACAAACAAATTAATTGCAAAAGGTTCTTTTGCCATATAAAAGAAAAGAAAAATAACAAAGTGAATAGAAATGAGGTTGCTATGCCGTGACAATGTGGCAAAGATTAAAAATAATTTAGATATGTCCCCATAACAAAATGAATAATTTGACTCAGATTTCAATAAGCATGTTAATGTTAACTATGTATGCAGATGACTAACACAAATAAGGGTATGGAAATAGTAATTACCACATCTGAAGTGGAAGTTAAATTCAAAGTTCTTAATGAAATCAAGGCAGGGGAACTGGATAACCTCTGTCCTGGGATTCTGAAGGAACTGACCTATGAAATCACAGGCCTAGTAGCAGGATTTTTAATAATGTTACAGTAATGCAGACAGTCTGGCATGTGAATTAAAGGCAGGCAAACCACGCATCCTCCTCTCCTTGCAACCCTGTTTTGTATCTAAAACATGTCAAGTCCTGGTAACTCATGTTCACAATGTGCTTATCTTTCTGGGTTACTGACCATCAGACAGAGGAGAACCATTATGAGAGACGATATGAGGCACATTGTGAAACAGCTTGACTTTCTCCAGTGGCCCCAACAAGGGAACTTATTTTAGACTCCTGTTTATAGCTTTTTTGGTCCCAGAATGTTGCTCAGTTTTGTGCACGTGTATCTGTGCTCCAAGCCACGGACCCATTAGTGGAGATTCTTTCAACTACAATGCAAATGAATATGTGAAGTAATTGTTCAAAGAGATAATGAAAGGCCTTTCAGGAACTGCAGAAATGAACAGGGGGACTGAATGATAGACATACAAGAGCTATTTGGAAGATAAGATGAATGTAGCAACTCCCAAGCAATTCCCAAGCATATGCTAACATCTTTTTCAATGAGGAGAATTTGCACAGCATGGTAGGATTTTTCATATAAAACCAGACTTTCCAGGAATAGTACAAAGAGCATGCCCAAACATTTCAGTGAGATAGCACATGATTGAGGGAGTATACACAGGTACAAAAGCAGATGGTTTATTGCTATGGATGCACAGCTGTTAAACTTGGGTTTGGAAGGTCAACTGTTGAGTTTACGATATTAAAACTTGCTCACCTACAGATGGTTGGCATCAAGGATGTCTGCAATAACAAAGGGTTTCAAGAGAATGAATTTTCCTAACAACATTGGGTACACTGATGGCCCCCATGGGGCAACAAACTCACATATTCACTAGTTCCTTCAGATGCCAACCTCCTGCAGTACTCTTCCCTGCTTCTGCAGGGCTTGATGAAATACAAGAGAGCAAGTTCATAAACATGCGTGTTGGAAGCAGTGGCCTGGTGAACAAGGAAGGGATTGGAGGGATTAGGTGTTTATGTGATGGGAGAAATTTATTGCTTCCAAATGACCCAGTCACCAACAGGTTGTGGGAGGTTTCTTTTGGGGGATCCCATGTACCATCTCCCACCACAACTTATGCTGGGGCTATGCAGAGCTATACGCCCAACAGTTGCAGAATGATGGTGAGGTTTGCATTGGAAGATTGAAGGTAAGAGGTCTCTGCCTTCAGAATCATTCAGACACCAATGTAAAAAATGCTGAATGTACAATTGCAGCTGCATATACCTTGCACAATGTCTGCAGAGCACAAGTTGGGCAAGCATATGGTGTGAAACCTGAACACTGATGGATTCCATAGCCAATAAATACAGCCAGAAACCATCAATCTTATGGGCCAGGTTCAGAAGAGGCAAGGAAAATTAGGAATACTGCATAAACTCACATCCGCTCTACTCATGGTTATTTTGTTGAGTAATCAGTTCCTAAATGCATGAGATGCTATATGGTGAAATACCAATACCATGGAACATATTTTGATAACCAGGGATCCTGGTTTTCTTTGATAAAAAAAAATCCCATTTTCATGTTTTAAAAAGTAACCCCAAAACACACACATAGACACATACACGCACACACATATATATATAGGTATTTCATTTTGATCACAGAAAAATGTGGATTTTGGATTACTTTTTTAACTCCAAAACTGGGGATTTTTTTTATCAGAGAAAACCAGGATCCCTGCTCATTAGCTATGCAGTGGGCATATCTATATGTGCACCAGACTGCTCATTTGTTACTGCACAGGCATTTAGTACTTGCTTAAGTACTTAAATGTACTAAATGACTGCACAGTAACCAATGTTACTGCACAGTCCAGACTCCGCATGGGTCTTTCCCCACACTACTGTGCAATAGTAGTATCAGAGTCATGGTTCATGTCTGCCAATGCTACAACACCATAGCAGTGAGCTAGGGCAATGTAGCTCATCCCTACAGTGATGTAGCATCTCATGTAAACATGCCCAGTAAATGTCATGCATCTATAAATGCTCCCCTATTAGGCTGAAGTAAACTAATTAACTCCACAACAGGGTAGTCCTTGCAGTACAAATACTATCCTACTGTGGAGTTTTTTAGTCTGCAGATGTGCATGTGTAGACACTGTAGCTGATTGGGGCAGGAGGGTGCTTGTGTGGGAGCTGCCTGTTTGCTAGTTCCACACTGGAGAACTCCTTTGCCCTATCCAGCCACTCCACTGCATGTTGAGCTGGGGATGAGCAACCCCAGCCTGGCAGGCTGACCCCTGGGCCCATACAGGGCTGCTCTGACCAAGTTCAGTGTGCTGTGGTCCTGGGCATACATTCAAATGGTGTGCCTGGAGCAATAAACTCCAGCACAGTATGTGCCAGAGTGTATTGTTTCACATTAATTGTATGTGTAGATGCACCCAGGTTTGATCCTTTGGGGACTTTGGGTGCCACTTCACTGGCTTCTCTGGATTGTTGCTGTTTTATTTTGTTCTTTTCAGAAACTCCAGCAGTGGTAGTGCTGTGACAGTGTGTGACCAGGGTTTCCATGGAGATGGGCCTCAGCACAGGCAGGGCACACGGCTAGGAAGGGGGAGCTTCTCTGTGGCTGGGGCTGGGATCTTGCAGCAGTGAGAGTGTGGTCTGGAGCTAGGGCAGAGCTACAACCCACTGGCTGCACACCCCTGCCCGGGGCATGTGGCCAGCAGGTCGTAGCTTTACCCCAGCTCTGGATCACGCTGTCACTGCCACAAGATCCCAGCCATGGAGCAGTTCTCCACCTAACTGTGTGCTCTTCCAGCAGAGCTGGGGCTGGTCCTACACGGTCAGGACTGCTGCTGGGGTCTCCCTGGAAACCAAAAAGCAGTAACATGGGCAGGGGCTGCTGGGAAATGGAGTCCTCCATGGACCTGATCCAGCCTATGGGCTGGACTTTTCCCACTCTTCCACTAAACCCTAATAATAATGCCTTCAGGGTAGATCTAGAGGTGTGTAGCAGTACAGTGATTCCCTCTTTGATTCCTGATTTATCTAAACTTTAAAACCAACTGCTCCCAAAGATACAGCAGCATTTTTATTCAGGCAGTGCTACGGGAGTCAATTAACTTCATGGCTCATTACAACGTACCTGTTGCCTGCTAATCTTTCTTCATTTCATAGGTATCAATGACCCTCTCTCCTGTTTAATGGTCTTGATGTTCCATTAATCGAATTATCCTGTGTTCTGCAATTTTGTTGTCTATTAGTCACTCCTCTTCTATTTCATGGCCGTGAAGACTGCTTTTAGTTTTGGTTAAAAACCTTAACTTGGGTGTGGTAACATTAGCGCAAATGAACTTAAACTCAGGCAAGGAAATGATTCACAGTGAAGTGTTGAATGTACTGTAAAGATGCTTAGGAAGACTAGCTTTTGTATTACAGCTCTGAGAAGTAGACGTATATTTAACTATCATGAGTACAGGACTAATAAAACAATATGTTGGTGTATTTTTGCCTACCTTTTTGTATTTTTTAAATAATATATAAGTTGGAAAATTAGTAAATGTTCCAATAAAATTATATATGTTTTTGCTTTGAACTTAAACTGAATAATATAGCACTGAGCCCCTAGCATATTAATAAATCTGTTTTTTCTTTTACTGGAGAAAAAGCATATTGTGATGATGTACCACACCATCTGCACCCTCGTTTTCGAAATCCTAGATCCTCCCATTAATGTTTTCTTTCAGAAAGACAAGCAGATTGCATTCTAGAAGCATTAGTAATTACAGGAGAAAAGCAGCTCACTGTTTGAATGCACAAGAACTATGGCAAGAGAAACAAATACTGTATGTGTTTCGTGTTATTAATTGAGCTTTCTCTCAAGCTTCTAGTATTGTCCAAAAGAATTCCTACTATTCCAGTGTCAGAGGCTTCAAAATGAACTGCAAAGAACAGACAATTGAAAAGTTTTATGGATAATGTGTTTATAATTATGGTTTCATTACATAGTTAAGCTAGAACTTAAAAATTGTTAGTGTTTATATTTGACTATTATAATCACAGTTCTTGAAAACTGTTTTATAGACTTCTTTTTGTTTTTGTTACTCAAACATGAGTCAATTTCTGTTTAATAGAAAATATATGATGCGCTATTTTAAGGCCAAGGAGGTAGCTTTAATTGGATGATTTCTGTACTGAAACTGTGGTATGGTATAAAATTAATTTTTTTCTGAGTACATTGTGGGTTTTCAGTTCTAATTGGGATGACTTAAACAGTCTATGTCACCTTGAAAATAACCTTTGTGTTTGACAAGTTTGTACCTGCTTTAAGGGTACTATGATTGAAAGAACTCACCAGATGTTTTGCTCGCTTGGACTTCAACAGAACTTTGGGTATACCGAATTCATTTGTATCTAAGTGGACCCTGAATTTAAGATGAACCCCTAACAATTAGATTCTATATATGGAAAATGTATCAATTTGTAATAATTTTCTAGGTATAGAATCAAATTATTGGAAGGTTATCTTAAATTTACCCCTTCCCTCCCCCCACTGCTACAGAAGAGAAGGCAGTGGCTGGTGGGGGATGGGGAGCAAATGCCCCCTTGCCCTCTGTCTTCCCCCCGCCACTCCTTCCTCTTGCAGCCTTTCCACCCCACTATCACTAGCACCACCCACCACCCCCAGCTCCCCACAGCAACTGCCCTTCCTCTCCCCTCCAACTCCCCACTATCTCTGCCACTTCACACTGATCCCGAGTCTCTGCCTCTCTCCCCAGCCCCTTACTGCCCAGGCTTTTTTCTCTCCTGAAGCACAGGAAATGGAAGTGCAGCCCCTGTCAGCCATGCAACAGTGTTCGCACTGCTGATTGGCTGGGCAGGGGACAGAGTTTTCATGTACTCTGCACTCGGGAGAGAATCCAACCCAAGATGGAGCCAGAGCCAAGGTGCACCTGATAGTAAGTGGGCAGAAGTGGGCAAAGGAAGGGGCAGAAGCTGCAGACGGAAAGTGGAAGTGGGGCAGGAGTCTGCTGTGGACCTGACTGGCCCTGACTTGGTCTGAGGGTCAGAGTCAGAGCTTTAGCAGCTACCTTGTCCCCCACGGCCTGCTGAAAAGACAAAGACAAAGGGCTCCCCTCCGTGTTGATGCGGCGTGTGGGGGAGCGGGTTCTCATCTTATATTAGTGTAAATGCAGCACTTATTTTCACTGCTTCCCTCGTGGTGAGAGTGAAGCTGAGACTAGGCCTTACAGAAGAACCCTATAAGAGCCACACTGGAGTGAAAGAGAATCCACAAAGGCAAAGGTACCTGCTCACACTGATGAGATTTCAGGATGGAGCTTCAATAAGTCAATTTCTTCCTTGCTCAAAGGACCTTTTACACCAAAAAGAGAACAGCAAGACAACAAGTAACAATGGTCCTCATATTTCTTCCTTAGTCTTTTCAAGGACTTTGTGGCCATATATAGGTGGCCCTAACAATTAAGTAAATGGCCCCCATCCAAACCAAATTACACCACTAATATCAAATGAGACAACTCATATGCTTATATTTAATTACATACTAAGATGCGCTTTCAGCGGCAGATCCTGAGGAGGTACACTGGTATATCTGCACCCCACTTTGATTCTACCCAAAGTTTAAAGCTAGCTGTCTGGCAGTGGCAGAAACACTTCTAGTGAGGCAGCAGCGAGGAAGTTAATTGACTTAATGGATCATTATATTTTACTTGATTCCTTCTAAACTCTTTATTCCACAGGTGTTAACAACTCTCTTTCATTTTAAATAGTATCTAATGGTTCCACTATTCATGTTATCCTTACTTCTGCAATGCTGCTCTCTGATAGCTGCTTCTAGTAACGTAGCTCTCACTTCACAGCCCTGCAAACTGTTTTTCAGTTCTAGTTAAAAAAATTAACTCAGGTGTGGAAATATTAACTCAGGTGAACTCAGGCTCAAGTGTGGAAGTCACTTTCAATAAAGCATTGGAAGATCTGTCCAGATGCTCCCAAAGTCTTGATTGCATTTTATGAGTCTGAAAAAGAGATGTACACATTCAACTATAATGTTTCCAGGACTAATGAAACAATATTTTATATTATTTTTTCCTTTGTTGTGTTTTTATATATAGCATGTGATATAGTAAATTAATGCCCATTTCAAAAAAGGTTCTTTTATTTCAACCTTATTAAATAATATATCTCTAGGCCCTTACTTATTAGTGAAGCTTCTAGTTTCTTTTTAACTAGGAAAAAATATGTATTATATTTTATGTGATGATGCAGCATGTTATCTGCACCCCCTTTGCCAAATCCTAAATCTGCCCAGGAGTGCTTGCTAAATCTGGGCATAGATCACTAAGATCACACTTTGAAACATGTTCTTTTTCTGGAGATATCACCCAAGTATTGATTAATCTCAATTTTCAAGAGCAAAAGAAAATCACAGCCTTACATGAGTTTATTGCTATTGGTTAATCACTCTTCTCACCTATTCCTTTAGATTTTTCTCTTCTCATTTTTAGAGGGAAGTAGAACAGGATGAACACCAAAAATAAATATTTGCTAAAATACATTTAAAAAAAGTTTTATTTGGCTGTATACATGGCACTTATTATTTCCAGTAGTACCCACTAGGGCTGTGTGAAACAGCACCATTCTGTTTCAACCAGCATTTCGATGGAACAGCATTCTATTTCAAATTTTGTTTTGATTCAAAACAGCTGTTCCATTCTGTTCCATCAAAACAGGCTTGAAATGGCGAAACTGTTTCGATGCTTCAATCATAGGATATAACGGGGAAGGTCAAAACAGCCTATAACTTTGTCATTTCTAGCCTGATTTGGATGAAACTTCTTGAATGGTAGCCCCTTCTGAGGGCATGAAGCCTGCCAAGTTTCAAGGAGATAGATGCAGGAGTTTGGGGAAACTGCACCCCAAAGTCACGAAAGCAAAACTCATGTCACGTGTATGTGTTAAGCCACAGTGGGGGTCAAAACTGCAAGTGTAGTAGCCCCTGCTGAGGCCACAAAGCCTGCCAAGTTTCAAGGAGATAGGTGCAGGGGCTTGGGGAAACTGCACCTCAAGCTGCAGACAGGCAAAACTCATGACATGGGTGACACTGTGTGTGTGTTAAGGCTCAGCAGGGTAAAAGCTGCAGGAACGGTAGCTCCTGCTGAGGCCACAAAGCCTGCCAGCTGTCAAGGAGATAGGTGCAGGGGTTCTGAGTTCTGGGGCCCTGCACCCCTAGCTGCTGACAGGCAAAACTCATGTCAGGGGTGCTTGTGCAACTGTGTCTATCTTGGGACACAGGGGAGTGGGAGGGAGAACTACTGCAGGCCTGGCTGCTAGGCCCTGCTGCAGCTACAAAGCCTGCCAACTGTTAAGAAGATCGGTGCAGGGGGTTTCTGGGGTCCTGCACCCCTAGCTGATGACAGGCAAAACTTGTGACATTGGTGCTTGTGCAACCGCTGTCTCTCATCAGGCAGCAGGACTGAAGATCCCCCATCACTTGCCACTATAGACCTGGGGGTAATAATTGACCACAGTATGAACATGAGCTGGCAGTGCAATGCTGTAGCCAGCAGGGCCAATAATACCCTGGCATGCATCAATTGGTGCACCTCCAGCCACACCATTGCAAAGAAGTGTTTGTTCTGCTCTACTCAGCTTTACTCGCCATTAGTGAGACTGCAGCGGGAGTACTGTTTCCAGTTCTGGGCTCCTCACTTTAACAAGGATGTGGTAAAGCTTGAGAGAGTCCAAAGAATAGCTATCCATATGATCAGAGACTTGCATGTCAAGCCATATGAGGAAAGGCTGAGGGACCTGGGGTTCTTCAGCATGAAAAAGAGAAGACTGAGAGGGTACTTGGTAGCAGCTTACTGCTACATTAGAAGCATACATCTAGGGCTCATTGCACAACTGTTCACTTGGGGAAAACTAGGAATAATGGTCACAAACTCCTGGAAGATTGTTTCCGGCTCATTTCAGGCTCCACTTTAGGAAAAACTACTTTACAACCAGGGTGACCAGACTGTGGAATAAGCTCCCTCCAGAAATGGTGTGATCACCTACCCTGGAAATCTTCAAGAGGAAACTAGACAGTCACCTTGCTGGGGTCATCTGAACCCAATTGTCTTTCCTGCTTGGTGCAGGGAGCTGGCTTTGCTGGAGATGCATCAACTGAGGCATGCCAGGGTATTGTTGGCCCTACTGGCTACAGCATCACACTGCCATTTTCATACTGTGGTCAATTATTACCCCCAGGTCTGTGGTGGCAAGTGATGGGGGATCTTCATGAGTTTTGCTTTCAAAATTTTGAGGTGCAGTTTCCCTGAACCCCCTGCACCTACCTCCTTAAAGCTTAGCAGGCTTCATGCCCTTAGAAGGGTCTACCATTCCTGGAAGTTTCATCCAAATCAGGCCAGAAATTACAAAGTTATGAGCTGTTTCAACCTTCTCCTTTATAGCCTTTGAGCGAAACGTCGAAACAGCGTTGAAATGATGAAACGTTTTGATTTGCCTCATTTTGTTTTGAGGCTGTTTCGAATATATGTTTCATTTCAATTTTGCTGTTCCAACCTTGAAACGAGTCAAAACAGTGTTGAATAAAAACTGGCAGCAAAATTTAGCACATCACTAGTACCCACAATAGGTTTTAATGAAGATTTCCCATGAAGGAATCTACAGTAGGTTCCCAATGAAGATTTCAGCAGCCCCAGGAGCCACCTAGTCTCATCCTTTTACATTTGCTTTCTGCAAATATTCTAGTGAACAAGTTTATCGGTGGAAATGGAGTTAGGAATTTTTAGCAAATGCAGGAAAATGTAAATGAGGAACACATTTTAACTCCCACATTCAAGTATTTATACCTGAACCCAATTTTAAACATTATGCTGATTCCAAAAAAAAAGCCCAGGAAGAGAAAGAGCAAAAGATTAGTTACTTACATGTCAAATCAAAACCAACACAGTTCAAATACTAAATTGTCAAAATTGCAATGTGACTATTATGATTTATGATTCTTCATAAACCATTAACCCTGGCCAATTAAGTCCATTAATCAAATTAATAAAATCATAACCTACTTGCAGACAATTTCTGAGTGGAGAGAGAGGCCACATTCACAAAATAAATTATTCACCACAAATGATTCACCAGCCCTATGAATTACCTAATCCTTGATCTCACTTGTCCAAACAGAGCAGATGAATTTCCCTAGATTCATTTTAGTCTCTGTCCCAGTAACTTAATTCTTTCCAATTTTTTTTCTCATTTGGTTTCTATTACATTTTTCTTGCCTGTTATCTAATCCTAATGAAAACTTTTTCTTTCCTGGCTTATTCCCTTCCAGCAAACTCCCTGCTAATTGTTGTCTTCTGTTTGCTGAAATGATTTTCTCTTATACACTCTTTTATGGCTCACCTCATCCCCTCCCCACCTTCATTTGCATTCACAGCCCCTTTCCTCTAAAGTTCCAGGGAAAACTCTCTGGCTAGGGACAGACATTCATAAAACCTGACCCTGAATTGATTCAATTTTTGCAGATTAGTCTAACCTGGTTAGGTTAAATCACTTTGTAACTGCACAAACACCCTAGACATGCAGGCACATGCCTGAAGTGGCTCAGGCTAGAAGCTGGGGCATTCTAGAGCAGCCCTCCCTTCCCTTGTACAATACTGAGTGGTGGGGGGCATGGCCGGGCCCAGCAGGATACTCTGATTAGTGCAGCAGGGCATTCATAACAGTGTTTATCACCCCTAACTCAGTGTTTATTACCCCATTAAGAAAACAACAGAGGGACATTACCAGCTATTGTTGATTCAGTACGGACTGTAGCCAGCATGTGGTCTGCTAGCTAATACACAGACACAGCTCCACAAGGCAGAGGGGAGAGGGGAATTCCTGTTTAGTAGGGAGTAGTGGGGAACAAACAGTTCTTCTTAAACAGCTTTTCCAAGGAAGGACATTAAGCTACCTGTTGATTAGCTCCAAAAAGCCTGTCTGCCTTGGTCATCTCCCACAGCACAGACTGTAACCAACATGTGATCTGCTAGCTAATGCTGAAATGTCTGTGTAAATCAGTGGGGAGGGGGGAATAGTCTCTGTTTAACAGGGAGAAGCCAGACAGATGCTGCTGTGCCTGCAAATCTCTGCCAAGCTGCAGCCAGGGAACAGAGGGGATGGGCTAGCCCTGCTGAGAAGCAGAGAGCCTAGCTTATGCCGGGATGCTGGGGGTGATTGGTTTATCTTAAACCATCAAGGGGTTCTGGGACAGACATTGCATAAACCGGTTTAAGCCAGATCAGTTAAGGCTGATACTACATTCAACCAGGTTTATCACAGATCAATTTCAGCCATTTTCAGACTAGTTTATGTGCACTGAACATCTATTCTGTTACAGGTTTAAACCAGTTTCTGATCACTTAAACCAGTTTGTGTGTAATATCTGTCCCTAGCCTGTGTAGTCAAACCCAAGGCTTTTAGTCACCCTCACACACTTGATTTCACCACTTATATAAGGCCCATAAAACTATCCTCTTGCCATCTCCAGTAGAAAAAGTTGAACCAGTTCCTTTAATACATGTTCACCAATAATGCAGTGTCACAAATGCATACTATTTGCAACTTTTAGGAAACCCCAGAAAAAAAAGTGAACAATTATTGTAGAATGATGGGGGGCAGGGGGAAGACAGCCTACATACAAGCTTTTGATATATCCTGTGCATGGAAGAGGGGAGCAGGGCCTGCCTGATTGCTGTTCCAGCCCATGAGTAAGTGACCAGGAAGGAACAGGAAGTAGATGGAATGATAGCTCTACGCCATCATTCGCTGGGATGGGGAAGTATACTGAGCCCCATAAAGAAATAGAGAAACTTCCCCACTTCTCCAGAACAAAAGGGGAGCGGGGAAAATTATGCCTGAGTCATAATTCCTTCTTTCTGTTCCTCTTGGGTAGCACAGTTATGCACAGCTCCTTTCTTTGTGATGAATCCTTCATTAGCAAGGACAAGTGCTATTCACCTCATTCTAAATGAAGTAACAGTTTCACCTGAATGAGGCCTAGACAGACAGTAATACAACATTTTTGAGGGCATAGGTCACTATCTACCAGTCAGACACAGCTCCATCGACCATTTACTTCTTTGATAGAAGAGAGTATTTTCTCCACCTATTCTACTGATAGAGATTTTGTGAGACTAATTTTTCAAAAATGTTCAGGCACAATATTCATGTAAAACCAATTCAAGCAATTATCAGGACTAGCCACACACAAGGATGCATACCTGCATAACTGCACATTCACAGGGCCAAATAGTCATCTAGGTCCACACAATTATATATTTTAAAAACATGCCATTCCTGGTTGCATGACAAAGTGAGTATAGAACTTGCTTTCCTTCAGTGCCCTGGTCTACTCACAGGTAGTCATGGCTTATAGTCAAGAAGGGAATGTATACAATTTCAAGATCGTGGGTTAACTTTAGCAACATTGTTTTCTTCTGAGACTACAAAAAACTACACTTCCACTGTCTGCGGTCTCATTTTTATTCAGATGTCAGTGTGTTGATATGATCAGAGTTACACAATTGATATTAAACCACTTTGCTGATGAAGTATAATATATAAAGAAAACTTGTATGCTCCAAAACGTATGTAGTTATAACATGTGACAACTTTACTTTTTGTCTTTTTTTCACCTTCCTTTTCTGAGAGTTTGAATTATTCACCTTTTTTCTTCTAGTCAGTTATACCTGTGTCAAATGAGTGTAAATTGCTGCCAGGCCAGAGTGGTACAGTTTTGACTTCACTTTGCTCAGGAGTACATGAGTGCACAATTTGAACTGCAGAGAACAATATTCAGATCTCATACAAACTTTTAAAATATGGTTGCTATTAACTAGGAAAAGGCTGACTGCTGGATTAGATTGTACAGCAGCAGGAAGCAGTCAACTCCAAAGCTATCTTTTCAGGGTGGCTTTTTTAAAAAAGAACAAATGTTTAGGATTTATGACAAGAGTCACACTGGAATTTAAAATTCTCTGTTCTCAGAGGCAGCAGAGTGTGGGGAGCACAATGCAAATCCCTGCTGTCATGCCAATGAAAGTCAACTCTGTTCACAAGAGAGAACATCTTGGCACAACAGGGCAGGACCTTTTCCAATGACCATTCATTTCTCAGTCTGTGCTGTGACAATGGTGGCATCCATAGTGGTAGTCTTAAGAAGCCTTTCCTTTTTTAAACAGAGGAGGTAATTCTCATTAAATTTAGCACAGTAACTGACTGGGAAAAGCAGCCCTGACAACATACTAAAGTTTGCATTGACAGTCTCTTGAAATATCAATTAGCTGTAAATAAATAAATAAATAAATATATATTCTTTTATCTGATAGACTTTTTTTTTTAATTTGAAACATAGACTTGCAAGCAGTCGACACAAATGACTGTTAGCTTAACCACATCTTCTCTAAATTGGTGACACAAGCCAGTGTCCTAAATATAAACATTGTAATTGTGGTTTTGGTTTCAGAACCATAGCACAGTTGATAGTTGTGGTGCTTGTAAAGGGAGGGAAAAAAGCCCTCGCCAAAAATGCAAAGAAACCTTCAAACTATCATCCTTTATTAAAGTTCTAACAACCTAACAGAAATTGTATAAATTCTCCTTTAGTATTACGAAAAGATTGCTGCCACTGGAATATTTTTTTCAAACCCATACAAAACCATTTGATTGCATTTGAAAATTCTTTTAAAGGGAAATGTTTGGATTACTGTTTCCAAAAGGCAGGAAAAAAGGAAAAAAATAGTAAACTTTGGGTTCAACAAAGCACTTAAGCATATGCATAAGCACATGTTTAGTACTCCATTGAAGTGAATTGTTTTGCTGAACCAGGGTCTAAGTCAGTGGTCACCAACCAGTGGATCTTGATTTACTGGTAGATCTTGGAGCCTATTGCAATAGATCTAAGAGCCTCTTGAAGTTGATGCAAGGCTGGGGTGGTGGGGCTGGGTGCCCACATGCATGTACACATGCTCCCCAGCCCAGCAGGTCAGTCCGTGGGGGAGGGAAGGGGCAGGGGCTAGATTGAGGCCCCCGCAGTGAGGGACAGTACCGCAGAGGCAGAAGCAGTGATAAATTGAGTGGGGCTTCAGCCAGGTGGGACTTACCTGCTGTGGAGGCACATCCCCAAATAATTTTTTCTCCCTCTGCCTTGATCTGTCCTCCCCACTCCAATCCCTCCTCACAGACTTACCTGTGTGTCAGGGGAGGGAGGGCAGTAATGGACAGTAGATCTTGGGTTGCTTTTAAATACCAAAGGCAATCTCCTACTTAAAAAGGTTGGAGACCACTGGTCTAATTGAATATCTTTCATAACACTGCTTAATTCATGATGCACAGAATCTTCTTAAGTCTATCAGTAATAATGCCTGAGTTTATTCACCCACTTTTTAAGAATGCCTTATGGTTAAGCTAACCAGAGCTGTTGATAGCAAGCTCTGCTGTAATTTGTAAATGAGTATGTATTAAGTCTTTCTACTTGTGATATCTAACTACACTTTATTCCATTGATAAGTCTTAATATGTTTAGGACTAGTTTATAATTAAAGTTACCTTCTGTACAGCAGATTGTCTCTTTTTTGATGAAACATTCAGGATGCCAGTGGGTTATAGAGTAATCTAAGCATGCTCTGCAGGAGGAGGGAACCATATGAAATGGAGAACACAGGGCTAGCTCCAGCAGGGAGTAATTGATGTGCACTCTGAAAGACTGTGAAGGGGAACAGTATATTTATAAATGTTCCTCTTGCGTGGACTGAGGGTGGAATGGGGGAGGGCAGGGTGGGTGGGAAGGAAATAAGTATATTTTAACAACAACAATAAAAAAAATTAAAAAGAAATGATAATATTCATTTTAAATTATTTTTTACTTCATTAAATGAAAGATTTCATAATAGTTTCCATACATGAAAGAACCTCTTCCTCTCACTTTCCTTTCTCACTAGAGAAGAAAGTGGAGGAACAGTGACAGGTGAAAGGGTAAAAATATGAGAGAAAAAAAATAATAGTTTATTTCCAAAAGTTTTCTTTTCCTTTTGAAACATCTAAAAAAATTATTAATTTTTTATCAAAATGTCATTGTCCACAGGAAAGGAAAACATTCTGGAAAACTGTCAACAAGACCTATTTTAGTAAAAGACCTACTTGGAGTAAAAAGTTAGCTTTGTCAAGTGTTCTAATAAACTGTGAGTCAGACCCTCAGCTACCACAAGTGGCTCTGAGCACTGAATATTGAACAGTACTATGTGTATTTATACCAATGGAGGATATTACATACAGAGTGTATAATACTGTAGAAGACCAAAAAACAAATCATAGAGAATAGTAACCATGGGTGACTGCAGTTGCCCACCTATAAACTGGTCTAATATCACAAAGGATTAGAGTTTGGAAAAGCAATTTTTCATCTCCTAAAACAACTGCTTTTTGGAACAACTATTTTTAGGGCAGGAAAGAAAAGAGGCTATTTTTGATAGAGTAAGTAAAAAATATTGGTTTATGAAGCAGTTACAACTGAACCAAAGATACTAATATTTTAATATATAAAATAACTAAATTCAGCATGTTTAATGAAGAAAAATATCCCAGAAATTGCAATATACCAGTGAACTTTGTAAGGGGGATTTAAAAAAAAAATCAAAATGAGGAAACTGGTTAGAAAGACCCTAAAGTAAAAAAATGAGGAAATTAAAATCCTTAGTCTCAGCATGGAGGCTGAGAACACATCCCTTAACAGATTCACAGAAGGTATGCACACTCTTAAAGTAATAAGGAAATAGTAAGACAAGAAAAAATAAAACACAGACTAATTTGATAGCAGAGTTTCGGAGGTTATCCAAACCAAATAGGTATGTATCAGAAAATGAAAATCTAACTCTAGTGAAAGTAGACAAAGAGAGCATAACAAAACGAGCCAAAATATAAGATAAAAATTAGATGACAAAGAAGGATTTAAGAGTTCCAAGAGCCAAAGATATAAAAGCCAACTACAAGAAGTTCTTTAATTATAAAAGAAACAGAAAACTTTTGAGAGAACTAGTGGCTCTGACTGACTACCAGGGAATGAAGAGAACACTTACGGACAATAAGGACACTGAAGGGATGATTCTTTCTGAATCTGTTGATGGAATTCCTGCCCTGGATCTGTTCTTCTCAGGTCTTATAGATAAGGTACTGACAGCATGTGTTGGCAGGAAAGGTGTTGTTGGGAAAGCTATGTAAAATACTGAATGACCTGAACAAGAGATTAGGTACTCTGTTTGCCCTGCAGTGGAAGGGCCACCCAATGTACAACCAAACAGAGACAACATATGAAAACCTGATGAAAAGGAATAATTTCTATTCTTCTTTCCCTCCTCTGCAGTTCCCCAACCATTCACAGCAGAGAAATAACCTGTGGAACTCATTGGTCACAGGCGACACTGAGCCTGTGTTTTTAATATTTAATATGTATAGCTTTTATATATTAAAGGCTTTTGTATGGGGACATCTACTATCTTAGATCAGTACCATCCATAAAGGGGGGACACCCAGGAGTTGTATGGGCAACTGATGCTTCCTGAGGCAGGGGGGGCACGTGCCCCCCCCAGTGTCAAGTCACCATCTGGGGTAGGGGTCCCCCCACAGCTGACCTCACTGACTGTGGGGGGAAGGTCCCCCATGGCCTATCATGCTGACCCAGAAGTAGGTGCGGTGCAACTCCTGGCGCCTCCACTCTCCGGCCAACAGTCGCAGGGGGGAGCACTGTTGCTCCCGCCTGCCTCCACTGTCCATTGCCTAACTGGAGAGCGCTGGCTGTCACGGGATGCACCAGCGCTCTAATGGGATGCATGTGTACCCCCATGCACCCCCTACACATTGCCACTGAGTAGTTGTATTCTGAACTCAGACATAGGAGAGACTCTGGTAATTCAATAATTTCAATAGGAAACAAATGGCTTTTACATAACTTGTTATATTACTTTATATATTAAAATCATGATAGAGCAGTAGTATTTAACAGCTTAAAATACAGAATCCCAATCAAGGTGAGCCATAATCCTGTATTCAATAGCCACAAGGAGCGCGTCCAGATAAGAACATACACATTTCCTCGAGGACAACTAGCAACTAGCAGTGGCACCAGTGGCACTGCAAGTTGTCCCCAGGGAATGCCCCAGATGCATGCTCTGGTGCAGGGCAAATTGCCCTTGGTGGGGTAGGAGAGGCTGGGGCCAGCACATAGGCAGCCTTACCTGGGGTCCTGGAGGCAGTATGAAGCTTCAGCAGCAGCAATTTGGGTGCACAGAGCCTGGTCACCAGCTAGAGCATGGCTCTGTCTAGCCAGGTTCCAGTTTCATATGGCGCACATTGCTGCAATATTTGCTACCCTGCTTTTTTGGGATGCATTTTTTTTTTAATAGTAGGATTTCCAGGTATCTGAATTAGGCTTCATGCTGCAAATATGCTCACATAGAACCAAATCATGCATGTGGATTTGTTGCACCATTCTCTGAATTTCCTGGTGGTAGCTGCTATTGCAGAGCTGAAAGAGAACTAAAAGGAATCCAGCTCTGATCTGGTATGGTAATTCTGTTATCCAAAAATCTTAGAGAATAGCATGAGATTCTGGCACAATTAAAATTTAAACCTAAGACTCTTGGAGTGATATTTTATTTCATTTCCCCCTCACCAAAGTTGGAATTATAAACACCATAGATGACATACAGCATTTTAAATTTAATCACTACAAAGTGCTTCACTCCATAGATCAGCACATTTCCAGTAAATGACTAATCTGCTTTGGGATGAGAGCTTAAATGAGAATAAATGTGACCAGGGAACAGGCTGTAAACTATGTTAATAAAGAATGATGGAAAGAGGACATTTAGGATCCTTAAATGTCCCCACCTAACCACTGAAAAATATTGTTATGCTGAACCCTAACAAATAATTGTGATCTTTATTATGAGGATTATTTTGATGTTATCTGTTTAATAAGGCCATGCTGTGAAGTTCTTCGTTGTGCTCTGATATGCCCTTGTCTCTACCTTGGATATTTTTATCATATTACTTCACTGATACCAGTTGCAGCACGATATCACCCAGTCCTCCAGATCACTTACAGTTTCTTAGCTTTGAGTGCCACAATCATCCAGTAACAGTAACCACAGGGATACATATTCAGTTACTGCCATGCTGGGTCTTGTAAATGCCTACAGAGATAAGATTTGAAAATTCTGTCTTTAGGAAGCCTAAGGGAATTAGATGCCCAGGTCCCAAACCCTGACTCCATTAGGTCTGTGAGTTTATCGGTTAGTGGCCACACGTTACTACAATGAGGATGAAGGAGGCTTCAGTGCACAAAGCTAGAGAGCAACCACAATAAACAAGAAAAAATATTTAAAGATAACAGGTTACTTTTTTTAAAGAAAACAAAAACAGTGTTACTAAGTATTTCCAAAGTTAATCATTGTTTAGGTGACAAGCTCGCTGAGTCAGGAATTTATTTATTTTTCCACAGCATAAAGCACCATGCCTCCAACTAGTGAAAAATAAATAATAAGTTTTCTAGTATGATTTGATTCAGAGATTTCTAATTTTAGCTTGATTATTCATAGATGTAGTTGTTTACCATTACTGCGCTAGATTAAGAACTCCCTTTTTTTAACAAAATATTTTAAGGACTTGACGTCGTGCCTCAATGAAATGTTAGGCTTTGCCTGATATTTCCATTAGATTTCATAGTTTAAAAAATTTCCCAGTAGAAATACAGTTTTATCACCTAAATTAGACCTTAAGGAAGATGCTTTGGTTTCATGCTACAAGGCTTCACCTTCTAACAATCTGACATGAACCAGGATGCTTAAAACTGGGCAATCATTTTTCACAGAACAGTGTTTACCTAATTAAGAGCTTCTCAGTAGTCCCCAGTTAGTTAATTGTGTCATTAGCAGCAGTTTTGACATGAAGAACAACTTGTGTCTTGAGGATCAGGCAGGCCCCTGTTAGTGAAGCCCCGTGGAGTTGCTCCCCAGGGAGCTGGCAGCAGACTGCTGCCGTTTGTACAGCACAAAATAGAATAATTGGTCCCCAGAGGGGCTGTCTATTCAGCTGCCAATAGGGATTGTTTTTCCTTGTGAATAAAAAGCCAAGCTGCCATGACTTCTTTGCTGCATATTAACTTATGGCTCATGTGCACAGTGGCTCGTGTGAGGAATTAGATAACCGGGCGAATGTTACAGCTGTCCTCTTTGCAGTTCCACAGTTTGTGACAGCATGAAATTGGCAGTCTGGATCGAAGGAGCAGCGTAGCTAAGCCTTCTAGTGGATCCACTGATTTAAAATGCAGCATGTCAGACATATCCACCTGGGCAAGAGCATAAGATTTAAACGACTATCCTTCAGCCCACTGTGCTGTTTTGACCATAACAGCAACAACAAAGTGCAAGTAGCCTGGATCTGCCAGTGATGCTGGCTAGCTTTTGTGAGAAAAGAGTTACATGAAGGGAGATAATGCAACCAACACAAGCAGAATGGAAAAATAAAGTGTTTCTTTTTCTTTCAGGCCTAGGGGTCCAATTCTCAGCAACACTAATGTTCCTTTCACCATTTCAGCAAAGCAACATAGAAATGACTATACTTTGGTTTCATATGGAAAGGAAAGCAAGTTGCTCTGTTTCCTGATATGAGACTTCTTTTCCTGGGGTCTGAGCTGACGTACAAAGGATTTTCTTTTCTCTGGTTTAACTATATCTATTATTCCTCAACCTGTTTCCACAAGTATATGCATTATTTCTGGGGTCAGAAACAATCCCTTCTCTATAGTTCCCCTAAGGCTGCTCTCAAGAGGCCTTTGATACCTCTAGACAAATATTAGGGGATGTTGTGGGGGAGGGAACCAGAGATAAACAAACTTGACATTCTTGATATGTCTGAGCTTAAAAGCAAAATTCCTTTAAAAAATCTTTTCTATACATTGGAAAGTAGGGAAAAAAGGACAAATTCCCATGGGGCCAGGACAGCTCTGCCAACTTCAGTGGCAGCTATCTTCTGTCTCCATGCACATATGATGTGCACGGGGCTGGGAGACAGTTGCTGTTGCAGAGCTATCCTGGCTCCGTTCACATGGGAACAAGCCCTGTGCCCAGTAGAGCTTCTCTACATAGTGGGAGGCTGGCTGGGAGCTGTCCTGCCTCTAGGACAGCCCTCAGCTGGGTGGGGAAGCAGAGAGCTCACCAGCTGCAGCACTGCTTGGCTCCTGGCTCCTGTAGAGATCAAGGAGCTGAGCAGTGCCAGGATGGGACAGAGGGGCAGAGAGCTATCCCATCTTGGCACTGTTTGGAGGAGAGCTGGGAGCTGAGTAGCACCATGACCTGGGGAAATCCCTGTTCCTTGTGGCCCCCTAGTGTTGAGGCTGACTGGGAGCAATTTGCTTCCTATCAGTGTCTCCACATTACATAGTATCTGCTATGCAGTTAGTTTACTACTTAGTTTACTACCTTACTTTTTATTTACAGGTAGTAGCTAAATGCAGTAGATTAATTTCCTGCACAGTAAATGATGCACACATGTAGATGGTGAAGCTTTATTGTGCAATAGATTAGTCTACTGCAGGGGTGGACAAGATGCGGCCCGGGGGCCAGATGCAGCCCACCAAGCCATTCTATGCAGCCTGCAAGGCCCCTAAAAAATTTAGAAAATTAATACGTATCTACCCCTGGCTGCCTGTCATGCGTCCCTCTATGGCTTGCCAAAACTCAGTCAGCAGCCCTCCGCCCGAAATAATGACCCCTCCCCCGCCCAGTCTACTGAGTACTATAGCATCTCATGTTAGATACACCCCTTCTGGTTCGTTTTAGCCATTAGGCATAGCAAAGCTTTAGGCTAGGCAATATGTGACAGTATGCCATGTAGGCGGGAATTTCATAAAAGTGCTCAAGGGTTAGATCCACAGAAGGATTTAAAATGGTGTGATTTTGCTCATTGCGAAAGCTGAATTATAGATGCCTGGAATCTACAGCCCTGAAGTAGGGACCACCGCATCCCATGCAAAAGATGAGGAGAGTAAAGTATCCCAGAATAGACTTGACAACAACCAGAATACCTAGAGAGAGGAGTTGCCAAAGCTGCCCATGAATCAACTCTTGAGAAAGATATGAATGTCAAACTCTGGTCTGCAGGGAAATACCTGTGCTAGACCAAATATTCAGAGCCTGAAACCCTCTCCCTAGATATGGGTACTTAAATATCCCTTTCAAAAAGAGGCTAGAAGTCAATCCTGTCTTGTAAGAAGGACTAGAGAAGGTATCACCTAACCCATTTTATGAAACAGGTCAGTGGTAGGGCCATTTACTGTAAAATACATGAACAGTCTTTGAAACAGGGATTAAAATTTACTGCTCCATTCTCCTATGTGGGTATTCAGATCACTGGACTATAGAGTTCATGCTGCTTGTCTGTGGCTCAGTGAAGCTTGAGTTCTCTTTTTGCATGGATTCTAACAGAGAGGATGACAGGCGACTCTGTCCCAGGGCAATCAATAGTCTAGTTTTTAGGACGCTTTCCCGGAAGGAGAGAGATATGGGTGTGAATCCAATCAGGTTGAAGACTACCTCAGTCTAGGTCTTCCTTATTGCTCCATACCCCCAGCACTCAGCTATTGTATAAAAAGGTGACACCAGCAGTTCCTTCTCCAGCCATGTTTGTTAATAAAAGCAACCATGACAGCTATGTTTTAAATGGACTCAATCCTGTCAATGTCTTAGGCAAGCTCAGAGCATACCTCAAGAGGCTTAGGTCCCTCAAGAGACTTAGGTGAAGGAATACCTAATTTGACTGGGGTCTGGACATGAGTTAAATGCAAAAACTCTCCATGCTGCCAAGATAGAAGCAACTCTGGGCCAGAGGCATAAATTTATACATTTAGCTTGCAAAACTTTAGGACATGGACTTTAAGCACCAAAGGGGGAGACAGAGTTTTTCAGGAATACATGCATGATCTTTAAGCACCTAAATTCAAGGTAATCTTTTTGTGAATCTGGGCCTAAGGCCATGTCTGTGTGAGAGCTTACTGTGCCTGTAAGTAATGCTATAGAGCACACGGTGTAGCTTACGACATACTGGACACATCTACATGAGATGCTTAACTTTACATTAGTATATTTTATTGTGAAGTAAGCATGTGCATCTACATGTGCACATGCTTACTTTGAATAAATTATGCTAATCCTGAGTAAATCTGCTACCTGCAAATGCAAGTAGCAAATTTACTTGGGATTAGTAACGGTGCCATAGCACTTGTGTAGATGTCTGACTGGGAGTGAAATCTGCCATCCACCATGGGGTGGGAGATAGCTGCCTGCCCCCAGAAGCTGCATGCTGCCAGGGTGGGCTCTACCACAGAAGCCTAGGCGGGAACTATGTCCTCCTGCCTACGTAGCAGGGAGCTCCAAGCCTCTTGCTCCCCAAACACAAGCTGGGAGCTTGTTTGCAACCCTCTGCTCTGCGATCAGAGTGGGGGCTGGGAACAAGCTCCTCAGCCCCAACTCTGTAATTGCAATTGCAGTTGTGGAGCAGGGGCTAGGAGCTTCCCAAATGGGAACAGTTTCCCACCCAACCTGGAGCTGACTGGGACAGTTCTCAGCCAGCCATAGGCTGTGTAGGGAAGCACATGCAGCCTGGAGGTTGCTAGAGACTGTCCTGTTTCAGGCAGTCCCCTGCCAGGTCTGGGCTGCACATGCAGACTTCTGCGTGCAGCCTGGGGCTGGTTGGGAACTGTCCCAGTCAGGGGGAGGTCCCAGCGCTGTGTATTGATCATGTGAGCTAGCTGCTAGCTGCCCCACCAGTGGATTGGGGCAGGGAGCTGGGACCTGCCCCTCCCCTGCAGCTCTTTCCAAGCCCTGTGCCCCTGATCAGAGAACCTGATCATTGTCTCCACCCCAGCAGCAGGTAGCCCCATGGGGGTAGGAGACTGCCATCTCTGCCAGCCCCTGGGTTAGTACCCATGGGGAGCCTGTAGCTCCTCCCCAGTGGCTGCAGGGGAGGGAGCAGGACTGCAAGGAACTGGGAGCAAATCTGCACCCTAATCCCCGCATGTGTAAACACCTACCCAAAAAACCCTTACTCTGCAGTATCTTACTCCTCAGTAAATCTAGGCTGTTGTAAATGCATGTGTGGATGTGCCCAGTGTAACTACATCCAGGCAGTGCTTCAAGCATGCTGGGCACATCTACACATACTAAATAATGGTGGAATAACCATGGTACACAGCTCTTTTAGCCACTACATCACCGTAGCAAAGCACTATAGCGAGGGAACACATTGTTGAGCGAGGGAACACAACAAAGTTGTGGGGGGATGTGGGCATATTAGAAGGGAGTGGTAGGCTCCAGGCTGACCTTGACAGGTTACAGCGGTGGGCAGATGAGAATAGGATGGAGTTTAACATAGATAAGTGCAGAGTGT
>JAGPOW010003316.1:37347228-37367014 GCA_030014935.1 Caiman crocodilus
GTCATCTGACCCTGGTGCTCTTTCCTGCCAAGGCAGGGGGTCGGACTAGATGATCTGCCCAGGTCCCTTCCGACTCTAGACACTATGATACTATGATAGCTTCTACACCGTAGCTGCAGCATCACAGATTGTGCTTGTATTCTACATTGCTGTAGCGTTTTGCTATGGTGACATAGCATCTCATGTAGATGTGCCTGTTGAGTTGCATTGGGTAAGCTAGATAGGGGATGTTTACCAGGTAAACATGGTGTAAGTATGCTAAGAGTGGTGGGTATTCCTGCATTACTTAGCTTCATGTCCTAAGTGTCTACTGGTGTACTAATGGAGCAGTTAAAAACATAATGCAAACACCTTGTAACCATGCAGGAAGAGCTCCAATAATTTAATGATGCCTACTATGAAGATTTACTATGGCTTGTCTTGTGGATGTTACACTGCAGAACTCCACTGATCCTTTCATTTAGGGGTGCAAAAGAGATTTTTTTTCTCCTTGTGTATTAGTATTTCTGTTAAAACTATTAAACCGTGTAAAGCATTTTAAAAAAGAGTGTTCATTTGCAGTGCTGCAGGCAACATTGGCATATTAAAGCAAGGTAAAGGACAAATGGGATTTCTAGCTTGTTTGGTTCAGAGGAACCCCTAAAAAGATGGATCTATGACACAGCAGAAAGGGTTGTCCAGATGGAAGTCAATAAAAGACTTCTAAAGCTTGTTCTGGCAAGCTGAAGAGCTGGGACAATTTTACGGTTACACTAACATTAAATAATTTACAAAAGAAAAAAATGGAAAGATAGACTTCTGTTGAATCCAACAGTTAAAGAAAGATTCACAAAGATCTTGCAGAATTGTCCATGGAAGATAAATGAGTGTCATTAAATATTAGCTGAAACAAAACATTTTTAATAGGAATTGATGCAAAGTGTACACAAGAATGCAGATAGCAAACAGCTTTTATTGTGACTGTGCTGGCATCTGATGTAGAGCCAACTGGAAATATCCTGTACAGATTTCAGAATTATGGCCCGGATATGAACAGCAATACACATTATTTTAGCTTCAAATCCTGGTTTAATTCAAACCTCCAAGTTTCCACATGCATAAACACAGACACAGATTTCAAAATTAAGGGGATAATGAAATAAAGCCAAAACTGGAGAAAGAGGAATATCTTTGCTTTCCTTTGGCATTGGTTTTTAAAAATGTACTTTTTCCTTAAGCAACTACACATCATTATAGATTTTAGGATTTTATTAACCTACCCAGTGAGTGACTAAGTAATATTTCTCAATTTGAACATGGTGAACTGCTTTTCCTCCCAGTAAAAAAATCCCTTGGGCAGGAACCAAGCATTCATCCTCTGAAACGATATATTGTAAAATCTTAACTCTGAAATACAGTCCTTTTTTCAGCAATCTTCAAATCCAAGGGAGAATATTCACTTTAATGAAAAACAAAGGGACAAAAGGGCATGAGCCAAAGCTCTCTGAACTCAGCTGGAAGACTCTTGTTGATTCCAAAGGGCTTTGAATCAGGTGCTCGTACATGTGAGGAAAACAGTAAATCTAGAAGATCACTTTGGAATACAAAAGAACCTCATTGCCCAAAAAATCAGAATTTGGGGGTGGAAAGGAAGAATCCCACATGCACACTTGAGGTTTTCCATCCTTGGACAGAAGACTTGTTTGCTAAAGAGATACTACAGAATTTTACATCCATTAGAGCAGAGTGTCAAAGTTATCACCTGTAGGTGGGATCTGGCCCATGAAGCCATTTCGCTTGGCCCCTAGAGCTCCTAGAGAGATTAGGAATTTGGGGATGGAGGGCACAGGACTGTGTTTTGTAGACGAATTATGGAGCCCCACTGGGGATGTATGTTGTTCACAGGGGGCTGGGCAACAGCTGCATGAACCCTAATGCTGCCACTGCCACTGCTTACCACTCTACAACTGTCACTAGGTCTGGATCCAGTCTTTCATGGGCAGAAGCAGGTGAATTTTATTTCCTGGCATTAGAGAGAAGAATTGCACTCAAAGTCCTCCATTTCTTGATGTCCTCCAATCCATGTCATATTGTTAGTACAAAGGATGAAAGAAAATGAGAGCTAGCTATTTACAGATTCACAGAACTTTAGAACTGGAAGAAACCTGGTAAGATCATTGGGTCCAGCTCTGCTGCTCTAAGCAGCAAAGATTGACTATATCCAGTAGTACCTGCATTGGATGAGGAGAGGTATAGAGGCTTGGTACTGTAAACTTGTAAGAATTGTAAACTTGTTTTTTAAAAAAATCTCATACTGGCTGTAATTCAAAAGTACATGCTAAAGTATTGTAAAGGAATAAGTGCAGTATAACTATTCCTATAAGACCTATAAAAATAAGTCATTTTATTATTAAAAAATAAGCAGCCATCAAAATGAGAAGCTGCCAAATTAGTTTTTCCCCTGAACTGATTTTATTAACAACCACAGATCAGACTGGGAAAACTGCATTACTTAAATTTCATAGTAGCCTGCTCTTTCTTTTTCTCTCCCTCACAGACTAAGTCAAAGGTGACCATATTTCCCGTCAGGATCTGGCATCAAACACAAGCAGCTGTTCAGACATTTCCAAAAACACAACAAATAGAGCCGATGGAGTTAATGAGTTTGGCTTTATGGCAGGGAATGACTCATCCTGAGCATCAGTAGCTGAGAGGAAGCTATCCAATACCCTGGTAGAATTTAGCCTCAGCGGACAGGGCTCCCGAGGATGCCAGTTGAGTTGATAAGTGTCTAGAGTATAATGCATATGTGTTGCTGCTCATAGCTTTACTATTCTCAGTTTGCTGAGGGATTTTTAAGAGAGTGTTTCTGCCAGTGATGGGAAGTACAAGCAGGAACAGCTGCTGACTATCTGAAATAACAGAAGGGGCACCAGTATCTTGAGACAGTCAAGTCAACGCAAGTTGCCTTGAAAGTTTTGAGTGTGAGGCTTAATATGTAAAAATTATAACTTAGAAGCAGGAAGCTGACCACTTCTGCCAGTAAGTCAAGATCAGTAAAGGTGATATGACTCATCTGATAACTCCACAATATGTTTAGAATCTTTCCCACTCCTAAAAGATTTTATTTTACTCAAGCAGCTGATGGCAGGGGGGGAGGGGGGTGTCACAATTTTAAACTATCATCATTTACCAACATTTATCACTCAGTGATATTTGAGATAAAATGAAATATCGTCAGCAGCTCTCCAGCTAGGACATAAGAGAGAACCTGTACAATATATAAACTGAAGAAGGGACATGCCGTTCTCCCTAGGGTGAATTTTAGAGCATAAATGCAAATTTTTGCATTTTAGAAGATGTTAGAGTAAACTTCTGATGCAAATCTGCATAGCTGCATTGAAATGCCACTAACTTCTTTACATGAGCATCAGGCACTAAGATTCGAGGGAAACAAAACAATATTTGGAACTCTACAATAATTTATCAGTGGCACGTTTTAAGTTTCATCAAGAGGGATATCACTTTAAAAAAAAAAATCAAACTTCTGGCTAAACATTTTTATTTGCATGTTTTCCAAGTAGTGCATAGCTGATTATATCTGTAAGAGTGTAGAGGAAAATATTTGACACTTTTAATGAATAATCGCTTTCACTGTTTCCCCTGAATAATTTAACTAGTTTCTATTTACCTTGTAGGAGGCTTTTACATGTCAAAAAGTATAAAAAAAGAACAACAGGAAAATGTAGTTATAAAATCATAGATTGGCAGGTGGACTTTGAGATTGGGGGACTGCTATCATTAGTGCTTAAAATGGCTTATTTTAATTACTTGGGAAAATGACTAGATTTTGTATTGATAGTATTTCTGCCAGTCCTCAATCATTCAAGCAATGAATACATAAAACAATTCACACACTAAAGTGCTTGCAATTTCTGAATATCCTTCCCTAGGTGGCTATGGCCAGATCAGCAAAACTTGAGACATTCATACGAAGAGAATATCCATGCAAACATTGACTTGGCCAAACCTACATATTATAGCAAGTCAGTAAGAAAGTCAGAATTGGAGCTCAGCATTGGATTTATGGCACATTATAACCTGCCTGTTGTCCATTAACCCCAGGTACCTCTCCACATTTTACCAGCTACACTCTACCACCAGGTCAACTTCCCCATCCCCACCCCCCACCTACCTGTCTTACACCTATTGTCTCCCATAACTTCACTGCCAGGCATTTGCATTTTCACAGACCTGCATTTTGCATACTGGCTTCTATTCCACAAAGGAGAACACAAAACAACATCAGACTCTCCCTATGCCTAAAGAAGGGTGTTTGTGCCCAAAAGCTTGTAAAGAACAAATTTTCCAACTATTTAGCTGGTCTAATAAAAGATATCACATCTACCCAAAGAACATTATCTGCCTATGTCCTTAGACCAATCTGGCTACAACTAACATCCCCAAAATTGGAGCATGGCATTTTCTTACTCTGAGTACCTAGTGTATCATAGTACCTTCACTGGATGAGGAGAAAACTGCATATCAATACTTTGCCAACAACATGAAAAAGTACTAGCTTGAGAAATAGGGTCACTGAGTGTTCAACAGGTTCATTCTGGAGTATAGTTTACTATTTAGCAATCACTGCCTATTTGTATAGTACGCACCATTTTCAAATGGAACCGAGCGTACCGAAAAAAATGCCACATCTTTCATAGGTCATAGGCCTCAGTTGACCATTATCACACCTGCTTATTAATAGGAATGTATTATATTCAGACTCAGAATTTGTCTATGGCTAAAATGAAAACTTTGTCCGATAATATGCAAGTGCAGGGTTAGACTCCTCTTAGGACTCAGTTGTGCCTTGTGGACCATACTTGCTTTTGCTCTATAGATTTTTTAACAGTATTCCCCACTGACATCTGCTTAAATCCTTCCAGGAATCAGTTTGCCCGGTGCTTGGTACACAGCTGCAGTGAGGTAATATGGATGGGAGGGATGGCTCGTGTGGCCCAGCCTGGTTAATTACAGTCCAGAACATTGAACCTAAATAGCAGGATAGATGTACCACCATTTTTCATGCCTATTACCTTAGAAACACAGCATCTTTCCAAATACACACAGTTGGTCTGTTATCATATTAGGAAGTCCTTAGCTAGTTTAGGACCTGACTGGGGCAGACCAGCCTCCAAAACATGTCTTATGACTGTGTTTGGGCCAGATTTGTTTCTTTTAATACAAGTCACCATTGGACTGGAGCTGGGGATCAAGGAGTTGAACAAGCTACACTGCTGGAGACTTGTGTGGAGTTGACTTTGGTGGAATTGTAAAGCTATTGCTAGATCTGCTTAATGGTTCTTAATGTTTTAGCTATCTTTGTTCTGGGCAATAACATGAACTGTTGGCATACTGTAAATAAAAGCATATCAGGACAAACTATCTTGAGATATTTTTTCTCTTTAGCACCCATCCACAAACACACCCTGTTTCCTGCATGTCCTATTGGTATCCTTCTAATAATATCTTTCTATTAATAAAAGGAGAGATTTGGTTCCACGTATCTGCTGGATTTTTAATCACTGTATTGGTTTCAATCTAAATGCTTTTGAGCCTGTAGGCCTCCACTGGTGACCACCGAGCCCTCACTATACCAGAAGAAAAGTCCTAGTTTCCTTGAATTACTGGTAAATTCCCATTGTCCTAAACAGGGCCAAGCTCTCACCCTAGATTACAAACCAAACTTTGGTAAAAAGAATGAAAAGTTGGCAGAAAATGACAGTCTCAGTTTCTCCCCTACATCCTACTTTCAGTAGCAAAACTGTGCGACTGTCACGCCAGGAAATCATCACTTTCATATTTTCTTAAACTCCACCGAAAACCAATAAAGGAAACTGATCTTTGGGAGGGCCTTAAACTGTGAGTCAAGCAGTTACTCTAAGAGAAGAAATCAGTGTCTTTGAAACAGAGGAATACATTTAATACCTACTTGGATTGTATATATAAACCCATATGACCTGAGGAGGTTGAGAGATGAGATACAGAGTTGTCTTTCAAAATATTTGATAATTTGGTTTAGTGATGAAAGCAATAACCTATCCATTAAACATAACTAACTGGTTAACTCTAGCCTATTTCCTGTTAACTCAGGAAATTTCTGGTTTCTCAGCCTATTTCCTAACTCAGCCTATTTCCAGTTAACTCTGTTCCTACTTCTTCTTGGAGTCAGTTTTGCCTTTGGGTCACATTTTAGTAAATTAGCCCTCATGTTGATTAATATTAACATGTGACTTATATTCACTGTAAGCTCTTCAGTTGGGAACAATTTGAGTCATATTTCATGTAAACAGATTTAGGGATGCCAGTCAATCATACTCATTAGAACTGTTCAGATAATTAGACAAGATTACAGCTGATATACACCACGGTTAGCTAACAGGGCATTAGCTATATCGAGAACCTTAAGATAGATGGACCACCACCTGCTACTGGTGTTTTTAGCCATCTGTCCACCTGTTCAGCATAGATTTAATTGGCAGGACAGTTATAACACTAATGGCATACTAAAACAAGGAGTCATGCGTCGGGGTAAAACACTGGACTAGGGAATCAGGACACCTGGGTTCAAGTACAGGTTCGACTACTAACCTGGTGTATGATCTCGGGAATGGCCGTTGTTCTTTCCCTTTACTCATGGTCATCTCTGTTTACACTGGAAGCCTGTGTGGCAGGGTCCCTTGCAACTCTCTCATCTTTACACATATATTGCTTAGTGAAATGAGTCCCAGTCTTCATTGATATCTCTCAGTATAATTTCATTACAGTTAAAACAGTCAAAACTGACTGGCTGATCTAGTTAAGAGACAATGGGATGTTTTTAGAAGTTTTCCCAAATGTGGGTCTTCTGTGTTGACATTCAGAACTACTATTTTGGAATGCAGGCTTGGACCCTCCAGCTAACATTAAAGCATGCGGTAGTTTCATAGGAAATACCCCTTTAATAAAGGCACCTAAACAAATCTGGAAGAAAATATATTTCCAGGGATTAGAATACATTATTCTTCTCCTCTTTCCATGCCTATATTTTATATTTAAATTCTTTTCATGAAAAATATGGTTGGCAGATAGTAGGCTTTGTTAGACAACTTGTTTGTGGATAATGAGAAGTTTTTCAATACATTTTATTTTTTTTTTAATCTCAAAGTTGTCACATGGTGCTCTAAAGAGACCTAGAAATTACTGGCATTTTCATTAAGTTGTTCAATTTGTGTTTCCCATGCACTATTAATTCTTTGAGATATCAATTTTAGACCTCTTAATGCTCTGGCTAATAGAAATCTTCTAGGAAGGAAGAGAAAGAAGGATAAATAAGGATCAGTGTATTGCCATGGTTCTACACTGGTTCATATGCTTGGGTAGTCATTTGCACCTGTGGTGTAAGGGCATAAAGTTACAGTGACAGTCTGGCACTCATTTTGCATTCCCTTGCAAATCTGTAGATGACTCAACAAAGTTGTGATACTTTTAAAACCCAAGCCTCCATTTTCCTTAAGCAAATTAAGATAGTCCTGGGCAAAAATGTGGATGTTTATTCAACTCCTAATTTATTTGAACTACTCTGGCCTAGAAATCAGGCTGGAAATTTTGGAGGAAATGACATTCCTGTGATAGTGCCAGGATTTCAGCATAGTAGCTGGGTTAAGCACAAAATAAAAATAGCATTTTAAGGCTTTTTTGGATCCTTTTCCTTATTAAAATCAGGAATTAATGAGGCAGGTGAAAGAAACAGCTAATCAAACTTAAACCACAACCAAAAAAAAACCTTACAGTGGTTTTCTTTCAGCTTGAACTTTTTTGTTTGAAGGTCTGTGTTGATTTGATTTGTAGGTATGAAACAGTCTAAAAACAAGGCTGGAAACATATAGCTCCTATAGCTAGATATAGCTCCTATCCCAGGTTCATCACAAAAGAAGTAGTAACAAACATTTTATCATGTATGGAAAATCATGAACTACAAAATTAGGACCCATATTTTAAAAGCTCATTTCAGAGTTGAGGAAGATCTGGGCATCATTATGGACACCCAACTTTGAACGTCAGTGACTACAAGGTACCAGAATTCATAAATAATGCACTTAAGAGATAGAACTTGAACTTAAAACTTTGACAAGTATTGAATGCTTTATAACAGACAGATTACAAACATATTTCCCCCCACCTTGCAGAAGGGCAAAGAGACAGTGAAATGGAAAGAGACACAGGAATATTGAGGAATTAAAAAACCTTACCATACATAATTGATCTGTGTAAGGCATACAAGGCAAGAATAGAACATGGTTCAGGGAAGCGATTATATAATGATTTTAGGAAGAGAGACTTTGTGGGCAATTGTTTTTTCACAGTTACCCACTACAAGATTTCCTGAACCTTTCTCTGAACTATCAAATCTTCTGTGTAAAATTTCTTCATGATAACTCTACCAGCCTCAGTACAGTGACATACATTAATTGAGAATCCACTCTATCTTGAAACATTTTTCCTTTCATCCTTGTCTTTGCCATTGCTCTGTTGTGTCTCTTAAAAAATATTTGGAAACTTCCTGATAGACAGTGACTTTAAATTTGACCAGCATCATGTTTTTCCACAAGCTTCTAAAAGTCAAGGATCAGCCTATTTTTTATACATTTCACTTAGAAATTCCTTGGTACAAAATGTCCCGTTGATCTGTAGAAGTCAATGAAGATATTGGCATTTAACGTCAGTTGAGGAGAAAGGGCTTTCCTTTGGAAAGTTAAAAGGAGACGATCATATCCTATACATAGAATACTTTTGCCTGTATAGAACACTACAAACTTATATGGTTAGCATACCTGCAAATGATTTCAGGATCTTGCTTTATGTAAATTATAAGCTCCTTCAAGTAGGGGTTGTCATTTTGTCAAGTATATTGTCATTGGGTTAAATATTTGTACCTTACTCAGCACAACGGAGCTCTAGCCTTTTGGCCTGTAGACATTACTACAATAGAAACATTTAACTGCAAGAACATGTTCCAGTGAATCCAAATTGTGTGTGTAAATCCAAATTCAACACCCATACTGTACCACTCCAGGAAGGCTTGTTTTTAATATGCAATGCCCAGCACAATGACATTTTCTTCAAAGCACCTAAATAAGAATCCTTGCTCCAGTCCATTTCCAGTTCTTAGTAATAGTTTTTAACTTTCAAAACATCTTTTCTTCTTGTTAAAGACATTTGGCAGCAGGTCACAGAAACAGAGGCATTGGACTAGGAAGAAGAGGGTAAACATACATTATTGATTTGTTACATGAATCACGGTCAGTTTAGGTAAATACATTTACTTGAATCACTTCCATCCATTACATTGACTAAAATGTAAATGCTTATCAGATTACCCTGAAATTGTATTTCTTTGAACTTTGATATAAAAATTAGAATCCTATGGATGGAATGATCTGGCAACAACTCATTTCTCAGCTGGTTCCTGAGGGTGTTATGCAGGGAGGTCCAGTGTTCTGACACTTGCCTTGGGTTCTCAAGGGAAGAAGTCATTTTATACATGAAAAAAATGCAACATTTGGTATCTCTGATGCTTGAGTAATAAGTAGGAAAGATGCTTGTATTTTAAACTTAGATCAGTTCAAGCCTCTAAGAAGAGTCCTAGAAATCAGTTCAAGTTACAAATGATGATGGTGAAATATGCCCTGGATCTGTAACAAGATGAAGTGAATTAAAATAGGTAGAAATTATGTCCTTCCACTGCTGGAGATTTCCTTGTATTCCAACTTGCAACATCATCATGTTCTAACATAAACCATATGAAAGCTGCAGCTGGAAGTTTTAAGTCACTGCTTTGAAGACTATGAAAAGCTTCCCCCTTACTATTTAAAATATTTACACTGGTATTGAAACATAGTCTATCACTAAACACCAAAGACTTTGTGTTCCCAAGGAGGATCTTTAGAAATAACATTCTGTGTATGACTGCTGAATCAAATCATATGCAATATAAAGACACACAGAAAGAGTGATGGGAAGTCATACTAAGGATTTTGGGAGAGAACCTCAACTCTGCTGAGCTATGGTCATTCAAGTACGGAAAAGAAAAGGGGTTGGAAGATGGTTTTAATCCACCTCCATGCTTCAGATCCTAAGAATGGCTGCTGACCAGGCTGGACATCAACATAAGTTAGAAAAAACTAAAATGCAAGAACCTTTAGCAATGTCTTTTATCAGACCAGCTGTATGGTTGTGAAAGCTGTTGGGCAAGCTTTGGGCCATCAAATGTTTGTAAATGCAAGCAGTTTGCTTGAAGGGATGACAGAGGGCTGTATGGGATGTTTTCACTGTTATTTAGCTCAGTGCACATTTGCCTCCTGAAACCCAAGGAAGAGAACTTGATGCCTGAAAACTTTTCCCATAGCGTTCACAACTGTAGTTGCTCCAGTAAAAGATATCAAAGAAAGTCCTTGCTTCTCATACACTTCCTAAACCATCATGGCATCAACAACAACACTCCAACCTTACAAAAAACTAAGAATACTCTAAGCCAGATCTGCCCCATCCCACTATTTTTCATGGTAATGGTGCAAAGCAGATGCAATTGGTAACAGTAAGCTTTATAATTCTACCTCTTCAACTTAGAAGCAAGGGCTTCTTTAGTCCTAGAGCTCGCACTGATTGGAGACTCTTGGTTAGGAAATACCTTCATTCTTACTGCCATGACCACCCAAAATATGGACCAGGCCCCCTCAAGGAGCATGGCCAGATTCCCAGGTTGTGAGGTTAAACTCAATATAGAGGAGTGATCTGAGCCCACCAAAACTGGTCTTAGTCTCAGCCTGCCTACATTTAATTTTGTTTATGGATAAATTAGATGGAAAGCACCTATTTTAGGCTGAGCCCAAACATTTCAATGCCAATTAAGTACTTACCTCTGTCAATGAGGATTCCTGTCAGCAAAACTATTGCAATACATTTTGTTGAAAAAAAGAAATCAAGCACAAGAAAGGGAAGGCATTGAATTTGAAACACAGTCTTCACTGAATGATTTTAAAAAAATCAGCAAATATACATGAAGTATTTTCTGTATTCAGCCAGCTTTCTATATCCTTGCATTAAGTACCAAGTATGTAGTCTTATTATGGCGATTAAATTATTCAGAATTCTGTATTTATAATTGTGTAGGTTGAGTTGCTATGTACTGTGGATTCTGTGGTTAAACTATGCTATCTTTGTTGATAACAATTTTGCTTTAATAATGCTGGATTTTTCCCTCTCTCTCAAACCCACCCCAAATGATGACATCTCTCTAGAGAGGATACTGTCACTAGCTTAGAGATCCTTCCCACTCACCCCACACACACACACACACACACACACACACACACACACACACACTCTTCTATTGGCACGTGGGGTGCCATATGTCATGTAGCTATAATTAAAGGTTATGGTCATTCTTGTGACCAAGGTTACTACTGTGAATTAGACCATTCCATATGCTCATGAAGTAGCTCCTCACTTTGGTAAAGATTCAGCAAAGCACCTTGTACACAAACTTAAATCCCATTAATAGAAAGACTGGATATATTTCTAAGAAAAAGATGGCTTTGTTTAACTCAATTTGTTAAGCTGGGATGTGGAAATCCAGTAGCACAATTAAGGTGAGGTGGACAGTTTCACCCCTGGGGGCTGATTTAGAGGATGGATGTGCCAGGAGTATCATGCAGTCTTTCACACCACTACCTCCCTACTCTTCCATGCTTGGCATTCTCCCTCTCCCACTCCTGCTCCTCCTGATATGCCCAGGGCATCAACATTGCTGGTTACACCTCTATGGAAATCAGAACTTATATGCATACTCTTCTGCCATAACCACTGTTCTCAGTTCCCTGCCCACCCCACTGTACCTATCAGAACCACAGCTCTTTAAGCCTAATATCTATTTTACCATAAATATGTCTGGTTTTATGGGTGCCAAAAAGCTGCCAGGCTTTGAAAATGTGGTCATTTAATGAACATCAAAAGATAAGGTTTTGCAAATTGAGGTCAAAATTTGAGTCAAAGACTCTAGGTGTGATTTTATATATCGATTGTTGCCTGATTTAGGCAACATAAATGCTCATATGAAAGTTTCGGGTGCACACAATGGAACAGGTGGCTCAAAATAAGAATTCCAGTTCAGGGCCTTGGAACAATAAGATTTTAGGCATCTTTTTACCTTTCTAATAAGTCATAATGCATGAAGAAATGCTCAAAAGACCTTAGCACAAATGCACGTGGCCAAGAAATGTGCTAGTTTGTCAGATACCTGAATTTCCAAGTTACCTTCTTTTCTTCACTTTATCCATTTATGTTGTGTAGCTCAAATCCATATATGAAGCTGCACTCATTTAAAAATCAATTTTAAATGATTTCATTACCAGGGCAAAACCAGAATGAAACCATGTGCTTCTGTAATGGGCATATCTACACCAGATGTGTACTGTAGACCTGACTAATTAGCTCCTCAGGAAACATCTGAGTGGGTGTGTCTACACAAGATGCTTTACTGCTTTTCTACTGTTTACTAACTAATCTATTCCACAGTAAAGTGTCACCATTTAACTGTGTGCTAGGCTACTGAACAGCAAAATAGGCTACTGCACAGTTTACCTAAAAATACCAGTAGTATATTAAATGTGCATTAGCTACTGTGCAATGGTGCATGTGTAGATGCTGGCTGGAAGTAATTTGCTTCCAGTCAACCTAGGCAGTAGGAGGCCAACTGCTTCTTGACTAAGTCATGCATGGTGGGAGCTGTGCTGGCTGCCAGGGCAGCTGTCTCCCCAGAGTTTACTCATGTGCTCTAATTGCATATGTAGATGCACCACCTTGTTCTAGTTAAGTCTGGTTTATAGCAAGTTTGATTACATAAGCCTGCCAGTGCAAGCTAAATTGACATACATTAAATATAAGCTGATAGGTAATCCTACACCAGCTTTATACCTACTGAACTAAGACCAATTTTTATGAAGTATTAAACTGGTACAACTTTGCTTAGAACAGAATTTTGTTGCAAACCATCTAGGCCAGAAAAGATTAATTTTTTTTTTTTAATGTTTTCACAGAAAAGAGCTTAATGTATTCCTGATATTGTCAGAAGCCTTTTGATGCTGGCATAGGATGTACTTGTAGCCAGAGCAAGAGAATTATTGGCACACTCAGATAGGGGAGGTGAGTAGACCTAATGTAAGACGAAAAACAGTTTCACCAGTACCTTTCATCATCATTTTATCTGTGTCTGAAATGTAAAGTTGGCAAATGAATTGCAAGTTTTAGATAAGAAGGTTCAGATAAGCAATTGATCTTTGGGGACTTTAGAAGCTGCTGCTACCCAATCATTCCTTCTTTGGCAGGGCACGCTTGTAGAGTTAAACCCATTTTTGTGTTCTGATTTTCAGCTTCAGCTGACAACAATGGTACAGAGTAAGTGTAATCAGCTATTTGGAGCTACAACAGGGATTTGCAATGCAAGAAGTGTCTTTAGAGTTAGAAAGGAGAAAAGGAGTCAAATGCTTATTTCTCTGGGCCTGTGTCCCCCACCACATCAAAGTCTGTACTTTACACTACTTTTTATTCCCTTACACTGACTTCTCAATTCAGCAATTTCACTTTGCTGCTCCTCCTCAGCAGTCAAACAATGTGCCTATTATGTTACTTCAAGAGATAGGATAATTATCTCAACTGCCAGGTGCTAACAGCAAGTTTTCTTATGCCCAATTACAGTGTGGTAAAACCGTCAAAGTTGCTTAAAGGATTTTGCTGTCAGGCTTCCAAACAATAGTATCAAGAACCTCTGCAGCAAGGCCCCAATTCAGCAAAGCATTTAAGCATCTGCTTAACTTTAAAGTACATGAAGATCCTCTCTGAAGTTAACAAGATACTGTAAATCATTGTCTTGAATGTCACTACTCCTGAGTTGGCTTTAAGTATACACAATTTTTTTTTGCATATTCCAACCAAAAATAATGTAGCCCTGTTGATACAATGCTTTTTTTTGTTTTCTTAGCCTTTTTCTCATCAAAATTGGCAAGACCAGTCTCTAACTGGAAACAGGTTAATGAAAGTTGTCACAGCTACCTTGCAAAGCACAACTCAGATCCATGCACCCCGAAGACAATTGAATGAACTCCTTATTTAATAGACACTGGGCAGTCAGGGGGGAGGGAGCATTCAAAGAAGTTTCATTTTGGGGTGAATGGTTTGGAGTCAGTTTTTTGTATTTGCCTTAACTAGTTTGACCATTCCTCTTGTACAACCTGATGCAATTTGGAGCATAGTCACCAAGTTTTATTTTTGCTGTGGGGGGAAGACTAAGATGATGCCCCACCAGAAGGGGCTTCCAGAGGGACAGCAGCAGGGTGGGGAGCTCTGAGCCTGCAGCAGGCAGCCCACATCTGCCCCTGCCCTTTGCATAAATATGGCTGGGCACATGCCCCCACCCATTCCATTCTGCCAAGGGTAGTGCATTCAGTGGCAGGGAGACAGCCCTACCTCCACCCTTGGGCAAGCTGCTCATGGCTTTGTCCCACTCCCCACCCTGGTCCTGGGCCCCATGCATTGTTGGGCCCAGTTCCTGCCCCATTCCCTCCCTCACCAAGGGGGCCTCAATCTGCTTCCCTTCTCCCCTTAGGCTTGCTTGCAGGCAGTTGGGAGAACTGCTCCAAAGTGGAGTGCCTTCAATAACTTGCATCTGTGCACAGTTCTAAAATGGTTCTAAATGACCTTTGTAACTCACAGACACCACTATCCAGTTTTGCTCTTGGGACAGCCTAAAACAACCAAGAGACTGCTCAAAATCACACCAGCTTTGAGAGTGGCAAGGGATTATTAGTCCATGTAAGGATCTCTGGATGACAGTAGCACTCCAGGACACTTCCTTTCCCCATTACCTCTGAAGCCAACAAGCCCTTTTTAATGGGCCTGTGACAAGGCCAGGCCCTCTTATTCAGGAAAGGATTTATTTCAGGAGAACATGCCCCTTGTGCCATGAAGGATCTGGCTCTTAATTTTTTTTTTAATCCTTCTACCGTTGTGACCATCCATGTGCTGGCACTTGTCAACACCACTCATAAAGACACATTCATTTTGCTTGAATGTTCAGGTCACATTAGACAGTACATCTTATTTTGTAGCATCAAGCTAAGCTAAATTTGTCCCTAGTACAATTTCAGTAGTTACAGAGTCAAATACGACCCATCATTGTCATCTATAGAATGACTCTCTGGAATTATGAAATGGTTCAACAAAGTCTAGCAACTAGCATTACTGACTAGGTTGCACAGAAGTCCGCATGCAGCACTGAGATTTTTGTGGGATGACAGGGTACTTAAAGTGAGTTTTCAAGAAGTTTTCTACAGGTGCTGCATCCTCAGGAGGTACTTGTTTCTAAAAGATGCCATATAATTTAAGACAGTCTATGGTGCTGAATTACAAAAGCTTGTTTGAATACCTCAGGAGACGCCTATGAAATGGCAACAAACTGTGAAACTGCAGCAGCTGGTGGCTTGTCAGGCCAACAAAAACAAGCTGAGTGACAGCATATCAGTGTTTTTAAACTCTCATCATTTAAGGTCTCTGTAACACTGAAGCAAAAAGAGATTAGATGGTGTAAGGACTAACTTTTGTCCCAATTCTCAAACACTTGCTATTGCACACAAGTAGTCTAACAGCTTTGCTTTACCAGCAAACAAATTTCTAAAATAGGAGACTAACACAGAGGCTAGATTGTCCATGTTTATTTTATAACACTGTTTGTCAATTTAAAAGGGTAGATGCAAAATTGCTAGGTGGATTAGTGAGATTAGTCCCAATAGACAAAAGGGCAGATTTCTATCAGGTTACTTGGACTCCAGTTCAACAAAACAAAAACAAAACAAAACAAAACCATCACAAACTTTAGCACATGCTCAAATTGATCATGATTCAGGAGAAAAAATAACCTTGTGCTCCCCTTGACTTCAGTAAGACTTGAACGCATTGGAGATCTGGGACTTCCAGGAAGTTTGCCCTTCTGTTTCTCTGAAATACCTGTGAATAGAGTTCACTGTTCCCAAAGTTGCTCAAATATTGTGAAATGTGTTTTCAGGACTCAATTCACATAATCCATAAACAATCCCCCAAACTGCCTTCATCTTGTGTGCAAATGGTTTGCTTCTGCAAAGCATTTGCTTCAGTATACCTTTGAGTGCAATTTGTGGTGTGTGGTTGATTACTCAAGTCATACACTAGTATTTCTGCTCCCTGATCAGTTGAAGGCTCATGAACAGAAGGAAGAAACTTAGGATTTCTCAGTATGTCAAGAACATAGTTCCAGCACAAACTAATTTATTTAGTTGTTCAAGTTTTTTGCTGAGTGAAGGCAAAGACATCAAGATCAGATAAATGTTTGCACGAAGCAGAATGGGTCATTGCACTATTGAAGTGATTTTGTTCTTTTATTCAAATGGCTTTTCATAAATGTTTTTTTCACAGTATTCAACTATTCAGCCATCCAGGGTATGAAAGCACAGTAGTAAGGCATTTTTCCATGACTCCAGAACCATGAGTTTGAGTCTGCTTCAGACATGTACTGAGGGCTGTCCCCAGTAAACCTAGCTGTAAATGGTCATTCATACTGGGGACCTGAAGGCCTATGTTCCTTCTAAGGTGTAGTGGTCTGTAAGCATGCTGCTTCGGTCCGTGAGTGTGCTGCTTTGGTCCATTCCCGAATTGGTTCTGCCTCTCTGTGTAACACTGCCCTGGGGAAGATCACAGCTTCTTCCTAACAGCTAACATACCCAAAGGTGCAAAATCCATTACATGGATCTGGACTACACTCAGCCTAATAGACAAGTATCCTCATGTAATGAATTTTGCAATAATGGATTTGCAGTAAAACTAACAGTGAGTACTAAACTAGAACTCGAATGGTATGTGGTTTGTTTGGAGGGAGAGAGGGGGCAGTTGTTGCTTACACAATGGAGGGGAGCCAGGATGCCTATGCTGCCGGAGAGGTGGAGGGAAGGGAAGAGAGGAGCTGCCCAGGTAATACATGCAGCTGCAGAAGCTGGGAGTGGAGCAGTTCTCTGGTGCCAGCCTCAGCCCTGACTCAACTCCAGGAGCAAAGGGCAAATGACAGCAGGGCTAGGGAGTGGAGCAGTTCCTTCATGCCAGCCCCTGCCTTGCCTCTGGGAGCAAAGAGGCACATGGCGTCAGGGCTGGGGAGCAGTTCCCTGGTCCCAGCCCCAGCCGCTGCCTGAGTTTACCTTTGGTAAGAATTCTGTGCCAGCCCTGGTGCATCCGCCATGCTCCACACCCAACTCATTGCCATAGCCCAGCTCCTCTCTGGGTGGGTGCACAGCATTAATAAGTTTGTGTGTGGCATGGTTTTAAATCCTGTCCAGCCATGCACATGTGCAGCTTGGAGGGAACATTGCCAAAGGTAGCCAGACATGATACTGGTCACATCATTGAGACAGAGAGCCTAGGGTGCAAAGAGGGCCCTGCAGGGGAGGTTGTCAAAGCAATTGGTTAATAAGATTAATTGGCAGGCATGTGCAAGCAACCCGGAGAAGTCACCTGACTTGAAGGGGGCCCAGCAAGAGATATAAGGCAGGGCCTGAGCCAGAGCAGGTGGTCTGATTGTAGAAGCTTAGCAAGGGAGAGCTTTCCAGAGATGTCCATGACTCAGAAGCAAACTGTGAGCATGCTAGGCCCTGAGACAGCTAAGGAAGCTGAGGGCTATCAGCTGATTAAGACCCAGGTTTGAGTAGTAATTTGTCATAGCCAGAAGAGTGTGTGTTTGATGTTTGGTTTCAGTTTGGTCTAGTGCCAGGGGGTGGGCAGGAGGGTCTTGTGCCCAGGGAGAACTAGATACTGAATGAAAAGCTGGTGGTTTGGAGGGACACTGAGGAGTGGCTTGGAGGTCTCATAATGCCTGTGTGGGTGGGGCACAGTAATACCATAGTGCCCAAGAGGGGCATCATACAGCACCTGTGTGGGGTTCACTGAGCATGCCTAGAGCGGTGGTCTCATAAAGCCCATGAGGGGTGATACCAGAGTATCCAGGGAAGCTCAGCAGCCTGAGAGAGGACAGAAATAAGGTCTTAGAAGGTAGACAAGAATCTGGGAGCCCAGAAGCTCAGTTTCAGTGGGCTAGAGCTAGAAGGTTTAGTGATAGTAAAAGGGTGGAGGCTGAGAAGGCCTGACACCAAAACAATTGCAAGCTCACTCTAGTTCCCTCAGGTAGCCTTCATCTTTTCTGAAATAATAACATCAAACTCATGGCAGATAAAATCTAGGGGCCCTCACCTCTTTTACTCAAGCCACAGCAGGAATTGTGTGGCCACAATGGGACATTGTGGTCACCCTGGAACCCAAACCTGTCACAGCCATTCGCTAGGAACTGGTATGCCATAGCCATGCTAGTCTTATGGGTTTTTCAGCTCAGACAGACCTTTGACTTGACCTGTTTGTGTATTTGCTTAATGCAAGCAGAATTTGATCCATCACTACAGAATTATTCTTTAATTTTGTACAAATATTTGTGATACTGTTTTACAGTGTTACATGGTACCAATGGGGAATGGCTTCACTAAAGAAAAAAATGCAGTCTAGCATGTCATCTTATTTTAGTTTTATCAGTTACTTCCTGCAGTAATGCTGTAACTTTCTGTAGCAACACTGTATGGCATGACCCCCACTCTGTCTTATCTCGGAGTGGGACTGGACTGTACGTTAACTTTCCACGGCCATCTGAAGAAGGTAGCTGCCAAGATGAAGATAAAGGTCAATTTGGTCCAGAAATTGACAAGCACAAGCTGGGGAACATCAGCATCAGTATTATGGACATCAGTGCTGGCCCTTGCATACTCCATAGCCAAGTACAGTCAGGCCTTGATTTACATGGTATTTTTTACATTGTTTCAGTTATGCATGGTCAATTAATTAATTGTGACTCTCTATTTTTGCACACTGTATGGATTCACTTGTACATGATGCAGCATGTGTAGCTGGTAAGTGTGTGCTGTGCTGTGCTGTGCTGTGCTGGAAGGTGCATGGGGAGGCAGATCAGCACCTCCCCCACCCCCAGTGAGGGAGGGAGTGGGACAGGGGCTGGGGCAGGCACTGCCCAGCCAGGGCAGGGTGGATGCAGGACAGCCGTGGCTCATCCAGGTGGTAAGTGGAGGTAGGGGTCAGTTCCTGCCCCAACACACACCCTGGGAGGGCATAGAGGGCAGGGGGGCATGTGTGCTCTGGATCTGCATGGGGTAGGGTGGGCAGGCTTCAGCTGCAAGCTGAAGCTGGGGTTTTACTGGGCTTTCCTTGGTGGGGGCTAGGCTTGGGGTGGGTGGTGATATCCCTGGGAGAGGGCTATGGGTGGAGGGGCTGCAGCCACCCCAGATTTTACCGTAGCCCACCTACATCCCCCTTCTAGTGCCGCCTGTCTGGCACAGCCCTGGCTTAGCCCTTGCCTCTACCCATGCCCTGGGAAGGGTTGGGCCCAAGTCAGGTGGCCGGTGGTGGCACTGGGAGGGGGCTATAGGGAGGCTACAGCAAAACTTGGGGGCTATAGCCCCCCATAGTCCCCTCCCAGTGCCACCATCACCCAGCCCCTGCTGAGAAAAGCCTGATTCAGCCCACAGCTGCGGTCCCCTGCCCCACCCTGCACAGATCCCAGCGCACACCCTTGGGGGGCGGCGCCCGCCCCCCCCCCCGCCCCCCCCCCGCCGCGGCGCGGGGGGGCCCGCCGCGCCCC
>JAGPOW010003316.1:37372191-37458468 GCA_030014935.1 Caiman crocodilus
CACCTCCTGATGTCTAGTCTGAATCTACCCTCTGCCAGCTTGTGACCATTATTTCTTGTCACTCCTGGTAGTGCTCGGGGGAACAGGGACTCCCCCAATACCTGCTGGTCCCTTCTGATTAGTTTGTAACCGGCCACTAGATCCCCCCTCAGCCTTCTCTTGTGGAGGCTGAACAGGTTCAGGTCCCTTAACCTCTCCTCATAAGGCCTGCCCTGCTGCCCCCAATCATGCAGGTGGCCCTCCTCTGAACCTTCTCAATGCTGTTCACATCTCTTCTGAAGTGCAGCGTCCAGAACTAGATGCAATACTCCAACTGTGACCTGACCAGTGCTGTATAGAGGGGGAGGATCACCATGAGAGCCATCTTCTAAAGTGGAGCTTACCTTGGTTCTGTCTGTAGTATCTTTGCTGTATAAAAGACCTCCTGTTATCAATGATTTCAGTACATCAGTCTTCACTATAACTGGATTGATAGGCTGATCTATGTACCCACAAAGGAATGATAGCTCAAATGCATAGTGCTCTTCATATATACATGCAATTAATTTTTCAGACAGAAGTTATCCATTTCAGCCATCTACATTTCCTCCAACCTGGATTTACAAATTACTGAAATTTTAAACTCAATCTTATTAAGAAGGTAACAATGCTAGTGGCAGATCCATATTTAAGGAGTTGGTCTCCTGTATAATGGAAAGGCCAAATTATCAGCCTTTTCCTGGGGTGCACTGCAGCACCCTGCAATTCTGTTGGGTTTTGTGCAGTGCTAACCTGTTACTGGGCTCGTCATGCCCATCCTGAGCTTCTTAATAGGTTTCCCCCAGTGGGGCTTTCTGTGCCCATGGTGGGCTTCCTAATCCTAGCCCTTTCCTGGGACTCATCATGCCTCCACCTGGGCTCCTCTAATATTGCTCTTCTTGGGCTTCTCCAATATTGCCCCTCTCTAGGGCTCTTTAAAATACTGCCCTCTGTCTGGGGCTCACCGTGCCCATGACTGGGCCCTTCTAATGCCCCACTCCAGGCATTGGAGCAACACTCCTTACCCTGTGTTGCTGCATCCTCTCTGGCGCTGGATTGCGCCCTCCCAGGCACTAGGGCCCCAACATCCCGTGGGGCCCCTATGAGGCCTTCTCCCACCCCTACAGTCTCACCCAAACCACCGGTTTAATATCAACAACACTTAAGCAAACACAAGCCTCCTGGCTATAACTAAAACCTAAGGCACTTGACCATAACAACATAAGCCTCCTGGCTATACATCAAAATCATTGCTCCAGCCCCTGGAGCTCTCATGAGCTGTACTTGCAATCAGGGTTCTCCCTATATCCTGGCCAAGGAGCTTCTGCCTCTCTGACTGCTAGCAGGGAACTACCAGCCTACCCTTAGCTCTGGTTTTATAAGGGCCAGGCCCTGCCCCTTCCAATCAGCTGACAGTCATCAGGTGTGGTCATTTGTTGCCCCGGCAGCTCACAGCTGTGCTCACACTCACTGCTAGGGCTTCTCCCCAGCAGTTTTCCCCCTCTAGGAGTGGGGCTGTGAGGTGCTCTGCAACAGTACCCAACTGATTCAACTGACTCAAAACAGCTGAGAAGATGGGGCATAGTATAGGGGTGGAAAGCAGCCATGCAACTAGCCCCATAGGCATTGACTCTGAACACCTAGGGGTCATTAGTGTAAGGCCAGGGCAGCCTCCCATACTTTAGTATTAACAATTTTCATCAAGGCGTGGTGTGTGAAAGAAGGGTGCACTGCCCCAGAGCAGGGTGCAAGGAAGCCTTTTGGCTAACAGGGGCCTTACGGGCACCCCTGGAGATAGGGTCCTGTTACACACTGTTAACACAATTAGGTGCTTTCTCCTTGATGTATTTTTGTGACTTGATCTTAGGGGTAAGTGGTGGTTATTACAAAAGTACATGCATTAATGGATTGTTGATGGCTTAAACATTATGGAACAACAGCACACTATGGCGTGTTTTTATACATGCTCCAGGAGTGGGGTAGGGGTGCTTTAATTAGGGTGACTCAGAGCCGCTCTAATTACAGTGCCTGGCGCGTCTCATCTATCAGTGTCCCCACGATTCAAAATGCTCATCAAACAAGCTTTAAATAAAGCACTCCCACTGCCATTCTGAAGCATGGGGACACTGATACACAAGATGCAGGAGCCTTCTAGTGCATGTTAAATTGCTAGGGCTGTGTGAAGCTTCAGTCCCTGATTTGATTTAGTGGACACTGGGCCTGATTTGGTGGCCGAATCTCCTAATCCAAATCAAATCAGAGGACCCTTTAATTTCTCTGAACTGAATCAGAACCTATGAATCTTTTTGGATAGATTTGGAAAGATTCAGTGATTCAGACAGACACAGCTTTAAATGTTTTTTCTACATACCTCCATGCAGCTCATGAATGCTACGATGCTGGGATGGATGGAGTGTCTCACAGAAGCATGGGGGCTCCCCAAGGCACTGGGCAGCAGACCCAGAAGTGGACCAGAACCACTTCTGGTCTGCCAGAGGCACCCCCGCACCTCTCTGACTCGGTGACTGGTGCCTCTTGGGTATTGGGGTTGGGGCACCCAAGGTCTCCCCACAGCTGATTGCCAAGCTGGGAAGGGGTGCGGGGAAGGGAGTCCCCCAGCAGACTTCCAGTCCACTTCCGGTTCATGTGGAAGACCCCCCGCACTCCTGTGGGACACTCTATCCGCCCCAGCATCGCAGCATTCATGAGCCATGCTGATACATCTAGGTATATAGAAAAAAAACCTTTAAAGCTGTGTCTGTGTCCAAATCACTGATTCTCTGAATCGGCACCAAATCTGCAGATTTGGATTCAGCTCAATGAAATTGGGACAGTTGTCCGAATCAATGAATCAAATCACTGTCCCTGATTCAGGCCAAATCCTAATTGAATAGGGCCTGCTTCGTACAACTCTAGTAATTGTCACACTCCAGTAGACTCAATTAATCGAGTCTGCTCCAATGTGCTCAAATTACAGCATGTCAGAGTAGCCTCCCTGCTCATGTATAGGCACCCTAGGTGCCTAGGTCCACTTACATGTCTAATGGGTGGGATAGGAGAAGTAAATCAAAAACTAAACAAAATATTTGGCTTCAGGTTAAACAAATGCCCCATTCAATATTAAATAATCCCCCCCGCCTGCCCCATTTTATCAGTTTGGTCAACAAATTCAAATATTAGTTATTCACACCATCCTTTTAAAAAGCGATAATGAGGGATTAAAATATAAAGAAAAACTGGAGAATGCTTTAACCTGGAAGAAAAAAATCAAAAGGAACTTCGTTTGAAATATTTACAACTAAGAGAAGGTGTGATGAAAATTGTGATGAATGGTTGCTTTTCTTATCCCATGTCAAAAATTTATAGCAAGTAAATTAGGAAGAAATATAAGGAAATCCATCCTCAGACAGCATTTTCCAGCCTATGGAATTCACTGCTGCAGTAGTCAAATGCCTTGGCTAAATTTTTAAAAAGCTAGATAGCTGAATACTTTTACTGCAGCTTGAGAAATTTCAAATATTATTTGGTAATAAAAGTCATATTCAGAGAATAAAAGACTTTCTGTAAGAAAAACAAATTTCCTCTTCTGATACAGCATTTCACGTTTTGTGATTTTTGAAGTGGAGTGATAGAGAGTCAGCATTTTTTGAAGGTTTTGATATTGGCCACTCCAGCTTCACAGGGGTCTGGACTTGATGGTTTTAGGCAGTGCAGCAAGTTCTATGTTCTTTAGCACCCATCTGTATGCAAGAGAATCATACATGGAGTGACACCAATTCACATCATTTTTGTCAGTTCCAGCGTTTGCATTTGGAACTCTGATTAGAATAACAGATGGGCAAAATCGCATGTAACCAGACAGCTCCCTAGTGGCTAGATAGCTGTGGATGTTGGGAAGCATATGATTTTCCAAGCAAAGGTCAGCACTTAACCTGAGCTCAAATTTTCCTTCGGATCTGCTTTTTCTAGTGGTGTCTTTCAGCTTAGTTTTTTTCAGCTTGTTCCAATGAGTTCTGCTCAAGTCACACCCCTCTAGCTGCCTCTTCCAATACAAATATGGAATTTGCATGGCTCTGGAGCTCCACCCTTTTTTGGGAAGATAAAAGAATACTTTAGTGGGGTGTGGAAGTTAATGCCTGCCACAGTAATGAAGGCAAATTTCAGAGGTCTGCAGCATAAAGCTTATGCTGTGATCTGGCCTTGAAAATGTAAGGGAGAAACATGAAAAGGGACCCAGTTTGTAAAGGCCTATGACAGTGTATTAAGGCTACAAATTTCAGCAATTGCATGCGAAGCAAAACAATTCATAAATGACACCAACAAATTTACTATTTTATATTTAATTATATAATCTGCTTTAAAGTTAGCTTGCTTTCTGTATATTATATGTCTATTCAGTGGAACTCTTGGAACATGCTTTTCACTAAATTTAAGCCATGCTGCAAATTTTAAGTGTGGGGAGAGGCTATTAACTTTTCTGCTTGTGACCTCAGGACTTCCAAGGTTCTTAGCTCTAAGGCACCCAACTGGCAGCCTACCTGAGTCGGGACTTAAGATTTGCAACTTCAGTTTCCCCAAATCTTCCGGGGTCTGTTGCTCCAGAGAAGCCTTCCAGGAAGACTGTCTCCAAGTTGTCTTAGACTTCTCATTTTCTTTTATGTGTTATATTACATGCTGCAAACATTAAGAACTTTGAAATGAAAGAAACAAAATTCTACTGCATAATATAGAAACATTTATTTCCAATAAAAAAGAAAAACAATCATAACTGGATATCTCAACATGGCCAGAAACATATTTTTGTGTTCTCTCTTTCGAAATAAAATATAAGCAAGTTCAGCATAATTTGTGGAGAATTTCAATTTTACTGGAATTTCTATTGAAAACACTTTTTGTCAAAATGCTCTCAACCAGCTACTATTATCAACTTTCTAAGGAATCTATCATAATAAAACAGGGGTTGAGTCTCACTTCTGTTTTACTGAATTACATTGAAGGAAATGAATAGGCAAGTTATTTTGAAAGTGTACATCAATTACACTCTAAGGTGACTCTACCGTTGTATCTCCATACTAGCCAGATTAATGACTCCAGTGATAACATCTGATTGTGGTTCTTCACACTTTTATCTCTACTGTTTCTTTGTGTTTTGTTTAGCAGTCACTGGATGCATAAAGATAAGTAGGCTCCTGATCTTTATTAATTGGCAAAAAAAATTGTAAACTGATTTCTAGGTGCTGAGCCTCACCAGGTCTAGCAATTTTATAACAAATATGTATTATGCTAAGAAGAGTAGACTTAGAGGCGCCAGAAGTGAAACATTATCCCTTTCAGACGAAGTCTCAGACAAAGATCTTTATCACAGAATGATGTAGGGTATATTTTTGAGATGACTCTATATAATACCTTTATTATTATTGAAGTTTTAACAAGTTAAAAAGAGAAATATATTTGTTCTGTTTTATTTAACCAAATAAGGGCTGGCCACTTCTAAGGCAATTAGCTAATTAATGGAACACACCTTTGGCATGCAAAAAACCCCAATATTTGCACAATAGGGTTGAGTTACCTAAAAGATCTAAGGCACTGACTTTATGAACCAAATTCTTTTCTCAGTTAAAACACTGTTGTAATTACAAAATGACTATACTACATTCAGGGGGGTTATTTTACATTTACTCTGACTTAACTATAGGATCTGGATTGTAAGAAAGGACAAAATATAAGCCTTTTACATAAAGATGATGGCAACCAATTTCAGCAAAACTAAGAAATGTCCTATAGTGTATAAGCTTCAAGGAAAAGTCATTTCTAGTGATGGTAACTGGTATTTAGACATAAAATCCAAAGAGAACTTGGAAAGAAGATGGTGATAGCCAGGCTTCTGCCTTATAGCTTTCTTATGCACAGAAGATATCACTGGGTACATTCACAACTGAATGTGCTTCTCAATATTCTTTATATCAATGAGGAGGATATAGGTCAACGTTAGTCTAAATTCTCTTAACAGCCATTTTTTCTGTAAATAGAATAGCCAGCAAGCTCAGAAACACAGTGGCAGTATCTACATGAGACACTTACGCAGCTCATTACTACTGCAGAGTAGTGTTGCAGGGCACAAACCAATGTGATACTACTGTGCAGTACTAAGGACTGCACTCAGTGTCACCACAAAGCTGTGCAGGGATGCTACTGCACAGTAATGCCAGTTACTACACAGTCATTTAGTACTTGGGTATTGGGACTATGCAAAGCTTTGGTCATTGATTCAACTGAGAGGAGATTCAGCCTGATTCAGTGGCCGAATTGAATTAGGAGGCCCATTAATCTCTCCGAATTGAATTGGAAGCCTCTGAATCAATTTGAAGAGATTCAATGATTCGGCCATAGACACAGCTATATATGTTTTTTCTACATACTTTGAGGTACCAGGCATGGCTCGTGAATGCTAAGATAGTCAGGCAGATGGAGTGTTTCATGGGAGCGTGTGAGGGGGGTCCCCCGCGTGCTCAGCAGTGGATTTGGGAGTGGGCGAGAAGTACTTCTAATCTACTTCTGGGTCTACCACAGAGCACACAGGGGACCTGGCTCCTGGCTCAATGACTGGTGCCTCCTGAGTCTGGGGGGAAGGTGGGGCACCTAGGGCCCTCTGGGGCTGATTGCTGAGCCAGGAGGGGCATGTGGGGAGGTCCCCTGTGCACTCAGCAGTGGACCTGGAAGTGGACCAGAAGTACTTCTGATCCATTTCCAGGTCTGCCGCCAATCGCATGGGGGGACCCCCCACCCCACGTTCCCGTGGGATGCTCCATCTCCCCATCATTTCAGCATTCACAAGCCACACCTGATACCTTGAGGTATATAGAAAAAAACATATAAAGCTGTGTCTATGGCTGAATCGCTGATTCTTGGAATCAGAATCGAATCTTCAGATTCAAATTCAGCCAAACTGAATTGGGACAGTGATCTGAATCTGTGAATCAAATCACTGTCCCCTGAATGGGGCCAAATCCAAATCCAAATCAAAGACTTCCCACTTCGCACAGTAGTAACAATTGTGCAGTCAGCATCTTGTGTAGATGCAGTCAGTGATGTCATTTACTCTTTGCCTTCTTTAGGAAGAAATAACCTTTATTATAGAATTAGAAAAATGTATCATTTATGAAACAGAAATAACTCCTTGGCGTGGATGTACCCATGAGGTGTACCCTTCCAATAAAGGTAGATGTACCCATGAGGAGCAGATAAGATTGATGAGTAGGTGAGTCGGTTATGTCACAAAAGAAATACAGTTCAAATAAGGAACTATTTCAGTTCATGTCTGTAAATACAGTTCTGAAAACAGAAGAAAACTTCTCTTTCAGGATGCGGAGCATCTGGCTCTACCCTTAGTTACATTTAGTTTCCCTCCGCTTGCAGCACATAAGCCAGAAGATCAGAACATGTTTGGCTGAATAGCATGCTACCCAACCAGGGGCTAAGCACAGAAAGCAGCTTCCATGCCTTTTTCATTGTTTGGCAGCTTTCCATGCAGGTGAGGGTACCAGCGATAATTTGGCCATTGCTTGCATTTACTGAATATTTCATGAAGGTTGTATTTATAATAATGGAAGCAAACAAATAAATTGGAGCTGAACTTGACTAAACCTCTCTTTTATCAGGTGCCATTCCACGTATAAAAGACTTTGATCATTTTCTTGATGATCAGTTTGTTATTCCTGGTATTACTTAATTTCAGTTCCACAGAACTTCATTAGCAAGATCTAATTGGAATTATGCAATGCTACACTAAATACTTTAGATGTTCCCAGCAATACAGCTATTAAATGTAGACAATAATAACATTGCCACTGATACCTTTATTTGGGAGTAAAATTAAAATTTACAGTAATACATACAAATTACACAAAAATGTTCATTTTCCCACTCTACCCATTTTCCCATTTGCTTTTCTCATCCTCTTTGTGCTGCACAATTTTCAGAGTACAATTTTCCTTACACCAAACCTGAATGGTATGGTAGTTTGTGTGAATCACCCTGGCAGGGACACTGGGAAGCACAGAGACATGCCTGTGAGGCACAGTGCATGCATCTACACATAGATTTGATCTGGGATCAGTTTACTTACAAGTAAACTACTTGCAAGTAAAGGCTCCTGGGGAGGCAGCTACACATGCAGGGAAGGGGAAGCAGATTTGCTGCTAATGGCAGCAAACTGCTCCCTCTTCTTGGGACCCTGCAATGGACCCCTGCTGCCACCAGGGGGAACTCTATGCTCCCCCTAGGTGCTAGTTCAGGGGTTGGCTGGAAGTGCCAGGTCAGGTGACAACTGTCATGTGCCTGGGGCTGGAACATTACACCCTGCCCCTGAGGGCTGCTTGCTGCTGGAGTGAGGAAAATGTTCCCCTGCCCTGGCAGCAGAAAGCTTCTGGCCCTGGATCCCAGATCAGGGGCAGGGGATGTGGAAAGAGCTGCAGGGATGGGGTAGGACCTAGCCCCCTCTCTGATGTGCCAGTGGGGCAGTGCCCCACCAGGAAACTGGGGCAGGGGGCTGGGACCTACCTCATCCCTGCAGCTCTTTCCAAGCCCCATACCTCAGTTACCTGATTGAGGCACATGACTGGGACCTGCCCCTGACCAGGACAGTTCCCAACCCCTGCCCCACACATGGAGCAGAGGCTAAGGGGCCAGTTCTTCACTCAGCTTGGCAGACATGGAGCTGGGCAGGGACTAAGCTGGGGAGCTTGCTACCTGCTCAGTTCCATGAATGGAGCTGTGCAGGGAACAAGCTTCCTAGACTATCACAGAGCTCCCAGCATTTGTGGAGCTGGTCCTGGGAGATAAGCCTTTCCCAGTGCTGGCCCCATGGTGTGGAGCTAGCACTGGGAGCTCCCTGCTGGGAGTGGGGGCTGGGGAACCTGTACCCCACTCAGCTCTACAGCACAGAGCTGGGTGAGGAACAAGCTGAGGAACCTGTTCCCCACTCAGCTCCATGAGTATGGAGCTGGCTGGGAAACAGGCTGGAGAGCTTGTTGCCCACCCAGCTCCACATTTATGAAGCTAGACAGGGAACAGGTTTGGGAGCTCCTTATCTCCCAGTGCTGGGCTCACAACATGGACCTGGTACTGGCATTGGGAAATAGGGATCTGCCATACCTCGCTCTCTGATCTTGATCTTGATCTAGAGCAGGGTGCTCAGATCTTCCTGCTTCCAGGGCAGGCAGATCTAGTCCCTATCACCCCAGCAGCAGGCAGCTTCCTAGGGCAGGGAGCAATCCTCCACTTTTTGGGGGACGGCTGACCAGGTTTGCTCCCAGTCAGTCATCTACACAAGTGTTGCTCTGCCATTACTAATGGAAAGTAAATTTGTTACTTCAGTCTGTCTTCTGAGTTTACTTCGGAACTGCCAATATGAATCACTTTAAGCTCTTTGTCTGAATTATTTTATAACTCCCAGGGTGAATTGTTTTACTACATTTGGAACAATCAATTAAGATTATCTGACTAACATCACACTAGGTATGTCCTCTGATGTTATATCCTCTTCTCCGTCTTACAGGCGTTTCTCCAAATTTTACTTTCATAGGGTGTTTCGAAATGAGATGCTACATTGGGCCTGTCTACATGTGCAAATGCTCCGGGGTAAATCCACCCCAGGCAGGATTTATGCAGTCAAAATCTACACATGCAGAGAAACAGGAGCTGATTCGGTACTCACAGCAGCAGTCAGCTCCCACTGCCACAGGCTCTGCACTAGCCCCCTCCTGCTGGCAGCCCAGGGGCTGGCAGGGAGGATGGGGCCAGGAGACAGCTTTCTCTTGGCGGGGCTGGGAGATTGCTTCCTGCCCTCAGCAGCTGCCTACTGCCAGGGTGGGCTCTGCCACCAGAGTGGAAAAAATGTCCCCCTGCCCCAGCAGCAAGCAGCTCCTGGGGGAAGGAAGCAATTACTACGATCATGGAGGAGAGCAAAGCTCCACAATCGCTGGGCTGGGCACTACATTTTGAAGTGTCTTTATCTATATGGGGAGCTTTATTGCAATTGTGGAGTGGGGGCTTGGTGATAAGAATACAAGATTCTCATGTTCTAGCCCTGGCTCCATATTTTCAGACTGGGGGCTGAGAGAGTCTTATGATTGCTTCTAGACCCTGTTCTGAAATCATGGAGCTAAGACTGGGAGCTCCCTGCTACTGGGTTGGGAGGATGTTTCCCCTGCCTGGGCTCCAATAGCAGAGCCTGTCCCAGCAGCAGTCAGCTTCCAGGGGCAGGGAGCAATCTCCTGCCCCCAGGTGACCAGGAGCACATTTGGTCCCAGTCAGCCATCTACATGTGCTGTGCTGCACAATAATTACTCCTAAATCCATTTGCTACTTGTAATTACAGGTAGCAAATTTACTTGTGATTAGCATAAATTACTGAGCAGTAAGCATCTGCACATGTAAACAGTGATGTTTACTGCTCAGTACTTTGCTCTAATCTTGAGTAAAGCATCTCATGTAGATGCACCCACTGTGCAGTAGACTAGTCTATTGTGCAGTGAAGCATCACCATGTAACCATGCTCATAAATCACTGCACAGTAAATTAGTCTACCACATAGTTAACTAGTACCTGTAAATACAGGTATTAAACTTACTGCACAGTAGGGCTTGTGTAGATGTTGACTGGGAGCAAATTTGCTCCAGGAGCTGGGATTTGATCATTGCAGATACTGAGTCTCTCTCTGCCCCCCTTGTCTGGTACTGCAGGCAGCATTTCCTCTAAGATGCACAGCATGTGCAGCTGCACAGGCACACTCATACTGCACTGCCAGGCATGCCTCCATGGCCACACACACTGCACAGTTTAGAGGGAACACTGGCTGCAGGGCTTCCAGGTGGCCACAGAAGTGGGGAACTAGGCAGCACCAGGACTGGGGAGCTCTTCCTTCCCCACTCAGCCAGGGGCTGTACAGGAGCTGTCCCACTGGTGGGACAACTAGCAGGGAGGCCCCAGCTGGGTGGAAAATCCCTGCCCAACTTGAGGGTCCCTGCTTGCTGCTGCACTGGTGGGACAGCTCCTAACCACCCCTGGCTGAGTATAGAATCCACACTTCGCTGGGGGTTCACTGCCAGCTGCACACCCAGTCAACTACAGTAGAGGGCTAGGAAAGAGTCCCCTCCCCTGCAGCTGTTTCCCATCCCCCTGCCCCGATCATCTGACCAGGGCAGGGGGCTGGGAAGTAACAGCTGTGGGAGGGCACATTTTCCCAGCCCTATGCTCCGATCTGGAGATCAGGCACGGGGCTAGGAGGCAGCTACCTTGGAGGTGGGGCAACTTTCTTCCCCCTCCTCCCCTCAAGACCAGAGCCTGACTTGTGCTTTCTGCCTGCCCAGGCCTGGCACCCAGGGGAACCTGGAGCTCTCCCTGGCTGCTGTAGGGGAGAAGAGCAGAACTAAAGTAGCCCTGCATTGAATTGCTCCCTCAAGAGCAAATTTGCTCCCATTCAAACCAATTTGCTCTCAACAAGAACATGTGTAGACTCCCTGCTGGGGAAAGCTTACTGCATGGTATCCTACTGTGCAGTAAACTTTCTGGGTATTAATTGCATGTGTAGACACACCCATAAAGTAGTTTCTATCTAATAACCACTCTTTGAGCTTCCTTGATGTAAACAAAAAGATACAAATCTAGTGTCAGAAATGGTCAGAAGGATAGACTGAGATGTAAACAAGCAGCATTGCAGTAGGGTGTGAGAGGATAAGGAGTCATAAAACGTGGATCTTGCAAAGTATAACATTTTCAGGTCAGGACTATCTATGCTTTTGTGTTTCTTTATGCAGTCAAAATTTTCCCACTTACAAGCACTCTAAGATGTTACATTATAACCTGGTTATAAGCTTGGCAAAGCATTGTTAACAGTACTGTTCAATAGTGATTAAAGGCCAACCTCTTCCAGTAACTTTGGCAACTGTCTAATTTCCTACCATCTGCCTGTAAGAAGGTATCACAATGTTAGTTCCTTGGCTGTACCAGCCAACAAACCCACTCATGGTTGGAATCAGTCAACAGCAGCACTCTAAGTATCCTGTTGTGGATATATCGCCAGTCCTAAAGGAGCTTCTTGGATTAGAGTAACAGAGACTTGGTGGGATAACTTGCATGACTAAAGCACTGTCATTCAAAAGTGCAACCTGTTCAGGAAGGGACAGGCAGGGGAGAAGAGGAGAAGGAGTTGTGCTGTATGTAAAAGAGCTGTATGATTACTCAGAGCTCCAGAATGAAACTGCAGATAAGCCTTTTGAAAGTCTGGGTTAAAGTTAGAGGGGAGAGAAACAAGGGTGATGTCATGGTGGGTGTCTGCTATAGACCAGACCAGGAGGATGAGGCAGATGAGGCTTTCTTCAGACAACTACCAGAAGTTTCCCAGTCACAGGCCCTTTTTTACATGGGGGACTTCAATCACCCTGACCTCTGCTGGGAGGGCAATACATCAGTACACAGGAAATCCAGGACATTTTTGAAGAGCACTGGAGACCAACTTCCTGGTGCAAGTGTTGCAGAGGCCAGCTAGAAGTCATGCTGTTCTTGATCTGATGGTCACAAACAAGGAAGAATTGGTGGAGGATGTAGAAGTGAAGAGCAATTTGGGCAACAGTGACCATGAGATGATCAAGTTCAGGATCCTGACAAAAAGAAGAAAGGAGAGCAGCAGAGTAAGGACCCTGGACTTCAGAAAAGTAGACTTTGACTCTTCTAGGGAACAGGTGGGCAGGATCCCCTAGGGATCCAGTCTGAAGGGGAAAGGAGTCCAGGAGAGCTGGTTGTATTTTAAAGAAACCTTACTGAGGACACAGGAACAAACCATCCTGATATGCAGGAAGAATAGCAAATATGGTAGGTGACCAGCTTGGCATAGCAGAGAAGTCTTTGGTGATCTTAAACACAACAAGGAATCTTACAAGAATTGGAAGTTTGGGCATGTGACTAAGGAGAAGTACAGGCAACCCCCGCTTAGCGTTCTTTATTGGTTCCAGAAAAAACGAGCATTAAGTGGAATCACACTATGCAAAACCCATTTCCCAATAGGAATTAATGTAAATAGAGATAATTGGTTACCACTGCTTCTCGCCGCTGCTGCCACCTCTCCAGCCCGGATCTGCATTTCTGCTGCTGTTTCTCCACCCTTCCCTTCCATGCTTACACCCCGCCCCCCATACTTGCTGCCACTCACCCCACTCACTGCCACTGCCACCACTGCTTCTCCCTGCCCACTCGCCAAAACTCATTGATTCCACTAGGTGCTATTGTGAAACTGGCTGAGTGCTCAGTGAAATTGGGTATCAATTTTAAATGAGTGCTATAGCAAAATAGCACTAACTGAAACTGTATTAAGTGGGGGTTGCCTGTATAAGAATATTGCTCAGGCATGCAGGGATAAAATTAGGAAGGTCAAAGCATAATTGGAGTTGCAGCTAGCAAGAGATATGAAGGGTAACAAAAAGGGAGAGAGCAACGAAAATGGTTTAGGAGCAGTGGCATATGAATTGTGAGCAGAGGCTGAGAACACTGGGTTTATTTAGTTTGGAGAAGAGAAGATGGAAGCAGAGCTTAAATAGTAGCCTTTAACTACCTGAAGGGGGTTCCAAAGAGGATGGAGCTGGACTGTTCCTCAGTGGTGGCAGATGACAGAACAAGGAGCAATGGTCTCAAGTTGCAGCAAAGGACGTTTAGGTTGGATATTAGGAAAAAAAATTCTCACTATGAGAATGGTAAAGCACTGGAACAGGTTAGTTAGAGAGGTGATGGTTTCTCCATCACTGGAGGTTTTTAAGGCCCATCTTGACAAAGCCCTGGCTGGAATTATTTAGTTGGGGATGGTTCTGCTTTGAGCAGGGGGTTGGATTAGATGACCTCCTGAGGTCCCTTTCAACCAATATTTTCTATGATTCTTGCCGGGACTCATCAATGGGTATCACTGAAGCAGCTTCAGCATTCAACCACTGATTTCTGGCTCTGTTCTTTGCATTATTCTTTCCCACAAAATTGTTATGTTGTCTCCCACTATGAACTCTTCTGTATCATTTCCAAGGAAGTAAATGCTTAGGGCCCTTCAGCAGAGGCCTGGCTACTCAGAAATATGCTTTGTCACTAGGTAAGAGACCCTTTCCCTTTTGAGGCTCCCTGGAAATCCACTACTCCTAGCCTGAGTTTATGTAATTATAGTTTGTCACTAGAGGAATTGTAGGTAGCCTATAGGAATGATAGTGTTTATGGTAGCAATTTTCACCAAACAGAAGGGATAGATAATTATTTCTCCTGTGGGACTTCTGGCCAAAGGCTTAAATGTTTTGTCCAAGAGATGTTTGTCATTCTCAGGTGGTAGCAAGAAAACAACTACAGAAACATCAACAGAATCAATAAGGAGACCTCAGCTGAAGAATGGTGTAATGAGGGATGATCCCCTGTTACCTGGAAAAAGAAAGAGCAGAGTGTCAGTGCAGGTACAGTTTGCAAGAAGCACAGTTGAGAGGACTGCAGATTGCAGGCAGGAGAATCCTCTCCTGAATAGGGGATGAACAGCACCTGGACCCTATTAACACAAGTGAGACGAGGTGACCAGAAGAAGGAAAAGCAAGGGCCACATAAGCCTGAGCCTGGGGACCAAGGCTCAGACTGGCTCAGATCCTTGCAGCAGAAGAAGCTCTGCAGGTGCAGCATATGGGGAGAGAAGTCATATGGGTTTTTTTCTGTAGCTGTCCAGGGTTTGTGTTACACTGGAGGATGAGGCTGTGGCTGTACAGGAGGAGAAGACCATCTAGGAGGGTGTCTGAAGCACCTTGGGTTCCAAACCCTTCAAAAAGGCAGACAGAGTAAACTGGACTAAGCCCTAGAGGGCCAAGGCCCAGGCATAAACTCAGTGAGGCTAAGAGGGACTGGTGCTTCAAAAGACAGCCAGTTTGGGATTGGCAGTGGGAGGAGGCCTAGATGGCCTGTGCCTGAGCTGACATTCAGGCACAGGCTGGGCTGAGGCTGAGAGGCCGACACCTGAACAGGGTAACCAGAGATAGAAGGGGTCACAGGAGCAGTGCCATGTAGACACTCCGTATTGTGAGGCACTAAGGCCCAGACAAAGTCCTGTCAGGGTCCAGAACTCAGTGGACAGCTAGGGTTAAAGCCTAAGGAGACAGGCAGAAGCCTGGAGGGTTCAGTGGCCCCAAAGGGACCAAAGCCTGAAGGGTCCAGTGGGTCCAGATGAGTGAGAATGAGAGACTGGGCTAGGGGAGCACAAGCGAGAGAGAGAAGGAGCCCAGTTACAGCTAGGTGGTAAAGATGAGCTGACTAGCAGCCTAATGATGAGCGGGGCAGGGCATGGCATCCAAACTCAGACTCCAGGTATCTGAAGGCAGCCTCCCTAAATGTATTCACTTTTGACACTGAGGTATGGCAGGTGAGAGGAGGAGGACCAAGAGGGAGAACCCAAGTAGGAGGAAGAGGTATAGGGTGGCCCCTCAGGGGTGCTGCAGCCACATTATGGCTTGAGTCATAATAGGTTTTTACATCTGTAGGTAAAAGTCAATCTTTTAAGCAGGGACAGTGGCCAAAATCTCTCATGTATTATCACTGTTAATACTACAGATAATACATATACATAATATCACTGATAATACATGAAAGATCTTGGACATTGTCTCACCTTAAATAATTTATCATCACAGCAAATACCCTTGGTCATATCAGTCCCAACTCTCCACAGCCTTCAGCCTTGTGATCTCATTTACACCTCTGTAAGAACAACATGGTCCCATCTGTCATGCCCACCTTTCCTGAGTGTTACTGAAATACAGAAGATGCAAAGCAATAGATGCAATCGAGCCCCCTGTCTCTAAAATGCCCATGCTTTTGCCCACAGGTGGACATAATCTTTCACACATTCTTCTTACGTCTTCAGCATTCTTTAATTTACTTTTCTTGCTCTATCATTTTCAGAGCATTTTAAAGGCCTCAACAGTTCTTCAGATACAAAGTGCTCAGGTTAGGGGTATGCAACTTTGTATGGAACTCTTCCCATTGCTATCAGGAACACTCACAGCAATTTCTCTGGTTTGGTTCTTTTATCTGCTCTTTGTCTTTGATCATGATCTTTGATCACTTCAATTGATGGAGAAAAGTGTAGTTCCGTTCAACAGTATTACTGTCTTTCTGAGAAAGTCACTCAGAATTGATAACGTCATTCTTCGGAACAGCTGTACACTTGTGGTGGTACACAGTCCAGTTTTGAAGCTCACATTAGTCTTGCTTGTTAGATATACTATATACCTTCTAAAAAATTTGTTAGGCTACAGAAAGACAAAGAGAAAGAGACTGCAGAATACAGAGCATGTCTACATGTGCCCCTGATTGTGCAGTTTGTACTGTGCAGGCAGGCAGCCCTAATGAGAGATAAGTGTAGCTTAAGTTAAAGATATATTCATTTGTTTTACTAGTCTTAAAGCACTGTATTCAAATCAGTTCTTATTTGGACAAAAATGGTTTTTACCAGTTCCAAATCCTTAGTCTCATCTCACCTGGGATACAAATCAAACCAAAGTTAGACCTCCAGCTAATTTGAGAGAAATCAGAACCTTTGCCAATATAAGCATGTTAAAATCCTGACATCTGACAAGGAGGTTGTTGACTACAGAAACACATGCCTCTTTGAACTAGTTAATTTCTGAAGTATACCCTCCCCTACCTTCTGTATCTTTAAACCAGAACCCTTTCCTACTACTGATTCTAGTCATTATGTAAAAGTTACTCTACTCTTTATTTTTTGCAGCATTTATTTTCCATTTTTCTTATGTTCACTTAATCTTTTTTCCGCTCTTTAGGGGGCTGGACTAGGTAGAAATCACATTTTCAGTTTTCTAGGCATACTCTACCTTTTCTGTTGGTGTTTCAGTTCCCTCCTCCCTCCCACCCCAGTTTTTATTTACATCTAATTCAGCAAGACTGTTAAGCATGTGCCTAACTTGAAGCGTGTGACTAAAGTCACATTCATATCAATGCAACCACCCATGTGCATAACACATGCTTGCCAACTATTTTGCTGAATCAAAGCCTGGAGTCCTTTTTTCTTCTTTCCTCATTTTCTTATATTTTTTTTCCTTATTGTGTTCTCCTGTCTCTCTGACTTTTTTTCCTTGTTTCATTTAATCCATTGTCTATTTTCTCTCTGTGATCTATTTATTTTGCTCCTTTATTGCTGTTTCTCTCATTTTTCATCTGTTACTTTCTTGCCATTCCCCTCACTTTTCTTCTTATTGCTCCTTTTGGCATTTTCTCTGCTCATATCTGTCCTCGCCCCTCTTTTCCTGATACTTCCCCAGGAAGTATCACAGAAAAACCTTGTTTTTTTTATAATACTCTGTTTCATTAGGGCAGTGCTACTGTTGAAACCAAAGGTGAACTTCCCTTTTGCTCCAGAGGGAATTAGAATAGGTCCTAAATATGTGTTGACTGTGTGCGAGTCCAGTGCTGTGAGTCTTGAGCCAGTCTGTTTGCATCACTCTTTGCAGGATCACATATGGGGCTCTAATTAGGATCAGAACCATATGATGTTCCTAAATTATGAATTTTCATAGTCAAATGTATGTGACCTATAGAAAAGCACAAAAAATGCCATTTGGGGCAGCTATCCAAATATTGCTTCAGCTTCTGGGGAGTGGGGACTGCATAAAATATGCTCTCACTTTCCTGAAACAAGGATTCAGAACACAATTTGTAGGTAAGAGACTGGGATAAAGCAAGCAGACGTCATGAACAGGCTATAAACAATTGATCTGGTTTAACACATACGTATAGTCTAGAGTTATTTCATGTGGTCTGTCTTCAGTTCATTGGCAAGTCCCCCATTGACTCCTAGGGGATATCCACAGTATACTTATGGACGAGCAGAGGAGATCATCATATATATGCAAAACCTTTTAGTGCTGACAGTATGTCACTGTCATAGTTAACTTTCTAATATGCTTTATAACACTGTGAGAGCTTGATGGAGATGTACAGTCATGTGATGAGCCAGGAAGATAGGTGTAGCCATTTGTATGGCTCTCACATGCCACTTTACTTCCCCTATTCGACTTTGTGCCATTTCTTTTGCTAGTGTCTTAAAACTGCAGAATTCAAACCCTGGAGAAGTAATGGTGCAGAGCCTGATATTTACAGTGTGTGTATGGTTAGATTCTGAGACGTGAGAGAAGTGCAACTAGCTCAGTGACCCCAGATCTACCCATTTTTCACAGAACAGATTTGAATTGATGAACAGCTTTACTCTCCGTACTTTAAATCCAAGTTTTTAAAACTTATTCAACCTCTCAATCTTTCTTTAAAAAAAGAAGAAAAAAAGAGAGTCTGTTTTCCTAGCTGCAAGGAAGTCTGCTGTATGAATTAGGGGTAGAAGAAATCCCTTGATGCTGAGCTAGCACAGTCAGTACCCAGGGCATGGTGTATGCACTATACTTTATTTCTCATTCACTCCTTTTCTTTCTACTCCTGTTTTAAACATGGTCTCTGTAGTTATTTTTCCCCTGCTCTACTTGTCACCCTATAATTACACTGGATTATTTTCACTCTTTCCTTTTCTCTGACCTGTTTTCTTTCCACTGCCTCTCCTAACCATAATGCAAATCCATTAAAATTCTAGGTTCCAGCTGAACTCCCAAACCCAAAATGGATTTGAAAGGATTTGAAGTTAGGCAAAAATAGTTTGCCTACCCTCATTTTATTTATAGGTAAAGGCAAATCTAACTATTCTTCCCTTCTCAAAGAAGGTTAAACAATAGATCTGGCCTGAGAATTCATAGAGAAGGAACAAGGTCTTCATACCTAGTGGGTGCGTCTACATGAGATGCTACGTACTCGTGTAGATGCACCCACTATGACCTATGGATAATCTGTTCTGAAAGCAGGGGTCTGAATAGAAAGGAGGAGATGAGAGATATGGCCATAACTGATTGATCAGTAACTATGTGATCAAACAAACTCAATGTGAGAGGGCATAGAAGCTAAAGAGTTTTGAGGCTGCCTTTCCAGGCATAGCTCAGTTATAGGATTTGGGGAAATTATTCTATCCTGTTGTGGAAAATATTTCTACCCTGGGGAAACCTGAACATGCCAAGTCTGCTTACTTTCAGACTAGTACAAACAGAATACTTTGTCAGACTCTGGTTTGTCAACAAGTCTCATTTCCCTCTGCAAGGACAGACATACCTTCAATTCACACCCTGCCCTCTCCTGACAGCACCAGTCATTGCCTTCTATAATGTGGACACCTGTCCATCACAAACTCAGTGAAGATGGCCATTAAAAGCAGAGAGCCAGGCCTGCTATGATTAAAGTTGATAAACTCTTGCTGTTTAAAGGTTAGCTTTCCTATGTGCTCTAGAACATTTCATGGTCGTTTAATGTAGGATTATGTTACAGAGTTGGGGTCATTTGAGTAAGGGGGTCCTGAGAGAGCCCAGTTGGGAAAAAAAACCCAACAAAACAGATTTTCTTAAAGATGACAGATTCATCTCCAGGGGTGGCTGGGAGATCATCATATGGAGAGGCATGAGCCATTATACTTCTTTGAAAATTCCTTTCCATTTAAAGGTTAATTCCTCTAAGTTAACTAAAACCCACATGGCTTCCCATTTGGGCACTTTATGGAGGTGCAGGGTAGGGTCAATAACAAAACATTCAAATAATTTTAGTCAAGGGTTCCCAAAGATATTGCTCCTAGACCCCCAGGAAGTAACATTTCTGAAGGATGACAGATTGTACCAAAGATTTCTTTCTACATACCTGAGAAATCAACTTGTGGCTTTGATCAGGTCCTAGTGACTTTCAGTTGCCTAGTTTGCCACAGCTAGTGCCCCACACTCACCACCTCTTTGAAAAAACAAGAATTAAAAGTATACCAAAAGATTTAAATTTTAAAAATTGGTACAAGCCAAATGTAGGAGTGGGGCAGGAAGGAGGAGTCTTCTGCTCTTCTGGGTGTGTCTGAGCTACACTCCTTACCCCCTAATGTGGGAGCTGGGATCTGTTGCAACCTTGCCATTCAGATGGGATCTGAGCTCCTCTCCTCTGAGCATGTGCTGTCCCTTACCCCTGAGGAAGCCCTTAGTTCATAGCATAGTTTAAGTCCTTCTCAAAATCTTTTATGTGAGCCAGGATCTGAGGGGCCTGAAGGTAAGCCTAATTTATAACTTTGAAAACCAGGACATATATAGTTAAGACCCTGTGCATGGTAAGGAACCTGATCAGAAGTGAAGGGAAGGTGTAATTTGGTGAGTGAGGGGCCTGGCTGGGAGGACCTGTCTGAAGTGAGGTCAGAGAACCCTTGTGGTTGAGAGTAGGCCCTGCGAAGACCAGGGCCTAGGACTGGCATAAAAATGAAATTGTATAACCAAGAAAATATGGGACCATCCAGCAAACTTCTGTCTGTGGTATATGAACCTGGTGGCAGATGGAACAAAACTGAAAGAATCAACATATGTGCTAAAGATTTAGAAAATGGTTTAATGGGACAGGAGAGGAAGGATGAGTTGGAAATGGTTGCAGTAGGTTTATATGCTGCGACGGATGGTGGGAGGAGTTGGAGGAGAGAAACATACCTATCTTCTCTTACAATGATTAAAATTACCATAACTACCATTCAATAAAATGTGCAAGATAGGTGGTAGACCATGTCTATAATATTTTTTTCTCACCAGTCATATTAACAGCTGCTCTCTTAACTAACCATGTTTCAAAGCAGAGCCATCATGCCAGTCACTATAAGTAAATGGGGAGGAGGCAGGTGGGGCATATAGAAATCACACAGCATCCTTTATCTAGCTGCAGGAATGTCTCATTTGCAAAGCTACTTTGCTACAGCTGCCTAAAAGATTGTTAGTTACTACAAATAACATTTCTCTATCACTTTTGTTTTTTTAAAGCTAGGAAATTCAGTACCAAAAATCTTTATTAAGACAGGGTAAAGGCTGTCTAGTCCAATCTGGTACCCTTTCAAAATGTCTAGCTTAGCAAAACTCACACTTTAGAAAACCAGGAAATGGAGAGCTAAGATACGTAACTACACAACTTTAACTATTCCCTTTTTAAGCAGTGTCCCAGTATTTTCATAATGCATACACTACTACCTGCTTTTGAATAATATTGAACAGGATCTACCAATATTTGGTTTAGTCAAGCATGTAGCTTATTCTACAGGAAGATTATTGCATCTTCTAAATTTTACTTCAATCCTATTATGAATGCTTCACCCATATGTGCATTATACTGCTGAAAATTATTTTCACTTACCCATCATTATACCACAATCCCCAGCACAGAAAGACCCAAGAGGGCTTGCCCCACTACTGACAAGCCTACCCACTGAAGTACTGAAATGAGGCATACTAAACCTCTCAAAGTACTCATGCACCTCTTTACTTTTATTGTACATCCAAGATCAGGCAGAGGATTTCATCCACCAGCAGAGGGGCATTACCATCCTGCAATCACAGCTCTTCCAAGCTCCTCCAGCTACTTTCTCAAACATTCAATACAGTTGCACCCAACACTGTGAACAAAGCTGCAAATCATTTTAATGGGCTATTGCTGGCTCCAGTGGGACAGAGTGAGTATTCCTTGGGCATATAGCTGAACTCTTTGTCTTCTGATTTTCATAAATTTGAGTTTTGGTGAATGTGAGGCTCGCACATGTATGGGATACACCAGCCAACCTTAACAATGCCTTAACAAAGCTTATTATCTTTGAAATCATTGTATCTATGCTGCTTAATCAACCAGCGGTTGATACAAGTTTTCCTCACAGTGACCTACAGATGAAAGATTCTGTATCCTTTACCACTGAGCCATTTTCTCTTCCTGCACATATTTCAGAGCTATCCAGAAGAAGAATTTTGACAATTCCAAATGACCAACTGTAGTCTCACAAAATTGCCATTTCTTTATCATGCATTGAATTTTAGTCCCCAGTCCCTTAATTTCAAAATGCATATCAAGTAGATGCTAAGAAGTCAAGCAGATAGTCTTCAATTATTTCATTTTATGGAGGGTAAAAAGGTTCTTGTAAATGACTGATGCAAATACTGGAAACCCGGGTAAAACAACTGGATAACAGATGGCAAAGGAAAGTGGTTTACAGTAAAGTGTTGCAGAGCAGAAGATCATTTACAAGAAGCAATTACACAAACATCCCTTAGCATCCAAGATCCCATAAAAAGGTTGCTGAGGTGGAAGCACAATTTCAGTGGTAGATTTTTGTGCTTGAATGGAAATAAAATCTTTACTTAAAATTTTTTTCCATTTTTTCCTTTTTTCCCCTGCCCTCTCCATTTCCCTCCCTCACAGAGAGTATTAGTATAATCACATTCTGTACTATTGACGAGGCTGGCTAGACAAGCTCACCATCCAACAAAACCTGGACAAGAACAACTCTTTTCACTCTCAGTTGGTCTTATTTCCTTTGGGCTTAAGCATCACTTAAAGATCAAGAAACACAATGCCTGCCTTGTAAATGTAAAATCTTATTACAGATTAAACCACTTGGGTAATAACATACTTTTTTCAGTGTCATGATAGAAGGCAGCTGAGCTGCCTAGCTCTAATGATTAGGGAAACTAAATGCATTTCTGTTTTTACCATTTCAATCATTTTTTTTCATTCCTCCAACCTAGCTTTTTGGACAGATAACAGTAACAGTCTTCCTGTTGGTTCCCTATGAAGTGTTGAACTCATAAAATTATAGCCATTTGTGTGGTGGCTGTCTGCAGACCAAAAGCACTTTCTTTCATGTAAAAGAAAACTGTTTCTGAAATCAACTAAGCCTGAAGTGATGCCTAGTACTATCTTGGTTGGTCTCTTCTGTCTTAAATAATAGCTATATTGTGTGTAAGAATATTCTCTGAACATGTAGTCTGCAAATGTCTGCAACCTGAGACAAACAGACCACTGCTAGGAACTTCTGAAATCTTCTACACCCACATAATTTTAGAGTCTTATAATACTTGCCTCAGATTAATTCCCCTCAGACCCTACAGTTAGAGCTTGTATTAGTATAAGAAACACACAGCTGGTTGGTTGATACTTCACACAGGAAGCCTTTATCCTCCTAACCATGACCTATTCAAAGCAATAGTTTTCAATAGCTATGAATACAGTATCAACAGGCTTAGGATTTTCCTTTCAAATAATGTGCCACTCTATCAATGATTTACTTATACAGTTATGACCTAATAAACATTCATAAATCTATTGTACATTAATATGCACATGCACACACAGTCACCTGAAAGGGCATCAGTATGAAATTTCTGTTTTGTTCCTATAGGGTTAGGTTCTCAGCCCTGGTACCATACAAAGTGGCCTTAAAGCTATTTTGAGTAGCTTATGGAGGACTCTCCTACTATGGAGGAATCCCTGGGTGATATACAGATACCATTGTAAGTCCTTCAACTCTTCTTCCTTGCCAGGCATGTCTTAGGTAAAAGGACATTTTTTTCCTGTGGACAAGGTTCCTTGGGTGAATTTGATATCTTTTATTAGACCAACCCAAATAGCTGGAGAATAGTTAGTAAGCAAGTTTTTGGGTTCAAAAACCCTTCGTCAGGCTAAGGAAGTTTCAGCAGTTGGTGTGCGCTCTTCCTGGATGGAAAGTTTTTTACTGCAGCATTCTAGATGCTGGAAGAGCTGCTTAGAGTCATAGACCAAGTACAGACATTATACTTTTATCAGTATAAATGACTGGAAACCAATCTGTACCCATAACAGAGCAGAAGTTTGGCACATATAGACTGGTTTAAAAATGGTGGAGCCTGTTCTCAGATTTGTGCTGCCTCTTCCCCTCACCAAAGGACGAATGTGTTCTGTTCACTACTGCTCTAAACTATGCTGCTGTAACAGGGCCCCTATCCCATTACTAGAATGGGAAAGGGATCCAGGGGTACCTGGCCCTTTCCCCCTCCTTCAGCTCCTTCTCTCCACCTTTTCCTCTTGCTTTTTTTGTGCATTTGCCAGTGCATTCACTCTCTGGTAGAGGTCCCTTTCCCCTGGTTACCTGGTTATGTGGTTCGAATCCCTCCTTGCCACTACCCTGCCTCCTTCCACTTCATCACTGTGTATCTTCTGCTTGTGCTTCAGTGGCGAGAGCTCCACTCTGCCCTCAACTGTCAGCACTGATCCCTGCACCCCCTGCCAGCCCAGGGATGGCTGCTGGAGGAGCCTGGATATCTCTCTGGCTGCTGCAGGGGGGCAGAGCAGAGGAGGAATTGCCCTGTACCAGATTGCTTCTGTCAGGTTCAGTTTGCTCCCAACCCAGGCACATGTGTAAACCTACACTCAAGAGGAATTTAATGTACTGCACAGTAAATTCAGACACATTAATTGCATGCATAGATGCACCTACTGACCCCCAACCATTTTATCATTTGGCATATTTCACAATACATGGCTCAGAATTTGATCTTAATAACATTAATGTAAATCCAGATTAAAACTGCACCAATCACCAGGGATAAGAATTTTCCATTTGCCACAGAAATGTGAGGGAAAACGTGGATTTTCACCTTTAAATGAAAAAGCCCATGGGTTTCCCCATTCAGGCTGGCAGAGTTCCAGGTTGCAATGGGATGCCTGGGGCTGGGGGAAGTGAAAGCAGGACAGGGAGTGCCATGTGCATGTTCACATGTACACATGCATGTGTCAGCGAGGCAACATTGTGGACAGCAGCTCCTGCAGCTCCCCTCAGGTAAGTCTATGGAGAGGGGCATAGGTGAAGTGTGGGGGAATAGAGGGGTCATAGGTGAAGCATTGAGGGAACAGTGGGGCACAGGCAATGCATTGGAGAGACATGAGGGGGCACATAGCTCCCCAGATTTCTGCATCCACAGGGAGCGCAAGGCTCTAGCCTGGCTGGACTGGCATGGGCTAGAGCCACCTCCTTGGCTCAGTGTGTGGGACCTGGCACGGAAGGGAAGAGCAGGGCAGTGAAATTCATTGTTGCTGCTGCCACCAGGACCCCTGCACCAGCTGCACCACCAGCAGCTCACAAAGTAACAGACTTGGAGGAGGCGCACTGCCCTCACCTCCTCCTGCCTGCAGCTGCTCATGCAGTGGGATGTGGCTGTATCCCACCACTGTGGCCCAGCCACCACTACCACCACTGTTAGAACCCCGCACCACCTGCACCATCAGCAGTGTGAGCAGTAATGAACTGGGGGGCTGTGCTGTCCTCACCTCCTCCTGCAGCCAACTGTTCACATGCTGGGCTGCAGCTCTACCACAGAGGGGAGGTGGCATGGCAGGCAGTGCAGGCAACCTGAAGGGAGTGGCCGTGGCAGCCAAGCGGAGCAGTGGGGCAGAGCTGCAGCCTAGCATGTGAGTAGCTGGCATGGGAGGAGGTGAGGGCATTCATTCATTCGCTACTGTTAATGAAATCAGAAGCAGGATTGCAGTGTGGTCAAGAATAGTACCCAGCCTTTTACTCCTTGTGCTGCTGGTGGTGCAGCTGGTGTGGGGGTCCCAGCAGTGGTGGTGGCAATGAGTGTCATTGCCCCACTCTGCCCTTCCACACCGGGCCCTGCCCACTTAGCCGTGGAGGTGGCTCCTGCCCATGGCAGTCAGGTCAGCCTGCAGCCCCATGCCCCACTATGGGCACACAAATCTGCAGGAGCACATGCCGTCCAACTCCCTCTGATGTATTGCCTTTGGTGTCACCCATGCTTGAACACCTCCCTGCCCTACACATCACTCTGCCCCTACCCCACTACCCCAGATGCTGGGAGGCCTTGAGGAAGGGGGCAGTGGGTTGGGAGTGAGGGGCATCGATAGGGCTGGGGTGTGGGAGGGCTGTACACCAGGAGTGAGGGGCGTTGGTGCAGATGTGGGGCTGTAGATCAGGAGTGAGGGGTGCTGGCATGGTTGGGGGGGCTGTGGGTTGGGAGTGAGGGGCAGTGTCATGGGCAGGAGCAGGGCACCAGTATATCAGGGTTGCTCAGGACCATAAAGTAGTGGGGGGGGGGGGACAGCCACAGCTGTACCCACATCCTGGTGAGTGGCGGGGGTAGGGGGAGCTCTGATTTTCCATGATTAAAAAAACCAAGATCCAATGCTAAAATATATAGTTATTTAGAATCTATTTTGTTATAATAATTGAGACACTGGCAGTCTTCCAAATTGCTTTCAAATTGTAAATATATCACTAAAGCACTGTGTGTTCAAGTGATATGTATATAGTGGTATTTCATTTTAATCATGGGAAAACATGGACTTTTTTTTTTTTAATCAGAGAATTTTGAATTTTGTCAGAGAATTTTCCATTTTTAAACAGGGAAAACTAGGATCCCTGTGGATCACTGTGCAATTCTTTGGATTTATGCTACCTTACCTGAAGTTAGATGACTTGATACTTCTTTCACTTACTCCAGCATGATAGTGGTGAAGCTTCTTTCATCTTCAGTATAGTTACTTCTGTTTTATATTACTGTTAATGAAATCAGAAGCAGGACTACAGTATGGTCATGAATAGTGCCCAGTTACTTGGTATAGCTTTGTAAGTCAATGGGGAGTTTTATTCCATAGGTACGTAAGTATCCACTGCAGTAACTTACTCTTTACAAAGTAACTAAATAGAAACTAACTTGAAGAGAATTCAGTTATCAACTTCATGCTGTACTATGAGAATTTATTACATGCTAAAGATCTTATTTCCCCAAAATAGCTTCTGAAGAGCCACATATATTATAAAAAGAGACTTCCTGTCTCATTCTAGAACCTAAGCTACAGACTCTTGTACTGTAGTAGTAAAGAAGAGAGGGGGTGGGAAATCCACATCAACATAAGTCACATTGAGTCTCTGCACCATTAGAGACCTCAGAACCAGCTTGATTAAATCAGAGGATGGTTACATCATATAGACTGGAATTACTGTATATATCACTGGATTGTAGGTAAATATATTCCACTGAACAGGGGCCAGACATGAAAGAAAGTTTTTTAAAAAGTTGCTCCTGAAACTGCAGCATGAATTTAAGTATGAGGAACCGAATTTACCAAGCTGAAATGTAAGCAGGACAAAGTTAACAACCTGCCTTCTGCAAAAAGTGCTTTGGGCCCAAGCTGCAAAGCACAGAGTTCTGTCCTGATGAAAATATAGTGAATGAAGCAGACAGTATTTTGTGAATATTGTTTCCAAGTTTTAGTACATTTGTTTTATTTTTGTTCAAACTCCCGTTTGCAAGTTCTTTCAGTGACTATCCTTGCAAATTGATTTACTGATAGGAATTTTTATTTAAAATATGAACTTTATGTGAAATGTTGAAATAGTCTTGTAGAAACTGAATTTCTAGTTTTTGATCTGATATGGCTTTCAATCTGATTCTTAATTTACTATATACCAGAGAGATTAAAAAGACTGTTTTCCTCATGTTTAATAGCTGGTCCTACACACTCATCAACAAATATTCAATTAGTGCTCATTGAGCTCTAAATAATCTTATTCTTATTACAGGGTTTCAAATGACCCACTAATATTGCAGACTCCATGTTCCAGTTAGATGCCTAAATTCTGCTGTTTGGACTCCTCACTAAATATTTGCATCTACAAATACATTTGCGTACAAAATTTCACTCAGAGAATTCTAGATCACCCTTAAAGTTCACACCATTTTAAGAGTGGTTATTGTGTTTCAGTGATAAACTTAAGAATTTAAAAAGGAAAAATGTGTGTCTTTAGCTTCCAGGCCTACTGTCATTGTTGCATCATCACTAACATATTACAGAGACCACAATCAAAAATGATGCCATAATTGTGCTGGGCACTATAAACACATAAGCCAATCCTACCTCTGAGAGTTTGCAGTCTAATAAAATAATGACAATGTGCAATGAGTCCAAGAAAAAGACAAAAAGATGGCAAGAAAAGTAAAAAGACAAAGTGACTGTAGAATTAATATATTTTGCATAATGAACATTTCACCTCGCCATCTGATTATTTCTGCAAACTGGGATCTGTAGGACAAGATGTGTTTCTTCCTTTATTTGTAGATTTCATAGACATTAGGGCTGGAAGGGAGCTAGTGAGATCATCAGGTCCAGCCCCCTGCCCAAGGGGCAGGAAGTCAGCTAAGGTCAAATGATCCTAGCAAGATAGACATCCGAGTGTTTCTTGAAAGTGACCAGAGTAAGTGGTTCCACCATCTCTGGTGGGAGTCTATTCCAGACCCTGGGGACTCGGACAGAAAAGAAGTTTGTCTTTATGTCTAGCCTAAAATGGTCTTTCAAGAGTTTGTAACCACTGGACTTTGTCTTCCTTTGGGGTGCCCTGGTGAACAGACATTCTCCCAGTTCCTGATGCACAACTCTTGTATACTTATAGGCTGCCACCAAGTCATGCCTGAGCTTCTCCAGGCTGAAGAGTCCCATGGCTCTTAGCCTCTCTTCATAAGACTTGTTCTCTTGCCCTCTGATTATGTGAATGGCTCTCCTCTGGACCCTCTCAAGCTTCTCCACATCCTTTCTGAATTGCAGAGCCCAGAACTGGATACAGTACAATCTCTGAATCAGATTCAGCTGAATTGATTTGGGACAGTGATTTGAATCATCAAATCAAATCACTGTTCCCCTAATTGGCCGAATCCAAAGTGAATACTAGCCGCTTCACACAGGCCTAGTGATCCCCTTGAGCCGGTGGAAAAGTGATGCAAAGTAATCTTTAAGGAGATTGGCTTTTTCCTAGGTGTCAGTTTTCAGCTGTCCCATTTGGTTTAGCAAGGGTCCGATGCTGTCCTTGTTTTTTTTCAACTTCCCACGTATCTAAGAAGGACTTTTTATTGTCCTTAATTCACATAGCTAGTTTGAACTCAGTTTCAGCCTTGGCTTTCCTAGTTTGCTCCTCCTTAGTGGTACTTCCCATCTTCCGTCTGCGGTGTGAGTTTCCCCTTAAAGTATGGGAACTAACGCCAGGTATACACTAGGCAAGTCCGGGCACTGCGGTCAGCCTAGGTGTGTTGGGATCCGCCAGGGACGAGCGGGAGGGGAAGAGTATAAAGTGCAGAAGAGGCGAATTAATCAAAGAAAATAATCTTAACTTTACTCACGGGTGGCTTCAACTTGGATGACAACAACAACAGGAAAGGTAGATAACTGGTTACAGCAATGAAGAGAGAGAGACGATGCAAGGGGAGGCGCTATGATGGCTGCAGCAGTGTAATACTCAAGGGTATGGCCAGTGGTCAGAGCGAATCTATGTGGTCACTGGGAGACGGCCTAGGGGTGCACTCCAAGCCTAGCAGAGGGTGATCTAGTCCTCTACCACACTCGAGTCCAAAGGATGGCTTGAAGGAACCTCGCTCTGAGGCGAGATGTCCTTCTTATAAACTCTACAACCAATCGGGCTTTGCGCAGGGGTAGGTTCTAGAAGCCCAGGCGGTCTAGCCCAGCTAGTCATGCTCCCCCGGTGATTTCCAATTGGTTAGGACCCCCATATCCACTCACTGTTCATGTGCACAGTGGGAACTCTGGTCCTCCTCTGCCACTGCGCAACCGTCATAGGGTTGGTACATAGCCATGTCACTTAACCTGTCCCAACAATCTGCAAGGAGTCATTCTATGGAGGTTTTTCTAATTTTACACACCATCCTTTAAGCATCTCTTTTTAGATACAGGAAGTCCATGAGTTTCTTATTGATGCAAGGGGGTTGCTCAACACTTTTGCTACTTTTTCTGTGGGCTGAAATGGACTTCCCTTGTGCTTCAAAAAAAAAAAAAAAAAAAAAAAAAAATCACATCCTTGAGGAGCAGCCACCTGTTGTTGACTCCTCTCTCTGTCAGATTATAGCCTCTCAGGGCCTTGACAACTAGTCTTCTGAGCTTGTGAAAGTTGGCTTTTCTGAAGTCAAGGACTTCCGCACTGGTGACTGACTTGCCAGTTTTGTGGTGAATAGAGGAAGTGATCAACTTATGATCATTGTCTCCCAGCTTTCCCTTGATTTTCAGGTTATTCACTAGATCATCCCCTTTGGCAGCATCTTGCTTCTTGTTGGCCCACAGACTTTTTGGGTGCACCCACACAAGCATATGTGTGCCTCTTGCCCCACCTCAAACCCCTTTGAGGTGGGGCAACAGGCATGTGCAGGAGCAAACAAAAAAAAATGTTCCCTGCGCTGCAAAGTAATCATTAAGGAGAAAAGCAGGGCAGGAGGCTGCGTCCTCCATGGAAATGCTCTGGCTGCCAGAGCGTCTCTATGGTTGCCCTGGTGCTGAAACATGTAGCCGACCAGGCTGCGTGTTTCAGCACCAGGGCTCCGGTGCCAGTGAGTAAGGGGTTGGGGAGGGGCTGGAGGAGTGGGGAAGGGATTGTGGGGGGGACCCCTAATGGCCCTGCCCACTCCTCCAGCCCCCCGAACCTCATCAGCCCCTGCTGGGACTAGCCCCTCCCCCTGCCAGCCCCCTGAGGCCCCAACGCCTGCTGCAGCCGGCTCTTCCCCCTGCCAGCCTCCCCAAACCTGTATTTAGAGTTCACTTTATTATTATGATAAGAGGCTTGCTTTAACACTGTAGATATATCAGTAAAACATTGTCCGACTGATCACTGTCTCTGTTTCACTCTCTCTCTTGTTATAGCAGTCTTTTGTTTTACTTGTGGAGGAACATGGATTTGGAGGTATTTTAGAGAGTAATTTTGGGATTTTCTTTTTTTTTTTAAATCAGGAATTTTTCAGTTTTCCAATAGGGAACACCAGAGTTCCTGCTAGGGAGGCCAGTAGCAGGACCCTGCTTGCTCAGAGCTGGCACCTTGGACCCATCTGGCTGGGGCTGTCCTGGTCAAAGGGGCCAGGAGGACATGCTTTGACAGTTCAAAGCAGGCCACCACATCTGGAACATCTTCCAGGTGATAGCTGCCCAGATGGCCAGGCAGGGGGCACAGATGGCAGTAGTGCTGCACAAATGCCAAGCCTGCAATGGCAGTCCACTGGCAGCTGGCCCAGAAGGGCAGATGCCTCTACTGACCATGCAGTCCCCATCCAAGTCTGGCAGGTGCACAGCAGGTCACAGCCAGGCAGCAGCCCCCAATGCCAGACTGCTGCAGTGGGTAGGGGGTGCAGGGAACTCCCAAGGCTGCTTCAGCAGTCCAGCTGGCACAAGGGGTAGTGTCCACATGTACCAATTGGCTGGGCCTCAGAAGCTCCTGAGAGCTAGTAGCCCTGAGCTACTTGCCAGGGCAGCTTTTTATCCTGCTGGGGCTAGGACAGGGCAGCTTTTTATATTGCTGGGGACAGCACAGATGCTGGCCTCAGGCTCTAGCTCCCCCTGGCTGAAAATTTGGGAGGAGCCAGGCAGAGTTATTTTGCCCCTAGTGGCACAATTTGCTCCACAACAAAGTACAGGTCTGAGCACATGCGCTGAGGCAAAAAGCCCCAGCTCAAATTTGCACCGCTTCTATTTGAGCTGCTGCAAGCACACATGCTTGCATGTGTGGACGCGCCCATTGAGACAAATAGAGCTCATAAATGTATGTGAGGAAGCACTGCAACCAATCAGATTTGACTGAGTGCTCTTCCCACAAAATGTCAGGCTAGTTGTCACCATTGGCAGTCTCTGGCCCAGAAACAGGTGGTTGGGCCAACTCCTAATCGGCCCCAGAAAGGCCCTGCCAGACCTCAGCTAGGAAGCTAGAGGTGAGTCCTGACCCTGGTAAGCCCTCCACTGAGAGGAGGCCAAGTGCAGGTCAAAAATTACAGCAAGGGAGAGCACAGTGACCTCCAGAGAGGGAGGGAGAGCGATTCCTTGTGAGACCCAGGAGCACCATTTGTGATGTGGGGGGACATTATGTACGTGTCATCTGTGAGGCTTGGGATGCAGTACAGGGGTGGTTGGAACTGCATACATAGACCCAGGAGAACAGGGCTGCCAAAGGGCAGTCTCCTGCCTAATTAAGACACCAATTATTAAACGACAAGGCATGGCAAGTGAGAGAGGCCAGAAACAGGTGGGCAGGTGAACTCCTAATTGGCCCCAGGAAGGCCCCATCTGGTACACATGGAAACCAGACAATCATATTGCTTAGAAGGGGCATGCACAGTGGACCTGACTTATTGCACAGGAAGGGTTAAAATACAGCTCTTTCTTATGTCCAGTGCAGAGGCTCTATAGGGCTAATAGGAGACAAAAGTAGTAAAAGTCATTGTTGATAGTTCCTCTGCCCCTTTCCCACCAATTAAACAACAGCTACAATAGAGTATGTTACTAACAGCAAAGCTGTGCTATTTCCTCTGTATTTCATTTTCTTGCATATTATGTCCCTCTCTTCTAGTCTTAATCTTTCTGTCTGTTTTGTATCTTTTAGAGCATGTTTTTGCTGTAGGACTAGCCTGAGGGCTCTCTCAGGTGTGGACTATACTCTATTCCATTTGCACAAAAGACTTATCACTCAAGTATGGTGATGTTTTTAAGCTAAGATACCTGGCTCAGCTCTAGATAAGTGTTAGTGTCTTCATATTGCTTTACTTAAGTCTGGCTGGTAATTCTGCAGTGAAGATGCAGGACTGAGCAATACTAACCCCTGCCCCCAAGTGCCTTTCCATGATTCCCCCCAGGTGCCCTGAGGGACAGACAAATTCTTCCACTATTCACTGGAAAAGGATGATAAAATGACCCACCCTATTGTAGTACTAGAAATCCTGAGATGTGCCCTTTTGCAGTCGCATACAGGGCTGACTGCAGCATCAGTGAGGACATAGTTATTTAGATGGGGCTTTACAGGATGGCTGCTCACATGTGGCCTAGTTTAACATGTATGCTCAGACCTGGGTGCTATCCACCAGAATTAAGGCATACCCTGATTTCATATACCCTCCAGGCTAAAGATTGTCTCTTATCTATCTACATTTATGCAGACCCATGCCTAATTGGTGACCTCTGGGCACTAGCGTGATACAAAGATTTACAACTAAAGGTATCAGGTGAGACTCCAAACATGGATTATTTTCTCATATGTGCTGGTGTAACTTATGTATTATACCAAGTTTATAATAGATATCACCAAATGAAGCAGATCAGCTGTGGCAGGATGTGTCCCAGCACAGCCGATCACCACCACTGATCAAAACACCCACTGCCTGTTGTCTCACCTGTTGATCATGCAGGACAAGGGGTAACATGTTTACTGCTTCAAAGACATGCCCCTGGGAATCTCCTGGGTGCATCTCTGTAAGCAGAGAAAGCCAAGGTTCCCCACTTACAGACATATACAGAGTTACATATACAGCTCCAGTACAGCATGAGGCAGCAACCTACTGAGGCATACTGTGTGTGGTTCACCTACCGTGCCCCCAAACTGGAAGTAGTAGAGCCACCACAGAGCAGCATTGCACATATCAATATGCTCTTTCAGAAGAGCTTATATGTCCAGTGCCACACTAAATCACTCAGTCAACTCTCAGGTTGGGAGATAGCATGCACAGTATAAGACTACCTGGTGCTATACTGGTGTGTTATACATACCTGGTTGAGGCTGCCACAATTTGGTTAGTTTTATCTAGGACAGGCCTCCATGCTCTCTGCAGAGGATAGAAATAGTTGCGAGTCTGGCTGTTCTTTCTTGGTTTGGATGGAACACTCCCTCCCTGGCTCCTTTCCCTCTGAATCCTTGCAGCTGAATGGGAAGGCCAGGCTCCTTCAGGCTACAGAGGCATTGGCTGAACTTCATGAATGTGTCTAGTCAATACCTCTCCTTAAGCAAAATAAGTTGCTTCCTCCCCTTCCTCAAACACAGGCCAAATACTTGATTAAGTAGCAAAGTAGTAAACAGTGCTGTCCACCAGTTAATTGACAGCAGTTTGTAAAATCATCTGTCTTCAGTATAAAAGGTTTTTGTTTGTTTGTGCTTTATATTTAACAGCAAAAAGAGAGCCTGGCTACTGCATAATATAAAGCAGGTAACCAAATTTAGAACAGTTGTTCATAATACAAGTATTTCTGGCAGCTTGTTCCTTTCAGTACAGATTCATAAGTGCAGCTGTTAACATTTTCTCACCCACCTACACAGCCAGGACAGCTAGTGTTGTATTTTTTTAAAGTAAGCTGAATTGTATCCATTGGTGAAAAAAAAGCTTTGCTGGAATCTGCTGTCTTCAGCAACCACACTCACAAGGGATTTAATAGGAAACCCCTTCTTAAAAGAATGAGTCAGTTTTTAACATTTCTCTGTAAAGTTTTACTGTAGCCTGAAAGAGTCATTCAAAGGCCTTCCCGTTTTCAACATACAATAGCAGGCTACATTTCACAGGGGTTTCTTTGGAGGGCTTCTTAAGATAGCTGTTGTGGACCAGGTTGATCAGAAGACATTAGTCTGGGAACCACTTTGTTGATTCTCTCCATTTCCATTTTGGACTGACTGAACAGCAATCCACATGAAATGAAAATTTTCCGACCCACTGCAGAGAATGCAAATAACAAATAGTTGCAAGGTTCCCAGAATTTGGGAGTAAATCTAATATTGAATTTTTTCCCACTCCCTTTCATCAGATCAGTAACTTAACTGTTCAAGTATTGCTGTTTCCTCTCTTGTTGCTTTGGAATTAGTAGCACCCCTGACTCCTCTATCTCATTTGAAGGGAATTTAAATTCCTCTGATCTTTCAGGAATGTTACTCAAAAGGTCTATGGAGAGAGTCTGAAGGTATGAAGTAATGAAACAATAGTCTATTCAGTGATGTTCTGAGTGCACAAATATGTCTTGAGAGTAATATAATAGTTTTCCAGACTATAGATCTTCCCTTAGAAGACTTCAAACCAGTGACCAATAAGAATGCTTGTTCTGAAAACTGGGAAAATGTTGCAATGTTGCCTGGAGATGTAAAAGGCAGTTCTGAATCTAATTCAAAGGGTATCTTCCACCTGATCTCCTAGCTAGATACCTGTATAGCAGTTGCCCCCAACCTTTTAGGGTAGGACACCACCTTCTGAGTTAAAAAGAAACCCAAGATCTACCCTGTGCTGCCACCCCCCCACCTTGCCCCCTGCTCCACAGGTCAGTCTGTGGGGAGGAAAGGAAGGGGAGCAGATCAAGGCAGAGGGTGAAAATATTATTTGGGAGCACATCCCCCGCCACAGGTCAGTCTGTGGGGGAAGGGGCAGATGAAAGGGCAGATCGAGGCCCCAGCAGCAAGGGAGGGAGCAGGGCACAGGCAGGAGAAGAGGCTGGAAGGAGTGGGCCTGGCCAGGACAGGTGGTGGCACAAGTGGAGGCCCGGGGGCAGGCGCATGCCCCCCAGGCCTCTGTTTGTCCCCCACTCCTCCCAGCCCCTGCTCCTGCCTGTGTCCCACTCCCTTCCTCACTGCTGGGGCCTCGATCTGCACCACCCCGACAGTGGTGATGGAGTGGAGCAAGAGCAGGCCCTGCATACCTGGGTAAGCATGGGACGGACCTGGGAGTAGCTCATCCACAGGATGCAGGGAGGGAGGACACACAGCCCAGGAGGACATGGGAGGCACATGCCCCTGAATCTGCACATGGGGCAGGGCGGACTGAGAGCTATGCGGCCAGAGAGCCTGGCACCACCCCGGCCCCAGCCTGCCCCACCACACATACAGATCCAGGGGCACCCACCCCCTCCATGCCCTCCTGGGCTGTGTGCCCCGCCCCCTCCCTGCACCTCCCAGATGAGTCACTCATGGCTGTGTCCCGCACCCACCCTGACCTTCCAGCACCGACCCCTGCTGCACTCCCCCCCCATCACCACTCTGTGCCCCTCCCCACTCCTGCTGCAGCTGCCAGAAGCCTGTAGCCAGGCTGCCTTGTGGCTGTACTGCTGCCCCACATGTGGGGAGCTAAACCCTATTGACCCCCACTCCCACTGCTTATGCTCCCACACCCCCTGCCACCAGGTGAGTGGGGCCTCAGCTAGGCTGGGCCAAGGTAGGGTCAAAGCCTGCGTGGCTCAACCAGGCACACAGCAGGGCTCCTGTTGCTGCACAGACCCCAGCAGAGGCTTGGGGAGCATCTGTCCCCTCAGTTTGTGCACAGGGCTTGGGGTGCAAAGCCCAGTGTACAGCAGTAGCCACCTCTGCCCTCTGCACAGATGGGGGGGCACGTGGCCCCAGGGCCTCCACTGGGTTGTGTGCAGGACAGGAGCCCCCACACACCCCTAAATGAGCTGTCTGAGCTCAGACTCTCCCCTGACCTGGCCGGGGCCCCACTCACCCCTCCCCCTGGCCCTGCCTCACTCCCTCCTTCACCGCAGGTTGTCAGGGCACAGAGGAGGATTGCCCACTCACCTGGCCCACCCTGATAGCAGGGGGTGTGGCTCAGACCAGCCATATGCATTCCACCACTGTCCCACTGCTCCTGGACTGCATCCCAGCTGCTCTGCACATGCGTCCCACTGCTTCTGATCATGGAGCTTCTGACAGTCTATGCATGCTCAGCTTCCCCAAACTGAGATCAACTGTCAGAGACTCCATGATCAACTAGTTGATCAGGATCCAGCAGTTGGTGACCACTGCTGTATATAGTCTCTATTTTTCTTTCAGCTAGATGCCCAGGAATGGTACATTCCCAAAAATAAAGTATGATAGGTATGGGATTACAAGACACAGTGCTGTATAACATCTTAATTTCATGACAGTGGACTTTAAATTTCCTATTCCTTTATGCAAAAACCTCCAAACATTTCATAAGCCCTGAGGCCTCCCTACCCCAATCTGAGGTAAGGAATAAATATTATCTTCACCAGTAAGGTGGAAAAACTGAATATCAGTTAAGTGAAGAGTATCAATATTCCTGTCTGTCTTGCTGTAAACATTTGAAAAGTCTATTCTTACTCTAGGATCAATGCTTGTGATCAAATCACTCCACAGTTATTTTCAGGGAACTAAATTCAAATATATTTTAATAGTATTTAGTTGTTACCCACAAGGGCATTTTTTGAATAAGAAAAAGGAAATTTCAGAGAGTATTGGGAACACTGACTTGTATCAATCTAAAATTGGTAGAAGAAAACACAGCACAGTGTAGTAATACAATACTTTATATATAATACTTATACAATACTAACAAAGGAGAAAAAGTGAATGGGGAAATAAACAAATGATAATAATCAGATATATTTCAAAGGAAGTGACACAATCTTCATGCGGCACTGTGATATATGTTTAAGACATACATTTTCAACTCTAAAAAGGAACAGAAAGTCAATGTACTATGAGAACTGATGTACATATTAAAGCCAGGATGAACCGCAATGAAAATGAAACCCAAATAGATGTTCATCATACTACACATGTTTATGCAAACTGGCTTGTCCCTTAAAAATAAATAATCATAGAATGATAGAAGGATAGGACAGAAAGGGACTTCAAAAGCTCATCTTGTCCAATGCCATGCTCAATGCTGGATCACTTCCCCCCGCCTCTTTAAACTATTACCAAGAGTGAAATCACAGGGTTAAGATTAGAATAACAAGAGATGTGTGCAATTTTGGTGAAAAGGACCATATATTTTTAGGGGGGAGAGTGATTATCCTAACCATAATAATCATCTTTCTCTCCAATGCTACCAAATTGCATACTGCATATGTGTATATGATGTAAGAAAAAGGGTAGGGGACATAGGCCTGGGGCATTGCTACTCTGGGGTAGCAACTCCCTCAAAAATTCAGGGATTTCCCTGGTAAGAAAAGCCAGACTCAGCAAGATGGTTTTGAATTCCTTCTCTGCAATCTTAATTTTGCTGGGTATGGCTCAAGCATGGGTGTGAACCACTGAGGCGTAGGCCAGGACAGTGGCAAGGAGTCACAAGGATTCAGTAAAAATGTCCCTGGTCTTCCCAGATGTCTTGAGGTTAGTTGCATAAATGAAGGGGGGGCAACTCGAGTGGCAGCCCTAGACACCACCTTTGGTGAGGGGGGCTGCCAGGCCATGAACCTGGGGCATCAGCCTAGCCAGCACATCTGCTCAGCCCAGCTTCCACCCTACAACTGGGCAACCAGACTGAGCAATTCTGGCCTGAAGCCTCCATCAGAGCCTACCCCTCGGCTACTCCCTGTCACTGAAGTAGCTGGTCAGAGTAAGACCCTCCACTTGCACCATATAAAGTCCTGAGCAATAGGGCTCACTCTGATTTGAGACTGCTTTGCTGTTTCCTCTGGCTTGTGCTTTACTCTCTGCCTTATCTCCCAGCTTCCTAATCTGGCTTGACCCGGATTCTGCTTATTTCTCTTGACCCTGAATGGCACCTTAATCTGCAAGTAGTCCCAAACCTGGCTGCCTACAATGTGGCATGACAGGGGCACAGAAATAGCTGCTGGCACCACAGCAGCCAACACTGCCCTATGTGTTGTGGCTGCTGCAGACATGAAACTGCCCTGCTATACTTCTGTCTAAAATAATTGGAATATCTCTGAAGACCTTAGAATACCTGTGGTTTCATAAAGCTGTGTTTCCTACTTACTCTGAGGTGTCTGAGAACAGGAAAGCCCTCCTGCCACAAGTACAAGTGGGAGGGAACTAGGTAAAATGAATTGTGTGAATTTTCCTGGCTCAAGTTTACTCATCTCTGGGACCCACAGGGACATGTTCTAAAGGATATATACAGATGCACACTCACAGGGGTGACCGTTGTTTTACTGGTTAGCTGACTCAGTCATTATTCAGATGTTTTTAAAAGGCCTGAAATAAATAAGGTTAGCCTTTATGCTTCACTATTTTCAGTTTTCTGTATTTAAACTTGAAGCATTGTTGTGCCCTTTCCCTTCCCAAACCTTAGCCTTTGAAAGACTGACAGAGTTCTTTAGTTACCATTGAGTGTAGAAAGAGATCTAGACATCTCCCACAAAATTCATCTGCAAGATGAATTAACTTGCATATGTTCTTTCATAATCACATAAGCAAGCTCTGCCCTCCCCTTACAAGTTCCCAGCTCAACTTTTGACCTTGTTAATATTTCACGACTGTATCATTACCAAGCTTGTGGAAATCATTTTGATGGCATGGATTTGCCAATTAGATCTAACTATTCAGAATTGAAAACTAATTAAAAAAAACAGATTCTCACTTTTAGGACTTTTCTACACTATAGATTTTCGCAAAAAAACAGGGGTGCAAATCACTATGATTGAAAAATTAATCATGTCCATTACTTGCCAAATACTGCCCAGATTCGATTTCTTTTCAGCAGAATTAAATACTAATTAACTCTGAACAACTTCATCCAGAACCCATGCCAGGATGGAAAGCACTACTTTCACTACTGCCCCCACAAGCTTCAGCTACTTTTCTCATACCCTCAGAGACTCCTGTGAGAACAACATTAGCGTGGACATGAAGCAAAACTACAGTAGTTCAAATACAGGCAAGCCTAGCTATAGTAGACCTTCAAAAGCAAGGCAGAGATTTTAGAAATAACATTTTTGGTCTTCCTGCCTCTAAATATACAAAGAGGTTAAAATGCATCTTAGAGTCATGAGTGTTCTTCAGTATAGTCCACCCTGGAAAAGAGCGTGGAGGTAGTGATTACTGGAGTCATCCGTTTATGTCTTGGCTTCCATCCACTCCACTTAAGAAACAGTTGTTTTAAACTTCGTCTCTCCCTGTTGCTGAAAGAAGAGGCTGCTGACATCATCTGTTATCACACACTATTTTTTCCCTGTCTCTCCAAATAGAAAAGGGGCATAACTTGCATCTCAAGCTGCATTAACTTATGCACAGAGCTGCTCAGCCTGTAGTCCAGCCACACTCTTAAGGAGGGTTGTGAAGCCAGCATCCAAAAATGGAGTCACGTGGCTCTGAGATCTCTTGGAATGCACTCTGGTTTGCTCTGAGATTAATAAAAAAGGAGAGGAAAATAAGCCCTGATTTTGGACAGTATGGTCCATGGTCTTGCCTGTGTTAGGGGGAGAATGGTTAGGTAGGTGGAGGATCGTGCTCACTCTCCTTAGTTACTCTGTAACAGGGACCAGGGGTTCCTGTTACTTTAAATGAAAAGCAGCAAGAGGAAAGTCCACAGGTGGAGGAAGACTGCACATTATGGGGTAGCTGCAGGAGAGTAGAAAGCCAGGGACCCATAGGCAGCAAATGCTTAATCGCAGGATTAGCTGCCCAGCAGCAGAAGAATAGGGCAGAGCTCTAGTTAAGCAACAAGGGTGCTAGCGGTAAGCAGTCCAGGAAGTGGATGGGGTACACCTGTGGCATGTCACCTGAGCAAAAGGGGAGGAGCCAAGATATATACACCTGGGCCCCTGAGGCAGAAGAGCAGTTCAGTCCTGAACTCATCTGAGAGAGGACATCTGGCCAGCCTGGGCTGGTAGGGAGTAAGAGAAAGTGATGGCAGGTACTTACAAGGCTGGGGGAGCCACAGAAAGGAAAAGGGGCTTGACAGTAGTATAATGACCCAGAAGATTGAAGTAGTTATTTGGATTTTTGTTGTAGTTTATTCCAGCTGACTGGGTGGGTCTGATAGAGAAGGAAAGGAGACCATAAGGGTGCCTGATGGGCATGTTATTGAGCTCTTCCAGGGGAAGGGGTGCAAAGCATAGACAGGCTAAGGCCCAGAAGGCCAGGGCCTGAACCCAGAGGAGCAACAGAGGGAGCCAGGGGCCTTTGAGAGGCTGAGACTAAAAGGCCAGGCCAGATAGCCTAGGCTATCTGTCTGTAGCCAGAGTAACCTGTAGGCTAAAGCTAAGAAGTCTGACACTTATACATGGGAGTAACTGGCAAGTGTAACATCTGTGGGGTGTGGGTATAGCTGTAGGGGTAGCAGGAGACCACAAATAGCTCTTAAGGTGACTGGTGCCCTGAGGTGCTGATGGGGCAGGACTGGAGATCAACAGGAGATACCCACTGGCCCAAAGCAGGCTAAAATTCACTAAGGAACCCCAGGGCAGCTTCCCTTCTACAACAGACAAGAACTCCATCAAGGTTTGGCAGGCACAAGAAAAAGAGAGGGCACCCCAGGGAGCCGAGTGATGCAAGAGCCATGTGGTCACCAGAGGGTGTCACAGCTGCCCCTGGGACCTAGTCCTACTACCCACCCCCTACTCAAGCAAAATGTTCATTAAAGTCAATTGCTGTTTTTCCCTCCCGAGTCAAAACTTATGGCATGATTTGGCTAGATACTGGGTTTATGCCAATGTAATTCTACTGTTGTTAATACCCGATTTCAAGTACTGATTTGCAGCAGCATAAGTGCTCTCACAGAATTGGGCTCAACAGCATAACAACTCTTGTGAGTAAGACCTCATTCAGATCTTTAAGTCACAGCCCTATGCAGAACAGTAAGGCACCTAAAGGTGGGTAAGTAGGACACCAGCCCTGGGCACCAACTGAGAGAGGGTACAAGAATGGCAGCAGTGATGACCAAGCTGCTCACTACAGAAAATTTCCTAGTTATGCCCCTAGTACAGAGTACTTCTTCATTAACGTGGAATTTTACCTAACTTTAGCACAGTTTTGAGGATGGTTTTTTTTCTAAGTAAATAAAAAAAAAAATGAAAAATTTTAAAAAAGGAGAAGCAGCAGGGGAAGTGTATGGGAATTATCATATCAAACAGAGTTTTGCCTAGCAACTGCTGTACACAGAGAATATTAAAACAGATGTTTTAACAGGAAGATCTTCATCAAAAATTGCAGTTTTGTAAACATGTGCTCAGCAGTGACTTTGAAAAAGTGACATTCAATTTAGAAAGCAGCCTTTTAAACAAAATTAAACTTAAAAATGTATGCACAAGGTATCAGAGAGAGAATTGTGGCTTTCTTCCCCACGGAGGCCTTTTTTATTGTTGGAGACTACTTAAAGAAGGCTTCGGTATGTCTGGATGCTAATTGTTGAGTTGTCTAGACGGTGATGATATTATTACCAAGTTATGCACAGATACTCACTTTGTCACTGTTTCCAGTGCTGCCTACACATATTGCTTCACTGAGTACTGTTGACATGTGCAAAAGCTCCCTAGATATTTAATTTTCTCATTTAGACAGAGAGAGAGCATGTTTTATAAAACCACTATGCACCAAACCATTTCTAATGTATGAAATGCAGTGTGGCTCTAACTATGGGAATAACAAAAGAAGTAAAATGCATAACAGGTCTGATTCTGACTGAAGTGGACTCGCTTTGGATTTGCACTAACATAATTAAGAACAGAATTTGATTTTGTATGCCTTCTGGGTCTGTGGGACAAGTACACATCCACGGCATTTAGAGATGGGCTCTGGGAGTTGCAGAGGGGAGGGGAACTTTAATTAGAGCGGCTCCAAGAACCACTCTAATTAAAGTGAATGGAGCGACTCAATTAATCAAGTCTGCTCCGACAAGCTGTAATTACAGCACGTGGGAACAGCCTCACTGCACATGGTTAAGTGACCCCAGTAACCTACATCCTCTTCAGTGTGGCAGTTGTCCCCAAAGTTTACACTCAACAAGGTTTGGGCTGTACTGGGAAACCCTATGCTGGGGGCTTAGCATGAAGCTTAGAAACTACTTTTTGTTACCTCTGGGGAGATCTTCAAAAGGTACAAATTGTTAAGTTGCTAGGAAAGTTTGCAACAGATGTCCTGTATGACCAGGTCTGAGTAAATGCTTTAACCACTGTATTACTGAATAAAAGAAGGGTACTACCAACTACTGTGTTTTTGAAAGAAAGAATGATATTGGCTATATCCAAAAGAAGGGGTTGGGGCTACGAATTCTGATCTGCCATTCACATTTCCTCCCAGTCCAGAGTTGGATGTCTAATCCCTTAAAAAGTGTAGGATTTAAAATACAATCCTCTCATCAGCATTTTCTTTTGGCTAGCATAGATAGCTCCCCACTCTCAAACTAGCCATTATGAATGCATTTTAAGACTACTAACTCTTCCTATGCATTTGCCATACAGCCTAGATGCTTAACTCAGGGGTCTGGATTTCATTTTAGGCATTGCAATGCCCAGTGTCACAATGCCCAATTCCTCTGTAATCTAATCCATTCTTTCTTTGCCTCAGTTCCTCCTTTCTGAAATACAAGGAGGACAGCATTTCCCTTCTTCATCTCCAGCGCTGTGAAGATAAATGCATTAAAGATTGTGAAGTGCACAAATGTTATGGTAATGGGACCTGTATAAGAACCTTAGATCTACATAGGTGTGAGTGACACTTCAGAACTGTTCAAAGACTGCTGGGAGCGGAAACTTTGAGAACTCTATACATGTGAAGTTGTCATGCTTGTAATCATCACTATTTTTTCTAGGCTTAGTGTAACTGAAGTGGCAATAGCTTCTCTCAAGTTTAAGTTGGTTGTTGAGGATGTCTTTGCTTCAACTTACTTTCATATCTGTGACAGGGTGCCCCGGGGCCGCCCTCACTATGGCCCCTGCGCCTGTCCCTAGGCAACCTCCCACCTACTCGCCTGCCACATCTTTGATGCCAATTGGTTCATTAGTGGGAGGCTGCCCTTCTTCTTGTACTGCCCCCTACACTAGGGGGCACTGTCTGCGGCTCCTTCCTCCCCAATACCGCAGCCCAAGCCTCACAGATATCGTGGCCCCTCTCTTTCTCTCTGGGCCATCTCAAGTCTTGTCCCTCTCCTGGACTCTATGCGCCCCCCCCCCACTGGGCTCCTCAATACAGCACTCCCCACTCTGGGCTCACCATGCCCACACAGGGCTTCTCAGGCGCTGCCCCCTGCCTAGGGCCTCAATACTGCCCCCTCCTTGGGGCTGACAGTGCCCAACCTGGGCTCCCAAATGCCTGCAGCCCTCTGTTGGGGACTCCCAATGCCCGAACTTGGGCTACACAATGTTGCTCCCTCCCTGGGGCTGGCTATGCCCCACTTGGGCTTCCAGTGTGGCCCCTCCCGGGCCTCTCAGTGCTGCCCCTCTTGGGCTCCCCACTCATTGTCCCTTGCGGACTTCTCAAATAGCACCCTTCTTGGGCTTCTCAATATTACCCCCTCCTGGGACTGACTATGCCCAGCTTGGGCTCCTTAACACATGTGGTCCCCTTTCAGGTACTCCTAATGTCCGCACTTGGGCTTTTCCTTAAAATGGCCCCCTTTCTGGGGCTGTGCCCAACTTGGGCCTCCAAATGCATGCGACCCCCTTATCAGGGGCTCCCCATGCCCACACTTGGGCTTCTCAATAAAATGGCCCCCTCCTTGGGGCTCTCCATGCCCACTCTAGGCCTCTCCAACCTCCCCCTTTCTCTGGGGCTTACTGTTTCCAACTTGGACCTCTCCCTACTCAGTGCTGCCCCCTCTCTGGGCTAGCTCTGTTATGCCCAAATTGGGATCCTCATCAAATGTCCCCTCTCCCAGGCTTCCTTATCAAGGCTTTCTGGGGTTGGGGTCTACGCACCCCAGTGCTGCTGCACCCTCACTGGTGCCTTTGAACACTGTGCCCCCATGGGCACCAGGATTCCCACACCGCTGGGGTCCCATATGAGGCCTCCTCCTTCCCCTTATAGCCTCACCCAAACCACCGGTCATAATAACACCACCATAAACACAAGCCTCTGGCTATAACATAAACATAAGGCACCCAGCTACCACAACAAAAGCCTCTTGGCTAGGCCATAACATCATTGCTCCAGCCTGTGGAGCTCTTGTGAGCTGCACTCACATTACGCTCTTGCTCTCTGGGGCTGACTGCCCCTCTGGCTGCTGGCAGAGAACTGCCTACCTGGCTCTGGGCTTTATAAGAGCCAGGACCTGCCCCTTTGGGTCAGCTGAACTTCATTAGTTGCCTAGGCAACCCACAGCTGCACAGCCTAATCACTGCAAGGGCTCCCCCTCTGGCAGTTCTTCCTCTATGCAAGCACAGGGCAACCGGAGTGCCCTGTGACAATATCCTTACTTATACAACCAATAAAAAGAGTTAAGTTGAAATTATTATTTATTTAGATATGTAATGCATGCATATGTTACAGTGAGAAACAAGGGAGTAATAGTGCTAGGGAGAGTTGGTTATCTCCATCATTTAAGCCATCATTCAATCCAATTTGTTTCCATATCTACTTGATGTTTGTCTACTGCAATTACCATCAGTTTTCAAAAGAATCTTAACTATCTGGAAAGATGACCTTGCACCTAAAGGACAAGGATTCTGACAGACAAAAACATAAATACCATATTTTCTTATGTATCGCACGCCCCCAAAAAGAACAACTATCTTGTTTCTCAAGGGTAGAATGTAAAAAACAAATGAACAAAAAAAAAAAAAAAGTTTTCCAGTTGTGGCTGACTGTGTGACAGAGGGTCCAGGAAGTGTAGCATAACAGAATACAGACTAGGTGAAGCAGCAGGCACACCAGGAAGTTCCTCCTACCTGTTGCCTCACCCAAATTGTCCCCTAGGATGGCACATTTCTTGGACACTTTATGTGCCCAGGAGAACTTATTCTGTCATACAAGCTTAGGTTCCAGACCCTTACAAAGGGCAGTAGCAAGGCTGTTAGTTCTTTACTGTAAGTAGTTATATATTCCTGTAAACAAGGTGTTCTTTATGTAAGTTCCTATAAATAAAGTGTTGATTCCACATTACAAACCTCATCAAGATACTACCAGCAGCTCACTTGCTGCTTCAGGCTGCAAAGGTATAGCTGTGAGAGGGATAACAGGACTCTACCTTTTCAGCTTGCTGAGCCAGACAAGAGGCAGCTATCATGGCAGTTGGATGGTATCCACAATGTCTCCAGATATGCTTCTTTTCCAGCAAAGAAAATACATTTTCCTGCATTAAAATACATGAAACCCAATTTTGGGGGGGTAAGGTGTATATTGTATGTGGAAAAAATACAGTATTTTTTTTTTAATTCTCTAGCAAGCGTGTATAGGAATAGAAAAAACCAAAAAAAAAAACCCCCAAAAAAACAAAAACAGAACCTACCTATCCTTTTAGGAGCATTAGCTATTAAGTCACTAAGGCCCCAGTTAGTTGCATCTTACATAGTAAAGTTTACCAGGGGAGTTGCTGGAGTAACTAGGAACAACGACCACAAACTGACAGAGCATATTCAGGTTAGACATCAAGAAGAACTTCTTTATGGTAAGGGTTGCCAGAATCTGGAATGGGTTTCCAAGAGAGATGGTGCTCTCCCCTACCTTGGAGGTCTTCAAGAGGAGGCTAGACATGCACCTGACTGGGGTCATCTAACCCCAGTGCTCTTTCCTGCCCAGGGCAGGACTCAACCTACTGAAGTTCCTTCTGACCCAAACATCTACGAATGTTGCCATATGCTCATGAAATGATTTGCATAATTAAACAGGGAACAAGCCACAAAGCTGTTACTCAAAATATGTATAATAACTTTGTAGCTGGTGGCCATTGTGTCTTAAATTGAATATGTGGCCAGTGCCAATCAGCTGATCAGCACTCCCAGCCTCAGGAGAACACCAGAATCTTAAATAGCTCCTGTGAGCTCCTGGGACTGGAAGCGCCAGTCAGCTGATCTATGCTGGTTGCTTTATGTAGCTGGATTGGAGGCATAATTGTTGGGATTGCAGATCAGATCCCATGACACCTTTAACTGAACATCTGCCAGCAGTTTAAGTTTGCATTTAATTTCAGTGGTTATTTTCAGTTCAGTGTTATAAATTGCAGTTTTGCAAACATGTATGCACTTGTGTAACTTTAATGTGTAGTTCAAGTTATACATAAGCATGTTTGAAGTATCAGGGCCCAGTTTTAATGTATCTAGCAAGCTGGGCTGGCAGTGAAAAGTACAAACAGAAAGAATTTGTAGATCAGTTAACTGGGGATGTCTTCCAATACCTGTAACCTCAAAGGCAATTACAGTGTATAAACTTTTAATCATCAACCTCCGCCCCGCAAATAAACAGGATTAAAAAGTATTTCAGAAAATAACTTGCCATTCATTTTCTTCTTACTATGCAAGTCTATGATGGCAGTTCATCAACTTTATTGACACACAATCCTTGTACTAGGCAAACGAATGCTTCAAGTATCTGCATCTTCATCACCCTGTGTCCAGTGATAAAGTTTCTTCAGGACAATCTACTATTCAGACCACTGTGACTGTTATGCACTCAAATTATGCTATTAAAGTTTGAATCCTCATCATTTTGCCCTTTGTATAGTCATTTTTACTTAGCAAAAGCATGTACCCATGGCTACAGAACAAGCAATGGAGAGCAGGGCTTCACTTGCACCTGTGTAACCTTACTGCCTGATATGAGCTGGAGAATTGTGAATAAGTGGGAATAAGCAATGTTATTAATAAAGCATAGGAAGGATTAGAATCCAGTCTATTTCCTCTTAGACTGGTTGAGTGCTAAGGGCTAATTTAAATGAAATAAAACAGGCAGTAAAAACTTAAATGTTACAGACAATTCTAACTCCTAAATATAGAAATGGAGGGGATTTGTTGAGTGAAATATTTGCTTTTCAGAACAGAACTCTACTTTTAGGACCCAGAAAAACATGACCACTTAAAGAAAATAATGTGAGATAAAAATAAGTGATACCTCTGCTTACAGAAATGATTGCTTTACCCTTCATCTAAATAGTTATTTTCTATGCATCTGCCTTTCTTTTAAAAAAATATAGCAAAAACCTGATATTTTTCTCTGCAAATGGCAAAGGCAATTTTTTTTTGTAATTAGCTACCACTGGAGCATTAGGTCACATCCTGTTCAGAAGTCAGGGCCCTGAGCTGCGGTTAGAACTGAATCATAAGCTCCACTTCACTAACATTCTCCCTATTTTTATGTGGGATTTTTTTTTCTTGTTTTCATTTCCCCTTTTCTCTTGTTATTTCCTTCCCTAAGTCAAGCATGCAAGAGCTGTTACTTGATACTGGAAGAATATAGCCATGTGCCTATGCTATTTCTAATGCTGTGCTCAGCAGATGAGAATGTGGCATGTATTTGATAGGAGCAAGAGGGTGAGGCAATGAGAATCCCTCACCCTTTTCCAGCTTAAAGCCACATTCGATGCTGAATAAACTTGGTGTCATGACAAGTATGAGATGTTGATCCATCAGAAATAAAGTGGCTTAGTCATTAATTTTGACCACACTGGGAAGGTTATAAATTACATCATTATTTAGGCAAGGATATAAAAATTGGACTAAGAATTCGAATCTAGTATGGTCTAGCAGGTAGGGAACTGGCCTCCAGTTTTTGGCTCAGTCAATGACCCTAGGCAAAACATTTCACCTCTCTGTCCTTCTATTCTTCCATCCACCCTTTGTCTGCCTCATTTATTTATTCTGTCTGTACTGTGTATAAGTACTGTTTTTATGTATGTGTAGCACCTAGCACATTGGAGTCCTGATCTTAGGCAAGATTTCTAGTTGCTATTATAATCCAAAAAAACACCCACTTACTTTTTATTAGAATTTGTATGAGGAAGGTCAGCGTTCACATAGTTCTACCCATATGAGGAGAAAGTGAGACATTAAAAATGCAGGCAATTTTGCTGCACTATAGGAGCAAGACACAAAGAGCTCTCCAAACAAGCACACCCATAGCACAGCAGAATCTCAGCTCCTCAGGGCTAACTACATGTGGGGCCACAAGCCCAGAAAGACAAGAAGCCACAGTTTTAAAGGGTTAAAACAGTTTATAAGCAAGTTCAGGCTGTCAAGACGACAAGTATGCATGGTTCATTATTAGTTTATTGGCAAAACGTTATCATTTTGTACAACTTTCGAGAACTTAAGATAGGCACATTTCAGATCGATACATTTGTTCATAACATATCACTGGCTGTAGCGGGCATATAATTCCCTCTTCATCTACTACCAAGAAAACCTTTTTCTTTTAGGCTTTTCAAAACTAATAACTTAATTAAACAATAATAACCAAGGGGTTCATGCACTCCTGGCAATTAATGGCTGGTTGGAGGAGTTGAGAGCCCAAGGTAAGGCCAAGGGCCCTTAACCCATTCACTAATTGCAACAAATGCCTGACCCAGAGTTTATTATTTCTATTATAAACCATGAAAACATAGAAATAGAAGTAATTTTTATATACACTGAAATATTTCCTCTGGTACAGGTCCCCTTTAACTCTTACATATAGCATTTAAAACTGGTATAACTCCACTGACTTCCTCAGCGTTACTCACCTCTGATTTGCATAGTAAGAATAGAATCAAGCATATTAAAGCCCAATTCATTTTTACTCTGGATTTCATGTTTACTCTGAAATATGCATAAGTGAAAAGAGGGTTTAAAGGCTACCCTTTGGCCTGGGGTAAATGACCTCCCAAGAGGCAGGTCAGTGGTGAACTGGAATTATGTGTAGCGTCTGTCTGAGCCCCTGTGTCCGCATATTAGAACCCAGGTATACTACTGGCATAACCAGGTCCTGGGTCTTTTCTGTGCAGTTAAAGCCAGGAGCAGGAAGGCAAGATATCATTGGCAATATTCCACTTAGATATACTCCATTTATAACAATTTGAAGTCAAAGGTAGTAAACTGGCTAGAACTGGGCGGCATCTTTCCCCCCCACCCCAAATGGAAGGCACTTTAACAAATAACCACATGAGTTAACTCTACAGGTTACAGCTTCTGTGAGTCTATCAAGACCTAAAGGAAACATTCAGAACAATATAGAAATAAAAGGGGAAAACTCTTAAGTATTCTGTCTTTTAATAAAGTATGGAATTTATCTAAAAAAAAAAAGTAAGTAAAATGACAGGTTTTTTTAATTGGAAATTGAATTATAGTTGATAAATCTGCTAAGAAAATGAAGGAAGTAGATCAGTCTAGAATTTACTCTTATTGCTTATATTTAATGCTGAGGCCTCTAGGATAATAGGCATGTATTTCTTTACCAGAAAACATTGAAATAATCCAACTTTCTTTATAATAATAGTGTGATTGAATAGGAATGCTTTTTAAACTCTAATCTAAATTTACTGGTGATACTTCCTGCTGTCCACTCCCAAACTGGGATCCATACAAAAATCAGCATCCAAGTTTGTTCCAGTTGAAGTACATACATTTCATCTTTAAGTTCAGCAAGACTAGGACCTTTTGGTACATTTTTTGGTATGGCTCTGGTAATTTAGGGGAAGAGATTGTTTGAATTCTAAAAGTATTTTTCAAAGGTGTTAAAAATAATTATATGAACAGAGCCTGCAGGCTAGTATTTAACTTTTGTGGTTAAAATCTATTGGCTGTTATGAGACTAGTCAGTTTCTTCTAGCTAGCTATGTATGCAAAGGTATTCTTATCCCATAATTCATTTTTACAGTGGTTTATTTTGTGGTTGAGCTTAGTCAGCTTCTAAGACTGAAGGAGACTTTTTGTGCAGTTGACCCTTCTTTGGCCTTTCTCTTTAAAATACTGGAAAAAAAATAAGCAGGATGCCAGATTGCTCCAAATCAGCAGAATACATATATAGACTTTTTAAGGATTAAATGTAAAACAAAACTAGAATGAATGTAATGTTAAGGTACAAGATCAAGCACTCTAATATCAGGAAATTCCAGAAGTTATTCTGGAAACATCAAACTAATCCATGTTGCATACTAGCTATGTTTTATGGTATTCATTTATAAGTGCAATAGGGTAATTCATAAATATTTACATTAACAAGGAAAGAAAAATAGAAGAAACTTCACAAATAGAACATGACCAAAATAACATTCCTGGCTCAAACTGAAAATTTATATTTTCTTGAATTTTGATTGCTTAATCTCACATTAGAGTGATGTTTAATTTAGAATAACTCTTTTCTTTTCAAATACATTTCCTACATTGTTTTAAGTCCTATCTAAAAAGATGTGCTTTGTCTCTTACAAACTAGAAATATTTGGTTTGCATTCAAAGAACAATGAAACAAAGGTGAAAGGATTACATCCAAAGTCTTAGAAGGAATTCACCTTCAGATAAAACAAGACTTCAAAAAGTTCAAGTAATAGAAGTGATATACATATGCATTAGGTGAATTTACTTTAATCTATAATTAAACTAAGGGCTAAGCTACCGTATGTTGCTTTAACTGCACCCAAAAAATGGATACCCCTTATGAACTAATTAGTTTGTAAGGTACAATTCTCCCCAGTCTTCTGCCTAGCTTCAGATTAATACAGTTAAATAAATGAACAGAAAGAGATAGGTAATAGACTTAACTGAACACATCTGAATTTAAAATATTTCACTAAAATACTTTGTCAAACATTTTTCTCCAGAAAATGTGTATTTTTGTCAAAATTACAATATAGGATTTCAGTAAAAAAACTATTTTTTAAATCGGAATTTTTTTTCAAAATCATAAATCTTCATGGCCAAAAGGCTTCCTAATAAAAATCATTTTCATTTTTTAATCATCTCTCACGTTTACAGGCATTTCTTTTTGGTTCAGCATTGAAGTTAGTGCTTTTGAATATGGTTTTGAATCATCTTTACACGAAACCTGACTAGTCTTTTTACCCTTTTATGAACTTTTACTCAAAAAAATGCTAAACATAATTTTACTTTTTCAATATCACATTCAAATACACTTTCTCCATAGTACCCAAAGAAAATGCTAACTAAAATAACAGACACTTTTCACTGAAAAATTATACATTATGTATAAAATGTACAAGTGATGAAAACAACAAAATATTTTGAGATTGCCACAGCTACTCAAGGATGTGAAATACATGTGTTTTTTGGAGGGTCGAGAGGGTTATTTTTCAAGGTCAAAATATTGAGTGCTAACAAGTTTAACACTAAATGCATGGGTTTTTGGTTTTGTATGTTTGGGGAGGGGTTTACTGCCTTTGCAAACTTTCTTTTGTTTTTTTCCCTTCCATATCTGTGATTATGGTGCCTTTCTCTGAGACCTTATCTTGTATTGGAAAAGAAAATAAACCAGATAAATAAAGCTCTAGGTGCCTCACAGTAAGTCAGCTGCTTGTTTTGTTTGGCTTGCAAAACAGATGCAAATCTCAACCCTTCTTTTGCAATAGAGATACTTATACTGCAAACAGTACATTTTCATTCCATAGTGCGGCTTCCCACTGCCACCACAAACTGTGGCATTTTATCTGTCAATGATGGTCTCTTGGACTGTAATTACAGTATGTAGTTGTGTTTTTCTTTTTCACTGCCAGTGTTGTTATACTCTATTGGTTTGTGGTTTCCCAAGTGAAACTTTAGCTACCTACTGATTAAAAGTTGCACATTTTAATGAAGTACAACTATCACACATAGTTTACATTTCCAGGATTAAAAGATATTACAGCATTTGTTTAAAAAACATCAATGTACTTGCACAGTGTCCTTACTTTCTTCTCCATCAGCAAGATGTTAGTGGTGACGAAATATAAGAGCTACCTTCCAAAAGTGGATGTGTAAGGCCTATAATTTTCAAGACATTGCATGCTACTTTCACGTCAGAACAGTGACTTTCATGCATAGAGAATAAGGTTGGTCTTGTGGTTAAACCACGGGACTAGATTCTAGTACTCACGGTTCAACTCTCAGCTCTGCTACAGATACTCTCTGTGCCTCTGGACAAGACACCTAAACTCTCTATGCCTCAGTTCTCACCCATAGAAAGCTAGAATAATTTAAGACTCATCTATCAGTCGTATGTATTAAATGGACAGCATTTTGGTAAAGGCTCATTCTGACTTTTTGGATGTACAGATCAAGGATGAGATGGAGTCCATTGAGCTATGAAGTAGATACTACTGCAGTACAAATAATAATATAAAAATGCAACTTAATTTGTTAACTACTCGGGGCTGAATTAGCCTAAAAGTTGTGTATGAGTAAGTACAAACAGTCAAAAAGCCCAAAGCAGAATCAGTTCAATCTAGGCAGGTTCCTTTAAGCTATGTAGGTTGAACTGATAACAAACTGAACTGATTTTCAGTTTTCCAATTGATAAGGCAGGAGAAGGCCAACTCTTCAGTAGGTAGAGGGTGCTAAAGCACATATCCCAGCCTGCTGGCCATTGCCAGTCCAGCCAAGCCTCCCCCATGGGCTCCCCAGTACATGCTTCCAACCACCTGCTGCCCCCCCAAGGGGGCTGGCCAACCTTGGGGGAGTCTCCCACTCAGGGGGTTCCCAGCCCAGGCAGCCCTGGGGAGCTGAGGGGGATTCCCCACCTCCCTTCCCCTTCCCAGCTGCTGATTGCTTCCGCTGCTGCCACAGGAGGGAGGGAGAAGTCCTCCTGGCCTGGTGCCTGCCCACGCAGTCCAGCATGGGGGCATCAGGGAGCCCATGCCTTGGGGTGCTTCCCCCCACAACAGCCTAGGGTCCCCCAGCCTGGGGCATCCCCAGGGAGCTGAGGGGAATTTTCCCCCTCCCAAACCTCAGGGCTGCTTGTCTTAGCTGCTGTGACTCCCAGTGTTGGGTCCGTCTAAGTGATGTTAAATGAATTTAAAAACCTCAGATGAGGCAGAACAGTTCTGCTAAATATGCAGAATTGTTGTTTTCAACCTTTTTAGACTCAAGGCATGCCTAGTTAGATTCAAGGCACTCTTGGAAAATGCCAGGTCTTAGGTTTTCGCTTTTTTTTTTTTATTATGGAAAAACAAAATAATAAAGCAATTTTTCTGTTTCCAAGATACTTGAAAGACCACAACAAACTAGAATGGTTATAGCACTATGGATTCCTATTTGAAATCTCTAGGTTTATCCTATGAACCATGTTCAAGTATTTTTACATTTAACAGTGATAAAATTGTGTGGCACTCTTAAAAGGATCTCATGGTACCTTATAGGATTATGACACGCTGGTTGAGAATCACTAATGTAGACATTATAGCAAACCTATTTGAAATTATGAATGTAGAAACTGATTGCATTTTGACCTAATTTAAAACTCATTCTAGGCTCATGCTCTGACAGTTTGGCCCCAAAGTAATATAAGTCTGCATGTGGCATAGGAGACTGTAAATAAAATTAAACCTACAAAAGCTCATAACATTTCCCATTGATACATATCATAGCTACTTTTAATGGCTAAAATGACTCTAGCCCCTTAGGAGGAGGAAGAGCCCAAAGCATAACTGAGGCAACATTCCATAGGGACAGACTAATACAATATCTCAGAATACTCAGGTTACAGACCCATCACACGTTTATTCTGGAGTAATTTGACTTTACTCTTGGGTAAAAGTGGAGTGGATGCATGACATGCAACCTTATACCAATATAAGTCATTCCATCCTGACATGAAGTTACCCTTCAAAAAGTGAGTGTGTAAATTATATTAGTATACCACTCATGACTCCATTCCCCTAATTACTATCTTTTCTTGCATTACATGTCACCAAATAAAATGTGTTTTTGGAACAGAGTATAGGAAAAATAATATTTTTCTAGAATCATAGCCTAGAGCTTGCTTTTTCCTGGTTGGGCTGTCCTGCAAGATAGCCACCAGCTTCCCTCTAAAATAGCAAGCAGAAAGAATGAAGTTTTAACCCATTCACAGATGCTCCCAAATTGGCAACAGTTGGCTGAGCAGCCAAAGATTGCTGCCAATTTGAGTGCTGCTTTGAAAAGGTTAGGACTAGATTGCACCCCCTGAGAACAAGCTTCTATTCCTCCATGCTCCTGTTCCAGTGAACAAAAATTAGGGTCCCCAACTGAGACATGAACCCCAATTTTGGAGGGCTGATTTGGGGGAGAGGGAAGAGGGGAGAAGGGGAAAACGTATGTGACAAGTAAATACAGTAATATCAGGTCCAATACAGTAAATCAAGTCCAAGCCACCAGTAGTCAGGAGCTGTAAGAGTTCCTACTGAAGATAAAGTGGGGAGATGGTTGTGTGTCCACTTCTTACCACAGAGTAAATTTACTCCTCAGTAAAATCCGGAGTAGTTATCCCATAATAATCATGTTGTATATCCACACCCTAAGAGAATTATATCATAGAACTACAAAAGCTAGCAGTGGAGATAAACCAAGTCATCTACAGCCAGATCCAGATGGCTAGGAAACCCACCTAAATCATGGTGGAAGTCCACAGTGAAGTGGCACTTTTAAAAGATTAAAAGCTCTTTTTTGCCATGACTCCCCTGTTTCCCCCCCAACCACTGTGTGACCGAGAGGTATAAATCGAGGCATTAATTGCCTCTTGGCCACTCAGTACCTGGAAGGGTGAACAGTGAAAAGAGCAAGATTAAAGATGCTGCTGTGCCATGAACATCCACTGCAATTTAGGTAGGCACCTACAAAAGCTATTTGTAGGAACTTAAACAGGATATAGGTAGAATTTAGGCATTTCAGTCACAAAAAGCAATCCAGTTCATCCCACTCTAGCTCATACAAAACTTTTGTCGCATATAATCATCAGGGATCCTGGTTTTCCCCGTTTAAAAGCTGCAAATTCTCTGATCAGAATCCCTCACTCACTACCCACAGTCCTCTGCCTTCCCCCACCCTGCCAGAGGGGCCCTCAGCTGTCAGGGCTATGGGGCCAGGGACTCAGGTCTACAACCCCTCTCCCCCTGCAGCAGTGCCTGAGCCCTGGCTGCCACCCATGGGAGGCAGCAACTGCTGCAGCAGAGCAGAGCATGAAGCCCAGGTCCCCCTTCCCCACACAGGCAGCACAGCCAGAGCCCGTGGGGGGACAGATATGGGCTGGCCCCTGTGGGCTTGGGGCTCCCCACCCTACTTCCCTCTCCCAGGGACCTCTGCAGCCCAGTGGGTGAGACCCAGTATGGCAAGGCAGAGTGGGGCAGTTCCAAGCTCAATGCCACCAGCAAAAGCCCTGTACTACCATGGTGATGCAGCTGTGCCTCCCACTACTGCCAGGCAGGCAGGGGGTGCCTCAGCATGAGGCTCACAATGGGTGGCACCGAGCTTTCCCATGTGGCTCCTATCTGCCTGGCCATGCTGGGTCCTGCCTTCTGGGCTGTGGAGGCCCTGGGAGGAGGGCAGTAGGGTGGGGAGCCCTGAGCCTGCACCTGGGGGCCCAGTCTTTCCCCTGTACTACACACAGATCTGGGGGCCACATGCCCCCCGCCCTGCCCCTGGAGCGTTTGCAGTGCTGGGGAGCCAGACCTCCCTCCACCCCCTGGACAAGATGCCCAAAACTCCAGCCCACTCCCTGCCCAGGTCCTGCAGCTGCACATTCCAGCCCGTGGGCCCAAGCTCCACACACCACCCATCCCTGTCTTACTCCATCTCTCTCTCATTAAAGATTGCCCTCCTCAGCCCCTTGCAGGCTGAAACTGCCAGCCTGCAAGGTGAAACCCACCATTCTCTATGTTTCTGTCCTTTAAGTGAGAAAATCCAGGTTTTACTGCATTTTTCAATGACTAACAGAAAACCCAAATCCCTGATAATCGTTAAACACATCTGTGTTAGCCTGAAAAGCTCCCTGGACATCTCTGTTTAGGTTGTGCTCAAACGTGATCCACATCAAGTTTCAACACAGTCCCAATGGTAGCACTAAGTCTCCAGTCTGTCTGTGTCCACAGAGCACACCAAATGTTAGGTTGATACCAGCAGCCTAACTGCAGCACCACACCTCACTTTGGAATGGGGTCCAGGGTGGTGGTACACACCATCAACACAATGCCTTATTGGTCAGGGGACTCGCTGAGAGTGGGAGACCTGTATTTATGCCTTCCTTGGCCTGAGGGGGCTCAAGGCACCTACAGTGCCCATTGCTCAGGACTCAAGAAAGCCTCAACTACCAGTGTATTGACCTAACTTCCAGGAGGGCACCTTCCCCAATCCCCCTCCGCCCTCCTTTGAAAGCTGGGTCACTAGCCAGTCAAGGTTCATGGAGTCAAAAATTCACAGCATCACATACAGATAAACCTGAAGGCAAGAATTCTGATTATATATAGGTCCATATTAATTTAATACCCCATTGTAAGATTGTTACCATCTTTTAAAAACAAGACATTGAGATATGCTTTGTGGGTCTTATATTACACATGCTATATGGTCCAACTGACTGGACTGAAAATCTAGCTTGTGCCGGTTTAATACTTTAAATGACATCTGCTCTGCCGACATAGTGTCTAGCACTTGAGGTTTGACACCTCGAGCCGGTCACTCTCCATGGAACTCTGGTGCCTGCTGGTGTCACAGCTGCTAGCAGCATGAGTAAGGCCAGTGCTCTTGTGGGTTATGTAAAATGAAAAGTAGCACCGAGGGGAGACAGAGGTTTCTGGCTGGACAAAGACTTTCCCTGAGCATGGAACAGCTGATCTCATGGCTGCTGATTGAAAAACGGATGTGAACTGGCAGTTACGCTTGCTTAAGAGACAAGTGAAGCCAAAAGTCTGTTGTACGTGAATACTAGTCAGGATCATAGCTGACCTCCTTGTATTAAGAATAGTTTTCTTTAGGCAGGGGACAGAAGGGAGTAGGAGGCCAGGAGAAAGCAAATATGTTCCAGATTAGATTTTTTAAAAGACATCTAATGAAACCGAATGCCCAATTTCTCACTAAAATGAAATGAAAATGGTGATTCATAAACCCTCAGCCATTTCAGAAAATCTCAGCTTCTGTTTTTTGAAGGTTCCAAAGCTTCTAAATAGTATAACAGGTATAAATGATAACTTCACAATGGGTGCTACTAAATAAATTTAAGGATTATATTTCAGAGTAAATTTTTATTTTCATTTCTAGCCTTGACCTTGTTACACAGGTAAATTTACAGATCTATTTTTCATTTCATGTCTCACTGCCTTAGGATAAATATAATGGTTTTTACTATGGATCAATTATAATTTATTTCATCTCAAAATATTAAAATGAGCATAATAAAGATAGAAATAACAGAAAGGCTTTTCTGAGACCAGAACTGACACCCCTAAATGCAGACAATTTTAAAGAGATCTGTCTGGAAAATAAATAGTTCTGCTTTGTCTCAGCACAGTCAAAAGGGATGATTCATATTTAATATATTCACTTTTTCACATACAAATTCTTTTGTACTTGGCTCACAATAAGGTTCCCCAAATCCTCTTCTCCAACCCTCTCTCTCTTTAAGTAAAACTTTTCTTTAAACCATTGGGAATTTTTACAGTGACACTTTGGTCATTCAGATTTCAACACCTATCACCAAAAGGACTCTTATTTTCATGTTGTAAACTAAAAAGGATGAGGAGACAAATATATCTGGCAGGCATTGTCACTACAGTAAACATTCTTATGGTTACTAGGCACTAAAAATGGACATAATATAGGATATTTATGCCCAACTTCACCAACCTTCATTTTTAAGACTGGAAATTGTGGTAAACTAGGGCCTTAGGGAAAAATTAAACACATTCTAAGCGAAAACAGAATTTGGCCCTTCAACACAAATAGACATGCCCCAAATATTTTTGAAATGCAAATGTCTGGCAAGAAATAGGGAGTACAATATGACCCTCAGGGACCAGTTTAAAGGAAAGATATCAACACTGAGATACGATATAAATGTAACACTTATAAACTTGATTTTCTTGTACCCTCAAGAACGTAATATACCAGAAACCTGATCCATGAGGACCAATCGAGGTTGAACTCCTAAGGAATGCCTTTCATACTAGTCATAGCTTCAGATGGGCAGGCTTGTTTACAGTCTGGAGTCACTCCAGTATTCTCATCTTTTAAAACTGAACAACAGCAGGGCTCGAATAATTTATTTCTTCCCTCCCCCACCAAAAATTTCATTTCTAAAACTTAAATAAAACATTCATATAATTAATCAACATAAAGATAAAAGTGAAAATTCTGCTTTGTTTTTTGCCGTCTGGTTTTGCCTAATATTCTCTTTGACAACCATTAATAGCACCTGAAGTAAGCAGAAGCCAGAATCAGAAGGTGATAGCAGGCAATATAAGTGCCTAGATAAATAGCTTTAAAAATATTGTTTTACTATGAAAGTGACTTTAATAAGCACTACTTATTTAGCAATTGTAAGTTTAAAAAATAACTTTTATTCTCCCCTAGTGTGTATTAGGTGTGTGTTTCATAAAGAAGGTATAGCTTTGTGTGCAAATAGCTTCTTTATATAAAGCACCTTGTACTGGCACTAGGAATATATAACATTGCTCACACTTCACAAAGAGTAGTTTCAATAAAGCTCGTTACACAGTGCAAAATATTCCTGAGTCCAGCTTTTAACTGCAGTCAGGATTTTAATGGTATATCAGGACAGGAGTATTCATTGATCCTTGTTGTGTGTCATCCTGCTTTTTCTGTTTTGATACTTTTTTTGTTTTGTGTGAACATGCTTATCGAGTAACGTAGACATAAGTAAGCTTACTATTTTGCTTCTATGTTGCAGGCCTGTTTGTTCTGACATTTATGCATTTAAACATGAGAGAAAATGATATCATAAACTGGACTGTGACACCACTAAAATAATCAGATGATTAAGGGAGTGGAGTAATTTTAAAAAGTAGCTCTTTCCTTCTTAAAATGCTAAAATACCATATTTACTTACCAACTACCTGATGCATAGCAGCCCAGCCTCTGGCTTTTTTAATTTCATTCCATCCAAGAAGAACACCCACCAACTGCAGATGCTTCCTCAGCCTGACAAAGGGTTTTTGAACCCAAAAGCTTGCTTAATAATTGTTTTCCAACTATTTAAGTTGGTCTAATAAAAGATATCAGATTCACTCAAAGAACCTTGTCTGTTTATATTTACTTGCACATACTTATTACTTGCATTATTTATCTTTCTCCCAGGAATCAGTGGCCTCCAAGTTGGGCTTCATGTTTTAAGACGGTTAGCTGATTGCTCCCTGGAACAGAAGCACCCTGCTTTGATTCTTCTTCCGCAGTGCAGCAGCTGCAGCATTACTATTCAGGCAGTTGAGGGTCATTTGGCTTAATCGCTGATTGTTCTTTACTCCACAGGTGTTCACACATGTCTCTCCCTTCTAATTATCTTGATGTTCTTCTAAATTAAGATAACCTTGAAGGAATTTTGCTGCCTGCTAGCTGCAACTGTTTTTTTGTTAAAATATATACCTATATACCCATTATATGATTTGCTCCCATACTCCTGTTATATTTGCACCAATTTCCCACGCACAGTCCGCATTTCTTTCCCAGTTACATTTACACTGCCTTTTTATTCCTAGTCTTGGTCACTGGCTTTTTGTCCCTTCATTAATATCACTGTCACTGTCACTGGTGCTTCCACTGCTGCTGTTGTCTTTGCTGTTCTTGTCACTGTCACTTGACCCAGTCGTCTTATTTTCTTCTTCTGTGTTGCTGTTTTCTTCCCTGAGAGGAGGGGGGGTCTTTGAGAAACGTAAGCCAGTGCTCTCTCTGCCAGGCAATGTTGGCCACCCCTTTTCCATCCTCTCCTATCATTTTCCAGTAGTAAGACTACAGCTCACTCAGTACCATTTTGACACAGTCCACTACCTTGAGTTCCATGTGCCTGTACATCAGGAGCTTCCTGGACTTCTACAGGGCACTCCTGATGCAGGACAAGCAGTGATCAGAGCGGACTGTCCAGGACCCCTGGTATTTAGTTAGGTCCCTGTACTGCACCACTTCTCTCATCATCAGTCATACCCCTGTCACCTCCCTGTGGAGCCAGTTTACCTCTTTCAGAACCAACTTGGCATGTGGGAAGAACCACAGGAAGGGGTCAATGGTCTCTGCTCTGCCTTGGTAGATTTCTCTGGGACAGTTGTGCTGACCTCTCTGCCCCTCTCTTTGCCTTAGCGCTTGGACTGGGAGGGCTCAGTGGGCTATTTGCCAATTCAGGTCTCTGTGGTCATTCTGTAAGCCACTGTGGAAGATCTGCTCCTGTATGGCCTGGCAGCTGTTGCTGGGGAGGAGCTCCACGGTCAGTCTCTGGCTCTGACTACCTCCTGCATCTTGCTGTGGTTGGACATGGTCACAGGACCTTCTTTCTGTAGCTCATATTTGCTTCAGAACTCATCTAGGACTTTGGTCTCCCATTGAGCAGTGTATAAACTTGCCACTGCCTCAGGAGATGACCTGCAAAATACCTGATGAAGCAGGTTTTTTTGGTCTTTGCGCAGTCGCTAGATTGCAAATCTGGTTCCTGTACCTTGCCCAGAGGAACAGGAGGATGTCTGGCATTCCCCTGCCCCTGGACCGCTTTGTCTTGTAAAGGGTCTTCCTTGCCACCTTCTCCCATCTGGATCCCCTGCAACTGGTCAACCAGAAGTGATGCATTTGACCTTTTTTGAAACTGCTGTAAGTTTTACCACAGGTACTCCATAACTAAACTTTTAAGCAGCACTTTAGCACCTACTTAGAGGGCCTTGTTACACTGTAAGTGGTGTGGTAGGTTCTCATCATGTTTGCTCATTATGAGCCATGTGCTTTATAGTCATGCTCAGTGTTGGCTGCATTTAATCATTCCTTAGTTGGTTCCCATTACTGAGCACATGTTGTTTTTAGCAGTGGTTCAAAGATCGGCAAAGTATTTAATGTGGTTTCTTTGTATGAGAATGCAAAACAAGGGACTTTTCTCTCCATATTGATTGGGAGGAAAAAACCTTGTATTATATTCAGGTAAATACAATAATAGTCATCCCATTTTATAGATATGGAGCTGAATGAAGGCTAAATTAAAGTCCAAAGCATTCACTATTTTGGGGTCCTAACTTGCCTGTGCCTGTGGCTTGATACTCACTGGGACTTAAAGTTTCATAAAATGCTGTGTTCATAGCACAGCTTTACATGACATTTGCTCAGCACTCCTGATTATAAGACCCCAGATGTCTCAAGAAAATGAATATACAGTAACCACCTGTGAAAGCTGGGGCTAGGTCATTTGCCTAGAATCAAGCTAGAGGTCTGTGGTATAGGCAGGAAGATAATTCAGTTCCCCCAAGGCAACACTCAGTTGCCTTCAGCATGAGGCCTTTCTTTCTTTTTCCTAAAGTCTCTGTACACTTTCCAATTTCTCCCAACAACAGCTTAATTAGTGACATAACCCCGATCCATTCCCTGAGTACCAACCATTCTGTGCACTGAAGAAGACAAACAAAGGTCTTACCAAAAAAGTGTGTGATCGTATCATTAGAGATTGCATCATAATGCATACATAGAAAGGAACTAAAGGCTGCACAGAAACTTTTAATTTTGGCTTTTCCTAATTTAACTTAAATCTTTAAATTTAGTCTTGTTTGGTGGGGGAGGGGTGCATAATTCCCTAATTTTTTTTTAAGAGTGTAAAGTGAAAAAACCCCCCAGAAATGCCATTGTGTGGCATCCTATCAACTTCTCCATGGTTCACTGGCAAAGTTGCACAGACTTCTTCCAGTTGAGCAAACAGAGTAATTAATATCAGTTAGAGATTGTCATCCTCTGTCTGGGGCAGCCACCTAGAGGGAGAGATGAGGCACAGAGCTTGTGAGTTTCGCAAACATGTGCTGACAGCAGAAAAAATGTGAGACTAAGTAATTCTGCATCCTATTCAAGGTGCTGAGGGGAGTTTACACCAAGAGGTAAATACCCTTCTGCCCTGCAAGCTAAGCCCTCTGTCCTTGTAGACTCCATGCTATCCACATCAGAGTCCCTATTTCCTTCTAAGGCCACCTTTGTTTCCTCATCCTACACCACTCTAGGCCAGCCTGAAAATTTGCACAGAAATTCAGTTTGAGACAGACACCAGGCAGGAAAAAAATTCAGCTCAAAACTGTTACAACTTCAATGTTATAAGCAACCAAAACCAGTTTCTTATAAAAGAAAAGGCCAGATAGACTTAATAAGAGGTATTGTTACAACCACTCTCTGTAACCTGGTTGCACAACTGTATATACTTCTACAGATGGCACTACACTATCTATAGGCTAGATAACAGGAGAATCCCTATACATATCATTAGATAAACCATTATTCTTATATGATTGCTACCATATCTGGCAACTGCACAATTGTGATTGCTGCAGATGTGATACCAAGTATTCAGTGGCACACGTTTCATAGAAGTAAGGGGCTGGAAGGGACCTCACAAGAACATCAGGTCCTGTCACCCTGCTCTTAGTCAGGAAAGAAAAGACTGCTGGGGTCAAATGATCCCAGCAAGGTGCGTGTCCAGTCATCTTTTGAAGATCTCCAGGGCAGGTGATTGTACCACCTCTGGGGGGAGTTTGTTCCAGACTCTATGCATGCAAACCATAAAGAAGGTTTTCCTTATGTCCAATCTGAAGCAATGCTCCAGCAGTTCATATTCATTATTCCTTGTCTTCCCCTGGGGCACCCAAGTGATGTTGTGTAATGCTACAGTGCCCTGGCAAATTCTTGTGTTTTAACATTAGTTACAACCCACTTCCCAAACCTCTATGGGGATTGCCACTTTCAACAAGAATAACACTCCCCCAACTATTTCTGCATCCATTTCAGCAGTTACGTACAAACTGTCCCTTCTGCTGCAGGATCCTGAATGAATCAAATATTAAAAAAACCCAAAATGTAAAAACTTTTAGTAAGCTGACTGAGTTTGCTGACTGAGTTTGCTTTCGTACAGCTTTGAGTTTGCTGGTAAAGAAGTTCTAGATATAACAAGGAACAAAGGTCACAAACTAACAGCAGATTTAGGCTAGATAGCAGGAAAAACGTCTTCACAGTAAAGGTGGCCAAAATTTGGAATGGGCTTCCAAGGGAGGTGGTGCTCTCCCCTACCCTGGGGGTCTTTAAGAGAAGGCTGGACAGGCATCTGACTGGGGTCATCTGACCGCAGTACTCTTTCCTGTCTAGGCAGGAGGTCAGACTTGATGACCTGTTGAGGTCCCTTTCAACCCTAGCCTCTATGAATATAATCTAAGAAATTGCATGGACTTATATTTTTAAGGTGGAAGTTACCCTTGTGTGGAAAAGCATTATATGACTAATTTCAGGGTGATCTGAATACTTTATCACTCACACATTCATTATAAACTAGTCATTTTACATGCCAAGTACTTTCTAAACAAAAGTAAAGGATTCAGTGCCTTAAGCTTACAAACTGCAAGATTCATTGAGCTGATGAACTATGAACATTGTTAAAGGAATGTATGTTCTTTGATTAGTCTAAGTTCTTTAATTACTAAGAGAAATATATACTCCATTATGTGAAAATGTAAACAGTGCATAAAATGATAAATACATTTATTTTCCCTAAAGAAGAATACTCAGTTATGAAGGCAGAATGAAAGATAATTAAAAAATATAACTTTGCTATTTTAAGTCTATTTTAAAGACTGAGCAGTCTTCTTTGTTTACAAATAAAAATAAGAGTAAAGTATGAAAATGGCTACTACTGTTTTATTAAAAGTGAGTCACTGTCAAACTCTCCCAAAAGAGTGTGTGGGCAATGCGGGGCCTAGACACTATTGTGATCTGTGAAGATGCCTGTAACAACCAACATTTTACTAATGAGACCTCAGAAATGTCTTGATGATCTTCCCTAATTGCTCCTTATAATTGGAAAATGCTGCAGCCCAGTCTCGTCTCCATGAGTGGGCATTTCAAAAATGCTAATCTGAAAATTATGTGGATACCATTGTAATTAGAGTTTGTAGTCTCTATTCTTTGGTGGTGAAAATAATCTAATATTGAAATATTGATTATTAAACAGTTGACATTAAAACAGGACTAAGCAACAAGATTTCCTGAAAGATTATAATAAAAACAATTTGTCCTCTTCTTGGCAGAATTTTCAATGGGATTTAACATGTTGATATTTGCCAGTTAGAATGGTATTCCCTTTTTGTTATGTTGTGTGTGTTCAGTTTTGAAATTTTCACTGTTAGCACTGTCAAGATTTTCTAAATATTTCACCTGCTTCTTTCTAATGTATTGTGACAAAATATTTCTATCTCCCATGGGTAATCAAATGTCATCCATAGAAACAGATGACAAAATATAAAACATTCAATGCAAAATACAAAATAATTGTAAGGGGTCTTTGCACTTTATGCTCTGACTTGAATGCGTTTGCCTTTGTCACATCACACTAGCAGTGTCTCTAACAAGATCTTTGTGCCTAAGGGGAAACAGCTCTTCCACTCGGCATGTTCACTGTAGGGTCACTTTGGAAGATGCAGGCTTATCCCTTGAGATGTATTGAGCAAGCTCAATAGACTACTAGAAGAGAAGACTGAAGCAGTGATATAAGAATATTTACTGTAGCTGACTCCTTCACAGCTCCTCATGTCATTTTATCCATAGTATACCCCTGCAAGACCCAGCCACTTCCCAAGGCTTAGAAAGATTCAGGTTTTTACTTGACATAAACCTATACATTTGAAAACATTTTCACTTTGAACGGGTTCTTGATGCAAAACGAGTTATACCATTACTGTTTTTATTGTTAGGGTCCCTGAGGAGATTGTGACACATCATGGCTAGAAACTGGATCGAAAATGTACAAAAATATACATTTATTTCAAAAAAAATTTTTGAATAAGCCCAATAGAGAAATTCATGACAGATTTTTAATCAAGATATTTTGTGTCAGATCCAAAAGAGAACCGAGGTGATTAAAACAGGGATTAATTGAGGGATTTGCCACTTCCCAAATAAAACATTTGGAGGTTGCTTTCTTTAAGGGTACAAGAATGGCCTCATTGGAGAAGCTCCAATGAAAGAGCCTCTCTCTTTCCTCTAATTTCCACTGGGATACAGAAACTAGGCATCTATACCCTTAGGTATCTATAGTACCTAAGGGGCACAACCTGGTTGGCAGGCTCAGCACCTAACACACAGCAACAGGACTGGACTACCACAAAATGTAGTTGCAACTCTTTTTTCTTTTTAGATGCAGTTGCTGGAGGAGATGGTGACCCTCACTTTTTAATAACAGCCGCTGATTATAGCATTCACATAGAAACTGGGAGACCTGGGTTTCGCTCCCATCTCAGCCTAAGGGGATTCACACCTGAAACTCCTGTAGCATGTGGCCTACCCACCAAGCAACAAGCTGTTCCAGGTAGGGCCTCCACCCTTTCTGGTGAAGCTGGGCCATTGTGCAAAAGAAATGTAGAATTCTTGGGCCAGAAGAGTAGTAAGCAAGAAACAGCATGGTGTTGTAACATAGAGCTAAAGACATTCTTGTAAGAAACAAGTGTTTCATTTTAGTCTGGGTCCCAAATACAGGCATCTACCTGAAACCCCAGTTCACCCAGTGCATTCCAGAGAAGGGAAAAGAGTCCATGCACACCACTGTTACTAGGTTTTCCTGTCTGCTAACCCTGGGCAGCTCAGGATGTAGAGGGTTTTGTATCATCTAATTGTGCACTGTGTAGAGAGACTAAGTGCCTAACTGTGTGCTGGACTCCATTCCCATGGGCCAGGTATCTAAAAGCTAGATGTTGCAATGCTTAATTCAAAGGCACTCAACTCTTTAATTGGATCTAATCCTTTCCTTTTTTTCTGTTTACTGAGGGCTAGATTTTCATCCTGGCTAATTCTCCCTTGTGTCTCAACTAGGACTTAAAGCTACCCTAAACTGGCTTCTGAAGATTTGTCTGGTGCAGAAATATGCTGGCTTTTCTTTCTGACACCTGGTACATCATGTTCTTGCTGTCCCTTACAGGGACAGCACCATTTACAGGGACCTCTGCTCCCATTATGCCAGAAGGTAAAGTGGCCACTGCTTGCCTCTATGCCTGGGGGAGCAGAAAGCTACCTGTCCTCCATACCAAGGTTGTCGGAGTGGAGCCCTATACATGCACAAATAAACTAAAGGTCAGTCACAGTTTGTAATTATTGGTAATCACAAATTTGTTCAGTTTTTCATCTACAGTTTAGCCACACACCACTTTCCTGTATTACAAGTCAGGATATATTGTTTCTCTTCCTGGAATGGACATTTTTGTAACTACTCAACAGAGGCAATTATTTCTTTCAGGTATGCAATTTCAATTCCATGGTGCAAACTTACAAGCTGTCTGGTGAATATTGGAGCACACAATTTTAAAGCTTGGAAAAATTATAACTGTTAGGAAATACAGTTCTATAATGGGAAATGTCAGGCAATTTTAATGATAGGTGTCACTACCTGCACATCCTAAAATACCATTGTGCATCTCTACTTTTCTCCTCCTTGAATGACAGTGCACATAGGCAAGAAGGACAACCTGGAGAACCACATCATAAGTACATCACAAGTATTCATACAAGTATAGCTTATTTACGAGAATATTCCCCCAGAGAGCGGGAAAGGGGTGTGAACACAGTCAAAGCAAACTCATTTAAAATTCAAATCAATACTCCTAGAAAATCTTTACAGAGTTTTTTCAGCTTTATTTTTAATTCTTTGGGGGAACAAAAGAACTTTGAGCTAGAATTTAACACTTCATCTCTGCTGTAATCTCTTCCATCAAAAATGTGTTAATTTGGAGAAATAAAATGGAGGAAAAATAGATAATTTATGAACATTCATTGTCTAATATATAGGCTTATAACATTGCAAAACAGCCATTGTTAAATATGTTTTACATTTGAACTGCAATAAAACTTAAGGGAAAAATTGGCACGTCTGGATTTAATTAAATGTTTTGTCTCTCCAAGGGAGCATATTCCATGTGGAGAAGGTTATTGAAAACTGTTTGCTGAATACTGAAGCATTCAGTTTTAAAGCCTGACAAAGTTGTAAGCAACTGATAATGGGCCTTATAACAGAAAATGTCAGGCAACCTGATCTTGTAGATGTCACAACCTACATGGCTTAAACTTTTTCCCCGCATCTGGGGAAAAAAAAAAAAAGTAAAACCTCTCCCAAAGATGGCCAGAGTACAAACCATATCCCCTGTCTGTTGTTCTTTTCAAGAAGAACAAAGATTCTTAATTTTCAACACATTTTAATACAAAAACACTTGAAGAAATGACTGCCAACCCATGTGTTAAACGTGCAAAGTTGGGAACTTAACTGAGCAACAAGATGGTGCCCAAAACAAACTGATGGATCCAAAAGGGTAAAAATTGTGGTATCTGTCCTCCATCCCTTCACTGGGAGCCACCTCTCGGTCACTGGTTCCAGAACATACCACATAGCCTCCCCCTGGCCCACCTACCTTCAGGAGAGCCAGAGAAACCTCTAAAGAGTTTCTCCTTATTGATCTGGGACACCAGATTACCCTTAATCTTCTCTAGGTTCCTCAATATATTCACTTAAACCTACATAAAGGATGTCTGTACTCCATCCATCTGCAACAGAAGCAATCTATGTGCCACTGATTTTGGGATGAGCTGGTTTCATAGACTTTTACAGTTGGAAGGGACCTCAGCAGATCATCGAGTCTGACCCCCTGCCCTGGGCAGGGAAGGGCCCTAGGGTCAGATGATCCCAGCCAGATGTTTGTCCAATCTCCTCTTAAAGACCCCCAGATAGGGGTAGGGGAGAGCACCACCTCCCTTGGGAGCCCATTCCAGATTCTGGTCACCCTTGCCATAAAGAAGTTCTTCCTGATGTTCAGTCTGAATCTGTTCTCTCTCAGGATTTGAAATAGACCCATTTTTCAAAAAACCTTAACCAAATTTGTATCCTGCATCTTAAATGAGCTGTTTAGAGAAGTGTTGCATGTACAGAAAGCCAAGCTTTTGGAAAATGAAAAATTCTATCATCTTTTTGGCTATATTGTTCATTAAAATATTGCTAAAAAATATCATTAATATTTTCTGAAAATGTTGATAGAAGTAGCATTTTTTTGTGGTTTGCTGTTTTCAGCAGAAAGGCCAAGCCTTCATTATTGGAGCCAGTATGGGGAATACTATATTAATTATACTTCCTTACAGTTCTTTTTTTTCCAGTGATGCCCAGGCAGTGCCAATATGCATCTTAATTTCTGGGTATCCCACCTATTGCTTTCTACTGTTTGCTCCGTGAAAAGTGTTGGTGTCTTTTCTTGCAATGCCTGTTTTCTGCACATTGTTTCCTTTCATTCACAGCCTGTACATCCTGCTATGCAATAATTTCATCCATAGTTTTGTGGTTTTCCTCTTTGCTCATGCCGTGCATTAACTTTGTTGCCTGTTCCTCCAAACGGTAGGTTCTGCATGACTTTTTCCAGTTAACTTCAAATCACTCAGAAAGCATTCATATATCTTCACACTGGCCCTGCAGCCTACTACCATCATACATCTTTCTAAGAATGGGATTTCTTAAATGCACTAATTGCACATGGCAGAAAGTTTTGAAATAATCAAAAATATCTAAACCCTTCAGCATAACCACAATGCCATTTTCCATGAAGTTCCCCTTGTGTCTGCAGCTCTTACCACTTGTGCATAGCAAAATCTTTGGCCAGTGAAGAAAATGGGAGGGCACCTTTGGGTTGCCAGGATTAGGCAAAGCAACTGTTTTACCTCTTTTCTTTTTTCTCCCTATTAGCTGGGCAGCACAGTATTATGAAAAGATGCTGTTGTAATTTGCTGTCAGTAGAGGCCATTGGCCTATCAGTATGCCTATGAAACCAGGACAACATTGAAAAGGACTGTAACTCAGAGGTGTATGTGAGACAGAACTTTCTGGTCCTATTTCCTGATGCAGTTTATGTCCCATCCCTGGGTCATGGCTGTGAATAAAGTTGTATCCTAGCCCAAAGTGCTAATCTGTAGCCTGACATTGAGAAACCAATCATGTATCTCTGCCTTAAAACAAAGGGTAACCTTTGGCCTTCTACAGTCATCTCCCAGGTCCTTTGGCATTAGCTTAGCAGTAACATAAAGCTACTTGTATATCTTATACCTTCTCTTGTCCTTCATTTTCTCCTTCTAAAAAAGAATGTGTTTATTGCCCCTTGGCACTCCAAATAATGGCTTTGTTTCAGTTGAGTTTACTCCAGCCAAAGAGGGAGCAATGCTTGCTCGTGACCTGGAATTTTCCATTTGGAGCACAGAACTGAGTCACTCATGTTTAACGGGTTTCACACTTTCCCTAGTACATCATGTGGGAACTCTACATTAGAAGTGGATAAATATTTATTGACTGAAGTTCAAAGGCTCTGAATGGTGACAGAACAGACATTGCAGTAGGAGAGCACCCATGGTTCATAACACCAGTATCCCGCACACCTCACACAACAGGGAATAGACCATGCATTAGAACACATTTTTAGCAGCATAGGCACAAGGTAATTTATGAGATTTTATAATACCAGCTACTAATGTTAAAAATGTTACATTCTGTGTAGAGGTGGGCAAACTAATGAAGCATTAAGTCTGGCTTCAGCTAGAAACTTGGCTCTGTCTCGGCTCTGCGCCTATGAAAGAGAGCATACCAGGGCAGAGCCAAAGCAATGAGAATTGTCTGGCACTATTTCCTGGCGGTCACAGTGACCTTACATATATTACATTATGTATTTTTCATACTGCATATGTGTATTCGGCTCCAATGGTTTGGATGATGTTTTGCCTTAGATGTTTGGCTTGTCACTGCCTTAGCTGCACCATCGAACTCTCTGGCTTTCCTACAAGTAGCTCTCAGGCATCAGGCCTGAGCATGGAAAAGTCAGGCAATATGCACTGATCCTCCCCCACCATAGGAAAAACTGCTGCTGAACTCTTATTAGCAGGCTTACCTTTGTGATGAAACATGCTTTATGTTACATAAGTGCAAATGATATATTTAATATTCATTCAACAGTGCTGAGAAATTTGCACCTAACAGAATATTATCCTTAAGCAATATTTTCAGCTGGTGTAGGTACAAGGTGCAATATTCATTTCAGGATTTTGAACAACCCAGCATTTGGGGCCTGGCTTCAACCTGGGCCTTCATAACATTTATTGAACTTCTGTGAAGTTTTTACACAGAAGAGCTTACAGAATCAGACCCTAGCATATGATGAAGTGAGTTCTTGCCTACAAAAGCTCTGATTCAGTTTGTCTATAAGGTGCATCTGGATCCTGCACAGGCATAATGTGTGTTTCAACCTCACACACATAGCAAAGAAATGAAAGAAAGGAGAGCAAAAGAGCAAGACAGAGAAAATCCAGTACTGAGTGAAGTTTACGTATATCAAAAATGCGAATGCTATGTGTGACGGGGCAGTTTGGGGCCAAATCAAGTCAGCCCACCCACCTGTCTATGGGACAGTCCACCCAGTCTCACCTGCTATGATTTTACTGTCACAATAAACTGGTGGTAAGCGTGGGAGGCTACACATTACATGCCCCAATGCTGGGAGCACTATCCATGACTCCGTACCATCCCTATACCACAGTCTATGCCTTGCAGATGGCATCCAGTATGTCAGTATGCTCCCAGCCTAAAGCTAGTCCAACTTAGTCCTTTGTCAGGTCTCATGGGCCTCTTGCACTCCACCCACTCTCACAGAGTCTCTTGCTCACTGCACAGTACTGTGTCCGTTTCACTCTGCTCTAATCCCTTGAGCATCCCCATACGCCATCAGGCTTATCTGAGTCACACCTTGGCTGGCAAAATGCAGTCCCTTGGGCCTCTCCTGCAACCATCACCTGGGTAAGTTAAGGCACCTAGACCCGCCTTTCACCAGGGAGATGAGCAGTCCTGGTATTTGAGTGGGACTCCCATGCCACTGGGCCTCCTTCCTCCAGCAGAGTGCAGTTTTAGGGCATGCCCAGGACCAGGAGCCTCCAAGCCATCCCCTTACCTCCAAGGATGTTCCACACCACAAAGGAGCTGGATGGTGCTACTCCCTCAGCTGCAAGCAGTGAACTGCTGTCTCTGCCTATGTTTGAAACTGGCTGCCCACATCAGGCACCTGGTGGCTGCCTGCTGCAGCCCTTAAAGTGGCAGGCACCAAAGGTGCACCCCCATACTAAGGAATCCAGTTTTCCAGCTTCTCACCATTCCTGACTTCCTTTTCTCAACCTCACATTCTTCTCAGCCATATCTCTCCATCCCCATTCCAAATGTTCAATGGGCTCTCAGTAATAGTTCTCAGCATTGCAAATATCCAGCATTCATGCTAGAAAAGCAAATCATAACATTAATTTTAAAATAAAGAGTTGTCTTAAAATAATTCTGGGGTGACTTTTATTTTTCTTCTGTATTTTTTATCCTTTAGGTTTCAAGTTTTCAGGCACAATCAGGAGGGTAGAAAGTCACTTAAAGTGGCGGGGGTGGGGGGATGTATGGGAGAAGAAATACAGCAAATGAGACGCTCATCTACTTGCATTTTTCCAGGAGCTGGTAGTTAAAAAATAGCAGCTATCATGAGAATCACAATCAAACTTTAAGACTGTGTAGGAACTTAGGGATTTGAAATGTTGGAATTGTGACCAAAGCCAAAGGAGTCACAGCAACTCTGTCCTTCCCATGTTGTTAAATGAGGGAGATGGAAGGTGAGCCTGGTGATGTCCCAACTATGGAAGAGGAGAGATACAGTCAGGGGCAAGTTGAGAACCTCTGGGAAAGTGGAACCCAAAATCTTGGGTAGCTCACTGGATGCACAAGTCAGTTATGTCACAACTACAACTGAGGCTTATGTTTAACAATCAGAGCAAAAAAACCCTAAGCTTTGCAGAAGTTACTTTCCTGTGAAAGAACTCGGTTGCTTGCTAAGGTCAGTTCTCCTATTCAGGAGATGTTGCTCAGACAGATCACTTTTATAAACTTACATATAACTTTTCAAAAATTCAACTTCAGATGTGATATATTTTTCTTTGGGAAGAAACAAAAGATCATGATATCTTAGGCCAGCTAAACAAGCTATTAAAACATTATAGATATACGATATCTTCCAGTCTGAGCTGTATATTTGAAATATGGAAAAATTAACAGAAACCATTAACAAAAGCCAGTCTTATTAAAATTCTGAGATTATCTAAAAATTACAGCATGGACTTAATTAGCTCAGGCTGTGTTCACATGAACTGCTCTAAGACATATTCTAAAGGCCTGTAAATGTAAGAAAGTTTGCTCTGCCACCTATTGGCCACAAATCTAAAGTCTGTTTCATTATTAGCACATCTGGAAATCCAAAGTTCCAAACAGGGGTTTTCCATTTCTCTTTTTCTGCTTTCCTCAGACAAGATTGGATGGGTGCCCTTTGAAAGCAAAACTTACTTCAGTGTCAGCAAGAAAAAAGGAGGCCAACAGTGAATGGGCTACTCTAAACGATTAGACACTGTTTGCATATATAGAAACAGCATATTTATCTATTTTACACTGAAGTATAAATAAGAGCTTGAAAGCATCCATATACAGATAGCACAAAGTACCTTTCAGGCATGTTCAAAACACCTTTCACAGCACCATTCATCCGTGTCAAAGCACCTTACAAAGTAAGTCAGTGTCCTTCTTCCCATATTACAGAAGGGAGGAACTGACATATATGGAAGTGAAATGACTTGCCTTAGGCCACCCTACAATCGAACAGAAGAGCTGGAAATGGAATTAAAATTCTTGGTGTCCCTGTCCAGTGTCCTACCTATGCAATAATGCTATACATTAATGACATTGTACAAAGGTGTAGCAAGCTCATTCACTACCCAGGGCAGGGTAGTATGCCAAAACTGTATAGTGGGGGGAACAGGAAGGGGAGAGTAGAAGGGAAGTCTTACCTGCTTGGTCACTCTGCACAGGGAATGCAGCTCTGCCCAAATTATGCTTCTGATACTGTGTTCATATGATGCAAGAAAAAACACTTGTTTGATAATAAACGACAGAATAAAAGATATCATCAAACAAATTTTGCATAATTTCCTGAACTATCTTGGCTACAGCAATACTACTACTTTATTTGATGTTGCATTTGAACCATTCTGAGGCACTGTACAATAGATCTGAGGATGGGAACATTGTTCCAGTGTAAATATTACAATATTTTTGGCCACGGTCAATAAGAAATGCATTCTATAACCACACCTGGCTGTTCCTTGATTCTTCAGAGTAACTGTCTGTCATGGACTGGCTGTTTTGTTTTTCTGAATGCTCTTTCATGGTAAGCCAAACTTTTGCTGAACAGGTCAGCACTTTGCAAAGCCAGCATCTATGATAAAAAAGGCATGTAGCATGAAAGGCTATAGATAGTTTTTCAGTTGTGTGGCCTCTGCAACATATCTTTTTATTGTAGCATAATATAAAGACAGAATACTAGTTGCCATTATACCTAATTTGCCTTTCTGGTATTCTGTCCTCTCCACCCCAAGCCCCTCTTTGAACTCCCCTCCCCTGCTCTCTTTTTCAAAACCAATCCCATCCTCAAAATGGACTTCTCACACAAAACTGTTTACTGGTAACTGGCACTCGAGGGTCTGGGATTCATGAAGCATTATATGCCATTTGCTATCTGGTAGACATTCATAAATTTCCAACAAACTCCACTCTGTAGTTGTTCCTTAATTTGAGCTTCATTTTTTCTTCTTAGATTGTAACAGCGCTTTGCATGTCTTGCCCAGGGATTCCACTGTGCTTTGCCAAGGTATTATTAGTGCATTTGCAGATGGGGACACTAGGATTCCAAGCCTTTAGGGACTTTTAGAAAAATTTACATGGTGAATGAGTGGCAGTCAGAGTTAGACCCTAAGCCCACTTTCCCTAGGCCAGGGGCAGGCAATTATTTCAGGCGGAAGGCCACTTACTGAGTTTTGGCAAGCCATTGAGGCCCGCATGACAGGCAGCCAATGGCAGATAAATATTAATTTTCTAAACCTTTTAGGGGCTCGGCGGGCCACATAGAATGGCCTGGTGGGCTGCATCCTACCCGTGGGCTGCATTTTGCCCACCCCTGCCCTAGGCCATGCATACCATGAAGTCTTTTACGAACTCTTTGCTGTCAGACACCAGAAAGAGATCTCAAGAGCAGTTGCAGAGGATGACTGCTGTTTACTGTGACATTTCCCAATTTAGAATTAATGGAGCTAGAGCACGTGGACAGGATCTGCTTGAGAACATTCTCTTCCCCCAAGCCCTGACAAGTGCCAGGGCCATAGTATAGACATACCCTAGGAAACCAAGTAATGTTGATGGAGTCCAACAAAATTTGAGAAGCCCAAGACATTTTCACCAAGCATTTGGGATTTGATTAATGGAATTGTTCTGATGAAACTGTTCCATCAGAAAATATCTGACTAGTTCTGAATAAGGTCCTTGTTACACATTGTACTTTGAGCTGCTCAAATGTTTATCAGTTTTAGTGCTAGCTCAAGTTTGGAGCAGTCACACCTTAAGGAGCCTGACTAGGAGCTATAGCTGTGAGTTGCCACTACAGGCTTGATGAGCCAGGACAGGTTTCTATCCCTACTGTAGGTAGGGAAAGGCAGGGTGGGATATAGGTTTGGGAGATGGGAAGGAAATGGGGCTGCAGGAAGGGTGGTGAAATGAAGGAAGTCAGCTACTGAAGCATACAATAAAAAGAAGTAAAATAAAAAAGATCTAAAAAGAAATGAAGTCAATTAAAGTCTCATGTTATAATGTTTTGGGATTGGGGCATGGGGGTGCTGGTCCTGCTTCCTGGGGTGGCTAGGAGGTGGGAACAGCGAGGAAAAGCACTTTTGGGGGAGCTATTACCCCTGCCCTAGGAAGCAACTCCAGCTCATGGAGACCTGATCCAGCCCTCGATTTTGTTCCTCCCTCCCTTCCTAGACTCCACTCCTGGACCTGTTCATGCACTGAGAACTGGCTAGTTGGCATGTGCTGTGCAGGCTTTTTGCATGGGGCTGCATCACTGGGGGTGGAAAGGTCACCACGTCAGGGACAGAAGGGGGAGTTGACTTGGTGCTAGAACCACATCCTGGGCAGTAGAGTTCAGGGGGTGGAAAGTTTGTTCACACAAAACTGGATGAGGGAGAATACACTGTATCCTGGGATGATGGAGGTCTGCAACTTGGGCAGCTCATCTGTGGGGAGTGGCCACACATTAGGAACACAAGGTAGGTAACACCGATCAAAGATAAACCTGCACTAGAGTGGTGTAACTTTAAGTCACCTAAAGTGTGCTTGAAACTAGTTTCAGGTCTTAAGAGCTCCAGGAGCTGCCTAAAATTAATGTGCAACAAGGCCCTAAGATAAATTATTCTTACCTATTAAAAAAGTTTATAGTCCTATTCAACATCTACACTAAGGACCCAAACTAATTTAGTTCTGTCATGAAAACAGTGATAGGTCTGATCTATTCCCTAAGAAGCTGGCTTCAGTGAAAATTGAATCAGATCTTTAAGGTGTATTTCATACCTGACATGTCAAAGTAAACCATTTTTTAAAAACATCAGAGCTTGCATGTAATGTTTTCAATTCACAGTAATCTCCACTTAGTGTCTTATCAACATTTTTTAAAAGGTTTTAACAGAAACAATGAAGCAAAAGTGATTTTACCTTAAGATTCAGATAAGAGATAAAGGTGTTCTTAATTTTGTTTTAAATACAAAGTCATTAAATGCATTTTAGCTCTTACAGTACCATACAGTGTATGAACTGAACACTTGACCAGTGTCACCCAAGACTACCTCTCTAAGCACTCTTGTTCTGCACGAATTGATCTCTTAATTGGCTCAGTCAACACAGCAGTCTCCATCACACAACAAGCACTAATTGCTACAAGCTTGCTTTTGAAATGTTAAGTACTTTGAAGACAAGTCATATGTATATGCTGGAATCGACAGTACAATATATGCTGGTAGAATACAGGTTTCATTTTTACCTAGAACATCTGCAAATTAAGACTTGCAGATGCCCCTGTAGATATGCACAAAGATAAAGACATGGAGACAATGGTATAGCTCATAGCCTTAAAAAAAAAAGGAAAAGTATTGTGCAACAGGCAAAGAAAATCAGTAATAACTTGCATCCACTTGCAGACAGAAAATTACAAACGTGTATGAAACTTTTTTCATAGATCTATAGCTATAAAGATGTCCTAAAACCAACCAAATGGATGTTTGCTTTCTGCATGGCCCAATTTAGAACATAATGAGCCAAAGAGCCACTTTACAATCACTTAGTCTTTGTAATGTACCTGGAGACTAGATAATGATTTAAGTGAGGGCAGTTTTATGGTATCTCAGCTCTGACAGATCTGAATATTAACAGGACGGAATCTGTTACTCCCCCTGGGGCAAGATACATTATTACCTCAGTAGGTGGATTAGTGGCAACAAGCCTGACAAAGTGCCTCTTAGGACTTGTCTATACAAAATAGTTGCACCCATTTAACTTAAGGTGTGATTTTAAACCAAGTTAGTTTAAATAGTACAAAAGCCTATGTGAACTTTTTTTTTAATGTAGCTTAAGTTAATTAGGAACAAATATATGCTACATAGAAGTACATTGCTCTTAAACCAAAATAAGGAATGACCACATCACCTCTAGTATTCAATTGCCTAGAAAAAGTCAGGAAAATCTACCAATTACTTAAATAAAGCTAGTACAGACTCTGCATCAAGACCTAAGAGGTCCCTGTGTAGGTTCAATTTGGTGATGACATCAACAGAAAGACCTGACTACTTGTACTATAGTCTCATTAGCCAGGTATAGTGGATGCAGTTCTGCGGTAAAACAACTCAGGACCCAATTTAGGCTTAAGCTACTTAAGATACAGCTTAGGGCCTCACAATATGAGGGGCCTCTAAATAAGAAAAAAAAATGGACATTTTCATTTTAATGTGACAAAAATATTCATATATATGGTTTCACAGTTATTATTCATCCTGAGTTCATAAATTTGTGCAGAAATAACCATAATTCGTCTTAAAATTTCATGAAAAACCATTTTCATGAATTTTGTAGATTATATTTATCATATGGGGCCTCTTAAACTGAACATAGTTTAGGGTCTCAGCATATCATAATCCAGCACTGAGACAACTACAGCTTCATTGAAAGTCAGTGTCCGTGTCTACGCAAGACGCTGACTGCACAGTAGCCTGTGACTACTGTGCAGTAATGTCACATGGCAGAAAGCATTTCAGGCTACTGCACAGTCAGTGTCACAAAAAAGCCATTTGGTAACGCTACTAGTACTTGTATAATGACTGCGCAGTCAGTATCTCATGTAAATGTAGCCACTGATAGCTGAAATAAAATCTCATTGGAAACAAAATATTTTGTGGAGATATACTGGCACGGAAGCACTTTTACCTGGATAGTAAGAGTGACCTCTCACATTCTTTAGCCTGGTAGCTGAGACAGGCCTGGGGGGGAGGAAGACTTGATAAAAGAACCCTGATTTAGAGTGATCACAGGTAAAAAACCCTGGTCTGATTCAGAGGGCACAGAGACTAGAACCCAGGTTTTCCACATACAAGAGAGGCCCCAAGCATCACCAGACATACACCCAAGAAGAGCTCATATCTCAATCTTATGAAAATTGAGCAATTCTGTTTCATGAAGAAGGTAGAGAGGGGTGACTCTTAAAGACCAAGATGTTCAGGGAGGCATACGTTTTCTTAGGTAACAACCTACTTCATCAGGTCTTATGAATGGATTATTCTGTTTTATAGTAGAACAGCATTTTATTCACAGAAAACAAGAAGAATCAAGCAAGAGTAGGTTTTTAATAATTAGGTTCAGTGAATCTAGACTTAAACTTTAGATCAATATTGTTTGACACTTGAGTGACAAAAGCACAAATTTCAATAAGGTAGCAAATATAAAGAGAATAATGACAAAGTTAGGAAGCTTTATAACATGTGTTGCCTGGCAAAATGAAAATAGTGAAATCAAGCACAGAACTGTAAATAATTGTAAATCAATCTCAGATTCTCTGGAACTCTTATTAGATGTCTCGATATCTTGCACTCAACTTGTGGCAAATCAGAATGCATATTGCCTATGAAAGCAGGCATCCAACTCTTCTTGTTAGTAAGAATTACATAGATCTCAATCCCTCATATATCAGGATCATTCTTAAGAGTTCTTTGTAGGGATTGTGTTTTGTTGGTTACAATAAGAGTTAGGTACCTGACTTCCTATCATTTAGCCCAAATTCAGGTTCTTGTAGATTGGAAGACAAATTAATGGAGTAAGGCATCTCTGATGGAGTTTATTTGCAAGAGTGCACAGAGCAGTAGCATAACTGATGAGAAACAACTAGGTCAGCAGCCTCAGAAGTTGTCTTTGTGGACTTCTGTAAAAATTCCCACCGATGCAGGGGTGGCTAGGTATGCCACCACCATCAGCACCATGGCAGCCTGCAGAGTCCTGCTTCCTTGAACACAAGAGGGAAATAACTGCCAAAGTCAGCTCTAGCAACCTCTTCCAAAACCCTCTCTGCCTACAGTGCCACATCAGGTACATGCAATCATAATCTGGCCTGGCAGTAAGAAGTTATGGTGATAGCTAGTACTGCCACTGCCAACTCATTACAATGCATGCACATTTATAGGTGTGTGGAAGTTCTGCATGGCCACACTGCAGGAGCAGCTGTTTCATAGAAGCACAAAACTACTGAAATGGGTCAGAGCAGCTGTCAGAAGGATGGGAGTGTCTTCATGTGCTCCCAGTCAGCTTGGTGGAAGTCTTACTCCACTTAACAGAAGTGAAGTAGCTCAGCCAGCAGAGCAGAGGTTTTTGCCACCGTGAAAGGTGCAGAATGAATGTGAATGTAGTCTAGGCCTAACAGTAAATCAGAGTAGACAATTCAAATTGTCCATCTGTCTCCAGTATGCTATCTTCCTGCCACCCTGAGATGTCACACCCTAATGTGTATACCCACCTCAAACACACTTCCATTTTACTCTAACTTGAGCGTCTGGATTCTTAAGCAACCATGAAGCTGCCTGTGTTTGGGGCAAAAACACATGTACTCTTGACAGCTATCTTAAATGAAGGCTCCCAGGTAACCCTTTCAGTTTCCATAAATTTTAATCCAACATATGTCACAATACTGTTAAAAATTGGCCCTTAGTTCCATTTTACCTAAGTTCTAAGTGAGCTGACAGCATATGCAATTTAATATCAGTGGGTAATTCATTCAAGTTACAAGCAAATCCATTCTAAATTAGACTTGAAAGCTAATTCCAAAACTAAGCATAATGGTCTTATTCATTATGGCCAGAATTCAGCACAGCACTTAAATACATTCTTGACTTCAAGCACGTGTCAAGTGCTTTGATGAATCAGAGCCCATGCTGCACCCATACAATTCAATGGAAGTTTATCATGGCCCGTAATAGGAACTAGATCACACACTATAAGGACTTTTTCAATCCTAAACATTTTAGGAAACCATAGAAGAAGCCTCAAAAAAGATTATACAAATCCAAGTGTATGAGTCCCTAGTATATTCCAGAGCTAGCTAAAGCAAATTCATTACATCTGACTGACACCATTTTATAGAAAATGTTTTTCAGTACTAAACACCAAGCTTTTCTTAGTATCACTGTTTAGCATAAGCTTCTGCTCTGAGTTGTATTTGTTTTGTAGGTTTAGAGAAATTTGTGAAGGTTTTCAGGCAACCTACCTTTCCACTGTTTTTGAAGAAGGATTAACTGGATGTTAAGCTGTCTGCTGTGAATAAACTAGATCATTCAGGAAAGAGAAGTAAGCCATCTCTCTCTCACATGAGTTTACACTTAAAGTCCTAACTGAGGAATGAAACTGAGAATGTTATACTCATCACAGAAGTCTGAGTGCTAAATAGATGATCTTTGTATAAGGTTGGTGTTCAGAGGATAAAGACAGTACAGTAATTAAAGTTGTCTTCTCTTACAATGCAATTCAGAAATGGTTGTTCTGAATTTAATTAAAAAAGGCCAGAATGAATGAGCACTGTGAACATTGCATGTAAAATGGGGTGGGCAATTACTTTAGCTGGAGGGCTGTTGAGCAAGTTTTGGTGAGCTGCTGAGGGCCTCAAGGGTAGCCCTGCCTCTTCACAGGTGCCTTGCCCCCTGGTTTCCAATTTGGAACAGGAAGTCCCACCCCTAACTCTTGAACTTTTCCACTGGAAGTCTCTCTCCTCAACACCATCGGTACTTCATTTGAGAAAGGGTTTTGCCATCTTGGAACTGGGGAAAAATCAAATTTTATACTAAAAATCAAACATCTACAATAACATGTATTAATTTTATTTCAAAAAATATTTTTGTCTTGATGTGTGTGTGTTTGCATTGAGCATATAGAGGTGATTGCTTAAGAGCTCAGAATGAAGTTTTTCTCTCTTATATTGTGGGGAGATGTGGAAGGGTGTGGGGGGTATGAAGTTTTGGGGGGATATGGGTATATGTGTATGTGGGGCATGAATTAGGGTGTAGGTGTGGATGTGTATGTGTGGTTTGTGGGGAAGTGTGGGTAGGTGTGGGTGGGTGGGTACAGGGTTTGTGGGGGGTGTGGATGTTTGTGGGCTGTGGGAGGTGTGGGGGTGGATACAGGGGGTTTGTTGGAGGGTGTATTTGTGGGGATGTATGGCTGTGTGAGTGGGTGGGTCTGGGTTTGTGGGGGGCTGTTGGTGTGTGGTGGGTTGTGGGGTGTATAGAAGGGGAGGGTAGCTGGGGTATGTGTGGGGAGGAGTGTGGGGCCCTCCCTACAAACACACCTTCTTTGCACATAGCCCTGCCACCAGCTGCAGCAACAGGCAGAGCCTCCTAAGTAGTTTGTGGTCCTGGTGAGCCCCAGGACTGCATGTGGCTGGGCCACTGGGTCCATCATGTGGGGCTCATGCAACTTTTAGATACCTTCTCCCTAGGGCTTTTGTCACAACCCCAAGATTGCTTATGAACAACATGTGGGATACTGGACTTCTTATCAATTTCCTGTTCTTCCTGATTCCTCACACATGTTTGTGGAAAACAAAATATACCTGCTCTGTAGAGATTGTATAATGCCATGCATTCCTACTCAGGATATGAGAAGCTGACAAAGCAACATGGAAAGGGGGAGGGTGCCTTAAAGCTGGAGCTGGCCTGAGGATGAGAATTTTATTTTGTTAATTTTGAATGTTTCAAAATATGTTTTCTTTCTGCCTTTTCTTCTGACATGGAAGAAAAATAGAAACCTATCAGAAGTCATGCAGGATTGTGTTCAAATTTCTGATTTCATACTGAGTCCAGAGCAAGAGACTTTCCTGTTACACTTTGTAGGCTGTTAGGGTGTGTGCAGGAGTGCTCCATGCACATTTTACAGCACTGTAATCTAGAGCACTTTTTATAGCACTATAAAGTTATTACAGAAATTATTTGAAGTGTTGTAGGTTGCTAAGTTGCTATAAAATACAGCACTTCAAATTTAATACCTCATTTAAGAAGAGTTATTTAAAGCGCTGTACCCATTTTTAAAGTACTGTAAAGCTGTGAACTTCTGTTAAGTCATGTCAATAAAGCACTTTAAAGGGCAAAAGAAGCAACTTCTGTACACACCCATAGTTAGGGTACTAGTCTGGATTGTATGAGATCCCTAACTTGTCTGTTTAACTAGGGTTACTATGGTGTGTGATGACTTTGTCTCTTTGCCCAAAAAAGCAATGCACCCAAAGAAAGTTTGTCAAAACTAACCCACCTCTGTGAAATATTATGGTTTCAACAAGATAGATTTAGACAAAATTTCACATCATCAGAAATATTCTGTCCCACCTCTGCTTATGCCTCTGTGAGCTGCAGCAACCAGGCTATAATTTTGCCTTAAATGTGGAATTTATCTCTGGTTCCTTCCAGTAAGTGAAGGTATTTTAAAGAGTGAACAAAGACACTGGACAGGACAAGCCTTCTGGACATTTTAGATTGTTTCTTAGCATATATCTAATTTGCAGACCGTCCAGCATAAAAGTACATAAACTGTCTGTAAAATAAGTGGTCCAGCTATGGTAGCATAAGGATCACCATAGGCTAATTTACTCTATCAAGAATGGTTAGCTCATTTCAGGCTAGTTTGGGCTTCACTACACTACACTATGTTTTAGGAATCAGCAGAATTAAGACACAGCTCAAAAGAGTTTTGCTGTGGCGGAAATCTACTGATACTTTTATTGAACCATCTACTTAGTTGGGAAAGAGGTAGATAAGTTCAAAATTCTTCACTGTCTTGGGTTTGAGAGCTTGTCTAACTGTAGCCCACCTATTCAGTTTTTCTCCAGAGGAAAAGCAAGGGCAACATTGGACCCCTGCTAAACCAGACGGGACAACTGACAACCAATGCCCATGAAAAAGCAAACTTGCTAAATGGGTACTTTGTGTCAGTGTTTCACCAGCCCCATGGGACGCCCCTGCCTACAGTGGGCCAGGGACGACTGGGTGAGGGAGATTCCTTACCCTCCATTGAAGCTGACCTCGTGAAGGAACACCTTGACAGGCTGGATACCTTTAAGTCAGCAGGCCCTGACGGTTTACACCCAAGGGTACTTAAGGAGCTGGCTAGCATCATGAGCTGGCTCAGCCCCTGGCATGGATCTATGAGAACTCCTGGTGCTCAGGTGCAGTGCCCAAAGATTGGAAGAAGGCTAATGTCATGCCAATCTTCAAGAAAGGGAGGAAAGTAGATCTAGCAAACTACAGGCCCATCAGCCTGACCTCTATTCTAGGGAGGGTCTTGGAAAAGATCATCAAAGAGGCCATCTTTAACAGACTAGCTGACAGCAATATCCTGAGGGATACCCAGCATGGGTTTGTTGTGGGTAGGTCTTGCTTGACAATCTCATTTCCTTTTATGACCAGGTGACCTATCACCTGGATAAGGGGAAAGAGATTGATGTTGTATATCTTGACTTAAAAAAAGCCTTTGATCTGGTATCCCATGATCACCTCTTGGTAAACTGGCCAACTGTGGCCTTGACCTCACCACAATCCACTGGCTGGGGAATTAGCTCCATGCTAGGACCCAGAGGGTGGTGGTTGACGGAAGCCAATTGTCTTGGTGCACGGTCACCAGTGGGGTCCCCCAAGGCTTTTTCCTAGAGCCTATACTGTTTAACATCTTCATCAATGATGTGGACATTGGTGTCAGAAACAGACTGGCCAAGTTTGCAGACGACACCAAACTCTGGGGTAAAGCATCCACACCTGAGGACAGGAGGGTGATCTAAGCAGATCTTGACAGGCTCATGAAATGGGCAGATGAGAACCTGATGGTGTTCAACACCAAAAAATGCAAGGTTCTCCACCTTGGGAGGAAAACCTGCCACATGCTTATAGGTTCAGCAGTGCTATGCTGACTAGCACTACAGATGAAAGGGACTTGGGGGTCATGACTGACCACAAGATGAACATGAGCCTTCAATGTGATGCTGTGGGTAGTAAAGCAAGCAAAACACTAGCTTGCATCCATAGATGCTTCTCAAGCAAATCCCAGGATGTCACTCTCCCCTTGTACTTGGCCTTGGTGAGGCCACAGCTGAATTACTGTGTCCAGTTTTGGGCTCCACAATTCAAAAAAGATGTGGAGAAGCTTGAGAGAGTGCAAAGGAGAGCCACGTGCATAACCAGAGGTCAGAAGAATAGACCTTATGATTTGAAGCTGAGAGCCATGGGACTTTTCAGCCTGGAAAAGTGCAGGCTCAGGGGTGATCTGGTGGCCACCTAGAAGTTTATCAGGGGTGCTTATCAGGATCTGGGGGAATGTCTGTCCTCCAGAGCATCCCAAGAGATAACAAGGTCAAACGGTCACAAACTCCACCACGACCAATTCAGGATGGATGTAAGGAAAAACTTCTTTACTGTCTGAAACCCCAAGGTTTGGAATAGACTACCACTGGAGGCGGTTTAAGCACCTACTTTGAACTCCTTCAAGACACATTTGGATGCTTATCTTGCTGGGATCCTATGATCCCTGCTGACTTCCTGCCAATGGGACAGGGGGCTGGACTTGATGAACCTCCGGGATCCCTTCCAGCCCAAACATATATGAAATAAATGTCTATATCACCTAAAGAAATCCCTGCCTCTTGCATAACTGGACCATCACAACTATAGCATCACTCTAACACAGGCTTGTCCAACATACAGCCTGTGGGCAGCTATGTGGCCCACCAAACCATTTTATCTGGCTAGAAGCAGCAGCACTGCTGCTGCCACAGAGTGCTGAGCCACTGTAGAGCGTGGAGCCACCAGCAGCGCCACCGCCACCATGGAGCGCAGAGCCACGGCAGCATTGAGGAGAGGCGAGGCAGGCATGGCTGGCCTGCGGGCCCCAGCTGGCAGGAAGAGGAAGGGAGCTGCTTACCCCCATGGGGCCAGGCTCATCAGTGAGGCGGGCCTGCTGCTGCTGCCGCTGCCCTGAGGAGGGACAGCAGTGATAGGCTGCAAGGGTGGAAAGAAGCCATCAGTGAAAAATTAATAAGTAGGAGACACGAAAAGAGCAAAGAGGGACACAGAAAGAGTGACAGGAAGTCATGGAAAAGAAAATAGGTCAAAATTAGAAAAAACAAAAGTAAAACAGGGAAGGGGGGGGAGGAAAGCAGGGGGGAAAAGGCCTAAGGGAAACAGGACAGTGATAATAGTACAAGGTGAAAGAGGCTCTCAAACAAAAACGAAACAGAGGAAATCAGGAAGACAAAAGGTAGAACAAACAGGGAGGAGAGGAGGAAAGGTTGGGGAAAAAGAAGAACATAAGAGGTGAGTCAGGCAGGTGCCTGGTGAGGAATCAGATGTCAGGTAGGTTGTAATGTGTCATAAATCTTGAAATATTGAGTCTGTGAAAATAAAAATAAGCATCTTTGTCTGTATAGGTTTTATTTTTTTATTTATTCAAAACATACCACCAGGATGGGAAAAGAGGTGGAAAATGTGGGAACCAATCTCCCCACCCCACAGCTGCATTACAGGCAGTGATGACAGCTCTGCTCTGCGGAGCCTGCAAGGGAAGCCTTGCACTGGGGGGAAGGGAAACCCCCACAAGGCCCCACATAGCTGTGTCAGGGTCCCAGGCAGGCTCAGGGGAGCAGGTAAAACCCGAAGGGCAGCAGGAATTCACCTGCAGCCCCCACCCCCCCCACCCCAGCCCCAGCACTGCAGGGAGAGCTGACACTCTAGGCTAGGGGGGTCATCCCAGAGACCCTCAAAGTCCCACGCAGGGTCATCTGCTGGGAGGAGCAGTCAGCCGTGTCCGAGAGGTCCCGGAGGTTCCTGGCAGAGCTGCAGGACCTCCACATAGTCCAGGAGGTGCATGGCCCCACCAGGGGCGATGAGCTGCTGGATCTGGTCCTGGCCTCAGGGGATGATCTAGTTAGAGATCTCCAGGTTTGTGACCCCCTGGGAGATAGCGATCATTGCCTGATAGAATTTGCTATCCGATGCAGTGTAGCTAGAGCCCACACTAGGACTAGGATCCCAGACTTCAAAAGGGCCAATTTCAGAGAGCTCAGGAGGCTAGTTGAGAAGGCACTGAGGACCTGTAGGGTTGAGGACATGGGCGTCCATGAAGGGTGGATGTTCCTCAAGGAGACGATCCTCCGAGCCCAAGGGGCGACCGTTTCTACCCGATGCAAGATGGGCAAAAGTGCCCGGAAGCCCCCATGGCTTAATAGGGATATTCAGGGGACCCTGAGGGCTAAGCGGGAGGCATACAACCTATGGAAGAGAGGAGCTGTC
>JAGPOW010003316.1:37458568-37534307 GCA_030014935.1 Caiman crocodilus
CTGGAGAGCAGGTTTAGGTTGGACATTAGGAGGCACTACTTCACAGTCAGGGTGGCTAGGATGTGGAACCGGCTTCCTAGGGAAGTTGTTCTTGCTCCTGCCTTGGGCATCTTCGAGAGTAGATTGGATAGGTACTTGACGGGGTCCTGTGACCCTGGCACTCGTTCCTGTCATTGGCGGGGGGTCAGACTAGATGGCCTGCTCTAGGCCCCTAGATACTATGATATGACTACCTCATGGATTTCCTGCCCCCACCTCCTGCCATTTTTACTGTGGGTGTTGGGGGGGAGGATCTCAATTATACAAGGCTGGGGTGGGGGAACTCTTGGGACACTCTTCCCTGCCTAGAAATTGCAGCTGAGAATGTGACAAGTTAGAAGACACTCGAGTAGTTTCTCTCTCTCTCTCTCTCTTCTACCCTCCTCCCTCCCCCCTTCCCACCAGAGTGAGTCTGTTCAGTTTGGGTTGCTGGCCCACTGGGTGATAAAAAGTTTGTGATCCGGCCCCACATTCAAAAAGGTTGGACACCCCTGCTCTAACATGACCATAAAAATGGGTGGAAAAAATAATCTGGATGACTGAACAGAGAAAAATGAAAGAGAAAATTTCAGTCTAATAATCTCAGAATAGTGGAGCTACTAATCTTACCATTAGGCTTTCTACTTGAAACAATAGCAATATCTCAAGTTTAGTACGGCTTTTTGTATTGTCTGATGGCATTCTGATAAGAAATAATAGTCTGGCTGAAACTAATATACGGCAGGTGCATATCTGTTTGGCTCAGAATGGTCAATAAATAGTGATCAAAAGTTCAGTGTCAAACTGATGAGGATACATCCTCTGATGTATTGGCTGAGATTCCCAAAGGATCTTCAACTGTTCAATATCTCCATTAATGACTTGGAGGATGAAATTGGGTGTGTATTTAGTAAATCTGCAGATCACACCCAGGTGGGTAGTTTAGGGGGTTGGATTAGGATTCAAAAGACTTTGATGAACTAGAAAAATGATTTGAAATAAAATGAAATCCAATAACAGAAAATCTAAAATACAAAACATAGGAAAGAACAAGTGAATAAGCATGTACAGAAAGGAGGACTACTAGCTGCAGAGAAGGGTCTATGGGTTATAGTGGGTTACAAGAGGAACCTGAGTTACCAATGCAATATTGTTCCAAAAAGCTCTTGGCATACCAGAATACAGGAGGGTCAGATGCAATTTATGGGAAGTATTTCTTCTACTTTATTCATAATGAGGCCTTCTTGGTGCTGAATATTGGATCCAGTTTTGTGTGCTGCAGTTTAAAAAAGAGTTCAAAGGGAAACAACAACAAATGGTTAGAGGTCTGGGAAACATGGCATATGAGCAAAGGCTGGAAAAATAAAAATGATTTATTCTGAAGAAGAAAAGATGGAGGAGGATGTTATTATTGTCACATACACAAAAGGTATTATAAAAAGGATGGTGATCAATTGTTCTTCATGTTTAAGGGAGAAGGCAAAAAATAACAAGTTTAAACTCTAATAAGGTATATACAGGGTGAATATTAGGAAAAACATCTAACCATGATCATGGTTAAGCACTGGAAGAGATTACCTAAAGTAGTTGTGAAATCTATGAACATTTTTAAGTGCCAGGTAAACAAACATTTTTCTAGGAAGTTTGTTGACAGTACAGAGTAGAGGTTTACTAAGAGATATCAGGGGTGTTCACCAGGATCTGGGGGAACGATTGTTCACCAGAGTGCCCCAAGGGATGACACAGTCAAACAGTTCTAAACTCCAGCAAGACCATTTCAGGATGGACATAAAAAAAGATTTCTTCACTGTCCGAGCCCCCAAGGTCTGAAATAGCCTGCCACTGGAGGTGGTTCATACACCTACACGGAACGCCTTCAAGAGAAATGTGGATGCTTATCTTGATAGGCTCCTGTGACCCCAGCTGACTTCCTGCCCCTTGGGCAGGGGACTGGACTCGATGATCTTCTGAGGTCCCTTCTAGTCCTAATGTCTATGAAATCTCTTGACGTCCCTTTTAAACCCATTTTTCTATGATTCTAGTTTCTATATTTAAAAAAAACCAGAGCCTTTTTCCATTTGAAGTAAGTTATTCTTTTAGATCATAATAGTTAAAATCCCTTAGAATGGCATTTGCTAATATTTTTCTCTAATCTTTTAATGCTTCCCAATGCACAGAGTACAATTAATGGATACTGAATATCTGTAGTATGATTGCCCTTCCTCATCTACATTGTGTAGTCAGTATTTACAGAGAACTTCCACTGGGATTTTCATTTGATGACATTTTTAATTGCACTGCCTAGTATTGGGAGTGCACTAGCATGTCCTTGCAGAGGTGAACAGCACTGCCAGTGATCATGTGGAGAACAGGATGCCAGTCAGAGCAAATTTTAACTAAAGGTTTAGGTGCTCTCCTTCTAGCTTGACAGCTCCCCTTTCAACACAAATCATCTTTTTTTCTTTAGCCAGTCATTTTCTCACTTTATTCATGTAATAATCTCCATCCTCCATGGTTTAATTAACAATTTTCTATGGGGCACCATATCACATGCTCTACTGAAGCATATAAATTAAATCTTCCACTTTTTCTGGTTTAAAAAAAAACTGTTATTTTATCAAAGAAAGAAACCCATTAGTCTGGTATGGTATCTCCTTGCTAAGCTCACAATGCATTTTATTTAATTTTCCAGGTACCTCAATATCTATAATTATTCTAAGGTCAGATTTTTGGGTTTTCAGTTGCTTGGATCACTTTTTTTCTCTCTTTCATAAATGTATGTTGGCTATTGGACCTGAGATTTTACCTACCAGTTCCCAGTTCTTTCAAATTCTGGAATCTCTCTCTTAAGTCTCCCCAACTTTAGTGCATTGAGCTTTTAAGGTTTTGCTTTCCTCTCAGATGTGGTCATTTCCATTTCCATACTTTCATTCCTGTATATTATCTGAGTTTCTCCCATGTTTGATAATGTCTTTACTGTAAACTGAGGCAAAGTATTAATTTAATTTTGGGACCTATGTTATCTTTAATCTGTTGCTCCATCTTTACTGCATAGGAGTCCCATTTCTTCTTTCACGAGTCTCTTCTTATTTATGTATCTAAATTATATTTTGTTGTAGTTCCCACTGCAAGAAAGAGAGCTAACTCACTTTGACTCTTGGTAATTCTCACTTTACCCCTTACACTTCCAGCCCTCTCTGGAGATAGCATTTCTTACTGATCAAGCACTTCTTTCATTTCCTATCAAGCCCTCTTCCAAAGAATGGTTCCCAAAGGTCAAACATCACAAAACATTCCTTCTGGCACCAGTTTGTGAGCCATTTGTGGAATTTCATAATCTTAGTATGCTTTTGTCATCCTCCTCACAAAATCAGAAAAAAATCATGGATAAAATTCCACCTCTTTGGGCATTAACTCCAGCTTGGCATAGTCATTCCTGATCCATTCCAACAGGGACATGGGAGCATTATTTGCTCCGTTGTGAAAGACAGGCTGGATTTTTCCCTACTCCCATCAGAACCCTTTCCAGCCTTAGACTCATATCTTGTACTCTTGCTGCTGGTAGACAGCAAGCTCTTCTGTTCTCTAATGATAGATCTAATCATTCTTCTTGATAAGGAGTCATCAGTTGCTTAGACCAAACTCTTTCTGGTCCTGATATGAATCTCTGCACCTGCTTCTTTCATTCTTCCTTACTTACATATTTTATCCTGTCTTCTGTTCTCTCTCAGAATCTCCAATAGATTGGGTGTGTCTACACATCTCCATACGGCAACATTGCTTTGGGTGGTATGGGTGTTTATTGTGCCATGTGCATGGGCACAGTTAGATTTTGGCACTATGTTACTATAGTGGTGCACTATACCCAGGGAACAAGCCGCTATGGCAATGTAGTTGGCGATCATACGTAGACACATGTGATCACTAAATTGCCATAGTGTGCCATACAGTGATGTAGCATGTTGCTACGTCACCTTGGGATGACATGTAAACGCACCCATTGTGTTCAGTCTTCCTTGGGCCCCAGTCCTTATCATGATCTCTTCCTTTCCTCAACTGCAGGTGGCTGATCTTTTGTTCTTCCTCGCCACACTCCATTTTTTGTTTCTGCCTGAGCAGCCTGTTTCTCCTCCTCATTCTCAACACTGCAGAAAACCTCTACTTCACCTCTTTCTGTTCCACTAGCTAGTCCTCTACCTCATTTTTATGGACACATTCTTCCACAGGTCACCTTTCTTGTGCACAAGTGTCTATCCTCTGATTCGTCTTATTCAGCAGGCATCTGCTGATTATGAACTTTTTTTTTTAACTACTGTTCCTCACCTTCATCATGTCTTCAAATCCTCTTCTGACCTACATCATCATCTCCAGCTGCATCTCTAGGCCTCATATTTTCTATGTACTCTCAAGTGCTCCCTCAAGGATAAGGTACATATCCTATTGGTTTGTACCCAGTCATCTTTGTGATAAGGCCAACTGAGCTGGTTGGCTGCACTGTTCTCAGTGCTTACTTTCATGTATTCTGGGAAACTCAGAGAGAAATACAGCGAGTCAGTATGCATCAGTTACAGTTTAGCTATGTATGACTGGACTCTTTTTGCCTAGTTTGTTTTTGTTTTCAATGTTCCATTTCCCCTTGACCAGATCTCTTTCCCTTAGAATGACACTGCAGAGTCTCAGTGTCCTCCCATGATCTGTGCTGTTCAAATTATGCTGCTGCTAATAATCTGATCATGGATACACATCTTGAATGTCACTGTTTCATCATGAACTTTAGTTAGTCCGACAAAGTGATTGCTAATAGCTTTTTGGTTTGGTCATTTTATTCCTGGAAAAAGGAAAGGATGAAACTCCATACAGGCTATTAAGTCAAGTTTTAAAATATTAAAAAGGACCAACCCTAATGCTTTTTCCCCCCCAAGTAATTCTTCTCATGTGAGTAACCCCAATGGAGTCAGGAGGTGTATTGGCCAAAGGGACTAATTATGTGAATGGTGATCAGGTCCTAACACTGTATGTTTTAAACCATATTTCTAAAATTCTAAGTATTTAAAAGAACCCATCGTCTCTGTAATCCATTTTAATTATTAATGTGGAATCAATCCCTGAAATCTCCTTAATGATTCTACTTTACAGACTGATAATTTGCAAATTATTTTTAGGCAAAATGCAAAGCAAAATTCTTTTAAGCTAATTGCAAAATGTATTCAAGATTGGCCTGTTCTGAACCCAGATACAGCTTGGGCAAAGCACTCCTCATCTGTGTCAGACAAGTAAGAAAGCAAAGTAAGCAGGATTTCTCTTTTTTGCTTCTTTCTAGTCCTGATTTTCATCTCCCTAACTTGGGTGTAAATCAGGAGCAACTCCAATGAAATTGGAAAATTACATAGGTGTAAAACCAACATGAAGTATGGCTCAGGCTCTTTGTGATTTTAAGCAAAACTGCTGAATTATTTTTATCTGGCAAGTGGCACAAATAAGCATGTATCATGATTCAGAGATAGTAACCCTGAGGAATCAGGTAGCAAATAAATGAACTCTGTATTTTTCCTACAAAAATAAATCATAAAAGGTATTTCTGCATGGTCTGAAATCAAATACATGACTTGAGCTAAGTATTAATGAGCAATGAGGAAATCCTCTTAGGGAGCACTTGAAAATTTCAGTGTGCACTAAAGAATAACATCAGTTATTGGGTGATAAGGGCAATATCTTTGTCAACTGGTGATAGCCTTCATCATAGACAAAGAGGCAGGATGGTTATCAATGTGAAATGGTCCAAATGGGCAACAAATGAAACCATCTAACTGAACTGCTCTTGTTCTCAAACAGAAACACAAGAAATACCAAATGAGATCACAGCAGTGGCCCAATTTAACCTAGTTCTCTGCTTTTATCAGAACCAGCTGCTTCAAGAACTGTAAAATCTTTGTTACATGTTAATTTTAGGCTGCTGCTGGAGGTCTTAAACCCTGGACTGCCCACACATTAACACATTAAGCCTCTAAGTGGCTTAAAGCACTTATTTTGTGGCTCAAAGTAACATCACTCCAGGGCAGGATTGTCTCTTGATCTGCATAACCCAGGTCCTCTTCCATATCACCCAGCCACTCCCCACAGATGTGCTACTCAAGCTGAGGGTGTGACTGCAGCACAAAGCCAATCAACATCTGTGTGGCTAGCGGTGTAATGGGTAGCCAGGCCCTATTGGCCTACACTGGACACTTACAAGAGCCCCTCTCTGCAGGAAAAGTTATTTTCTAACTCCATCAGTCTTCTGATTGACATAAACCATGAAGCATGAAAGTTACACAGTTGATGTTATACACTTGGATTTTTAAAAGGCCTTAGATATGGTCACCCATGACACGCTTCTAAAAAAACTGGAGGATTGTAGTCTGACAGAGTCCACAGTCAGGTGGGCTGGGAACTGGCTAAGGGGTCAAACCCAGAGAGTGTTAGTGGACAGATCTGTATTATCTTGGAGGAGGGTGGGCAGTGGTGTCCCACAGGGTTCTTGGCTCCATGCTGTTCAACATCTTTATCAACATTTTAGATGAGGATGTGGAAAGCACAATGGCCAAGTTTGCAGACAACACTAAGTTATGGGGAAAAGCAGTCATGCTAGGGGTTAGGATGTGGATCCAAGTGGACCTGGACAAGCTGGAAAGGTGGGCAGAGTGGAACCAGATGCAGTTCTATAAGAATAAATGCAGAGTGATTCATCTGGGGAGAAGTAGCCAGGAATACAGGTTAGAAGGAGATGTCCTGGCCAGTACAATGGCTGAAAGGGACCTCGGGGTTATGCTTGATCACAGGATGAACATCAGCAGCCAGTGCAATGCTGTAGTCAACAGAGCTAATAGCATACTGGGATGCATTAGCCAATGTACCGTAAGCTGGGCTGAGGAAGTGATACTTCCTCTATGCTTGGTCTTGGTGAGACCCCCAGCTGGAGTACTGTGTCCAATTCTGGGCACCACATTTCAAAAAAAGAAATGGAAAATCTTGAAAGGGTCCAGAGAAAGGCCACAAGAATGATTAAGGACCTGGAGAACAAACCTTATGAGGAAAGACTAAGGGATCTCGGACTGTTCAGCCTGGGGAAGAGAAGATGGAGGGTGTACTTGGTGACTTACTATAAGTATGTAAGGGACAAATTGTTATTGATAAACTGTTAGAGGGACAAATTGTTATTGATAAACTGTTAGAGGATGGTTTCAGGTTCAATGTAAGGTAGAACTTCTTTGTGGTAAGGGTGACCAGAATCTGGAAAAGACTTCCCAAGGAGGTGTGCAGTCCCCAATCTTGGAAGTCTTCAAGAAGAGACTGGATGGGCAACTTGCTGGGATCATTTGATCTCAGCAGTCTTCCTGTCCAGAGCTGGGGAGTTGGAATCAATGATCTTTTGAGGTCCCTTCCAGCTCTTAATTTCTAAGATTCAATGATTCTATGGGGTAAAAAATGTGAATAAAAATAAAACCCATATTCAGACCACACCGATTTTGCTTCAAGGTCAACATCTAAATACTGAGGTTTTACAAACCTAAATTGCTCCAAATTACTCATTAGAGAAGTAAGATGAGGGGGAAGAGGAATGTAGGCTTTTATCTAGCCCACAATCCTCAAAATTTCAGTGGTTCAGATAAAGTGGAACCTGACTCTGAACCAGCAGTGCTTTACAAACCTCAACCTATCTCTACATATTGATAGTACCCCTACGGTACCAACATGTGGGCAGCAGCAGATCTGCGGTATATACACTACATCAGGTTTCCCTGATGAAAAACCCTGGAGACTTCGGCAATTTGAGGGCTATGTATGACCCAAACATTAGCTGATTTCAGAGAGTACTGCATGAAATACTGTCTATGAATTCCAATAAGCAATGTCTCTGAAGAGGACTTCTCAGAACTGCAGAACTCTTTATGGGTATTTTAGCAGAGATGATGCTTGTAAGTAATCTCCTTCTAAAGCAGTTCATTTTCAAGAATACACTTACAGCACTAATTGTTTCCACAGAAAGTGCTGTTTATGCTACAAGATCCTCCATTGTCTCTCTCCCTTCTCCCCCCTCTCCACTTGTGAGCTTCTATCCCTTCCCTTTGAGAGTCACCTCATATGACGTTCAGTTTCAGAAATTCATTTCAGTCACCAGGATCACTGTCTTCCCTTAAATCATGTTTCCAAGAAATAAAATTATTAGAGCCAAATGAATAACTTTTAAAGGATAATTGATCTAATTTTGCCTCTTGTTCTGTTTGCAAATAATCTGTGAACATATTGTGATAATTCTTCAATAGATGTATTTTTTAAAATAATTTCCAAAATGTTTTTTGGACTAATTTCTACAGACAGATTCTGATCTCACACCACTTTTACATCTGTGACTTCAGTAATTATTGACACTGCATGGAAGCTAGAATGAAGTTGGTGGTCTGTTCATTATTGAGCTAGCTATTTTGAGAAGGAAGATGGTTTGTGGCCTGTGATTCGGGTCATCAGGATTCTACCACTGACTCCCACAGACTCTCTCTGTGATGTTGGGAAAAATCACTCAGCCAGAGATTTTCAAAAGCGGCCTAGGGGAATTCAATCCAAATGCTACAGACAACCTCGAAAACCTCAGCCACTATAATTACAATTATTTGGAATAACAACAATAACAATAATTTGCAGTAGCCTTGTGCCTATGAGCCCCTCCAGGGATCAGGGTCCCCTTGTGCTAACTACTGTACAAGCAGAGAACAAAAAGATAATCTTTGTCCAAAAAACTTTTACAAGTTTATGGCCAAGTATATGGCGAGATAACAGCTGGGTTAAAAACAGATGGGGGGAAAGGGGTAGGCAGAAGCACTAGATAACAGTAGGATAATATTGGTCAATAAAGTGATATAGTTAGTAGGGCTGTGCGAGGCTTCAGGTGGTGATTCGATTTGGAGGAGATTCAACCTGTTTTGGTGACCAAATCTCTGAATCCAAATCAAATCAGAGGACCAATTAAAGGGTACAAATCGATTCAAAGCTATCTGAATGTTCAGAAAAGATTTGGAGAGCTTCAATTATTCAGACAGTCCCCAGTGGCTGCAGCAATGAGTTGGACTTGGAGCTGGTAAATAGAGCGCACGGGAAGCAGGGGCTAGAGAAGCAGACCATGGAGGGACCCCTGCCAGGCCCCATCCCTGGTATGCTCCTCCAGACCCACTGCTGGACAAGAATCAGTGAGTCCCAGGGTTTTCTATTCTTTTGTTTTCTTAAAGGGCCAGAGATGCAGCAGGCAGGGCAGCCATGGAGGGTGGGGGTTGGGACAGTGGGGAAGGAGGTCACGGGGCTTGTGAAGAGCACCCCACACAGAGTGAGGCAGTGGGGGGCAGTGGGGATCACCCCCTGCCCAGCAGCAGCCGCTGACTCAGGGCTTTTTTTTTTCAAAGTGCCAGGAGCTGGGGCGGGCAGGTCAGCCATTTCTGGGCTAAGAGAGTAGGCAGGGGATGGGCCTGGCCTGGCTGATTCAGAGATTTGGAGCAGCTGAATCTCTGAATCAGATTTGGCCGAATCAATTCAGGACTGTGATTCAAATCACAGAATCGAATCACTGACCCCCAAATTGACCAAATCCAAATCTGAAACAAATGCTAGCTGCTTCACACTGGCCTAATAGTTAGCCATGTTAGTCTGAAATCAGGCACAAGGCAGAACCAAATTGCATCTTATAGACTAACTAGTTGAGGGTGCATAAACTTTCATAAGCAACAGCTCACTTCACTAGATGCTGACAGAAAACATCTGATGGAGTAAGCTATTGCTTATGAAGGTTTATGCATTTCTGAATTAGTTAGTGTATAAGGTGCAACTCTGTCCTGCATTCTGACTGGTCAGTAAGATCATCAGCTGCCTACTGTCAAGGAGACAGTTTTGTTTTATTGGGGTTTTTTGGTAGCAAAGGATAGTATTTTAAGGAGTCATATGAATGTAGACAAGAAGGGTCTATGTATGTTTACATGGTATTGTCTCTGCACTTCAATTTCCCTGTCTGTAAAATATAGATAATAATAACCCTTAGCCTTACCTAAGTTGTTGGAAAGATACATTTATTAATTGCTTAGATAAAGTCATGTTATGGATAGATATACCAAGTTTACTGTGAGTGCTCAGTATTCAAGATTCATTCCAGTGTGCTTAGTTTGGCTCAGAAAGTTGGTCATGTAGCAGCTTATTGCTATGCTTGTAATGGCTAACTTAGACCAGTATGGAATATTCATGGTGATGCATCAAAATTTCCATTCTAGAAATTCTTTACAACATTCATTTAAAATTCACTGTTTTTACAAACACTCATGCCAGTAGTTTGTTTCCTAAGTGGCTATCAGAAAACAAACACAAGCAAGTATAAACACAGATTAAATCGATTAATTTATATAATTCAAATGAACATGCACTGAAAAATATGCTACTTCATAGGTCAAATGCACACACATGAATATTCCCTAAAAGTCACAAGTAAAGATGTCACAGATATAGGATGATACTAAAAAGAACCATATTTTATAAATAATTGCCTACCAAATAATCACTGTAGGCAACATCAAGTAGTGCATCCTCTGGGAAGGCCTTAAGTTTCCTTTGACCTTTGTCAGATTAGAACCAATGATTAGTCAATGTTTTAAGGATGCTTTTAAATTAATTGTATTTGCCATTTTGTAATTCAGTTACCTAAATAGCCCAAAGGCTTTCAACTGGCTAGTACTGTTCTCCACTATGGAAGCAATCTAAAAATCCATTGATAGCAGAAGAAAGATTCATGTTGTTTCAGTAGGCATTGAATTGGACCCCATGGATGTAATCCTGGGCATTGACAGATGTGCAGGCCCCCACTCTAGCTCATGGCACTTTACATATAGCACCATAAGTTAGAGTGCTCTTCCTCACCCACTCCCCACTGTCCCGCCCCAATCCAACAGACATCCACCTGCCTGTAGGAGCCCACCTGTCTGCAAGAACCCAAGGAGCCCTAACCCTAACCCTAACCCAGCCCCTTCTCCCAGCTCCAGAGCTGTCTGCAGGAAGGGAGTAGGGAGGGGAGAAAGGAAGCAAGCTGCTGGCTGGGGTTTGTATGACCTGAGCTGGAGGGGAAGAGGATGAGGGGTGGCAGCCATGAGATGGAGGCCCTAAACCACCTCTCCCACCCCCCAGCTCAGACTGAGCAAACCCCAGCCCACAGCTCATCTCCCCTCCCCACTCTCTTCCTGCAGACAATCCACATCATGACACAAATTAATCCTAGGGAGCACAAGTTCCCTAAGGCACTCCCAAGTGGAGCGCCTTCATCTGATCCCTCATTTGATGAGGGTTAATTTGTTGTGCAATCAGCCACTTCAAAGCACTCTGCAGTCATGCATGTGTGTCATGTCACGGATGTAGAGCACTTTAAGGGTACCAATCAGGAGATAAATGTCTGTCTGTACCCTCTGTGAAGCTCTAAATTCTCTTTGCCATAAACTATAACCTTAATGTACTTGGAAGAGCTACTCAAGGCCTGAAGCATGCTAAGCATTTCCTGCTGAAAAAAGAGCATTCTCATACCAAAAACTGAGGGCATACAGTACTTCGGGTGGGGGGGAATTTCATTCCTTCACAAGATCTTCCTATTAGTGGGCCAACTCCTTGAACCATTAGTTTTGCACTAATTTGAATGTAGACAGGAATGGGATGCACAAACTCTGATGTAACTGTTCAAACTTCAGGAAGTAATTTAGTTCATTTAAAACAGAGACCTCTAATAAATGCAGTGCTCATATAACTAAGATCATGCCAGCCCAAGCCTGTTTTAGAAAGCAGCCCACTTGTGCGTTCTTTTCAAGCACTAGCACCTGTACATGTAAACTCGATGGATTTCACATCTGCACAAACAGTTGAGAGAAATTACGTGCAAAGAAGCCCATTTATCCAGGTGCTAATGCTTGGAAAATGCAGGAGATACTTCTGCGCTCCTAATTTACATAAGCACAAAAGGAAGCCATGGGTTTGTTGTTTTTGTTTTTGTATTTTTTAAATTAGGTCCTAAATGTCAATGGTTCACACTCTCAGCTGTTATAAATCAGTACCATTCCACTGTTTTCAGTGAATCCACACTGATTTCCACCAGCTGTAGGCCTGGCCCACTGTGTTAACATTGGTAACTGTGAATTTATGGATTATTTTTCCAAAAAGGCCAATATTAGTTATGTCTAGGTTCTAATATTCAGATGTTTATTTTAATGTTACAGTATTTGGAGTCAAGTAATTATATGAAAATTTCAGACTTCAATTAATTCATTTGTAGCCTTTGTGATTATTAAAAAAGGCTTGGAAACATAAACCATATGTACCCCACCAATCAGGGAAGGCAAGTAAAAAAACTTCTCATTTATGAATATTTCTTAATCTTATAATATTTTGACACTGAACTCACAACTTTTGATCGCTTGGGGCTGTCTATACCCAACATCAGAAGGTCAGGACATTCAGAGGCATTTGGTACTCTCGGGGAAAATTCTGTATTTATATACTTCATTTCTTTAGATTCCTTCCGAAATTCAGAAATTCAACAGTTACTGCTTTGTCAGCAAAGGTATCTTGCTGTTTTTTCCTGCTTCTTTCTTTCCATGACAATTGCTTTCCTTTTCCCTGCCTGCTCTGTCCCTGACATAGAAGCCACATCAGATACTGAGGAAGATAAGCTGGCATTCAGCCTTGCTGTACAGCACATGAGCAGCAGCCATTATGGACAGGTATAGCGGGGTAGATAAACATTAAAGCATATCATTTCAACTGATGAACAATACTCTTGAGCAATAGAGGGGAATTAGCAAAGTGCAGTGACAAAACAAGGGGCCCGTCTGTAGTAGCTTAGCATGACTTCTCTATTCTCTAACTTTGTGCAAAACTTTAATGTCTTGATCATTCAAAACTGAATGGCTTTAGTCATAGGCCTTTGTTTTCTATTTGAGATCAGCTCTCTCACACTTCCCGTTTAATTTGAAAATCTTCTCCAACAAAATTGCATGTTGCAGTGGTGGTTCTCAATACTTGTAGACTCAGGACACCCCTCAGAAAATGCTAAGTCTTGGACTTGTCTTTTCACTGCAAAAAAAAGAATAGAACAATTCTTTTGCTGCAAACAGCTCAGAAAGACTGCAACAGGACAGAGTATTTTTGACACTATGGATTCCTATGTGAAATTTCAGGGTTTATATTGTGAATTGAATTTGTAGACCTAACAGTGCTAACATTGTCTTGTGACTCCCCATGCCTGAAGAAGGGTGCTTGTGCCTGAAATCTTGTAAAGAACAATTTTTCCAACAATTTAGATGGTGTAATAAAAAAATATCATGTTTACCCAAAGAACCTTGTCTCCCTATGAACATTTTCTTGTGGCACCCCTGAAAGGATCTCAAGGCACCCCAGAGTGCTATAGAATCTGGTTGAGTATCATTGTGTTACAGAAACCAAGGGGTTATAAAATACAACATTAATTAAATCCTACAAGGAAGAAAAGTGAAAATACTTAGCTTCACATAGTCTGAAGATCTTTGCAGGCATGTCTACATGTCACCATACAGTGACATTAGTACTGCCTGTGTTTTAGTAGTTGCTTGGGGGAAGTACTAAAACCTGGTGCAGCAGCTGCCCAGACTGTAAGTTACAGGTGGTGCCCATTTAGATTCACCAGCTACATCTCAGTAACAGTATGCTACACTCTAGGCAGCACAAGCACACCATTACAGAGATGTAGCCAGCAATCACATGTAGATCCAGGTGAATACTACATTGCTGTAGCTCTCCGCATGGCGCACTGGGTGATGTGTAGATACACCCTGTGTATCTATCGACTTTCTGAAAATATTAGGACCCTTAGTGGCACTAGCTGTAAGAGGAGCAAACAATTTACAGGGAAAAAGGAAAGGAAAATGGTGTACTTAAGCAATGGTATGTATATTAGTAACATGCTTTTTTCTATTCTAGGATCACTGAGAGAGCTCAGCTGAAAGCACCATGCATCCAGGGAAATTAATCTGTGCTGTGGAGAAAATGGGAAGGGAGATGTTTACTTAAACCCAGACAACCAAGTAGCTACAATATATAGATAACGCATGGATGAAAGATACTATATAAGCACAAAGTGCCTTACAAATATGAGGTAACCATCACAAGCCTGCTCACCATGTGGTAGGTATTATTACCAGGAGATCTTATGCTGGGCAGAGAGGTTGAGAGGCAGCTATTTGTGTCACTTCTGTTTGTCTCCCTGGAGTTGGACTTAGCAGATCATTCTTCCATCACTATAGCTAGGGAATTTGTTTTGATCAGAATTAGATGGGCACAGATGGTGTCACCTGCTCCAGGTTCTCTTGTTCTTATTAATTCTTAAATGGTTTAAGGATCTTTGCCTTTTAATAGTTCATTCAGCAGTTAAGAAGGAGAACATAAATCCTTGATGTCATAACATTAATCAGCTGTGCTATTTGATCTGGATTTGCTGCTTGAGGATGGCTGCTACTCTGGTCTTGCCACAACATATTTTTCTATTATACAGGAAACAAAAAAACTGTCCTGTATCTGCCACAAAGAAGTAAGAAAGTTTCCAGCCACCATTGTGGTACTGTTGTTGGTACAAGCCAAAGCACAATTCCACCTCACTTCACTTCACTTCTCTCACTTCTTTTCTTTTTTCCACCTCTACCCTCAGCATTGCTTTCTGTGATTCTGGATCCAGGATATTTTACTGAAAAGGAAGTAGTGAAGAGAGAGAGAAAGAGAGAAAGATGAGAACAAAAGGGTATGATATGGTAGTTAAAAGGCTGATCTCACAAGTATCTTGCGGAACATTGCAAATATTCTCCTTATCTCCAGAGTAGCCCATCTTGATCCCTTTAAAAGAGTTTGATGTAATCAACTGATATATGTATGTGTGTGTGTATATATGTATGTATAGGTATGTATATATATATATGTATGTGTGTGTATGTATATGTGTATAAAAGAAAAGAAAGCATGTACACCTGGTGCTATTTCTAGTACTACTAATGTGTATTGCTCTTGTGCCTTATTTCTGCAAACATATTGAAAAACCTGTAGTCAAGTTTAGACAAACAGACATGGCAGAGTTGAGGGTAATCTTCACCTGAAGTTTAAATACATGTTTCTATTAGGTTTTGAGTCAGACTCAAATGTTAAGTAAATGTTAAGAACCATAAACTATGATCTGTTGAAATTAAGCATTTAAAAAGTATGAAAAAGGTAGAGATACTGATAGGGAGATTCAATATAACTTTAAAAATAGCAGCCACTCTTCAGGGCTTGAAGGTGACTAATAATACCTATGCTTTAATAAAGGAGCTAGGAGTGGCCATGGGAATTACAGAACCTCGGTTCTTGGGGAACAGCTTGAGTGCCTAATTAAGGAAAGAATAGTGCAGTACTTGGATAAGAAAAATCATGTAAGGTCAAACCAGCACAGTTTCTACACAAAAATAAAAAAGGCCTCCTGCTTCTCTATCCATTAGAGCTGTTGGAAAAGTTAATAAAACAACACGTAAAATGTGAAGGTGAGCTGATCATCTGCTTAGCTTTTCAAAAGATGTTTCCTAAGGTCTGGTAAAAGAGACCAGGAACAAATACCCAAAGGGTAAAGGGCAACAATGTATTAACCATAAAATCTCATCCAACGAAAGGGAACAAAGGGCACAACCTCTGCCCTCTCTGAAAAAAACCCACTCCGAAGTTAAAGATAGAGCTGGTCAAAATATTTTTTCACTGTTAACTGTGGAGCCAACAAAGCAGAAAGTATTTTCAGGTGGGCCTTGATTTAGACAAATTTTCCATTTCAAGAAAAAAATCGAAACACTCAAAATATGCTGTTTCCACATTTATTAAAAGAAAACCTCAGGTTCTCAATTCAAAATAATAGTTAAAAATGGAAATTAACCTGTAGTAAAATAAATATAAATAACTAAATAAATAAAAGCATTAAACTCAAAGTGAAATGATCAAAATATTGACCCAATCCACATTTAATTATATATCTATGCGTATATCCTGTTAGGGTGGAAAAGTTTTTCAAAAGCTCAAGAATACTTCCTGGATAGGGAACCGTTTTCCCTGCTCAGCTCTTCACAGAAGAATAGAAGTAGGGTCGGAAGGGACCTTGTAGATCTTCAGGTCCAACCCCCTGCCTGGGCAGGAGGAAAATTGGGCTCAAATGACCCCAGCCAGGTAGGCATCCAGCCGCTTCTTAAAGACCCCCAGAGTAGGAGCCAGCACCACTTCTCTTGCAAGTTGGTTCTAGATCCTAGCCGCCCTGACTGAAGTAGTTCCTATGGATGTTTAATCTGAACCAACTCTCCAACAACTTGTGGCCGTTATTCCGTGTTATCCTGGGGGGTGTGAGGGGAAACAAGGTCTCCTCCAAACCCTTCTGGTCCCCCCTAGTGAGTTTATAAATGGTCATAAGGTCTCCCCTCAGCCTTCTCTTGTGAAGGCTGAATAGGTTCAGGTCCTGTAGCCTCTCATTGTAGGGTCTGCTCTGCTGTCCCCGGGTCATGTGGGTGGCCCTCCTCTGGACCCTCTCAATGCTGTCCACATCCCTCTTGAAGTGGGGTGCCCAGAACTAGACACAGTACTCCAACTGTGGCCTGACCAGTGTCACATAGAGGGGGAGGATCACCTCCTTGGCCCTACTTGAGATGCACCTGTGGATACACAATCAGGTCCGGTTAGCCCTGACGACTGTGACCTTGCATAGTTGGCCCATGTTCATCTTGGAGTCAATGATGACGAAGATCCCTCTCTGCCTCGGTGCTCTCAGGAAAGGAGTTTCCCAACTTATAAGTGTGCTGCCGGTTTCTACTGCCCAAGTGCAGCACCCTGCACTTGTCAGTGTTGGAATGCATTCTGTTTTTGTTAGCCCATCCCTGCAACCTATCCAGGTCTCTCTGCAGTCTTTCTCTTGTCCAAAGGAGGTTTACCTTAAGGCAGTTTGTAGGACTGAGCCCAAGAATGTTCAAGAACAGCTGTTTCAGAGTATCCATAAAGCTAATTAGTTGGGTCACCTCAGCTGAATGGGACTGAGTGTTAAAATCCATTGTCAGCAATAGGTCATTTTCCTAAACAGGGTCTTATTTTGAATTTTGAGACTGACAAATTTTATTCACACAAGTCATTTATTTGAAAGAATTTCTGTCCCTTGGTTCCCACAGAACACTGCTGAGACGGCTGTCACACATCCATTCACTTCTTGCCCCCCACCACGACTGTAAAGGCAGCAATATTTTGACAGGGAACACAACAGTCACCTCAGCACACAAACTATCTATTATGCTCGCCCCAATTTCATTGTGCTGCATGTATGAACAGCAAGCCTATTATCACCTTTTTCTGTTTATAAAACATAACTAGCGTGAATGCAGGAGAAAGAAAAATAAAAATAGGACTAGAAAAATAATCACCTAGTCAAAAGTGATCATTAAAATGAAGAAAAGATGCTTTGTGCCTGCTCCCAAAAGATGAAACAAAATCTGGAGGGAATTATAACAATATAAGTATGATTCATCCAGAAGTAACATACATAAAAATTAAAATTAATTGAAGAAAATTTCAAAAGAGCCATATCATGCCATTATCTTATATATAAAAATACTCACTATTATGTTTAATTGGTAAACATAAATACTCTTTGATCCTTAAGGAAATGATCTATAAATAACATTTAGACTACTGCTAACTCTTCTATAGAATTAGTATTACTTCCTTAAACATTAAAAAGAAGCCATAGCTCTAGCTATCGAATCAGAGTTGAAACAGGGAGCCAGATCCTGAACTGATGTAAAATGATGTACTTCAATTGAAGGCAATGGGCTGTTCTCATTTATCCAGCTAGGAATCTGGCCCATAGAGTTCTACAAAGATAATGCCATTTACTCTCTGAAGAAGAGGTTCTCAACCAGTGAGATGCTTTCCAGGGTGCTAAAAGGTGTTACAAAATGTTAGATGCGCAGACATAATTCACAAGATAAACCTAGAGATTTCACATAAGAATCCAGTGTCGAAATCATTCTGCCCTGTTGTGATCCTTCTGAGCTTTTTTGGTAATAGCAGAATTGCCCTATTCTTTTTCTGTAGTCTAAAAGGAGTGAAAACGAAGACCTAGAATTTTCTGAGGGGTGCTTTGAGTCTATCAAGGAGTGCCTCGCACCTAAAAAGTTTGAGAACAACTGATCTAAAGCAATGGGTTTGTCCTTTGATACTCAGCTGCTATCTCTGAGAACTGGTACAGAAATTATCAGAAAGAATAACTCAAAGGCTTTGGCCCAAGGACTGGCTTTGGGGGACCCCGCACTTTGGGGGATGCCCACAGTCAGTGCCGCATAGGCACTGCCGCAGCTCCGGCTGCTCCCCACCCCACCAACCCTGCTCTGCTGGCTCCAGTTACCCTCCCCCAGCCCTGGCCCTGCACAGGCTGATATGCTCCAGGCCCCTAGGGACAGCTCTGTATGAAGCATACAGCACAAGTGAGGCACATGGTGCAATCTGAACAAATATTTTTCCAAGTTGAGGCATACTGCATCTATCAAACAGCCGCTATCCAACAGTCTGATATGCAGCCAATAGTTTGATAAACTAAGTTGTAGTTATAAATCTGTCAAAACCATGCTCAGGAGAGGAAAATTGTGGTTGGGCGAGAATATTTTATTAATTCTCCTTTATTTATAAACATACTTCAGAGTGATCCACAAGATTGTCCTCAAGCCATGTTAGAGGGCAGGGAGGCAAACACTCCTATTGTTTCTCAGCCAGGAAATGATTACTTTGTGACCTCTCAATTGCCCTGTCTGCTGACCTCTGAGGATATTTAGCCTGGCAGTTAACATCTGTGGTCCCATCAGTAGTGCTGAAGTAAAAGGTACTTAATGCAGGGCAGCTCTTTTGCAAGGTTAGAAAGGATCAATAGGAGATGTGTTTAATGTGGTATCACTATCAGGTCTCATCTCACTTTTAAAACTGAAATATCCACAGTGGGACATAATCTTAGTCACACAGTAGAGAGATCTTTAACATGGCAATATCCCTTCTCCCAGGGTCTAGAAATGTAGAAAATGGTTAAGAGGCATAGAAGATTACCAAGGTTGAAAATAAATCAGTGCTTTACAAAAAGAAAAATTATGAAGGGAGATTTACAGCATGTAAATGCCACTGCAGTCTTCTGGAGCTTGAACAGGTTTTGTGGAAAAGACAGGCAGCCTTGCTACAAATTGTGAACACAACCAGGATGGTTTTCCCTTGGGTACACATGTGTATCCATTGTTTGAAGTTTCAACTGATGGGAAAAAAAAACACTGTAGCTTCATCCATAAAATTCAATAAACTGCAGAAACCTGTCCAATTACATCACGCAACAACACAATTAAATTGTTCTTTCTCTATGCAGATTTGACTGAGGGATCTTTTTTGTGCTTTACACACAATGAGGGTGTTCCTTCAGTTATTTTTAACAGTGTAGTTCAAAACTATTGAGCCATAAGAAGAGTCTGTGTTCCCTGACCAAAATTATCTGCCTAAAATAGATTTGCCATCCTGGGTTTGGTTAAGAGCAAAAGTGTAATTTTGGAGAATTCCACTGGGTCACTAGTAGAGTCTCAAAATAGTGGTCTAATTATAAAGCAAGGAATGTTATTAAGGAGATATTCTTTTTAGCATATTACAAGTTGTAATAAAATGCAATGAAATATCCAGAGTGAAATTCTAGCCTCTTTGGATTAAATGGGGAGTAAATGGGAGTTTTCCCATTCACTTCAATGGAAGGGACAGGATTTCACTCTCAGGCTCTACAGTGCAATCAGTTATCAGATTACAGCAGGAAACATCTACTCTTTTTCTTTACTTGAACTCCTATTTACTAACAAGAAGTCAACATATAAGAAGAATCCATCTCTGTAAGGATTTTAAGTTTATGTGTAGCATATCTGTGTATTACTAGCTTCAGAGCGCAATTCTACTGAAATTCCCCAAGGACATCTTCTCAGACGAGTGCTTCAATTGTCTGGCTTGGAAACTTGCTGATAATTACAGTTGTTACAGTTTTCAACCCAAGTTGCTGAGCTGGGAATTAAACAGCAGCTTGTTTTCATGCCTAAATGCTAGCCACTTTTTACCATTCTTTCCAGAGCAATGTATGTCAGTTTTACATATTTGCATTAGGGGAAAAATATATATATGTATACAGCCGGATTCTTAGGTATGTTCTGCAATGTCTCCTCTTAAACTCACAGAGACACTTGAATGCTCAGACAAATATGCAGAATTCCCACTTCAGCTCCTTTATGAGACAGATACTCTCCTGAAAACCATACTGTCAATTCTGGGACAAAATCTGCAATGGTAAAGAACAGTTTTGAAACGGAATTAAATCAAATGTTTGGGTATGGAATATGATCATCAAGGGAACCAAAACGAGAAGAAAGTGCCAAGAGAAGGAACTGAAAAGGCTGGCAGCTTGAAACTCAGACCTTGATTCATTTAGAAGAAGTGGGGATCTTGTTTACTTTTTCCCCTTTAAAGCCACTGCACTTCAGAAAGACTTTCACTCCCTTTTCTTTGTTTTCACTTTTTCTGATCAACTTCAGTGAGTCAACCCTTCTCTGCAGTTCCTTATACTTGTACAACTTGTGGAGCAGCTGTCCTGGGAAGAATAGCTTCTGTTAATAAGAAGGTACTGTTGCTCAAAGCGTAAGTTTTTCCTACCTTTAGTCTCTGTACAATTTTTAAATGTCTACAAATGAACACCTACAGACCCCTCGCTAGGTATTTAAAGTGGCCACTTCACCCCCCGTGGATATTTTGTGGGAGGTACTGCATATGGCTGCTGGGGCTCAATGGTACAGTATTGAAGGAGACCTCCTGTTGTTCCAGAGGTAAGACTTCCCAGGGAGGTGGTCCTTGCCCCTACCTTGGGCAAATTCAAGAGGAGATTGGATGATCACCTGTCTGGGGTCTGGTGAACCCAGCATTCATCTCTGCCTGTGGAAGGGGTCAGGCTAGATGATCTGTTCAGGTCCCTCCTGACCCTAGCTACTATGAAACTATGAAACTTTAAATCCTGTTCTGGACTTGTGACAAAGCTTGCCTCCCATTAATCCATCTGTAAAAGAAACACCTAGTCATTTAGGGATTAGGGGAATCAAAAATAGAAGACTTGATCCTAGGCACATTGTGGCTTATGTGCCATTGACTACAGAAACTGGTATGCCTAAACCATGGTCAACAAGCCATGAGGCTTGGGCAGATTTTTTGACCAAGTAGGTCTAGTGCTCCATGTGGTAAAAAAAAAAAAGGAAGCAAAGACAGCAAATCACCAAATCTGTTTATAACCAAATCTGCTTCTCTTATAGCATCTAGTATTCATAATCCCTTTGAGTATCACATTGTAAGGGTTTTGCAACATTTTGTAAAAGCACTGCATTTCTTACTACTTAATTCAATAGGTATTTTTAGGGACTAAGAAGAAAACAGCAGGGGAAATTATGGCTGAACTGTAATAGACTGGAGTTTTACTACTTACTTCAGTGGACAGCCAGGATTTGAACTAAAGTTCCATTTCTTATATTGTAATGGCCATGTTGTGAACAGAGCTCCTATGAAATTTCAGAGGTGTGCAGGAAACCTTCCCTTCTCTTGTATAGTGGTACAACAGTCTCCTACAATACAGATCCCTGCATTCCTTGTGCCCCAAGAAGACCAACAAATTCTTCATCCTGTTTTTCCCATGTCTGCGTTCCACCACTGTGTTGTTTGGGTACCACACATAAAATCAAGAGCAACAAAATTCTTCATTGAGTCCCTGGTTCTTTCCTCTTCTTTCTGCTTGGGATAAGTGTTTTGGGAGGTAAAGAAATTTCAAGGGAATTTGAAGGGGTGTAGGAATAAAAGGTTCAATTACATTGTGTCAGTTATGGTGGAAGAATAGAGGAAGGCTTTAGCCATGTTCTCTAAAGCTGTTCAGACTGTGGATCCCTTTGATTTCTACTGGAAGACTGTTCCTTAACAGGACTCCCTGAACAGAAAGAGCTTTGTCTTGCCTCTCATATGATGTGCTCTGGATATTATGATCTACATGGTTCAGAGATGAAAATTTGCATCCAACTAGGCATGCTCCACTAATCACTTTGAAAATTAGGACCAAGCTCTTGAACTGGCTTTAGAAACTGCCTGGGAGCTAGTGCACTTGAGCACAGCTATAGTGTGCTCCTGGCTGCAAAAGACAGGGTGCAGCATTATGTGCCTGGTGGAAGGTCTACACAGCCTTCACATTCATCTCCAGATACAAAGTTATAGTCCTCTAGCTTGGATATGACTGGTTGGGCTAAGTATCCTTCTCTGAAAGCAAGGGTAAAATTTCCTAGCAAGCTAGAAGAGCAGGAAGGCATTTTAGATTCTGGTACTGAAAGAAGGCAAGGAAGCAGTGGAAGTCATAAGGCTGTCCTTGCTCCACATCGGTCAAGGAAGCAGGGCCAGCATATCAATAAGAGTATTTGCTGAATACTAATAGATGGAGCAGACTATTTACATATATCTAAGAAATTGTTGACATCTGAATATTGACTGGCATAATCTATCCCCTCCACCCCTACAAGTAGAGGTGTTGCATAAAAAAAGAATCTCAGCATCCCATGTGAAGAAGGTGAGAGTAAGGATGCCTTTCCCTTAATATTCTAGAAAGAAAGAGCTGTAGAGGGTTCTAATTTGGAGGTCTACAGGGGAGGGCAGGAGTCCTGGTGAGAATAACAGTTTCTTTTTTCTAATGAAGGTCTTTGTTCTGAGTTAGGGGAAAGTCACTCTTCCTGTAATTTGTTACCACTGATATTATGCAACTGTGAGGAGGACAGAAACCATGAACCAAGATGAAGGGGAAATCTGCATTTAAGTTAGCATGACTTTACAAGAGATTCCAGATGTTTATAGGGTTTCTTTTTCATGCTTGTTCTTATAAGGGGGTTTGCTTGCTTGTTTCTGTTCATTTTGCTGGATTCCTGATTTTTTTCAGTAAGGTATGGATGAATCTACCTCTGGACAGCATGCATGGTTAGATTTAAATTAACTCATTTCCTGAGGCTTTCCAAGAGTAGTAACTTAACAACAAAAATGAACTGTGAGTAACAGACTTAGGAAGAAAGCTGAAGTTAAAGACCCCATCCAACCTAGTCTGTGTGCCAACATGAGTACCCTTAGTACCCCCTCCCCCAGCTGAGTTCCAACCCATGTGAATTGGGCAAAGTGAGACATCCTACCAGCCTCTCTAAGTACCAGACACAATGGTCTCTCCTCATAATCCTTTGGCTTTCCCTGTGCTGGAAAAATATAGTTAAAACATACTACCTGCTTAAACCTAGGGTTGTCACAACCAGCTGAAACATTTAGTAAAGCACTCATTTTTAAACAGGATTAGTACAGAAAAAGCTACCTGCGTTTAGGTTTTATTTGCATTTGAATTAATTGTTAGCCTAAACCTATTCCCACTGAAGTCTGAAATCTACTTCCACTGTGTTTATTTAGCCTTAGGCCCAACCAGCACCATCCTGCAGATGAATCCAGTACAGAAATCCACTACAGAAAAGTAGCTTTATTTTCTTTACCATGAAGCTGACTCCAGCCCTGAAAACTATTTCATTGTGTCTCACCTTGGCTCCAGCTTTTCCATAACACATACATTTACTCTGTTCTCTTGTGTGTTTAGAATATTCTTGGCGGTACGGCGAGAGGCCCGCTGGACCTGTTATCTCTCTTTTATTATGCATCCTATGGAAAAGCAGTAAACTCCAGGGGTGAAATCCTGACCCTACTGAAGCCACTGGGAATTTTGCCATTGACTCTGCTGAGGCCAAGATTTCACCCCTGGTTTTTATATGCCGATTCTTTTAACCTTAGTCATAACCTCATTGCATTGTTTAGGAATGACAGTTATAGAACCCATAAGTGTGAGATCACTCAGAGCTATTCTTCTAACCTCTAAATGGAGCCAGTCCTTAGGGATGGATGGAATTTCACTGTGTTTTTCCATTTCATTCATATAATGAAATCATTCCTTGGCCTATATTCTGTTCTTTTGCCCATTTTGGGGCTTAAGGTGGACCCGTTTAACACATAACCTTCACATCTTAGAAGTACATGCCAATGGCATATTCATTAGTAATCACTAGGCTCAATTTCATACTTTTTTTAAAATTACTTTACAATAAAGATTCCTTTTAGTAGTCCCTCACTATACAGTATATTACTATTCACAGTAACTGCTATGTATTTAACTTCACATAGTGCCAAAGCTTACTGAGAACCTATAATTCTAGCTAGCTATAATTAGGTGCTTGCATGAAATTAACTCCAGATAAACAGTCTGAAAGCTATATGAAAATTGTAGCCAAGAAAATCTATAAAGCTAAATAGTGGAACAAAGTTGCCGTATAAACAAAACTGAACAAATAGTAGGTTGAGCTTTGACTTGCCAAACTTTAAATCCAATATATGAAATTCAGAGGTAATGTGTAAGAACTTCTCCATTCTCAGAGACACTATCATTTACATAAAAGGCCTTATTCTTTCTATTTAAAACAGTTTGCAATAGCATAATTCAAATGACTTTAGTGGAATTAGTTCTTCTTAAAAGCACAGCATCCTTAGTCATAACTTACCTACTTCCACACATGCTTCCACACACTTAGTGGTGTGTAAGCCTACGGTAGTCTATGGTGATGTACTTAATTAAGGAAATGGAAGAAGGTAAGAGTTGCTTTTGTTGCTTTACTTGTGTCTTCCAGTCCTTTGGCTCTGCCTTAGGCTTCATTAGAGTAACACAGATTTGGTGAGCTACTTTCAGAGGTTATGTATTAACAGGGATGTGAGCAGCACATAAAAAATGGCCATGGCTATGAATCTAAGAAAGTACATAAGAATCTGACTGTCAGATTCCTTAACCCCTGGAGACCCAAACACTGCCAGACGTTCCACACGCCACAAGTAGGGCCAAATGGGCTTCTATCCTCATGGCAAAACCACCAATAAGTAAGAGAGGGCAGCGAGCCAGACGGATGCTAAAGGAGGGAAAAACATACCTGGGGTGAAAGCGGGGTGGAAGCAGTGCCATAGCTGATCAAGCATATGAAATCTTAATTGATGGACTAATCTAGATAGCCCTAAAACCAGAAGGCAGGAGAAAGGGCATCTTGAATGGGAAATCCTACTATAAACTGACCACGTAAATTTAAAATCTGCTATATAGATATTGCTAAAATGTATCCCTATAATTTTTAAGAAATTTAGGCCAGAAAGGACCATTAGATCATCCCTATCATAGGTCATAAAGTTTTATCCAAATACAATATATCAAGCCCGTATATATCAGCTAAGCCAGATATTTCAGTTCAAAAAATGAACTATGAAGAGAAACCTAACTTTATATTAATCGCAAGTCATTTTGTACAGCCCTGTTGGCAAGTTCCAATTTGAGTACAGATGTAAAGCAATGTGGGAGGAGCTTGCAGACTGATTACCTCCATCGTTTAACTGATCCTGAACCACTGATGTCAGTTTAAATTTTGCCAGTTGAACAGATTAAGCACTTGTAGCTGGTTCAGACCAATAATATTAGTTTTACATTTCCAAGAGCATTGAGCCCCATGGAGTTTTCATTACAAGATTAATGTAATATAAGTCCTGTGAATTGGGTATTCACCCCGAACAGAAATAAAATATGTTCATCTGAAGCCTGATCCACTGCCCACTGAATTCAGTGGAAAATTCCCCTTGATTTTCATTGGTAGTGAGTTGGACCTTGTTTTACATAAAGAACAGCATCTGTCCTATATGTGAAGTTTCCTATATTTAACACATTAAAAGGAGCACCTGAATTAGAAATTAGTCATGGAAACAAATACCATAATGTACATGAATATAGTTAGAAGTTAAATATATAACAATGTTAGGTTTTTACTTTGGATTGATGCTTAAGATCTGAGTTACAAGTCATGTTATTAGAAAAAAGTAAAATGTCACATGTAAAAAAAAAAACCTATCCAAAAATTATATGTGAGCTTATAAAAGTGTATAGGTTGATTCTGATCTACACAGTCTATGTTACAGAATATAAAAGGTTTTCAGCAATATAGTTATTTAATTACACATTGGGCTTTCTCTTACTTTGCAAATTTGCATTCTGAGTGATAAGAATATTAGTCCCCGATTCATCTTGGTCCTTGTTTGCATTACACGGGGATAAATTACATAAAACTTCTGGTAGCAATAAATAGTTCTCCTTTTTGTTTCTTGAAGAGACATATGGAACATACGGATCTGTGAGAGCACTGAAACCTGTTGTTTTTTCATATTACTTATCCCATAAAGGAAAACAGTTGACATACTTGAATGTCATAAAATGATTCCTAGAATTGGTTTGTTACTGGTATGTTAGCCTATCTAACAATATGTCAGACAAAACAAATATTTTGATAAAAAGAGGCAAAAGGAGAATGATTACAATAGACTGTAGCTTCCTACATCAATGACAGATTTGAAATGGAAATAGCTTCTCTCAATTAAGGAAAAAAGGATAAAATGGCTTAATGAAAAAAATTCTATTTATCTGTTGTTCCACTGAAGTCTAACTATTGTCATGCTTAAAGTAACATCTTCAAAAAACACCTGAGTGACTTGGCAGCTCAAACCCAAAAAGCTTCATTCAAAGTCAATGAGATTTAGGCACCTGCCTCACCTAATCTAGATTTAGGCCCCCAAATAATTTTTTAAGATGGAATTTTGGCTTATAAGTCATTCTAGTACATTTGAAAATGTTGTGCATAAACACCAAGTTTCTTCATGCAGTAGAAGTAAACAAGTTTCAGATCTTGGCTAAAAAGTCAGAGAAGCTACATGTGCATATCTTAAGTAATATCATAATAAATGTTAAAATGTGGTGATGATGCAAAGCTAAATCAAAAGGCAGCCAAACTCATCAGCACTGACTTCTAAACCAGTGTCTTCCCCTCACTTCTGTTGTTCACAAACTGAATAATTTATCATGGCAACCTTCATGTTTTGCAAAGAAAGCCTATTCGTAGAATTGCAAAACCCTGTTGGAAAAAGGCACTGACAATTTAAGGGAGAGGACAGATTTATTGCCTTTTTGTTTGCCACATATGTAGTTTTCTGTAGTCTTCAATTTTGAATTGAAGGGAATTTCCCAAGTTCTTTTAGGGAGCTCTGCTGTTGGCTGACAAAAGTTGCCTCTGATTAGCAAGGAAGGTCATAATCTTAATTATTTCTCTTGTGTCATGGATAAGCGTCAGTGCAGACATAATTTCTGCTATTATGAATGTTAGCTCTATTGCCATGGTAGCTTTCTTTGGACATTTTAAAGGGGAGAGAGAGAGAAAGAGTGAACATTTTGTCTTCATTACCATTCAAGCTATCCAGAAAGCATAAAGCAACCTTTTGCGAATGTGGCTACAGCTATTCAAGCTTGCTCGAAAATCCGCCAAACACAATAGTTACAACTCTTCTTCAACTTCATTTAACATATTGCATGCTCCTTGCTTGTTATCACACTGCAGCAATAACACATGAATAAGGATGTTGTTATATGTTACAATTCATACTGCAAACTCTAAACAATAGTAGCTAGTATTAAAGTTAGCACATGCTGTGAACAGTCACATGTTAAAAGTTGAATACCCTCTCTAATGTGCACAGCTCTGACTTGCTGCTAAAGGACTGGTGAATAAGGCATGGCTAGGACCTGCCAACTCTGCCCTGTGGCTGCCCAGGTCTCCAGCAGCTCTCCACACTTACCCAGCCCCTTGTTGCTCACCACCGCTTCCATGGCTCCCCAGTCACCTTCAGCTGTCTGGCTCTTCCCAGGTCTCCGTCAGTCTGAAGTAGTAGAGTTCTGGATGTGAGGAAGCTGAGAGTGGTGCATCCTGGGATACTGGAGGACTGCAAAATGCTTGTATTAGTCCAGAGGAGCAGACTGACATTACTACAATATGAGCTGCTTATCACCAGCTCAATCCTCACCGGAAGACACATAACTCTGAGACACTTGGAGGGCACTTATCTTGTTTTTTCCTGCTTTAATCCATGGCCACTCCCATCTTAAGAGGGTATTATATGGTAAAGTTAATGTCTAACAACACCCTAGCATACTCCAGAAAGTAGGAGCTGCTCAGATTTCATACTGCTTAAATAGAATCAAATCCAGGGACCACCCAAGCAGAGCAGCTTATTGACTAGCTGGTTAAGGCACACCATTTCTTTATAGCCAACAAGGCAAAAGAGAAAAATGTGGCCAGCATCCCATTCAGCTATCTCTGGCCCTCCAGCCTGAATGACCAGGTACCCAATTACAGCTAGGTGAAGTGGGGATGGTCTTTGGCATGAATCCTGAGGGGCAGCGTCCACATGAGCGTGGACCTTTGTTTCCCCAGGGACAAGAACCTTGCACTGCTGCTACTTGTCCCCAGGGAATGCCTGTGCCACACTCCCTCTGGTGTACAACAGTTTACCCTGGGTGGGGTAGAGGAGGCTGGAGCCACCATTGGGCTGGCCCCAGGAGCCTTACCTGGGCTTCTGGGCTCCTGCTGGAGCTACAGCAGTAGTGGCCCTGCCACTTGCATCTTGGCCAGTAGCTACAGTGTGGCCAGCCAGGTTCTGATTTTGGGTACCCCCACCTGAACTGCTCTGCTTTTTTTTTTGCAAAGGTCTTTTTTACCCCAGGAAATCCTGGGATCAAAAAACAAACCTGCACGGCTACCTTGCAGCATGGAGAACAGCTGAATGTGTGCTATGTGGCACTACAGATGTGTCTGCGGTGCCACATGGCTGCGTTCATCTGGACACAGCCAGGGAGGCTTGAGTTTACATTTCTGGAGCTACAGTGAGACATCTTTGCTGCTCTGCCATTATGCCTCTGTATATGGAGAAGTAAGGTTAAATTTTGCTCTTGGCTTCAATGGGAGTCCTCATTGACATCAGTGAATATATTCAAGTAATTGTGATCAGATTTGCCTCATTCAGAGAAATATAAGGAATGAACAAAAAACTTTAATAAAACTTTAATATAATATTGTAAGGAGGTTTAATAGAAGTCATATAAGTAGAGATGTATTATAAAATGTATCTCTATATCTCAATCTTTCACTGGACTACATCAATATAATTCTATTGGGTTCTATAATGGATCAATGCCATTTTCCCCCACTGAGGCTCTGGCCCATGGTACTTATCATTGACGAGCATAAAGGAAAGATAAGTGTGATGTGTCCAATATGTACAGAAGGGGTAAAATATTTTTTTTAAAGGAGAAAGGTAAAAAATGATAACAGTGATTCTAATAAAAGGAATGAAGACCTTGCAGATTTGTTAGGCAATTCTCCAGGCTCCTCTACAAAGAGAAGCAAATTAACTGTTTAACAAAGGGATTGTATTTCCGGATGTGACAGGAGGAGATAGATTATAAGCAGATACAAATGAAAATGGTTGTGCTAAAATTGAATGCTCTTAGGGAAGACTAAGTATCACATCCAGTTACCATGACTGCTAAAGGAAATAAAGAGACAAATTAGCAAAGGCTTAGCTGATATTTTACAATGGCCTCCATGACAGGTTTGGCTACTGAGCAAGAGAAAGTGGGAAAGACAATGATTTTGTATCAGTCATGATTTTTATTATAAGTGGGTTGTGTGAGATAAAGCAGGTAGTTGTAATCCAGTTGGTTTTGGATTATTTCCTGGGGAAATAGTTTTGTGGGATTTAATGAAGTAATGATGTAATACTTTGAAAAGACATATTAAACTGGAAATAGCCAAAATGCATTAAGTTGAAGGGCAGTCTTGCTTAACAATCACTTGGAAGCCCTGGAATATATCACTAGAGTGGTCTGGGAAATGGTTTTACCATCTTGCAAAATCATTTGAGATTTCAAAAAATACCCCTGTTTTGTAGATGGATGAAAACAGATTTTCATAAGGAATAGGAGCAAGACCCACTCATTCAGGAATTCAAGATCACCAGATCAGAGCACTCAGTGTGATTTTGAGGTCCAGATCTAGGTCCATGGTTGTGCATGACCAGGCTATTTGCGCTTTTCTCCGTCTCTCTCTCTCTCTGTGTCTGGCAAATTTCCTGCTGGGCCAGGCCAAAATGGCAACCCTGAAGAGCTGTGGGAAGTAGCTCACAGGGGACATCTCCAAATACCTGCTTACAGCAACTCTTCTGTTTCCATGTCTGGGTGAGTGTCTTGTTTGAGTTTGGATCTTCGCCTTGCAACAAAATGTGGACCAGATTGTATTGAGCTGGATTATCAAAGAGGCACTCTCCAAAATGGAAGGCTAGTCCTAAATGCATAATCCCGTGAAGGGTGCACCTGGGGAATGAGATTTCAGTATCTGAGGACATGGGTGTTTTGTTACTGGCAAGGTTTTCATGCTTGGTTCTTTGTGGGAGTCATTCACTGCTCCACTTTAATTTTTGTTTTTTAACTTTTTTATAATAAAAGTTATAAAAAGTCTCTCTCTCTCTCTCTTTCTCTCTCTGTCTCTCTCACACACACACACACGCACACCCCCCTCACTTTTCCCCTCCCCAGTTCTGTTCAGAAATTATGTCTAGAAGCAGAGAATCTCCAAGGAAAATTTTGTTGAAACTGGAACATCACTCCTAAATTATCTAATGGTTGTAAAGCAATTTGAAGAGATATGTGACATTCTTTGTAGGTGTTAATTATTAGTGATAGTTCAATATCCTTAATAATGAGCATTTTGTTCAGTGTTTTAATGTTTATATTTGTGGCCACAACAAACCTGAAAATTAGCAGCTGGGTTTTCAAAAGCATTAGCTATTTTGATTGCCCTGTTGAAATGAGTTAAATGATTCTGATTCTCAGAAAAAGCTGAGCACCCTGCTTTGAAAACCCAGCCTTTTAAACCAAGCCTTTGTTAATTAAACAACCCCAAAAAAGTGAACCCCTGAAAGTTCCTAGTTGCACCTGAAGAGGCATTAAAATGTAGTTCAGGATCAATGCTCTATTGTGTCAGTGATCTAATTCAGTTGCTTCCATGCAGTTATATCAGGGATAAATCTGATCCACTATGTTCTCCATAAACACACACACACACATACATACATATAATAGAAATATATATTTTTCTTACTGGATTATGTCTGCTACTAAGACATATAGGGACAAACTATATATACATTTTTGTGAGTCCCCATATTTCTCACTAGAAGACATAATTAGAGCCACACGCACTGAAATGCTGAGGCCCAGTGAGCAGTGGAGCTAGGATTTTGATAAGAAGGTAGCTAGCAGGGCTGCACTTTACACCGCAGGCATGTGCTACATAGCCATACTAAGTGATGCTGAGGAATTGAAGGGGGACCCTCCCCACCTCCAGATCTGCTCATAGGTCAAGTCTACTCTTGTGACAGTTTCAACCTAGTTTGGCCTTTGACTCAAAAGGCCAAATTCACCAGTATGCTCTGACTCAGTAGCATAACTAAAGTGGGGCAAGAGGGTCACCAGGGGCCAACTTTGAGTGCTGGTATGGCTCCTTCCCCCTGCCCTCCAAGAGTCTTTCCATGGCATGCAGACCTCTTTGCATCCTGCCCATAGGGCAGACACAGCCATACAAGGACAGCACCATGCTCAGTAGTGTATCTTGGGAGGGGAGGGGAGTAGAAAGATGTCCCTTCTCTCCAGGGGGCTTTGCCATGGGAGAATCAGTTCTGCTCCCAGGGGTAGAGGATGAATGGGGCATTGTTATCTGTCCTTCAGTGGTGGCAGCCCAGCCCATGCTGTTGAAGGAGTAGCAATAGCAACAGCAGCTGCAGCTCAAGTGTGGAGATCCTAGGAAAGTAAGACTTCTCTCCCTCTCCTCTGTCCCACTCCAGGTGCTAAGAAAGCTTTCAAGGCCTATGCACTGAGTGCTTTGTGTTGTACCAGGGATGAAAATGCCTGTTTAGGCAGACAGCTTATTTAGGTGTATGAGTGCTTTGTCATGCCAGAGAGGAACTGAGCATCAAGGGAAACCAGAGAATGAGGTTTGAATAAAAATCCAGACTGCTGAATGTATCTCCAAAATGAACCTTTGAAGGTCTTTAAATTCACTGATCTCTAATAAATGTTGCATTGCTTGAGAGATCTGATCTGGAAATGCAGTGTATCAAATAAAATAAAAGACAAGACACAGATTCTCATGTAAAATCTGAGGTGGTGAAAAGGAGCCATGTTCTAGTTTTAAATGGCTGGTTGAAAAGTTGTATATCTCAAGGAGGCTCTCAGCTCCAGGCTGCCAAAGCCAGCTCTTGCACCTACTTCCCTCTTCACTCTAGATGAGATTGCATGTCCAGGGTGGAAAGGGAAGGGGTAGAGCATTATTCCACAGTGCTATGTTGATCTTCAGCTATGAGTTAAGAGCAGTTTCTAGTCTGCTTTCTCTCTACCTATGCTGTCAGAAGTACAGGCCCAACACCATTTCCACCAATGTCTCTCCATGCCCTGTGTGAACCAGACTATGACCACATAAGAAATTTGTTCACTATAATTTAGCTGCCAGCACTTTACAAATTTGGCCTATGGACAATATTCTGATACAGAATGAGATGTTTGAACCTTAATACAGATTATATAAACTTTAATGTGCTATTCCATATCCTGTGTTTTACTGGGAGCCTACTGACAGACTTCCCAGTTCTAGATAGTGGAACTGGGATTTTATGGGTTAGAAATAGAAATCATCTTGATTTCATGGTTGTAAAAATAAATCTAGTACTGGTACATGTAGAAGCCTTATTAGCCTAGGATTTCACATTCATAAATAGGCAGACAAGGTTCTTTGGCTAAATTCAAATTCTTTGGCTAATATCTTTAATTAGGACAACAACTTGTTGGTGTAATAAAGTTATTGACTTTACCCAAAGAACCTTGTCTGCCTATGTCCTTAGACCAACACGGCTACAACCTATGCCCCATTCTCAAACGGCATTTGACTTCAGTCAGTTTAACCCAAAAGACATAGAGCATGCATGCAACCATCAAGCATACAACCATCAAGAGGAGAAGAGGGGTGGGAAATGCTTTGAGTTTATCACGAGTTTGTGTAAGTCCTACTAGGAAGCGTGTACGTAAAGTTGATAAATAGGAGCTTTGTTCAGAAAGGATGTTTGTGGTTAGCTGAAAAGTTTGTGAAATGAAAAGATATTTGAACAGAAAAACACCAACTTATGCTCTCATTCACATTTTTTCCTGTCATTTTTCCTGAACCTTGCCTTTTACACCCCGAACAACATCTTTGTCTCTCAATAGCCTGTTCATAGAAAGATTTTTAATGTTTAACTTCTGGTTCACTATCTTCCACTTTTAGATTATTGAAGCACCACAAACACATCCCATAATTAATTTCATAAAGCCTTTTAGTTTCACCTCCCATTTTTAGTGTTCAGCCTACTTGGAAAAGCTCTGGAAATTGGAGAGAAATTAAATTAGAAGGGGAGCCAAATCATGCTGATTGTTACATATTCAACTCTGGGATCCCTAAAGACTACCAGTCATGAAACAATAATTTCCTCTTAGTTCTGTGTAAAATGTGACTGCACAAGATGGCCCCTGGTCATGAAAGTCTTCAGCTTGGTCCACTGATCCACAGAGCTCTTACTACAGACCAAGCAGAAAATAAAAATAGGGAAAACCATGCCACTGACCAAAGAGCCAGAGCATTTAAGGTTCAACAAGCCCAGTAAGCTGCTGATGAAGAGTTGCTGCACCATAAAGACAACATGACAAAAATAATCACCAATGTCACAACTCTATCTCCTGCACCAAATATGAATTTATTTTGCTTTTCTTGGTGAGCACACAAGCTGAGGCTTGTCTATCAGGGAGATAAAGAGAGAAAAGGGGGCTGGGGAATGTGTAACATAATGAACACTAATATCAGACTTTACTTACAGTAAGCCCCCACTCCACCGTCTTGGCAGCATGGAGCCTGGAGAGGAAAAGGAGGGAATATGGAGTGAGCCCCAAAAGAGAGACTCTTAAGTGCTTTCTTTCCCCTTGAGCATCATGGAGATTGAGAGGAAAAAAAGGGGAGAGTAGATTTAACCTCAAAGGAGCAATACATAAAGTACTATTTTCCCCTGTGCAGCTGAAAGACTGAGGGGAAGGGGGAAGAGAGTTGAAATACAACCTGAGCCCCTTAAAAAAGCTTTTAATCAATGTTTCTATCTGTTTTCTGTGGAGAAGATTGAATTTTTCCATAAAATTGTTACTCATTTTAAGGCCTGACCCTATAAAAATGCTTATACATTTGCTTAAATTGAAATCTGTGAGAAAACACTTGGTACTGAGATAAAATTTTAAAGAAATAGATGGAGAAGGAACCTGTTTTGGGTGGTATTTTAATACTGCCATTCCTTCCAGAATTTTTAAAATGAATATTTATCTTGCTATGATTGGCTTACCAAGAGAAATGGAAGACAGATAGAGGTTCAGGGAAAAATAGCAAGAATCAAGGTCAAAGAGAAAACAATATAACACACAAGTGATTTTTTTTCCAAGAGTATTAATTTCATTTTATTATATGTCACATTTGCAGAACAAGACAAAAAACGTGTTTGTGTACACCAATGTAAAATCCTAATCCCACAAACTCGTTTATACACTTCGATTTACTACTGGGACTAGTTCCACTGATACATGCACATAAGTAAATGGATGAGAACTGAGACCTAAAATAGAAGAATGGGCCCAACGACCACATGGTATAAACCTACACAGCTTCACTAAAAACAGTCCAGGTACACCTGCTGAGGATCTGGCCTATGTCCAGTCACATTTTTTTTCTTCAATGTTTTTTATAGAGCTGGTTAAAAAAAAACAGTTTTCATGAAAATCTTGAAAATATTCTGCAAAAAAAAAAAAAAAAGAAAAGAAATAGCAACTTTTGTGGGTGTTTTAGGGTAAAAGGTCATTTTTTATCCTAAACAAAATTAATTCAAATGTTTATAAAATTAAATTTACTATTTTATGTAGTCCAATCTCACCAGAGAAAGATCAGGATGCTGCTATCATTTCAAAAAGAGACTTCTTCATTTACAGAAAAGAGGATCCATTTTATTATATCTTCTGCCCTACTTTTATATTGTACTGTTTCTCTGAGTACACCATATCAAAGCGGGGGTAGGAAATGATTTCAGGTGCAGGGCACAGCAGCAGCCAGCGGGGGCGCTGAAGGTGCTTGTGCCTGGCACAGCTCCATCCAGTGCTGCACATTGTAATGAGGGGTATAGCCTCCACTGGGCAGTCTGTATTACCAGTGCTCCCCACACTTGCCAGGCACGGGAAGGAAGCCCCAGGCACTAGAGCCAGCTGTCTTCTCCACCCCTCAGGGGAAAGCTCCTGGGGCTTCACACCCATGCTTGGCAAGTGCGAGGAGTGCTGGCAATACAGACTGCCCAGTGGAGGCTGCACCTCTCATCACAGTGTGCAGCGCTGGCCAGAGCTGTGCCCTACCGGGCACCAGTACCTGTACTGGGAACCAGCACCCTGAGCACCCTCACCTGATGCCGTTGCCATTGCCTGCCAAGGCTGCACACTATGAAGGAAGTGTGTGGGAGGGAGGGTCCCCATATCCACCCACCCTCCCTCACACGCACATAGTGCCCACCCAAGCTCTGGGCTGCTGCTGCCCCTCTGGGCATGAGCTCCTCACTGCCGCCAGCCCCTGCACCACCCATGCTCTCCATGCTCCCACCTAGCTGTGGCTCTGCCCCCGCTGCTTCCCTGCTTCCTGTCTGGAGCCAGCAGGAGACCAGGGAAGCAAAGCAGCTGCCCTGCTGGGAAGCTGCTACTGGCGAAGCTGGGCCCTTCCACCCACAAGGGCGGGAGTGAGGCACAATAGGGTATGTTGGGGGTGATGTACGTGGGGGTGCCTCACTCCTACCCTCGTGGCTGGAAGGGCTGGGTGGGACACAGTTTGTTAGCGAGCGCTGTGGACCAGATGAAAGTGCTTGCAGGCTGGATCCAGCCCATGAAACATATTTTGCCTGTCCCTGTGTTAAAGTGTATTTCAGCATAATACTGGCCACTGGCAAGAGGAGAGCATTATATTCCATGAGCCTCTGACATGAGGCTCTCTCTTTCCAGAAACACCTCCATAAAATTATTAAGAGATTATTTTCATGATTTTGTAAGAGTATATTAGGAACCTTGGGCATTTTTACATACGTTCTGGGGGGGAAGAGGGGAGCTTTAATTAGAGCAGCTCCACAGCATCTTATGTATCATCATCCTCATGCTTCAATATGGTGACAAGGGTGTTTTAACTAAAGCTTGTTGAATGAGCTTTAGAGCACCCCCACCGCCATTTTAAAGCATGGGAATACTGATTCACAAGACACGAAGGCTGGCTGAAGCACACTAATTAGCACACTAGCAGACTCAATCTGTAATTACAGCATACTGGAGCAGACTCCTGGCACATCTACCGGCATTCCTCATTTTTTTCAAAAGGAACTGGTTATTCTGCCTCTATCAGATAAAAATTTGGAATTAACATATTGTAACTCCTTTTGACCCAAGAGTCAGTCAATATTTGGGATCTTGTGCATTAGAGAAGATATCTTCAAGATCTTGATAATTGACTCAGGTATTTCTTTTGTGCAGTGCTATTATTTACTAGTAAATAAATAGAATAGACAAAATTCTGTTTAAGTGAACACTGCACGAATCAAACAACAGGAGACCATTTCAATCTATCATCCCTCTTTTTATAAATAGCTCTTTTCCCAAAATGTGTTCTTAGCTTTCTCTCAGGGAACTGTGCCCCTCTGACTTTTCTGCTGCTTTTTCTATCTGTTCCTTTCATATGTCTGAGTAGATCTGCTTCCATTCCTGCACACACAGCCATACACAGCTCAATACATATTTTAATTCAAACCCAAGTAAAACCCTTCTACTTTGCATTGTTCAGTTTCTGACTGGCCTGGCACATGGTCATTGCTTTGATCAGTGGCTCCAATTTTTTTTTTCAGTTATCTTGCTCCACAGAAAAGCATAGCAGCTTTGTACAATTCTGAGTGGAGGGCAGCTGCTACCCTCAGCAGCTTCCTTGAGGTTTAACCTAATCTCTAGCAAAACAATACTTTGATGGTTCTGGGTATAAGGCAGGAAGTCACAGACAAGCAAGTATAAACAGCATGGCTTAATAGACACATATATAGCCTCTACTGTTGCTCTTTAATTGGCATCATTATCCAATATAATGTTTCCTAATTATGATATTGATTTTTTTCTTTCTTTTTAATGGATTCCTCTCCCAAATCACCCTAAGTAAAGATACTGGCACATACTGAAGATGAGCCCCAAGGGAATGACTCAGAACTATGTATATCATGTAGGGTCAACAGGTGTTTTATTGTGTCTTTGCCTTTTAGTAAGCCAGAAGCAATAATATTTGGAATGAGGGAGAGGGAATAACTGCACTGCTGACACACAAAGAAACAGTGTTGTTCACTAACCCAGAAATATACCATGATCATTCTCCATAAGTGGGAGCCAGCTCTTTCATTATTATTCTGCTTCAGGTCCTTATTTTCTCTCACAATAAATGATACAGGGTTGGTAGATACTACTAATACAGAGGAGGATCAGTTTATCATATAGGAAGAATTGGAAGGCTTCATGGAGTGAAACAACACAGGGGTTTTCAACCTTTTTTAATCGAAGTACCTCTGATGACCAAATGTGGAGGGGGGAGAGTGACATGCAGGTGAATGGGGGGGGAGCTGAGTGCAAGAGATGGGGGGAAGTAGCATGTGAACGACTGCAGAGTGGGGAGGTGGGGATGGTGCGCAGATGGGCGGGGACAGAGTACTGCCTCCTCCCAGAAGCAGGGCCAGGGCAGGGGAGGGAAGCTCGCTGAACTGGGGTGAGGGCAGCAGCGCCCCTCTGTGGGGCAAGGAAGCTCACTAGGCTGGTGGGTGGCAGCAGTGGCTACACAAAAGAAATACCCAACTCAATTATCAAGATCTCCTCTAAGACGTCTTCTCTAATGCATAAGATCCCCCACAGAGGGGAATTGTTGCTTTCGCCCCACTTTGGCCCTACTCCTGGGAAGTGCTCTGTCCCCACCCACCTGTGGGCACCCCCTAGGACCATTCCAAGTACCCCCAGAGATACACGTACCCTCAATTGAAAGCCCCTGAAATAAGAGAAAAGTTTTGAAGGAAAACGTGGGTGTGTCTACACAAGATGTTTACTGTGGAGTTGACTAATTAGCACCACAGTAAATGTCTCAGTGTCTACACATGCAGGTAGTGGTGACACATATGGGGTGCACGGGGGTGCAAGTGCACCCCCTGATAGGCAGCATTCCCCATTTAGGTGATGGGAAGCGGGGCAGGCAGGAGTGCTGATGCCCCCCAATAGTGCTGGCCGCAGAGTGGGGGTGCTAGAAGTGCTGCTACCCTTTCCAGGCGTATCTCTGGCCTTTCCAGGTGTGCCACTGGCACTTCCAGGTTGATGCCCACACGTGGCAAGTGCCCGTCCTGACCAGTCGCTTATGCATACAGGGCAATTAGGCTGGAGTAAACCAATTAACTCCACAGCAGCATAGTACTTATATTTACAAGTAGTATCCTGCTGTGGCATTTTTTTACTCTGCTACAGCCCACTTGCAGATGCTGACACAGCTGGCTGTGTCATGAGGGTGCTTTAGTGTGGGGGCTGCCTGCTAGATAGCCCTACAGTGAACCCCCTGGTGCTTCAGCCAGCCCCTCTGTAGCATATTGAACTGTGGGGGAGCAGCCCTGGTTTGGCAGGCTGGCCCCAGAGCCCCCTGCCAGTTGGGGCTGCTTCAAGCCAGCTCAACATACTTCATTCCCAGGTGTGCTGTTTGAACAAGTGCCTGGGAGCAATAAACCCCAGTGTAATATGCACTGGAGTTTATTGCTTCACATTAATTGCATGTGTAGATGCACCCAGGAATAGTACAAATAGTACGAAGTGTAGTAATACAAATCGTAAAGGTGCACTTAGCAAGTAATACAAAGGACATATTATATAAGATAAGGGCACACAGTTCAGAGGAAACAGAAGAAGAATGGGACATAGGCGCACTGGTCGACTATAGGAATATAGTCACAATCTGCCATTATGATAAAGCTGTGAAAGAGACTACTACAATGTTTAAGTGTGCTAAGCAAAAGAATAATTTTAGTAAAAACAAGGACATATTAGGACCACTGAACAAGGCATTAGTAAGAACATTTAAAGTATTACCTAACGTCCCAGTTCTCTATTTTTTTTTTTTAAAGATTAACCTGGAACAGGTACAGAGAAGGACTACTGGAATGATTAGGGGAATAAAAAACATACCTTTGAGGGAAAATTGAAAGAATTTGCCTTTTTTAGCTTAGGAAAGCAAAGGATTCTGACCGCCCTTTATAAATAGATTTGGAAGTGAATGTCAGGGAAGGAGAAAACTATGTAGAGGACAATATGGAGCACAATTAAATAGTAACAAGACAGACATGGATTTAGACTGAGAATTAGAGGAACTTTTCTAACCATCAGAGGACTGAAGTTCTAAATTGTTCTTCAGAAATTCTTGTTCTTCCAAACAAAATAGTTGGGACAAGTAACATGAAATCCTTCAAGATAGGGTGAGAAGTTTACAGAAGTTTTAGTATAATAGGAAGGATTTGTTCAGGGAGTAGTAGTAATCAGAGGGTGTGATATATGGCTTCCATGTACACAAGGTGCTGCATAGGTCCTTCAAGGCTTCTACTAGTCTTCAGTTCAGTTCATGAATTCTTTCCCTGGAATTATTTGTTTTGCTTGGAGGTGGGGGGTATTGCTTGGGTAGCCTGGTGCTTCTAACACTACACAGAAATCACTAGTTTCTTGGCTGGTGTGTCCTGCTTGTGCTCTTTGAGTCAAATTGATTTCAGATTTGTTATCTGAAAGGATTTTTTTTCCCCTGTATCTGATTGAGAAGGAGTGTTGGGCAGTGCAAACCTGTCTTTGTATCACAGAGGTATGTTTCATTTAGGATCATATTTTACCTAACAAATTCCTAGCCATTGTAGGGGCCCAAAGTATTGGGAGTGCTTTTCCCTCTTCCACTCGTTTCTTGTGGTACATTTTATGTTTGTTTGTTTTTTTAACTGAGTGCATTGTGGCTAAAGTGGATGCTCTTTTAGACCATTTTGGACAAACTGGTCCTGTAAAGACAAGAGACCTAGATTTGATGGTCTGGAAGGTCCCTTCTAGTCTTGTATTCTTAACTTTGAGGGCAGGAAGTAGTTGTCCCATGGAGTTTTGGGGAATTTCAGAAATGTTCTGGGCCTACATTGTGATGAACCTTTTAAAGTACTAAAACTGGAAAGAGACACACCCATTGCTGAATGTGAGACTCCCTTAGCCTTACCACGTACCTGAACTTTCACTGCTGCAAGACCCCTCCTCCTGGACCCCTTTCCATCTCCAGCCCCACCTTCACTAGGCCTCTCACCACTTTGGACCCACTGCCACCATTGCAAAACCCCTTGCCATTGTTGGACCCCCACCAGTACTGCTGTGGTGGCCATGGTAGCTGTCCTCATGTCCCAAGGCAGATGTAGTTGTGCATGCCTGCCCTAGAATGGTCTACAGTGATGTTTTCCATTTACGCAACATCTTTCAACTTGAAACACTTTACACATCATATGTAAGGAGCATCACTGAAGCTCAGTAAGCTTTGAGAGTGAAATGGAAATTTTTGAATAATGACAAAATGCACTATGGCCCTTTTAATAACTGCAGAGTTCATACTTGAGGTTTTGTCTGGAAAATCCATACATTTAATTGTGTGGAACTCAATGTATCTACCTTTACGGTGAAAGGTTGACTTATGAAACTGTAGCCCCATGAAGATGTAATGTTTCTAATCATAGCGCCTAGACTATTCAACCTTAACCAGGGACTACATAGTACATTGTTATTCTTTATTTTGCTCTCCACCCCCAAATTCCTCAACAAAGCACTGGTACATCAGTAGCTAAATGAGCCACACACAGTCTGACCTCAGCCTTTATACACACATAAGGTCCTGTACAGACACTCACAGAACTACCTTTGTAATAAGAGAAAATTAAATTTGTTTGAAGAGGATTAGACTACATTCAAACTATGCAATCTGACATTAAAACTTGCAGTAGCTTCATTTCCTATGAATTATGCATCAAGCTAAGTTACTTAAGTAGGTAAGTTTGTTTAAGATTGCTTTACCCTGCTTATCTTCTACCTTCTCTTAAGACACTCCAAAACACAGAAGCTTTGTCAAGCCTCAGCTAACCAAGGAGCAGAAACAACTTCATGTGACATACGTATCCAGTTAGAACTAAACAAAAGAGCATGGTTTTCAAACATTATGCATTACATACTTGCAGCAAACTGTTTATCATCAATGCAAAGGGAAAAACTTAAAATTGGGAAAGTATTCTTCATGAACATTTTGAAATAGATGAAACAATCTTTCCCCAAAATTTTTTCATCAACCTATTTCAATTTTTGAAGACCAATTTTTCCCCCCACTTTTGACTGCTTTCATGTGTTGAAAACCTATGCGTTGTTTGTAAGCAACCTGAATATTTTTTCAATTTTTGCTTTTGATGAACACTTTCATTTTAAAAAGCCATATACAGAGAAAGGACCCTTAAAAGGAGAGCCCCTTCTCTAGGCAGTACAGTTATTTGCCTCTGCACATGCTATTCCTTTTGCCACACTAGCTAATTTCAGTGGATTTAGTATCAGGCTGACTGACAGCTCTTGAAGCTACTGCTCTTATATTGGGCAATTCAGTTACTAAAAGGATTTGGCTGATGCAGACTTAAGATTGCCATTGGTATTCCCGCTCCTTACAGAATATCTAATTCAGCAAAACTAAATGATCTGAAAACTAGGAGATAGAGTTGAGGACCATGCCCAGGCAACCTCATCTCTGCCCTGCTGGAGGTGGCAATAGCCAACTGCAAATATCTACAGGGATTCTAGCTGTATGCACTGCATTAGGCACAGATGCATCGAATGATACAAGGATTAGCTGGAGCAGTTTAGCAGAGTATGTGTCAGAGGCAACTAAATTCTCATTAGTGTGTTAACTAAAGAGATCCAGCATGCCTCATTTCAGTGCTGCACTGTATAGGTCATGTCAAACTAGAACTCCAGAGCCACCTTGCCATGGAAATTTGTTAGTGGTGTGGTAGGAAAAGAACATGGTTTGTTGGCTTAACGTGTAATGGATGGCGGTAGATGGCACCGTGTGTGTAAGCATGAAGGAGCTGTAAAATTTGGCAGGTGTTGTGCTTTGTCTGTAAAGAAGGCAAAGAGTGGAGAACATATCATAAAGTAGGCATCAGTGGTTCCCATTCAGCCCAGGAAAATGACAGACAATGTCATGGGTACAGCTTCCCAACGGCAGAGTTCAAGTTGTGTGGTCTCTGTTTTCAGAACTCTAAGTTTTGCTGAGCTAGACATTCTGAAAGGGCCCAAGATACCACCAGGCAATCTTCACTCTGCGATTATAAATGCTTTTCTATTCAGTTCTGGTGTTTTGAACCAAAAGAGAAATGTTATTTTGTAGGAGTCAGTGATAATGGAAACAGCTGCATTTATCCTATAAGCTTTATCCTATGGCCCAGTGCTGAAATGCTTGGAGTGTATACTTGCAAACAAGGACAGTGAGAGAAAAAACACAGACGTGATCTGTGTCCACAAATTTTGATAGTTTTAATACATGGACAAGGGAGAGTAGACAGGTGTCTCTCTCCTTCTTAACCCATCCATCACAACATCTAGCACTTTTTCACCTACACAGTTGATCACAACATCTAGCCCCCCCTGCTTCCAGCTCCCCTTCTGTCTCATTGAGTCACTACCATTTTAGAAGTCTTTAGTATGTAAAATGGGCAGCTTCTACATACATATATCATACTGAACTAAACCATATGCTTCTATGATGCTCACCCGTCACATAGCTGGTCTCCTCCCATTTTGCAGAGCCTCCCTACCTGTGCCTTGTGGTTATCAGTCTTAAGTACAGCACAACAACCCACACCTCAATAATTTTCCCAGGAAGACACTGTTTAACATACCAGCAAGAGCTTCTGAGAAGAAAGCATGTGATAAAGAGCCTACAGAATGAAGTCCATTATGTGTGTTAGCAATTTATTATAGGTGTGACCAGTAAGTTGCAGCATCCGTGACAATCTTCTGTCTCACAGTGACTCTCCAGATTAGTTCATCCCACTGTCAAAGATCATTGGTATCTTATCTGAAGATAAACTAAAGACATATAATGGAGCTTCTAAATGGAAAAGGAAATTCCTTAAAAAGAAGACGTGCAGAGTCAACTTATAGTATCACCTGAGCATCCCTATTCGTGTCTCTCCTGCCACTCACAAAGCAATCCCGTTAGCTGGAGAAAGTTTTAAAATGACTCTGTTTTAAAAAAAAAGAATCAGTACTTGTGCAAAGACTTGGTTTTGTGGTTCAAAATATTTGTTTGTAATAAAATACCTGCAAGTCTGGAACTTATATGGGAACAGCTACAGGAGAATGGAGCCATTTCTCACAAACCCACTATTATTCAAGGTTCTGTAAAAACCAGTAATGCTCTTGAAAGAATAGAATATATTGTCCCTTCTCAACTGAGTGAGAAGGGCCAAGACCAAGAGAAAACAAGAATGTAATAATATGCAGCAGGTGGTACCATCTGTGCTATGCAGACATTCCAGGGCAAACAGTCTGCTGCCCAGATTGTGAAAAGGTTTTTATAGTTGTTTTTTTATGAAATACTTGGAAGGCACTTGGAAACTCAGGAAAGGGGACCATACACATAGATACACAAGTCAGATCCTCAGCTGGTCTAAATCAGCATAGCTTAAGTGAAGTTAATGGCACTAATCTAATTTACATTGGCTAAGAAGCTGGGCCATAGGCAGGGAAAGAATACAGGATAATGCCCCGTATTCTTTCAGTGTCAGAACAGATTGATGTAAATAAACAACTCTGTGACTCTTTCATGTTAGCTACTAAACCCCTTTTCCATCCTCATTGGTGGCATACCAAGAAAAGCATTAGAGGTGGGGATTCTTAGAAGACCAAGCTCCAATTCCTTGGAACTGATTTGCTACCCTGTTTAGATATATTAACCCAAAATAGCAGCTTCTTTGGCTCTTTAACGTGCTGTCACTGAATTTAAGTCCACTAGCAGGTGCTCTAGAGAACCAATTCTTAAATGAGGTCCTTTCAAAGGTGACACGCAATATTAGCACTGTTAGGTGTGTAAATATCATCATGTTTTATGAGCTAAATCTAGAAATTTCCACTAGGAATCCACAAATGTCAAAACATCATGACCAGTTTTGGTTTTTCTGAGTCCTTTGCAACAGAAGAATTGCACTATTATTTTTGTAGCCAAAAAAAACAAATGAAAGGTAAGAGCTGGCATTTTCTGAGGAATACTTTGAGTCTACGAAGAGGCTCCTTGAGTTTAAAAATATTGAGAACCATTGCTCTAGAGTATGTCAGATTAACTAATGTTGCTCGGAGCAGCTTTTCTTGAGTAAGCTGTATTCCATGTAGGGAGGGAAAATATTAATTGCTTGTTGTAGCCCCATCACAATGATCACTAGGTCTGCCCTATTTTGGGCTAATTAGTCATATAGATCTTTCACAGAGGCAACAGAGGGAAAGAAAACATCCCTGTGTGCAGTACCATCACAATTTTATCAGCAGTTTTGCTCTTTCCTGCAAAGGGAATGAAGAGGCCAGGTTGATTTAAGGGTTTTCTTTACAGGAAAGTTCCCAGTTTATACTGTGGGGATTTTTTTGTCAGGGAAAGGTCAAGTTAAACTGCTTCTAGATTGACATAATCTGTGCTGGAAAAAAACATTATTATCCCAAACCAGCAGGTCCAAACAAGGAGGGGACAGGGAGGGTAATAGTGCTATAAATGTTGAATCAGATTCCTTTTTTCATCTATTAAACTAAATGATTTTTTCAGGTGCTCAACCAGAGTGGAATAGGAGTGTACTAAGGAGCCTGACACAGCAACGTTTGCGATATGCAAACGTTCTTAAGGTATGGACAGAAGTACATATCAGGCATTTCAGATTCCACCTTTCTTTAAGTACTTCACATTTTTTGGCCCATTAGAGGTGTACAAATATGTACAACAGTCTTCCAGCTGATGTGCATCTGTAAAGAGGTTGAGGGTTTCATCCAGGGTCATTTCTTATAGGTTTGGGGCCAATGTGTAGCACTATAGCAGTGTCTGTCATCTGCCAAGTTAATTTTCTATCACTTAGGAATCATTTAAAATGCTAAAAATATTCCCTTTGTCTGTGCCTCTAGCCTTCAGAATTAAGTCTTCAAAAATACTAAGGAGAAGGAAGTTCCATTAACCCAGGGAAGTCAAACAAAGCTCACAAGCTGGATCCAGACTTGTGAAACCTCTTTATCTAGCCTGCTGTAGAATGAGGGATCTTTTGACCCCATTGGCCAAGGCTGCCTCTGAACACTCATCATGTGCCCAGACCTGATGCTGCTGCCTCTGGACCCACTACCTGTAGACCCCTGGCCACCTCCAGACCTGCTGCCAGTCCCACTGGGCATCTCGCGACTTCAGTGACCAGGGCATCTGCCCTCATGATCCAGCCTGTGAAGAGCCCTAGAGTATGGATCCAACCTGGAACTCAAGTGAGTTTAACATCCCTGCACCACTCTTAATAGAACTTCAGGGGCTCAGGCAAGCTGGAATGCGATGGCATATACTTCTCGGCCTCTTGTTGGTTTAGATCATGTAGAATAAGACCTTGCCAATAACTTCCAAAATAATAGATTTTTCTGAATTTACTCAGAATGATTTTACCATGCAGAGAAATAGAGCTGGTCACAAATTTTCTGAAGACAGAGGGTTTTTTGTAGGAAATATATTGATTCACTGAGACCAATACTTTTAATGGAAAAATCACTTTCCACAAGGACTGAATTCCTCAACAAAATGAGGGAAAGAGAACTTATCCACCATGGAATATACTTTATCAGGTTTAGATGATGCCCTTCCCAGAAAAAGTCTCAGAGGAGATTACAATAAAAGGCAAAATAACTATAAAAATATCCAATACCTTGGTGGTTAGGACATGCATGTGAAAGATCCATGCTCAAGTCTCCATTGAAATAAATATTTAAGTTTTTATGCATGGTGAAACAACTCTATCAGGAGATACTGAGAGTCCCACTTTTAAATAGCCTATAGCTTACTGGCTAGGCAGTGGATTTAGAAGAATGAGGTTAAAGTTCCTGAATCCTATATTTCCTAGGCAAGTGCCCAAAGCTCACCACCAATGGCTATGGCCAGTGGGGCCATATAGCCCTAAATTCTGCAGCAGGCCACACTCCCCAACTTCTGAGAGCTATTGGTAGCTCAGCAGACCAGACACAGCCTATGGGCCATATGCTTGGCACACCCGTTTTAGAGTAAACAGTGGTGACTAGGAGAATGTCAGTATAGCCATTGGTGTAATTAATCAGTACCAAGTACTTACATGGTTTTTAAGCAGATATGAGAAAACATAACGTTTTAAACTGTGAGCTTTACCACAGGGAAGGCACTTTTGTATAACTGGACCCTACCTCTGAAGGCCAGCTGTGATGCCCTTTTGCACCAATCCTCACCAATCCTGTCTTTCACTCCAGCTCTCACCAGGGTACTGCCTATCCTTGTTTTCCAAGCCTGGGAGGCAATCCTCAGAAGACCAGAGTGAAGTGCCTCACTCCATCCGGCTTACCATCAGGCCACCTTGCTCTGGCCTGATCATTTACCTCTGCTTCTAATTAGGGCTTCTGTCCCTTTTATTGGCCTCTGCTAGTCTGTTCCCACAAAGTCTGGAGTCTCACTAGCTGTCGTTGGAAGTCTTCAGCCAGAACTCACTCATTTACTCTCTCTCTCTTGCCTCCATGTAACAGTCCTTGGTTAGGACTTTCAGTCACCATCCTTGTGGTCAGACCTTTCTCACAGTCTGCTGGCCTTAACAGTCCTAAGTCAATTAGACAAACCTGCAGTACCCCCTGACTAGTTTCGACTGGTCTCCTTATTACTCTACTAGCCACCCCATTCCTCATGGTTCAGACATAAACGGAGAAACTCAGGACCTTATTGCTATGCAAGACTCCCCCACAGAGCAATTTATACTCTGGAATCTGTACCAGGACTACTGTCTCCAGCCCAAGAGCCAGGCTTATACAGCCCTGGGCCATGCTCACTTCCTGTTGCATGATCTCTGACACTGCACCCAAAGCAGAAGTTTCTCATTTGGATCTTGAGCAGCTCCCTAGCTCTGCTACAGTTGCAACATGTAGCATGTAACACTGACGCTCCTGCTCTTAATTCACCTTGCAGTTTTCTCTAAGCCAGCTGCCTGCAACTGTTTGCAGCTGTATAATGCTGCCCTCTGTCTACTTAAGTAACACAGGCTAGGGCCCTCGGAGACTGTTGCAGCTCCCTTATGGGTTTAACTGAAGATCTGCACAGAAGTGCATATTGTTCAGGGTACTTATTTAGTGACAGAAGACAGACAGATCATCTGAGTTGTGTGGTCTCAGTAGGGCTGACAGCATTCAGGCGGCATCAAGCCAAGTCATTCCAGGTAGTAAGATTTACACAATATAGTATTCATTTGTTTCTTTCTTCCTTAAAAACCAAAATAAACACAGTTACCACCAGAAAAGTGTGCACTGTCTCTAAAGCTAGTACTTCTAATTGTTTCTGGGGTAAAACAAAAGTTTTCTTTTTCTTCTAACTCAAGTGCCCTTAGAGGATTGAAGCACTTCTCAAGTACTTCTGTAAGTAGAGGACTGTAAGGTTTCCTAACTTTTCCCTGTGTTATGGACAGAGGCAATCATTTGTTATCCAGATTTGGGAGCCTGGGAGGTGTGTGGCCTGCCTTGAGCCTGAAATGAGGACATCACAGAAAGACTACCAAAGTTCATCCATCCTTTGGACTTTCCTGCCTGTCCATGTAGGCAGCATAAGTGTTGCCAGGAATGACACTGATCATTCCCATAATTCCCATGGAAGATTAATTCTACGAAAATATCCTTCACAGTCAGGGTGTCTAGATTGTGAAACAAACCCCCAGTGGTGGTGCAATCACCTACCCTGGCAATCTTCATGAAGAGACTGGACAGTCACCTTGCTGGGGTCACATGCCCCCCCCAGCTGTCTTTCCTGCCTAGTGCAAGGGGGCTGGACCCGATGATCTTGTGAAGTCCCTTCCAGCTCCTAACAATCTATGAATAAGGCAAAGGTCCAGGCAGAGACCACCATATCCTGAAAGTGAACATGTGGATGAGAGAGTAGTTTTGACTTGAAGGCTTCAGCTTCTTTGACACTGGATGTTCTTGGGTGGAGGACTACTATCAAGAGATGGAATCCATCTGATGAGAATGGAGAACAGCATCTTTGGGCATGATCTGGTTTGGAGGATTTTAAACTGGGTTTCAGGGAGGATGGTGATCCAAACCTCCAACAAAAGAGCATTCAGTCCAAAGGGAAAAGGACTCAAAGAAGCAGTTTAACTCTGGAAAAGGGCTAGAAAGCTAGAGGACTAAAACAAGTGGCATAAAATGGGAGCTAGTAAGTCAGAATGCAAAATGCATCTGATGCATGTAAACAAATGTGAGAAGAATGTGGAATAAGCAAGATGAACTGTAAGCTCTAGCCTGTGAAAAGAACTCTGATCTGATTGGCATGAGAGATCTGGTGGAACAGCTCTTCTGACTGGAATGCCAACATCTAGGGTTACACTGTGTTTCAGAAAGACAGGGTTGGGAGAAAAGGTGGTGATGTTGCCTTGCATGTCAAAACTTCACTTGTTCCATGGTTCAGGAGGAAGAAGACAGCAAAGCAGAATGCATTTCGTGAAGATGTAAGGTGAAACATGCGGCACTGAATTGTTGGGGGTTTAATATAGGTCACCAAATCAAGAGGAGGAGGTGAATGAGGCATTCTTCAAGCAGGTGAGAAACGGTTATCCAAAAAGTTATGGCAGACTTAAATTTTCTGAATGTCTGTTGGAAGAACAATGCAGCCAAACATAAACTGTCAGGTTGGTTCTAAACTTCTGTGGAAGACAACTTTCTGTTCCAGAAAATGGAGGATACAGCTAGGGGATCATCTATATTGTATCTTGTCCTGACCAAGTGGTGGAGGATGTGAAGGTGATGTGTAACCTGGGAGGAAGCAATCATGTTACAATAGAATTCCAGATCCTGAGACAAGGAAAGCATAAGATCAGCAAAGTTAGGATACTAGATTTTTTTAAAAGTCAGATTTCATCCAACTTAAGGAGTTAATAGGCATGGGTGTCATGATTGGATATAGTGAAGGATAAAGACAGCCAAGAGAGCTGGGAGCTTCTAAAAAACACAGTATTGGAAGCCCAAAAAGAAACTGTCTGGGCAAAATGAAAGCATAAGGAGAATGACAAGAGACCAATGTAGCTGTACAGTGAGCTTCTAAAAATTGGCAAAGGCAAAAGAAAAGCATATAAACAATGGAAGAATGGGCAGGTTACCAAGGAAGTATACTAGGAAATAGCCAGAACCTGCAGGGTCAAAAACAGGGAGGTAAAAGTAAAGAATGAACTGCACCTGGCAAAGGAGATTAAACACCAGTAGGAGGTTCCATAAGCATGTTGGCCAGAAAAGAAGAGCCAAGAAAGCTGTTTGTCCTCTGTTAACAAGCCAAGAGAAAGTCCTAACAGAAGATGTAAAGAAGGCAGAGCTACTCAACAGCTGCTTTGCCTCAGTCTTCACAAGAAAATGTAGCTGCAGCAGACACCTAGCAAGGATTATCTGGATAAGGAAGGGGGCACAGTGAAAGAGGAGATGACAAAAGAGATGGTTAGAAATAATTCATTTAGACCCAACAAAAACAAGTGAGAAGGGGCAAATGAACTTGATCCTAGGGTACTGAAGAACTGGCAGAGGAAGTCTCAAAACCCTTGGCAATGATCTTCATGAAGCTGTGGGAGATGGACAGATATAGAGAACAGATATGGAGCCAACAGCAGAATAGAAGCATGTTCTGTTGGTAGAAGAGGCCAGGTTGGGCATTCCCAAGGTTAGAAGGATTGACACCACTTCCACTAAGAGGAAGCAACAAGTAGTGATGTTTGGAGATTCCTTTCTGCACAGGATGGGGGCATACATTTGCTGGCCTAACCTGTTGTCTCAGGTCTGCTGCTTTCCTGGAGCCCAGATATGAGTTATCATGAAAGGATTACTGAGATTCATTTGGCCCTCTGACTACTATCCCATGCTGTTCATCCATATGGGCACCCATGATACTGCCAAGGGTGACCCTGAGCAGATCAAAAAGTGACTATAGGGCTCTGGCTGCCAAGGTGAAGATGATGGGAGCTCAGGTGGTATTCTCTTCAATCCTTCTGGTCAAGGAGAAGGGCCCAGGTAGGAGCACATACATCCTGCAGATCAATTTATGGCTGTGCAGAAGGTAAAGAGGTCTTTAAACTAAACTAACTTAAAAAGGAGGGATTTACTAGGTTCACTGGGGGATGGAAACAAAAGTCCTGAGTTAAATGAGGAAATGGGTACCCTGAAGGAAGCACAAGCAGAATGGGGAAGAGGAGACCTTCTTAGTCTTTCTGAGAAAGTAGAGCAATCAGCTAGTTACCTCAGGTATCTGTACATGAATGCATGGAGCATGGTAAACAAGCAGGAGGAATTGGGAGCCTTTGTACAGTCACAGAACTATGACATGATTAGAATACTAGAGACTTGGTGGGATAGCTCGCATGACTGGAGTGCTGCTATGGACGGCTACAAATTGTTCAGGAAAGACAAGCAGGGGAGAAGAGGAGGAGTTGCAATTTATGTAAAAGAGCTGAATGATTGTTCAGAGCTCAAGTATGAAACTGTAGATAGGTCTGTTGAAAGTCTCTGGGTTAGGGTCAGATGGGAGAGCAGCAAGGATGATGTTGTGGTAGAGGTATGCTTTAGACCACCAGACCAGGAGGATGAGTTGGATAAGTACTTTTTGAAACAGCTAGCAATCACAGGCACTGGTTTTCCAGGGGGACTTCAAATCACCCTGATATCTGCTGGAAGGGCAATATAGCAGTAAACATGCAATTCATGAAGTTTTTGTAGAGTGCTGGGGACAACTTCCTGGAGCAAGTGTTGGAGAGGCCAACTAGGGGCCATGCTCTTCTTGTCCTGTCGCTCTCAAATGGGGAAGAATTGGTGGAAAACACAGTAGTGGATGGCAACTTGAGCAGTAGTGACCATAAGATGATTGTGTTTAGAATCTGGAGGAAAGGAAGGAAGGAGAGCAGCAAAGTAAGGACTCTGGACTTCAGAAAAGCAGACTTTGACTCACTTGGAGAACTGATGAGCAGAATCTCATGGGAAGTCAGTCTGATGGGGAAATAAGTAGGGCTGTTTTTACCTTAAAAGAAATCTTACTGAGAGTGCAGGAATGAACCATCCTGATGTACAGGAAGACTAACAAGTATGGCAGAAGACTGGCTTGGCTTAGCAGGGAACTCTTCACAGGAAGGAAGCTTACAAGAAGTGGAAGTTTGAAAAGATGACTAGGGAGGAGTATAAGAATATTGCTTAGGCATACAGGGATGAAATCTGGAAGGCCAAAGCGCAATTGGAGTTGCAGCTAGCAAGAGACATAAAGGTAACAAGAAAGGTTTTTACAAGTATGTCAGCAACAAAAGAAAGATATGGGAAAGTGTGAGTTCCTTACTAAGTAGGGGAGGCAACCTAGTAACAGGTGCTGCAGAAAGGACTGAAGTACTCAATGCCTTCTTTTTACCTAAGTCTTCACAGACTACTACTAATGCCAGCACAGTTTTGGGAGGAGGTGAGCAGCCTTCAGAGTGAAATAACAGGTGATAGCCTGTTTAGAACACCTGGATGTGTACAAGTCCATGGGATCAGATACAGTGTGTCCAAGGGTGCTGAGGGAGTTGCCTGATGCAATTGCAGAGCCACTGGCTATTATTTTTGAAAATTCATGGTGGTCAGAAGTCCTGTTTGATTGGAAAAAGGTGAATATAGCGCCCATCTTTAAGAAAGGGAAGTAACTACAGACCAGTTAACAGCACCTCAGTTAAGGAACCCATTTCTAAACATTTGTAGGAGAAGGTGATTAGGAACAGTCAGCATGGATTCACCAAGAGCAAGTCAAGTCTCACCAATCTGACTGCCTTCTATGATGAGATGACCAGCCCTGTGGATGCAGGGAGAGCAGTGAACGTGATATACCATGACTTTAGCAAGCTTTTGTTTATGGTCTCCCACAACAGTCTCACAAGCAAGCTAAGTTAATACAGGTTGGAAGAATGGCCTATAAAGTAGATAGAAGACTGGATGGATAGCCAAGCTCAAAGAGTAGCAATCAATGGCTCAATGTCTGTTTGGCAGCCAGTATCAAGTGGAGTGTCCCAGGGATAGGTTCTGGGACCAGTTTTGTTCAATATCTACATGGGACCTGAAGATGGGATGGAGTGCACCCTTAGCAAGTTTACAGACGACAACAAGCTGGGACAAGTAGTAGATACATTGAAGGGTAGGGCTAAGATTTAGAGAGACCTTGACAAATTGATGATTGGATCAAAAAAAATCTCATGAAGTTCAATAAGGACAAGTGCAAAGTCCTGCACTTAGGACAGAACAATCCTACTCACTGGTACAGGTTGAGAACTGTCTGATTAAAACAACAGCTCTGCAGAAAAGGACCTGGGGGTTACCATGAACAATAACCTGAATCTGAGTCAACATTGTGCGCTTGTTAAGAAGGCAAATGGCATGCTGGGCTGCATTGGTAGGAGTGTTGCCAGCAGATCAAGGGAAGTGATTCTTCCTTTTTGTTTGGTAGTGCTGAGGCCACATCTGGAGTACTGTGCCCAGTTTTGGACCCCCCTACTACAGAAAGAATGTGGACAAGTTGGAGAGAATCCAGTGGAGGATAGCAAAAATGGTTAGGGGACTGGGGCACATGACTTCTGAGGGAAGGCTGAAGTAACTGGGCTTATTTAGTCTGGAAAAGAGAAGACTGGGAGGGGATTTAATATCAGCCTTCAACTACTGGCCAGTTAGCCTCAGCACAATACCTGGGAAGTCACTGGAGCATATAGGAAAAACTTCTTTATAGTCCGAGTGTTCAAGGTCTGGTGGTGCAGGCACCTATTCTGGACTCATTCAAAAGGCATTTGGATGTTTCTCTTGCTGGGATCATATGATCCCTGCAGACTTCCTGTCTCTGGCAGGGGGCTGGACTTGATCTCATGAGCTTCATTTTAGCCCCTAATGTCTATGAAATCTATGAAATATCCTAAGGAAGGTCATTTGCAAGAATCTGGAGGAGAAAAAGGCTGATCACAAGCAGCCAGCCTGGATTTATGAAAAAGAAATCATATCAAAAAAGCTTGATCTCCTTCTTTGACAAAATAACTACTTGGATGGATGAAAGGTGTTCTGTGGATATTGTGTTTCTGGACTTCAGCAAGGCTTTCAACAAGTTTGCACATGACTTTCTCCTAAACAAATTGTAGGAATGTGGGCTAGATAAAACTACTATAAGGTGGATAGATAACAGGTCCAATAGCCACAAGCAAAAGACAATCCTTAACAGGTCCATGTCAGAATGGCAAGAGGTTTTGTGTGGAATCCCAGTGCTGGTCCCAGTGCTGTTCAACATGGTTATTAACAATTTGGATGCTGGCATAGGATGCATCTTGAGCAAATTTGCAGATGACACAAAAATGGGAAGGATGCAAACACATTGGAGGATGTGAACACAATTCAGAAGGATCTGGATAGATTGGAAAGCTGGTCTGGAGCTAACAGGATGAATTTCAATGCAGACAAATGCAAGGTGCTACGCTTGTGGGAAGAATAATAAAAAATACAAATATAAAATGGGTGACACTTGGCTGAATGGCAGCACTATGGAAGAGGACTTTGGAGTCTTGGTAGATCACAGGCTCAATATGGTCTGTAATGTGATGTTGCTGCATAAAAGATGAATGCAGTTATAGGCTCCATTAGTAGAAGCATTAAGTGCATGACATGGGAGGTGATAGTGACTCTACCCAGTGGTGTTTAGGCCTCGTCTGTGATAAAGTGCACAGTTCTGGGCTCCACATTTTGAAAAGGACACAGAGAAGTTAGAGAGGATCCAGAAGTGGGCAACAAAGATGATCTAGAGCTTGAAAAGCAAGTCATATGAGGAGAGGCTGAAAGAGCTAGGCATGTTCAGCTTGAGGAAAAGGCATTTAAGAAGGGGCATGACAATACTCTTCAAATACTTGAAGGACCACTTTAAAGAAAAAGGAAAGCACCTTTTCTCTCTTGATGCAGAAAGGACAACACAGGCCAATGGCTTGAAGTTGCAGCAAAGTAATATTAGGTTGGATATCCAGAAAAAACTTTTTCACTGTCAGAAAAGTGAGGCAGTGGAACAGACTGCCTAGAGAAGTTGTGGTCTGTCCTCACTGGAGGTGATGAAGAAGAGGTTGAACAGCCACTGGTCAGGGATGATCTAGGTGTAGCTATGCCCATGTTCTACTTTGGATACTTCCCACGCTTCTGGGCTTTGCTGTTGTTCCTCCCCCTTTCTGCTGGGGGTAATTTTAAGCCTTCCTCAGAGGCATTGAGTATTGGCTATAGCTTGACTTTGACTGCAGTGTGCTAATGATCCTGCTGGAACCAAGCAGGAGATTCCTGGCTAGAAGGTCTTCCCTCTCCTTTCAGAGTCAGACCAATCACCAAATTGGGGGTCAGGAAGGAATCTACCCCATGGCCAGAGTGATATGTGGGGATTCTTGACTTTCACTGTTGCCAGGGGGCTGGGGAGGGGGGCATGGCCCTCTACCTAGGATCTTTTGAGCATATATTTACAAACTTTTATAAAACCAGGACATAGCGGAATCATGGCAGCCTGCTTTACCTGTAACAGGTTAGGGTGTTAGGTTTGTGTTGTGTCAGCATTTAGTAGTCTTGTGTAGAGTTTAGATTATGGATTATACAGGATGGTTTGGCTAGGGCTGATCCTGCCTCAGGTGGGGGGGTTGGAATAGATGACCTATGTAGGTCCCTTCCAGCCCAAATTCTCTATGATTGGGCAAACTATATGGACATGATATTACTTGTCAGAGAGGTAGAAACAAATTAAAAACTTTGCTATAAAAAGTCATAAACAAATCATTTGGCTTCTAAATTAGGGAAGAAATCTTTCGCTAAATTAAACTGCTCTAAGGCTAATTCAGATGGATCAACCCAGTTACTAAACCACAACTAGCCAAACTCAACTCTGTTTTACCAATGAAATTCTACACAGGCTGATTTTATTTTTGCTTACAAAAAAAATCTGATTTTTTACAACTGAAGCTAGAGCTCCTAATCGACATGAGAGCCTCATTCTGTTAGGTTCAATACAAAAAAAATAGGGTAAAGCAAAGGCCATGTACAGAGATTGCATTTCTATTGAAAAATCTCTGCTCTCCCAGTAGTAACAAACAGTCCAGCTTTTTCTGTTGCAGCAAAAATGGAATTTCTGGGAGGAAAATAACCCAACTCCAATTCATTAGAAGTTGCTTCTGGAATAATGAGTATTTGTATGTTGTCTCATAGCTTGACTCCTGGGTACCAGAAAGAGCAGAGCTGGAGAAAGGATTCCATGTCTTCTGGAGACTGGAGTCGCTCTGGTCTAGAGAAGTCAGAAGAGGCAGCTGCTCCCAACCCTCCAACAAACTGGGAATCAGGCTGTGGCTTCAAACTTGGGTCCTCAGCTTGTCATGTTACAGCTCATCACCCAGGCTGGCCAAGGCTGACCCTAGCACCCCCCCACCCCACCCCACCCCACCCCACCCCACCCTTCATCTCCCTGACATTGAAGTTACCAGTCAGGGTCAGCTTACCCTCTACTTCCCCTGTATAAGCCACTAACCTAGAACAGGAAGTGCCTGGGCAACAGGGTTCAACCTGATCCTGGACTGTTTTGCTGGTCCCTCTGGCTCATTTCCCAGCTCTTTCACTGATCTCCTGCCTTTTTGACCTGGCTTGCTCTCTGACTGCAGTTTGTCTGATCTCCCAGTTTACTGACTTGGCTTGTTCTTACACTGCATTCCTGGATTGACTTCTCTGCTTCCTGATTTGTCTCATCCTTGGATTCTGCTCACTCCTCCTGACCCTGGTCAGCACCACAATCCCTGAGTGCTCCAGATTTGCTGCCCATGACCCAGTGTGACACCAGTGGAGGAGGGGAGGAGAAGCTGCCAGCTGTTCTATTCCATCTCCTCATTCACTGGAGTCTCCAGTGTGAGAAGATAGCAGGGTGCTTTGCTCCAGTGCTCTGTCTGCTCAGCTCCTGGGCACCAGATTAATTTAGGTACGGAAATAACTTTCAGTGAAGCATTGTATACACTGTCAAGATACTTTAGAAGGTCCAATTTTTGTTTTATGAATCTGAAAGATTGTACATTTAAATGTAATGACTAAAGGACCAAAGAAGCAACATCTTTTTTTGCCTATTTTGTTGCATTTTACATTTAATCCATCTAACTAAATGTAGTTGAATTAAAATCAACTGATAAAACAATTAAAATGGTCAAGATTGTATTTAGTACATCATAGAACCATAGAAAAATGGAGTTAGAGGGAACATCAGGAGATCATTTAGTCCATCACCCTGCTCAAAGCAGGACCATCCCCAACTAGATCACCCCAGCCAAAGCTTTGTCTAGGCTTAACAACCTCCAAGGACGGAGATACCACAGCCTCTCCAGTAACCTGTTCCAGTGCTTTTCTGCCCTCCTAGTGAGAAAGTTTTTCCTAAGATATAAACTAAACTTAACTTGCTGCAACTTCAGACCATTATTCCTTTTTCTGTCATCTGCCACCACTGACAACAGTATCCTCTTTGTAATCATCATTCAGATACTTTAAAGTTGCTATTAACTCCACCCTCAGTCTTCTCTTCTCCAGATTAAGTAATATGTTTTACATTTGTATTTCACTTTCTAACAATAGTTTTTGTGGGCCTGATTCTCAGTAATGCTACATTTTTCCCCCCACTGCTTAGGCAATGTAAATTTGTAAATTCCCTTTGAGATTCTTTTATACTACCAAGGTTGTGTCCACAATGTAGTCAGAGGCTTTGATCTACTAACTCAGTAACAATCATAGAGAAGAGGTGGTAGGTAGAGGCTTCAGCTTGGCTACCCAGAGTACATACCCAGGGCCCCCAGCAGGCTTGTACAGATGAAAGTAAGTTGGGGCATTCCTCCTTGTGTTGTAATTGTGCCTTCTGCTTGCAGGTCAAACAGACCCCTGAGGCTTCCACACATCTAAGCCTCAGGTCTGAACCGGCTGGTCCTAGCGTTCAGTTACAACATACAAGATTTTTTTATTCTGAAGACAGCAGATGTAAGTATTCCCCAAGTGTTTTATACCATCCTTCTAAATTAGGCCTTTGGAGCCAGCCCTAGACATGTCTATTAGCAGCAGAAAAGACCCCAAAGAATAAGGAATGTGCTTAACCAGAATAAATTGAACTCATTTTATTTTACATAGTATGAAAAGTTGTATCTACTTCTTAAGTCTTCCAGTCCTGTTATATATCTGACCTACAATACAGGCATTTTGGAGGGAATATAAAAACAACACCTGCTTTCTGCAAACTGAGGACTCTCAAGAATTTGGAGAATCAACCTAAACATACAAATCTACTTTAAAGTAATGTCCAGCTCCTGGCAGATACAGTATTCAGCATATTATCCAACTAGAAAGGGATGTGCAACATCTAGCCAGATTCCCTGTGCGTGATATACACAGAACCATGAAAGTCTAGACAGAGGAAGGTAACTAGCCTGAGGAAAGCCAAAGCAGGCTCGTTGTTAGACCACTGAGAGGCTAATCAGACATCGTGAAATTTTGCTCTTGTTTTTTCATTAAAATTTACCTGTAGGCCATTTTCTAAACTGGTAGTATAAAATATCTCCTACTTGCTGAAAACCAGAGTAAAATGTTTCCCCATGTTGAAATCAGTGCCTTGCCTTTACTTTGTGGAATTGCAAGTAATAAATAACATTTTTCCTATGCTTCTGGGTCACAATTTCCATATAAAGCTACTCTGCTTTTTAGATGGTAAGTGAAAAGAACTCTCCTGGTAGCTGAGATTGTAATAACCAATGGTCAAAGATACAACAACGATTTGCTTCTCTTTTTCCTCAACTCCATTTACTTTCTCTTTCTCTCTCTCTCTCTCTAACATCTTAAGGTATTACACTCATCAGGAGTGTTCTGGGTTCCATTACAAAGGAACCATGAATAATACATCATCGATCTATGCTCATATTATCCTCAATCAGTGAAAGAAATAAAAGCATAGTTGTTGTGTCAAGCTGCACCACTGATTCAGTCTGCTAGAAACATGTGCGTTCCACACAGTAACACTTACCATGGTATTTTGAAAGCAACTCCCCAAAAGAAAAACTGGCTTAGTTCTGACTCAGAGTAACAGTCTCTTTCATATGATGGCTAGTAGAGATATTTAAGGAAATATTCATATTCTGACTACATGTGTTCTGGCTACACATGTTCACTACAAAAAATGGCTTCAATGTTCCAGTTGAAGGGATCCTAGAAATATGTCCTGTATACATTAACCCAGTTCATGTCTCTATAATTAAGAATAAATCATGCTCATTGGTATGCTCAGTTGTGATGACAACTAATTTTTTTTTAGTGCTTGTGGGCAGATAAAGTGAAAGAGCATTATTGTATACCCTTTGATAGGTATCTATATATGCAAGCTTTGTGGCCCTTTCACACAAATAACCACCTTAAAGAGTAATGACAGAGAAAGGATGGAAGCATATATATTGATCCATAAAGGTCACAAGCAGCATTTTTATTTCTCTTCTTGATATGTGCATGCAAGTCCACTTACATTAATAAGCTCCAAGTATGTTCATCTAAGGGAGAAGACGTGGAGTAGGACATATTTGTTGTAAGCTGTTTAGTTCAACAGTAATTGATTTGACTGGAAAAAAAAATCACTTCTGCTTCACATAGACAAAAATTCAAGGCAGAACTTAATAGCTGTTTTCTTTTTACAATCTTGGCAGTACAAATATAATTGATTAAATGTTTGAATTCCAAACCAAGGCAGACTTGGCAGATTCCTCCCTCCCAAGGAAACCTGGATGGACCCCAGCTTTCAGAAACGAAGATTCCAAGTCTCACTTTTTAATTTTTAAAATGGTGCTAGGGAGAACCCTGTAGCTTGTCATCAAGTTTCTACAAGTACACACACACAAAGCTTATTTCATTCACTTGCTCTGAACTTGTTGCAACAGCATTTTATACGTGGCAGGAAGTTAGTGAACATTTGCTCAATGGACTATCAGTTACTAAGTCAGAATTCAGTTGCTTTATTCTTTTTATGCAAAAATAATTGATTTACTGCTTGTGGGTACAACAATCTATTTTTCATTTTAGTAAGGGTTTTCTTTTTGACATGTTTATTGTTTTTCTTACTGGTCTGGAGACTCCACAGACTGACCTAAATGTAACCCATATTTCCTGTTATAGACAAAACAGTGTTTTGGTTAAATTATTAACAAAGGTTATAGGGAAAAAAAAAACTCATCTGGTATTTTTCACTTGTTTAAAGATAGTAAGCACTTCACATGCGTTTGTAACTCTGAGTATCTGAAATTTGCTAGCATTTCATGTGATAAAAGGCTGTTTTCATATTTGGGGGACAAATATTAAAATAAAAAGGACATTAATAGTTATGTAAAAATTGGATCTGGTTTCAAAATACCCAGATCAAACTAGGCAAGGCAAAAATATGTCTCAGGGTGAAGGAGGAAGGAAGAGAGCAATAGTGAAGCTTTATTCTTCATGTGAATCACAACAAACTCAGATTTAAGAGGAGGGATTCAAAAGTGGTTGACTCCCACCGAAAAACCAAAATAAGGGACTATATTTTTAAAAGAATATAATACTGCACTGATTTCTGAGATGTTTTGAAAATTTGGTCTCGAGGGTCTCTCTGAAAACTATTCGTGGTTGAGTGCTCTTCAAAAGCAGGCTCTTGTTTAGGAATGTAAAAGGGTTGTTTATCCTGGTGCCTTTGCTATATTATTACTCAAGGTTACAAACAGATGTTGTATTTCTCCCACAATAAAGTCACATTCAGGCATCCCATGTCTATCATCTAAAGATAAATCTTACAAAAGATCATGGGTTAAGAAGTACTGACATATTATCCTGGGACATCGCAAAGTGTGTCTGAATGGTTATCCCAGGACTGGATCTTTGAATCAATCACAGAAGAGCAATTGTGCATTTAGCCACTCACTAAAACCCAATTAGAATGGCGATGTGTGTACACATCAAGTCTAGGATATTTTTGTTCTGTGACAAGCACAGGTACAACTTACCCAGGAACAAATACAATATATTTTCCTAGGCTCAGGTAGCTTTATTCTTCTCAGTACCAGCCTTAGCTTCCAGCAAAACAACCCACCTAAGCCTAAATCCTCTGTCCTCTCCATACATTAGAAGAGCCACTTTTTGCTCTGGCTTCTTGTCATAGCAAGCCATTTTCAGTGACTCGGATGTTTATCAAAGTATAACTTTAGAGAGATTTTTTCCCATTTCAGTGAGTGTTATGTGCCTCCTACTGACTCTTTTAGAAATGTTATATTAGCCATTTTCAAAGAAAGGGCAAGGGGAAAATATATGCGTTGTTCATGTTAAACAAATCCTGTCTTTTTCTTTGAAAAGCTCTACTGCTCCTAGTGCTTTAGAGCAAGGGTTTGAAGCTTGATGGAGAGGTAGCTTTGGGGCCAGGGATGTGGTTTTTTTCTGTCCCCAAGAAATCCTCCTAAATCTGGTTGAGTTATTAGCCTTTGAAAATTTGCAGTTCTCCTATCAGTGCCAATAGGCTAGAATGCAGCCCAGGATTGCCGAGTCTCACCATTCCTTTTCTGTTAGTAAACACCTATGAAACCACAGGCAACATATGCATCTCATGTCCCCTCTCCTTTTGACAACCTATTACTCCTGGCAGTTATTCCTTCTGCTCAAATGGCAGACATTGCCAGGATCACTCTAGCAAGGCCAACTCTTCTTATGGTAGCTGAAAGGCATGTCTTTTTCAGCTGGCTTTAAAAAACAGGAAGGTATAAAAAGTCCATTCATGAGAACATTAAGATTGTAAGGAAAACATTCAATAGCTAGGAAGGACCAGAATTAAGACTAATTAAGACACTGTGAAATGTATAGTGAAGACTATAGTTCATAAACCCCGTTCCAGAAATTGGAAGATGTGAATGAGATAGGAGATTGCCAAAACAGAAAGGATGACCTTAGGTTTAGACAGCTGAATGCTTAAGTGTGGATATGCAAAACCCTGTGAGTTTCACTGTCACTAAAGATACATCTTAGATGCAAAATCTGGAAGTGGCAGTTCGTATTCAGTGCTTTGGAATACAGGTCATATTAACTGTTTTCCACTTGAAGTGCTCAACCTTTAGGTCTTTCTTTCAACCCACATTCAACCTCCTTATGGTAGAGGACTTACCAGGATGAGGACTTGCCCTTAACTCTCTGATTGAGCCCCACCACTCAGCCTCTGCCCCAAACTACAGCCTCAGGTATCCACAAATATACCTTGGTGTCTTCCCCACACATGGAGTTCCTACTATGCTCACTCTAGGGCCTCTGCACCACACCCCAGCCTGAGGGTCTTCTCATCATTCCTCACAATCAACTACTCCCAGGACTAGCCCCTGTGCTGCCCTTCAGGCTTACTCCCAGTTTGGCCCTACTTAGCCCCCCTCATAACCACCCCTTCGGGCCTACTCCCATTCTGTGTGGGGCCACACAGCTATCCCCAACCAGTGGCCTCTGGGGTCTTCCTCCCCTAAGAGCTCAGTTGGCTGCAACCATGCCTGGCCTCACTTCTCAATTGGGATCTTACACACCCTGGGGCTCAGGTGGCTGTAGCCATGCTTGGCCCTCATACCCAACAAATTATGGGGATTAGGGGTTATTAAGGCACCCTTACCCACCTTTCTTCAGGGTGGTAACTGGTCTGGCATTTCTCGGGGCTTGCATGCCACCAGGAACCCTGCCAGGCCACCCATCCCCAGCAGGGTGCAGTTTTAGGTCATGCCCAGAACCAAGAGCCTCTTAGCCATCCCCATATGCTCTTGCACTTACCTCATGGTGTTCCTACTGCAGCTCAGTCAGGCAATGTTTCTGCTTGGGCTGGCGGCAGCAAACTGCAGCCTTTTTATACCTATTTCTCATAATGGCTGTTGCCTGATCCAACCCTTAAAGTGGCAGGCACCCAAAGGTGCACTGCCACACTCTGCCAAATCAAATCAGTAACTGAAGCTTTGCACAGCCTTAGTAAACAGGTAGTATCAGAGAATAACCCACCATAGGGGAGTCATCTTTAAAAGAAGAACATAGAATCTTAGTTTCAATTGTAACTTGAATTCATTAGGTAGAAATCAGGATATTGTTTAGGTTTAATTCTAAATCCAGATGCCTTGCTAAAAAAAAGACATGCTTTCAAACATCCTCATCCTCATTTCATAGATTCATAGATGTTAGGGTCAGAAGGGGCCTCAATAGATCATCAAATCCAACCCCCTGCATAGTGTGTTGGGTTCAGATGACCCCAGCCAGATGCCCATCTAACCTCCTCTTGAAGACCTATCATGAATGTTACTGAAAAACACAGAAATGCTTAAGTTACAAGAGGAAGCATCTAGATAATTAAAAGTCTGGAAGCGCGTCCAGACTAGTGCGCACGTGCCAGTTGCCCCGCCTCAAATCCCTTTGAGGCGGGGCAACAGACATGTGTGGGAACAAAAAAATGTTCCCCGCGCTGCAAGTTTGCAACACAGGGAGAAAGTTAGACCCCTGGATATCCAAGGGTCTAAAAAAACTGCTCAACAAAAAACTGCACAATAGAGCAGAGCAAGGCACAGTTCAAGACCATGTCTGGAGCCAGTCCTCCAAAAGAGACGCTCTGGTTTTGGCCAGAGTGTCTCTTTGGTGTCCCTGCTGCCCCTGGCACTTTCCAAGGTAAGTTGTGGGGGGGGGGTCATGGGGCTGAAGGGGTGAAAGGTGGCAGGGGTATGTGGGGGAGACTTTGGAGAGTGGCAGAGTCCCTGGGGCTGCAGGGGGGAGGGGAGGTAAGGATCTGGCCCAGATCCCTGAGGCTCACTAGTCTGGTTTTGCACCGGAGCAGGTTGCATGGCTTCAGGAGGTGCACACAGCAGTCACACCTCCTGGAGCCCTGTGACCCACTCAGGTGCAAGGCTGGACTAGGGAGCCACATGGGGCTAGGCCAGGTCTTCACACACACATCCCCCCGCAGGCACAGGGGCAGAAGTGGAAGCCAGCCCTACGCCCTGGCCCATGCTGACAGGAGCCAGCATGGCACGTGGTTCCCGGGTGGCATGAGCAGCCCCAAGGCCAGCAGGACCCTGCTCAACTCTGCGTGGTCCCTGCATGCCAGGCTAGGCCAGGGAACAAGAGCCTCCTGGGGCCAGCAGGACACAGCTCAGCTCCACATGGTTCCTACATGTGGGGCTGGGCCTAGGAGCAGGACCTGCCCAGGGACCACACAGCTCTTGCTGCCTGGCCGGACCTGGCAAGCAGGGACTGTGTAGAGCTGAGCTGCATCCTGCCAGCCCCAGGTGGCTCATATTCCCTGGCCCAGCCCAGCACATGGGGACCGCATGGAGCCAAGCTGGGTCCTGCCTTCCTTGGGCTGGTCATGCTGCCCAGATGCCAGGTAGCACAAGCAGCCCCAGGGCCAGCAGGACCAAGTTCAGCTCTGCGCAGTCCCTGTGTGCTGGGCTGGGTCCTGCAGCTATAGGACGGGCCTGGCTGTGGCAGGATCTGGCGTGGCACGCAGGAGCCACATGCCACACCGGCTCCTGTCAGCATGAGCCAGGCCCCAGGACCTGCTCCCACCTCTGTCCCCTGTGCTTGTGGGGGTGTAAGGACCTAGCCCAGCCCCATGTGGCTTGCTAGTCTGGCCTTGCACTGAAGCAGGTCACAGGGCTCTGGGAGCCATGGCTCCTGTGCATGCCTCCCAGAGTTATACGACCTACTCTAGTGCAAAGCCAGACTAGCAAGCCACAGGGGAGCCTCAGGGATCTGGGCCCAGCTTGGATGGGCTGCAGAGGGGCCCCAGGACCTAGCTGGACCTGGCACGTGGTCCCTGCATGCTGTACTGGGTCCTGTCACCATGGGCCCAGCCCAGCTGGGCTGCAGAGGGGGCCCAGGACCCAGCTGGGCCTGGCACGTGGTCCTGCATGCTGCACTGGGTCCAGTTGCCACAAGACCAGCCTGGCTGGGTGGCAAGAGCAGTCCCAGGGCCGACATAGCCAGGCTGGGCTCATCACATGGTCCCCTTACTGCTGCTGTTAGTGATCAGTTATAGGCCCTGGGCAGGGGGGCTGGGGGCCTGTGGGGGATAGGGGCCGTGGCCCTCCAGGGGGGAGCTAGGACCAGCCCAGACACTGGTTAAAGCAGACCTGGTGGAGGTTCAGATGTCCAGTGTAGGACCTCATCAGCTAGAGAAGAATCGTGTACTCTGGGTGCCCAGTAAGCAGGGATGGGATGATGAAGGCACCCAGCTGCAGGTCCTGTTCTCGCAATGCAAAGTGCCTGCTCTTCACCAGCATGGCCAGTCCAGAGTTTCTAAACACACAGGCACTGAGGGTGGTGCCCACACAGCCAGTGCTGACATGCATGAATTAAGGTGGTCCAGTAGGGGGCGCTCCTGCAGTGAACCACCTACTTAACTGCACCCAACCAAGAACCAAGCCTCAAGTGCCTCCCATGGGGTGCCTATGTCTGGCTGACCCCCTTCCCGCTGCCACCACCTAGGGTCTGGTCTTTATCTGGGCTCTGTGCCCCCCAGGGTACACAGGCCTTGTAGACTTTGAGGGTGCTTAAACCACTGTGAGATATTGGGGTGCTTGCTTCCTTTAACCTAAAGCATAGAAAGTAGCCTCCCATATTCAGCTGAGCAAAGGGAGAAAAAATCCCCCTCAAACATTTGCCCAATCCCCCTCAAACATTTACTTCCTGGATTGCTATGATAGATAGCTTTATTGATTGGACAGAGAGGGCATAGGGAAGGACTGCAACAGGAATTTTGAAAGAAAACCACCTTGAGCAAAACTGTATAAGGGTTGGCCAGTTTAGCACATGTCTAGAACACTTAGGTCTAAGTTACTAGCTCCAATTCAGATAAGTTACTCACAGCAATGTCCAGAGGATTCTGGAGGTACAAAAGTTCAGTCTGACTCAACAAGATGGAGGGACCCTATATATAACCTTTCTGACCTCACCACTTGGACCCAACCAATATCAAGTATTTTCTGAGCATCAGTGATGTTGACCAGTGAGTTTGAGTAACATCATCCCTCACTTTGAGGGATAACTCTGCCTTAGGACCCAGGTCAAAGGTGGGAAGTTTAACAATAGACCTGGCCACAGAGGGAATATCCCCCTCCCTAAGGTATCCCCTAGGTAACCAGGTGGGTTGATAGACATATGGGCAGTGAGATAGAGAATGGAAGAATGGACAACCCAAAAAGAGAGGAAACTGGGATGGAGTTCTTTCACATGAATGTGCCACGGTGGTCTACGACTGCCTGCCAGACCATGGGGTGGAACCCCCTGCAGCTATAATAGGGCTAGTCTCTATGGGGCAACCAAGTCACCAGTATGTGGGTGCCATCCAGGCCCCTGCCATACTGGGGGAATCCCAGTGCAAGGAACCCCACCACCACTGCCTGGAGGTTGCAGACATGGAGGACAGGTTCCACCAGCACATCCTGGAGGGCACCACACATCTCCAGGACAGCCTCCCAGTGGTGGCTTTTCCCACACTGAACAAGTGACCCATATACCAGAGGCTGGCAGATGTGGCCAGATTGCAGTGCCAGAGCCAGGCAGGTTTTGCTGGGGAACAGTTCCAGGGCCAAGCAGGTGTTGGTGTGGAAGGCTGGGCACATTCCAGTGTCCTGGCACTCCAGGTGAGGCCAGAGGTGGTGGAGCAGGTCAGTGAAGGTGGCCTGGGTCAGCCGAAAGGTGCTGACCCACTGCTTATCATCCCTATCCCATTGCACCAGCTGCTGTCACTAATCCAGCTGGCATGGTGGACCCAGAGGCTGTGGGACTGGGGGCAATGGGGGCTTGGCAGTGGCCTCCTGGAGCCCCTTGGCAGTGTCACTGGCAGCAGCTGCTCCATTGCAGAGGCCCTGGGAGGGCAGGCAGTGGGCAGATAAGTAGTTGCTGTGTGTGGGGAAACCAGGCAGAGAGAGACAGCCATGGGCCAGGTGAAAATGAGCACAGTGGGCCAGCAGAGTGATGAGGGGACCAGCAGGATTGAGAGACCCTGTTCCTCACTGCCAGGGCCAGGTCTGGGACTGCCATAGCTCAGGAACCCAGAGGCGCACAAACACAGTTGCCATGTGCTGCCTCTGTGCATACCAGGCTGCTTATCTGAGCACAGGAACTGGCTGCCTAGAGAGCACAGAGCAGAGCTGTGTTTTAAAGATGACTGCCAAGTACTGGTAACTGGGTCTGGCCTCAAACAGCTGCCAAGTGCTGACCGCTGGGGCCAGAAGCTGGAGTTCCACCCAGTGGCCACAGAAGCACATGGCAGGACTGGAGGGACCTAGCACCCTGCACTTGCAAACACCTACCCAAAATCTCTTACTGCACAGTAGCTTACTGATCAGTAAGTCTAATCATGACTAAATGCACATGTAGACATGCCCTCTGATTCACGTATAACCTAAAATGTGCTGGATACTTAAGATAAAAGTACAACTAGGTTTTGAGTTTGAAACTGATTTTCAGGTAGTCAATGGGAATGATTGTTTCTGATCATGATGTCAGTCTCAATCCTAGAACTAGTAGATCGCATCTTCTCATACCTCATTTTTATTGACTGGTCGAAGGAGGAAAACAAGATTTTCTACTTCTTGAAATCCCAGATGGTTATTCAAGTCTAAAAGAACTAGTTATTGAATTGAACTTGATGAATAAACTGGAATGAAGAAACAAATGTTCCCTCTGTACCTACAGAAGAGGCTACTTTTATGAAAAGGTCTATTTAGGACAGTGAACACTGAATTCAGGGGCTTAACCATAGACTTTCACCAGTTCAGTGATTTCACCCTCTTTACAACTTTGGAAGCAAACAGGACCTTCTCTAACATAGGTTTGTCATAACTTAAATCTAATTCTAAATGACATTACTTTTAAAAAGAAAAAATATATTTAAATGAAAATGTTAATAATTTTTATCCACCTTTTTGTTGCTATCAAAACATGCCTAATATGATTCAGTACAGCGTGTACCATTAGGACTCATTTCAAAAGTGGAATAAAAGTTCCCTCCTCATAGTTAAACAATCACATGACGATTCTGATAGCTATGCTTTTCTTAGGGGTAAGAGTAAATCTGAAAAGGTTTTAACTTGTCCAATGTCTACATTAATTTTAAGATATTACAGATGTTGTGATAACTGAGATATCACCAAACTTAGTGGGCCCTATCATACGTAATGTCAAAGAAAGTCACCACTCGAAGGTGGGATGTCTCAAATACTATCTCCGTTACCCAAATTATTAGATTAGAGATTAGATTTGCACCTATACAAACTCATTTTTGAGGAGAAAAGATAAATGTTTGGGGGGGTTTCCTTCATATCAAACTAAAGTATGGGATCTATTCTCTTTTCTGGAAACCAGTAGCAACTCTAAGTTATCTTTGTGTTACATCAAGTCTTGATGTCCTACAACCAGTTCCCTGTCTGCTCATGGACTTCACTGTACCTAGAGGTTTAGGCAAAGTAGAAATTCTCCTCCTTTGTGTTTATAGCATCATAGAGAAATAGGACTGAAGCTGAAAGGAAACTTAGGAGATCATTAAAGCAGGGTCAGCACTATCTAAATCATCCCAGCCAAATGTTTATCTAACCAATCTTAAAAACTTCCAAGGATAGAATCTAGGTAATCTGTTCCAATGCTTAACCCCCTGTTGTAATTCCTAATATCCAACCTCAATTTCCATTGTTTTAATTTAAGGGTGTTCCATATGTTAAGGGCTGTTAAGACAGGAGGGTCTGCATGTTAAGATAGAAAAAGATGAGCTAGATAGGCTTTGATTATCATATATAATCCTCTTCAGGTGAGGATTATCTTTAGTTTGTCTTAGGCAGCTCATGTTGCATTAATGGTAAAATGCTCCATGAGGCCAAAACAAGTTGGGAGGGGTCCTCCAGAATCCCAGGATGCACTGCTCCCAGCCCACCCACTCCATGGATGATCTATCCTCTAGGGCATTACTCAGAGCTGAGGCATATCCCATCCCCTCCCCTCCCCTTCCCCTCCCCTCCCCTCCCCTCCCCTCCCCTCTCCCTCTGCACCTATTTTGACTCATCCCTACCACTGGTGCAAATGCTCACCTTTCCCTGTGGCTCTTCGCTGGCTCCTGTATCCCTGCTCATCTGCAGCTACTGGTGATGTCCTGGGGTAAGGAAAGTTCCTGTCCTACTTCAGGAGCTGTGTGGGAGGTGGGCTCAGCCCAGAAATATGGTAGACAAATCCTCCCTGCCTGTTTTCTGGCTGGTGGAAAACAACCAGGGGCTGAGCTGAGACTGGGAAAACAGCAATGGCAACTGGATTCCTCCTCCATGCCTGCTCTCCCCTGGGTGTTTTTTCTGTCCAAGATGAGGCCAGCCCCATGCAGCCCTTGGGAGGACAGGAGCTTCCATCACCTCCAGAACAGTGCTGGCAGTCACAGATGAATAGGAATTGGGAGTTGGGGAAGAACCCCAGCAAAAGATGGGGTTGAGCTTCAGAGGGGGAGAAAAAAAGTGAGTCCTCAGGGCAAACACCAACTCTTTAGCAGCAAGTCCCAGCAATGCAGATTAGAGACAGTATTAACCCTTAAAGTGCAACTACATGGATAACATTCTAAGTTTATCATAGCTTAGCTTTAGCGTGTTGTAATTCTAATGTGTAACAGCACACTAAGATTCTTGTCTCTCTCAGGACCCTGGAGTCATGACTTACCCAGTGTCACGGCAGGGTCCTACAGGAGGGCAGTGATCTCCTGAAGGCCCTCCGTCTGCGCCAAGTCCAGCCCAAGGCACCTCTCACCCGCCACGACTTTGATGATAATAGGTTTAGGTTGGGAGGCTGCCTTATTACCGCCTTGGGCGCGGTGTATCAGGAACTTTGTCCCTGTGATCGCTCGGACCCACCAGGATATTTCCCCCTGTATGATGGGTGCACTCCAGGCACCCTGGCCTTAGGGCCAAACATGGCTCCTACCACCCTTGATACCACGTCCCAAGCCTCTCTGATGTCCCGGACATTGGTGTGTCAAAATCAAGCCTACCCCCTTTCTCTAGAGGCTTTTCTATGCATGCCACCGGTCTTGTGGGCCCACCGCACGGCTACCCTCTTCTCAGGCCAGGCATACCGTGCTGCTATCCCCTTTTCAACCAGGGGACCACTGCAGCACTTGCCCTTCTTGAGGAGGCACTCTGCTGCTAACCCCCGTCTCTCCTGGAGTCCACCGCAGCAGCCAGCCTCAGGCCAGGGTCTAATGCCACGCTAGCCTTTGGCCGGTTTGACGTGCCCCTTCTCGGGCTTCTCAGTGCTGCCCCTCGTCTGGGCTCCTTAAAATACTGCCCCCTTCTTGGGCTTCTCAACACTACTGCTTCTTGGGCTTCTTAGTATGTGTTGCCCTCTCAGGCCTCTCCCAAATGCTACCCTCTCTCAGGGTTCACATTGCCCCTCTGGAGCTCCTTAGAATATTGCCCCCTGCCTAGGGCTTCTCAAATACTGCCCCCTGCTAGGGCTTCTCCATAGCTGCCCCTCTAGGGCCTGGGGGTCTCCTCACCCCATATTGCTGCGCCCTCTCTCCCGAGCGCCGGGATCCCCACACTGCTGGGGTCCCTATGAGGCCTACTCCAACCCCTACAGCCTCGCCCAAACCACCAGTGTAATACAGTACTAACAAAACATAACACAAGACTCTGGCTGTAACTCAAACATAAGGCACCTAACCATAACAAAATAAGCCTCCCGGCTACCACTCCACATCATTGCTCCAGCCTCTGGAGCTCTTGTGAGCTGTACTCACATTACTGTCTCTGGGAGCCCGAGCCCGAGCCCGAGCCCGAGCCCGAGCCCGAGCCCCTCCAGGTGCTGGCAGAGAACTGCCAGCCTGTCTTGGGCTCTGGGCTTTATAGGGCCAAGCCCTGCCCCCTAGGTCAGCTGACTCCTCACTTGCCTTGACAACCCTCAGCTATGCTCATTATCACACTGCTGGGGCTTTTCCCCAGCAGTTTTCCTCTCAAGGAGCAGTGCAGCGAGGTGTGCCACAACACCCAGGAAAGAGATTTCCTACAGGGAAGAGGAGAGTTACCCTGGTTTTATGTGGCTGCCTATTGGAAAGGAAGCCTAAGCAGGAAGAGGGGTCCCCAGGTCTGGGTTTTCTTTTGGAGGCATCCCTTTGGGGTTGCAGTAGGCCTGAAGTGCACTGCAGATTTTCCTCACCCACTGGGTGCTGGAGCACAGCCAATGCCCCAGGACCAGCTGGGGCCTTGGGGAAGTTAAATGATTAAGTTTAACTTGTTGATGATGCACCTTATATTTTGTGTGCTTTATTTATATATTTGTAGTTTAATAGAGTATAGAGCATATGATTTTTACAAGGGCTCTGCTAGGACCGTTCCCTGCTATTTACACATATTTACCTGTTGTTTGCCTGTTTTAGATCAACTATTTACCTACATATTGTTCAATGACTCTGGAGGTGGTGTAATCTTCTTGCCTTCATTAAAAAGATATAGCAGTATATGATAATAGCATATTTGTGTACATATGTTTATCAGTAACAATTTATTTTAATTATGTATATATTAATAAATCTGTATATAGTTAAGCATCCCTTGTCCTGGCCTGACTCTATAGGGAATAGAGGGAACTGGCCTTCATTTACAGATCCCTCTCACAGCACTCCTCCCTAGCCAATACTTCCCTTCCATTGGAAGAGGGAACACTTACCCTGGTGCACCCAAGCTACAGAATTATGTTTGGAATTTTCAACTATAATTCAACCTTGTTTGGAATTTACAGGGTTCAGCCAACTACTTATGTCATATATGACTGACTAGCAATATAATACTAGCTATGAAAACTCAGGTGCAAGCTACATAGATGTAAGCTGGCCATGTTGTTCCAAGTTTCTTGCATTGTAATCATGCAACTGCAACTGATTCTGTGGACAGTCTTGAACCTATATGAAGCCAATACATACCCTATATATAGCTCTATGCAGGTGGAGTTCTGTGTAAGGAGGACCAGTTGCCCAGCAGAAGCTGAAACAAAGATGTCATTTCCAGAAGTGTCATCATTGTATCAGTATTCTTATTATGTTGTAACTGTATGCATCTTTTTTTTGTAAAGAATAGAAAATAAAAGTGGACTCCCCAATTCATGCATTTGAATATAGTTGTCAAGATCACTGCTATCAGTATTATTTAAACAAAATAGCAGGATTAATTAATTTTGCCAGATGTATACCCAAGAGTATTCTTGCTCTCAAATTATTTTGCTATATGCTGAAACATGTTCAGTAGCTGTGCAAAATTTCACCAGGTATTTTGTTTTGATGCTGTTTCAACTCATTTTGAGCTCAAAACAGCAAAATCAAAATGAAATGAAAGGCTTTGAAACAGCCGCAAAACAAAACAAGGGCACTCAAAATGTTTTGAGTTTTGAAGCTGGGTTTCCATGCAGGAAAACAGAAGCTAAGGAGAGGCAGTGAGGAGGGTGGGGAGCGGGAAAAAGGACTGCTCTGATATTAACACGTGTAGCTGGTCAATGATTGTGATCCTTCCCCAAGGTCCCTTCCAATTCTAGTGCTCTGGGGGAAGGATGGACAGAAAAAAAGCTGTATCTTCACACATACACATTTTACTTATCAGCAGCTTGAGGTGCAGTTTCCCACAAATCCCTGCACCTATCTCCTTGAAACATAGTAGGCTTCATGCCCTTAGAAGGAGCAATCATCTCTGCAAGTTTCATCCAAATCAGGCAGGAAATAGCAAAGTTATAGGCAGTTTCATGCTTCCCCAGTTTTGATGAAACTAAATGGAACAGTGCTTTTGAAAGCAAATGAAACTCGAAACAAAACACTGTCCCATCAAAATGGCAAAATGGAAGTTGAAATGAAATGGTGCTGTTTTGCACAGCCCTAATGTTCAATACTGAAAGTCTGTTATGAGACGTTTCAAAGTAGTAACATAACATTTGCAACTGAAAACTAAAAATGAAAGAAAACATAAGAAAGGTATAGGGTGATTAACTGAGAGCATCAAAGAAGACCCAAAGATACTAAAGTGGCAGGAAAAACATAGAAATTATCTGATAGAGGGATGTCAATGGCCATAAGATATTGTGGTCTCTTTGGGAAGGACCCATTGCTTTTCTTTCTCTGGAAAGTGCCAAACCCACTGGGGTTCCATCTGAAACAAGTAATACAGCAACAACGTAATCTGCAGGAATATGATGCCCCATGAGATTTGTAACTAGAAGTAAGCTACAGTAAATGGCTTGTTCTCCATACTTCTAATGATTTGAGAGGTTTGGGAGGAATGTTCAGCAAGAGCTACTACCCAAGTTTAATTAGTAATGTGCCTTTTGTATTGGATCATTCTGGGATTTCAGCCATCCCAGATAGCTCTTCCTTCCAGCCAATCACATTATACTTTTCTGTGTATGCTTACATTTGATGAGTAATGATCATCATCATTTGATACCTTGATTAAATTGATGAAGATTTAATTTTTGACTATACTAAAAAAAATTATGTAGGTAGGAGTAGCGAATTTAAAGTTGCAGTTTCATTGGACTATGTTGTGCATAAGCAAATAATTTTGGATACCAGATTTAAATTTATACAATTGGAAGAAAACAGCACTGATCAGATGCGTAACTGAAGTAAGAATCTGGCCAGTACAGACATATCTGAGAATACAAGCTGGGAAGATTTCTTGAATATTCATTTCACATTTACAAAATAATATAAATTGTCACATCTCGTTTTACAGATATCTGCTTGGTCAACTCTTTTTAGATATAAAGCCTTTTGGAAAATGAAGTTTTCCATGTTACAATTCTGTTTTTCATTTCAGTTTCCATCCATTTAAAAATATTTTGATATGTTTACTGAAAATATCCAGATTGTTACTATAAGTTTACATTTACCAAGAGCCAAAGACATTTAAAAAAAAAAATGTTTTAAAAATAAAATTAAACAATTTGATTTTTTTTAAAAGCCTGGTGTAGTAGAGGGCTCTCTAAGGGCTAGTCTGCAATTGGCCTGCCCACCTGTTTCTGGGCCAATCACTCACCTCCCTGCCTACCACACCTTATTGTTTCTTAATTGGTTTTAATAAGCCAGGAGGCTGCTCCTTCTTGCCCCAATGCCAGGGAGTGCTATCTGCAGCTCCATTCCTCTCCTACACCACAGCCCAAGCCTCGCAGATAGCATCCTCCACAGTGCTAAATGTCACTGGCTCCATAATCCTCCAATCCAGACCCCAGCCAGATCCCTCCAATCAGGCAGCCTACTCCACCCTCATTCTGGGCTGCCTAGCTCCCTGAACTGTTCCCCCTCCTGCCCAGGATCTTTGGCCACACAGGCCCTGGCCTCACCTCCAAAGTCAGTCAGAACCCCAGGCCCTCAGCTCTGGGCATCCCTCACAGTGGGCCCCCAGCCCTTTTGCCCCTTTTGGTCCTGGCCCCAGCATTGATCAGTCAAGGTTGTTCTAAGTCAGGCTTATGAGCCTCTAGCCCACTCTCTAACCTGGGTCTGCCTTCTTGGCCCTATTATGGGGTAACCCACCCAGTTAGGGGAGCTGGGGTTATAAAGGCACCCCAACCTGCCTTTCACCGGGGTGGCAAGTGGTCTGGTATTTCCTGGGGATTCCCACACCACCAGAAGCCCCACCAGGAGCCCCACCAGGCCACCTATCCCTGGCAGGGTGCAGTTTTAGCTCATGCCTAGCACCAGGGGCCTCTAAACCATACCCTTAAGCTCCTGCCCTTACCTGTAGGACAGCATTTACAGCTAGGTGTCACAACCCAAATCAAGTGAGTGTTCCTGACACAATAGACAGCCCCTCTAAGTGACTGGCATTACCCAAATTTGGTCATGTTCCTCCTCATTAAATATTCCTATGTGGCAGTTTATTATTAGCTACTCTAAGTGTATAAAAGTTTGTGCAGTTTCTGCCCAAGTCAGAGAAAAAGGAGAAAACGAGAACTTTGCCACGCAGCAGGGAAGGCTTGGCAGACTGATCACCCACCAACATCTCCCCGTCTGTTCCCAATGTATACCTTGTCCTGCATGCCCGTTGCGTCTACAAGTTCATCTTGCTAGCTCATTGCATTATCTTCATTCTGTAACTACGTAAGTAAACTTACGGCCTGCATCGTGGCCACCAGCGGTGTAAGTAAAACTAAAGTAAAAGTTATTTTTGCAACCAATACGCTGTGTCCCGCCTTTCCATCCACCAGCCTGCCTGACGTCTGCTTAATTGACCAGCGTTTCCCTCGGTTGACCCTGCTTGGTTGAGACATGGAGTCACAAACAGGATCCAAGGCCAATGTGGAGGAGATAAAACTAATTAAGTCTTTAGTGGGGGTGAAGGCAAAGAAGGCGGAAAATCTGACCCCCGCTCAAGAGTTTGCCCTGTGGGAAGGAGGGGAATCCACCCTGCCGGATCGGTTTAACTGTCCGTCCCTAGTGCTTGGATCGCGTGGTCGTGAACTCCTCGGCCAGCTCTGGAAGGGCCTGGAGACCGAGGGCCACCATGTGGCAAAATGGGGAAACCCAAAATGGAACAAAGAAAAAATAATAAACGTGTTATTCCGTGTGGTAGCGAGTCTGCTGCAGGAGAACGCAAGTTTAGAAATGCAATTGTGCACGGCAACCATGGAGTCACTGGAGTAGGCAGCAGGGACCACCGAGCCGCTGCCAGAAAATGGCACCGGGGAACATGAGGAAGGCGCGGGGATTCCCCTAGGAGGTGGGCCAGCCGTGCCATTGCCCTCAGCCTCACCCCCCAGAGCTAAAAGAAAACCTGCCTCCCTATGAAGGAGAGAAATTGTATCCAGTGTTCCCAGCTGAGGGAGGGGAAATGTACCCAGTGCTTCCACCCAATGCAGTTAACCCTCTCCTGGCCGCAATCCACCCTATAGTGCTTGTCAAGCAGGTCACCAATGCACAAGGCGCAACTCGTACCACCATCACATACCACACCCACACCTGGGGAGAATTGCAGGAGTTGTGCTGAGCATCGAAGATAAAACCTGGGGAACCACTGGCCATATGGCTAGGGCGCCTGATGGTGGAATTTGGATCAGACTTGTTAGATCTAGAAGAGGCTAGCTTTCTAACACACCAAGCCTCATGGA
>JAGPOW010003316.1:37539417-37611394 GCA_030014935.1 Caiman crocodilus
TCCTGTGACCCTGGCACTCATTCCTGCCATTGGTGGGGGGTCAGACTAGATGGCCTGCTCTAGGCCCCTTCTGACCCTAGATACTATGATACTATGATAGGACAGTCCTGGAACAGGAACCTCAAGTCATGGTCCTGGGCTGCATGACTCCAGGACAACATTTGTTCTGGATTCTTAGCATCCCTTGTACAGGGACTCATGGGATACAGCAGGTTTTCCCTTGCAGGCTGGCAGTGTTCCTGCCTCCAAGGAGGAGCAGGGGGAGGGTCCACTATGTGCATGTGTGTGCCCACACACATACATGTTTCTGGAAATGCAGCCAGGCAATGTGAAGAACAGCTCCCTGCAGATAAGTCTGTGTGGGGGAAGGAACATGGGGAAGGCAGATTGAGGCTTCCACAGTGAGGAGGGAGTGGGGCATGGGCTGGGGGTGCTGCCTAGCCAGGTGCATGGGGTGGCTCCCTGCTGCTGCATGCACCCCCTTGGGAGGGCATGGGAGGTATATGCTCCCCAGCTTTGTATGTAGGGCAGGGAGATGTAGGCTGCCCTCTGTGGGCTCAGGGCTCCTTGCCATGCTGCCCTCCCCCCAGGAACCCTGTGCCATGTGCCTCCTGCCTGCCTGGCAGCAATGGGCCAGGAGCAGCAGCAGCTGCATGGAGTTGTGCCCCCCACTGCTGCCAGGTGGGCAAGGGGCACATGGCCAGTGCAAGGCTCCAGGGAGAAAGGTAGAAGGGTAGGCAACCCCAATCCCTCAGCAAGCAGTCCGCATCCACTCCCATGTGGCTCTGCTCCAGCCATGCCACTGGTGGAGGAGGGGGGAAAGGGTAGAAATGAGTCTTGCCTTTACATTTTTAAAAGGTGGTCTCCCTGCTTCATGCACTTCACAACAGTAAATTGAATTTCATACTTAAATGCTGATTTTGCTTCACTGAAATAAACCAAAATGTCTGTGGGAGCAAAAGAAGGCTCCTCCTTGGAAGAAGCAGAGGAGGTTATTTACTTTGTTTTGCTATCTGTAAAAGTTGCTCAGTATAAAAGCTTACAGTGCCCATTTAAATCTGGAGGAAAAAAATTACATATTAAGAGGTATGTTGGGGTGCATTTGAAGGAAGTTTTCAATGCAGGCATGCATATCTTGTTGCTCTGTAAGACACAAGTCAACTAGAGCAAGGTTGGCAGTTTATTTTTGCCAGTAAAATAATTAGCCTTTGAGAACAAAAACTGGAGCCTTCTAATTTATGGCAAAGATTGTAGTAGCTGTTGAGACTGACTCATAAAAAAGCCCATCATTCTCCTAGATAAAAGATATGCCTTTTGAAGTTGGCCTTGTACAAAATAGTGTTTAATAAATGTCCTTTGATATTTTTACTTCCTAAAATTTTATTTCTTATGCTATCAAAGGTCAAAAGAACACAGCTTTTTAAAGAGCTGTATAGTCTACAAGAAGAGAAATAACTTTTTAAGTTGGCCTTCTACAAAATAAACAGATTGTCCAATAAGTATATTTTTGGCATCCATATTCATGTTGGTTAAATTCTGTGAATATACGTAAAGCAAAGATCAATATCTTTCATGTTTTAATAGCTATAGTTCATAGAAGGAGCATTAAGCAAAACAGAAATCCATTTAAAAGCTTCAGTGGTACCCTTTCCTATACACACAGCATGCTGCAGCTGGACAAATAGATAAATTTAAGCTGTTGGCTCTACAAATCAATTTTTGTGTTTTTACAGACAAGTGAAAATGATTCTTTTGAACTATTGACCCCAGACAGACTAGGCATTGGTAAATGTGGGACAACCTGCTGCTTCCTTTATGGTTAAATGCAGAGAACAGTGTTAAAATATCTCTAACTGAAATCTGAGGGATAAGGAATAGCAGGCAATAAAAGGACTCTCTAAGATTTCCTTAAACTTTATGGAAGACATTCTTTTTTTCCTTTCCTTTCCTAAGATGCTAGTTACCCCATTGCTCCCACACAAGCAACATACTTCAGGGTATCAGTGAGCGGGTTGACAGTGCTTGTAGTTGAGCCATTCTAGCTTGCTTCATAAACTAGCAGGTTGTCAAAGGGCTTATACCTTACTCTGTAAGCTGAACGAATGTTCACTGGCTTAGTGTTGTTCATGTTAGTGGAGCAGTCACACCTTAAGATGAAAAACCATCTCTGTTGGTCCTTCATCTGCACAACTGTGGCTTGCCACTAGAAGTTTGGTGACCAGGGGCAGGACTAGGAGCTAGGAACGGGACCAGCTTGCTGCTCCCACCAAGCAGAGAACAGGTGCACCACAGTGTCAGTTTGAGCAAAACTAGACAGACCCACAGGAGCAGCTTCCCTGGTGCTCTCTGGTCCAACTGGAACTGACACAGCATCCTTGCACTCAGTGGGGCTCTCAGGCTTAAGCCCTGGCAGCCCTGCTCTCAGTGCAGAGCTGCTGCAGCTCAGCAAGACCAAGCTGCTTCTCTAGGACTCTCTGGTTTTACGGATCTGTGGTACCTCTGTGCTGAGAGCAGGGCTGCCCAGCTTAAGCCCGACAGCCCTGCCTTTAGTGCAGAGCCGATGTGTCGGTTCCAATGAAACCAGAGACCCTAGGAGAGCTACAACCCGGCAGCTCAGTTGCTCTGCCCAGCTGAGCTACTAAGAAAGTCCAGCTTTGCTATCTTTAGCAGCCACAGTGCCTCCCGCTGCTGCCCAGATTCGTTCACTGCCTGAGCTCCAAGGGGTCCAATCCTTTTTTTCTCTGGAGCCCACCTCTACACCTGTGCTGCCAACAGGAACAGAGCCAGTCTGGGTGGTAATGGGAGGCACTGAGGTCACTGGGTGCTCCAGGGCTGTAATTCTTGCTCTGTCTGATGTCCCTGGAGGACTTGGCACTGTGTCTGGTCTCAGTGGACCCCAGCATCTCTGCTGGCCCTGATTCAAGAGGGGCCAATGTGTTCTGGGATGCTGCAGGCAGAATAGCCTTCAACTTGTGCGGAATAGCTGTCTGAAGTGGCCACACTTTAATGGAACAGGAGCAAAATTACGGGGTCTAGGGGTAAGGGCTCCAGAAGCCACTTATATTTACCATGTAACAAAGCCTTTAGTTACAACAGCAGCCATCTCAGCCCCACACACCAGCATGGAACAGGAAAGGAGCAAAGGTAACTTAAGGTCTCTTTTGAATACCCTTCCCCACCCAGCTATGCCTTCTGCACTGCACCTCTAGGAAGTGTAACCACCCATCTACCCCTTGATTTACACACACTCAAGAGTTTGCATTTTAAATGTCACCTAAAGTGAAGTAGATATTTAGATGCCTTTGTATTACCCCTGCCCCCCACACAAGAGAGATTAAAACCATCTCTTTTCAAAGCTGTAAGAGTAAGATACAACCTAATAAATAATCCTATAGCATGCCACTCAGAGAGAATACAGACATAAGGAAATAATGTTCCTAACAAACCATCTTGTTTCAGACTGAAAAAAGTCTATCAGAAAGTAAGAGCCACTCCATAAACTAAAAACATTTATGTTAAGACTCCCTGGTCTTTATTTATTATTTCAGATTTTTTCTTCTTAGCATTGAATGAGTTATTTACTATAGAAATTCCCAATGGCATTCTCAAGGAATTCCCAAATATTACTTTGACCAGTTTTGTTATAATCAAGAAAAACACCACAAAACAAAACACACTGCAAAACAAGGCTCAATGCCTCCATTTATACAGCTGGAAAGAGATCATGGTTTTATAAAGTATATATGTGGCCAATAGAGAGCATGTCAAAAGAGGGGACTGATTTAAATAAAGAAATGGCAGTACAATGTTAATTGATCCTTCTTTGCTGCCTGTACATCTGTTGTCCTTGTGGTGAAGAGTAGACAATTTATGAAGTATATTAAAATATATTTGTCTTTCTTTGTAAATAAATTGTTTAGGGTTCTCAGATTTCCAGCTAAACTGTTACAAAGTTTATCAGGCCACACATGGTGTTGGTTCAAAATAGGATCTTGCAATTATCACTCGATTACAGTACTTTGAAATCAGACAATGAGGCACCATTGGCACAGCCCCAGGAAAACATTCTGTACAGAGATACCAATCAAGATGCTGCTTCTAACAACTAACATGAAATTCATTTTAATACATTGTGTGCTGAGCAGGTTGATGATGTTGGATCAATTTGTGACTTTGATTTTGCAAGGTCCTCATGCATCAAGTGCAAGCAAAAGGCTCTGATTCATATAAACTATTCTATTATTTACTAAGTTGTCAGAAGATTTTGCTACAGATTATCACAGAAGATTCAGTGTGTTATCTAGAAAAAAGAGATGGAGTCAAACAAATTAAGAGTCAATAATTCAATCTGCATGTCAGCTCAGTACCTCAACAGAGTTTTGGCTCTGGGACTTCAAAGCTCATGTGTAGTCATTTTGTGCATTTTCTCCAAATTTAACTTTGTATTTGGTTCTGAAATGAATATTAAGTCCATATTCATTTTCCAAAAATATGAATCCCCTCCTACTATACTACCACTTTTTTTTGTGTATAATACAATAAAATATGGTGCAAGGGAAAAAGATGGAATTAGATGAGAGAAGGGTGAGTTGTAGAAATTACACAAATTATTTCAAACCTACAAGGCCTCTGGAGAGCAAGGCAGGCAAAGTTCTTAAACATATACATAATTTTCAGTAAATAATCCCATAAACTTCAATATTTAGATATTGGGATGGGCATTTTTGGCTTGGGATTTCAGCATCTCACCAGATGAAAAGATCTGGCATTTCTTCCCTATAAAGAAATTGTACAAAAAAGCACAAACTCCATGAATTCCCTTATTTGTCTTGAAAAAACACAAAAGCTTGCATGGGTTCCTTTTCTTCCTTGCAGAGCTCAGCTACCATTTTTAACGGCGATGTTATGCCAAGCAGTGCAAAACCTTTCTACAGCATATCTTGGAACTGAAGCTGTTCACCCAAAAAGGCAAATATCTTTTCTTGGACAGAAATACTTTTAGCTAATCACTCTCTATGCCACTTTCTTGCTGCTGCACTCTATCCAACTACTTAATTTACATATAATAGCCAGGAATGTTCAGGGGGGACAGTTTGATGAGACATGAATACCGGATAATATGATAGAGTCTAGATATTTGGAGGGCTGAACAGTACAGCTGTGTGACGCTTCAGTCCCTGATTCATTCTGGCAAAGATTTGGTGGTCAAATCTCTGAATCCAAATCAAATGAGGAGACCCTTTAACCTCTCTGAATTGAATAGGAACCCACCAAATCGATTGAGAGAGATACAGAAAGCTTCAGCAATTTGGATATAGACACAGCTTTAAATGTTTTTTCTACATAACTCAAGGTACCAGGTGGTTCCACCTGCCCCACTATCTCAGCATTCATGAGCTGTGCCTGGTACCTCGAGGTATGTAGAAAAAACATTTAACATTATGTCTATGGCTGAATCGCTGATTCTCTGAATCGGCATCGAATGTTTAGATTCGGATCCGGCCAAATTGAATCAGGGACAGTAATCCGAATCAACAAGTCAAATCGCTGTCCCTGATTTGGGCTGAATCCGAATCTGAATCGAATACACAGATTTGCACACCCCTACTGAACAGCAATAATGTAGTCCAATTAGAATATTGTAAGATCACAGCAAGAAAATATTTTAAAATGGCATCAGTCAAAAAGTTGCCTTTATTAACATGTTTAGGTTTGAAAAGGTGTTTCCTGAACTGTTATCTTGAGTATTTGAACTTTACATTTGCTATTAAAGCAGCAAGTCATTTCATAACCTAAGAGAAATCTATTCAAAGTAAGTCATGTTTACAAAATTAGTCTTCAAAAAGTATTTTTGTCACTCAGATAAGACACACCAGTATCGAATGGGCACTGTCCTCTTGTGTCATCTTTATTCCACTCTTTGAACCTGCTAGCAATGTGATGCTTTCAGGAGACACTACCTCATGGCAATTCGAAAGCAACCTAGTGAACATTGAAAAGGTTACAAAATGGTTCTTCTAAATGCAAACTGCTCTAATTTTTGTTTCTTTGTTAGCCTTTCAAAGAACAGACTGATTATCCGAAGAACAGCTTCATGGATTCTATAGGAGATGCTCATCCTGTCCGTAGCCACATGTGACTTCACTGAATCGCTCACCCAGTTTACCTCGATTCGACTCTTCACTATTAATCCAATGGCAAATCAAATTGTAATTTAAAAAAAAAATCACAGAAAACATTTACTTTTCCCCAAAAAGACTGGTTTGTCATCAGAAAACCAAGCCACAGAACTTTTCAGTCAAAAAAGAATATCTTTGGTTGCTAAAAACCAAAAAAGTTGGAGAGGAGGAGGGTTTGACAAAAAAATTGAAAATTTTTGTCAAGGGAAAGAAGCCCTGCCACCTTTCAGGTGGTTTCTAATTTATAGTCAGTTTTTATAAACTACTAAAAATAGTATGATCTGGAGATGCACTCAACCCATATGTTTTCTGATAGCGTCATGTTTATGATTTCAAGGTTTATCAGACTGCATATGTCCCTTCTTGACATCCTGCTGCAAAGATGAATGAAATCTCAGAAGAAATCCTTGTGCTACCTGGTAGTCATTGAAGTTTTTTATTAAGCTCTGTAACTGTTTTTAACTTGCCTAAGGATAATATTAACTATTGCTCCAGCACATACTGAAACACATTTTTAAAGACTCACAGGGAAAGACATTACATTGGGTTACTTTTGACAATAATCAGTCCTCGATACACATAAACTAAGATGTATATTCTGAATTCATCACTCAGTGTTAACCTGTGCCCATAATAACAATAACAATAATAACAACAATAATAGTAACAATAATAGTAATATATTGTTGTTCTTGTTATACATGTTTTAAATTGATTTCTTTTATTTAGCTTGCTTTTGCTTGATAGTGAGCACAACACTAATTTCTCCCTAACTGCTTTGTAAGTGCTACTCAGAAGAATAAAATAATTTTCAGTAAAAGCCCCTCAGGTCCAAAGGCATGTGCTTTTCTGCTCTATATTGAAACAGGGACACTCAATCTTGCCTGCAACTTCAGTTCAGGTTGAATGCCTTCTGTCAAGATGTAAAGTTTGCTATCCCCCTGTGAGGTACAGCTAGCTGCGTTCAAGGCCTCAACCCTGTCATTCTATCTCCCATTTGGGCTCATTTATTAAGAGAATCTGCAGGAATCAGCCATGGGGAAAGGGGAAACTCACAGTGACAAACCTAACATATAACAAGGTTCTCTGAGGTCTGAGGCCTGTCAGAACCACATTCCTTAATAGTGTATGAAATAAAACATCGGAGTCCAGAGAATAGACATGCCATTATGGCAGGTCATTTTCAGATTTGTTTTTCTTTTTCTGTTTGTTTGAGACTATGCATAGGGTTGGGTTATTTAGGTTAAATGAGTCTCAAGTGGTCAAGTGTTCACAGCAAAGGGCAGACCACAAAAATCAGCATGATAGTTATTTACCATAACTATATACAAAACCACAAGCAGCAAAGGTTCCCTCAAATACATCAGAGAGATTGTACATCTCTTTATTAAAGCCTGTCAGTGTTTGTTACACTTCACTTTGCCTTTAAATCATGAGTAAACCAGGGAACTCTAAATCAGCAGAACTAAACCAAGGAGAAAAAGAATGGCACAAAAGACAGTTCCATGAAAAGAAATTGAAAAAATTAATAAAAGTTTCCCTCTCCCTACGATCCTACTCTTTGGTTTTACTATTAATTGATTTTACTATGTTTCTGCATTGTAAATTAGTGATAGGCAGATATAAAATATTTTTAATCATTCATAAATAAAGAATCCCTATTGTATAAGAGTTATCTGGCCTCTTGTACAATAATGAACATGCTATATATCTAAGTAATCCATTATAATCAATCACAAGTTTTGAAAGATGGGATGCAGATGTTTCACTAGAAGCTTTGTAGAACAGAAAACTATCTGATACAGTGACACTACCAATGTATGGGTATTTATTTTTTTATCACTCACATTTGTATAGACATCAGGACTTCAAACTGATAATATTGTCGTTTGTTCCTTTATGTTTTTATATGTTTATGTATTATTTACTTGGGTATTTATTTCTTGGTTTTGTTTTTTAATGATGAAAAACATATGGCAGTCATTCCACTGCTAATTCAGAATAGATTCAAAATGTTGATGTCTCCCTTTTACTTCTGTCTCTTTTTCCAAGCTTCTTTCCTTTCCACTCCATCCCTAGCTACAGCTTTCTTTTCTTGACCTCCTGGGATTTTTTTCCTAGGCTCAAGCCCAGCCCTGCCTTATTTATAATAAAAGACTGTCAGTCTCTCTCAGGTTTAGCACTCTGTCTGTTGAGCTCTGTCCAGCAGCTGACTTCAAATCTTGTAAGTATGGGATTTTACAGGGCAAAAACAGACTGAAGTGCATCAGTCTGTTCTGATCTATGTGAAGCTCCAAAATGAAATGGGTTTGATAACATTATTTAGTCTGGCAAAGAATGTCACAACTCCGTCAGTTTAAATCCAAAAAATTGGGTTCAGTCCATTTGGAGATGTTATTTATCATTTGAGCTAATGCTTCTTTAAGTTTCACATAAAGCAATCTGGGCTTTTCTGCCATTAAATGGAAGGATTATTAGGTTTATTTACTACTCAGAGTTTGAAAGATTTGTCATTATTGATTTATCCATCTGCAGGGAGAGTTTCAAAGGCAAAAGTGGGGTTAGGCATCAAGCTTCTTTTTGTGTTTTTAAAAATCTTCCCATGTGAAGAATAAGGAGGAGTCTATTTTATTTTTTAATATGTAGTGCCAAGTTGGGCTGGGCAATTTTTCCCTCCAGGCAACAAGCTATTTGCTAAGATATGCAGGTTGACCTAAAACTATTTGTGAATCCAGGTCAGATTTAGCACAGTTTCAGCCAAAATGAAAAATTTCAGAAATATTGAAATAGTTCCTTTTGACATTTCAGGAAGAAAGCTTGAAGTTTGCAAGTGAGATGTACAAGGTATCATTCATTAAACTAGCAAGAAGAAGGTGGTGGTGGTAGTGACACTAGTGTCCCTTCTGTTTTGTACCGTATGGCTTGGTGATTAGGGAACTCGGCTCTGAGGAGGAGCACCTGGGACCCAGCCCTTGTTCTGAATCAGGCAAAGAGAGGATTTGAACCTAATCTCCCATAAATGCTCTAACTATTGGCCTATAACATATAAGAAGGGTATACCGTTGTCCTCTTTGGTTCTGTTATCCTAGCCAGTCACTACCTGTAAAATGCCTGGAAATGAGATGCAATCATGACTTGTAGTAGAGATGATAACTTTTATTAGACCACCAAGATTTTTGCAAAAAAAGAAGTTTAATTGCAAGCTTTAAGGCACAAACACCCTTCATCAGGCATTGGAGAAAAGATTGTAAAGTTCTCCTGAGCAGAAATGAAAGTTCACATCTCATAGGATTTCACAGAGGAGTCAGTGGATGGAAAACTCCTCTGAGCAGTCAGTTCATAGGAAGCTTAATCAATGACTAGAGCAAAGACTTCTCCAAGGAAAATTCTAAGGATCCTTAATAGAAAAATGGGTGAACTACTGACCTGCCTAACACCAGCCAGGTTGTAATAGTGTTGTAGTGTAGAGTTGCTATAGCTGTGATTTGAGAATATAAAAGAAGCAGGATGTGCTTGATAATATCTTCTATTAAACCAAGTATGAGTAGGGAGGTTTGTTAATCTAGCTTTCAGGTACGAAACACTCTTCCTCAGACTAGGTTAACAGATTAGTTTTACAGGTCTACAGCCTAAAATCAAAAGGATCCATTAAACTGCTAACCACCTGTTTACAAAGAAATGAGTGGATAACAACTGCTTAGGCAAGGTATTGCAGAGATTGCAGTTTTTTTTCTCCAAGACCAGAAATAGAGATCTGTTTAGACTGAGTGGAACCTTATAAAGCTTGCAAGAATAATACAATTTAGGTAAGACCAGATATGTATAGATTTTTGCTGTTTTAACCTTGTCCCCTGCATACTGCAGGGCTGAATGAATAAAATACTGGTTTTGGACAAGTTGTTTTGAGTCATGTTAATCAATCACACTGATCACAGGCTCCTAAAAGGAAGTTTCTTTCAGGTGCCAAAAACACTTAGACATGTAATCTCGGCACAATAGGAAACTAAGACTCTAGGACACTGAAGCCCAGATTCCTAACCCAAAAGTGAGTGAACCCCAGGGTTCTGCTTTTTAAAGATGCAAAGGAAGAAAAACTTGTCAGCTGAGAGCTGCATCGTACAGGACCTAAAAAAAGGAGCAGCTTGCCATCTAAGGCAAGGCAAGTGTCAAGGCAAAATGAGGATTTTTAGCTTACTATATAATATACTCTTTTTGCAGGGTGAGGATGGGTGGGAGGCTTTAAAAGGAGCAAGATTTCTATTGAGAAAATTATACCTGCCAACTTCTGAGCAGACACTGAGGCAGAATCAATCATTTAGCAGAGTTCCATATCTCCACTGCCTGTGGTCTTCACAGTCACACAGGCAGGCCTCCCATCGGCACAGTTTGTATAGTTTCCAGTTCTCCCTCATACTATCCATACTCCAGTTCTCCTTCATACTACCCATTGTTTCTTAAAATAAGTCACAGCAAGTTTGTTTCTTATTTCCTGTTGATGATGAACCAAAGGGTTAGGTTTATAAAAATATTCATAATAATTGTTGCTGTTGTTGTTCCACCTACACAGTGCCAAGTCCACATTTAACGCTAAAGTTTCCTTTAGGCTTCCGTGGCCTAAGTGAGAATTCATCATTCTCCTTCTTGGTTGACTACTGATCCAATGAGGCCATCTTTATTCTGCCATAGTCCAAGGAGTTTTTTCCTGGAGATCAAGCTGTTTTTGGCAAAAGGAGGAAACAAAAATGAGCTATTAAGATCGAATCTTTCAGTGTGGTGAACAACTTATGGAATCAAAGTCAACTGAAGATGCCTAGTATCACCAAGAGTCACTTATCAGGTCAAATCCTAAGATAACCAAGATTTCTGGGACAGCCATGGGAAATTAGGCAAGCAGCCAGACTCTTCTCTGCACTGCAGGGGTGGGATTCTGTAACATTTATAATAGAAATAATTTTTTTTTAAAAATCACAATAAATGCAAAAGACAAAAGTGTCAGGCCTGCTAATCCATACTAGTAGGACCAGTCCTTCAGCTAATGTAAATATACTGATTTCAGGAGATTTACAACAACTAAAGACCTGGTCCTCAAGAGTCCAAGGCAGGTTGGAGAGATTCAAAAGCCACATGTTCAGACTGGTTCTGATTTCGGCTCAGCCCTAATTTTAGATCCACTCTGCTATTATTTATTCAACAATGTGAATGAGATATAGATTGCCTTCATTGATTGCCTGCTTTCCCTCCTTTCTAATACGTCTTTTCTTTCTTGAACATCTCACAACCGATGTATGACACTGCTGCATCAAGATTGAAATATATAGAAATACAATTCTGAAACAAAAATGCTAGAGGATTTTATGTTCTTAAAGCACAGAATCCATTTTGATTTCCCTCACTTTCAACATAGCCTGGAATTCACAGTGCCTTCTATGAGTACAGTTAATTACATCTGCTTTAATGCTATATTGCATACCACATTCTTTTTGAACAAGGATTGAAGAATGTAGCCTCAAAGCAACATTATGACCAGATACAGACAAGTAATCCTGGATGGTCTCCAGTAAATTTTGAAATTTTTCTGTCTTGCAAGACTTTTCATTTCTATCTTGCTGTATTTCCAATACTTGGAGGTGCTGCTGCCCCCCACCTTCCCCTCCACACTTTGAGTCTTGACAATATACTATTCATAAAGCAATGCTATAGGTGATATGCAATAATTATTGTAAGCTCCTCAGTTTCTAGTTGATCAATTAAAAAGGGTAATCAATAACAGCTAATTGTTACTATACCTTTAACAAAAGGTCTTAGCATCTGACAAACCAGGCTATCACCCACAAAACTCTCTCTGAATAAGTTAGTCTCTAATCTGCCACCCTGCCCTGCCTTCTGTCTGACTTTAGACTTACATAGCTAACTACATCTCTTTAGTAAAGGAATGAGGGTAAAAGATTAACCTAAGAATTGCCACCTTCTAAGACTCACAAGAACAGGGTGTACTTTAGCTACAGTACTTCTCAATGACTGCATTAGTACTGCAAGGTAGTGTCATGGGGCATGAACTGTGATGTGACACTACTGCACAGTAGTAACAAGCTACTGCACAATTGGTATTATCTGGAAGCCATGTGGGGACGCTACTGCAACACTGGTTAGTGCACAGTACTTGTATATGCAAGTACAGGCAAACCTCAACTTACAACATTTTGAGTGACAACATTTTGCACATATGTGGCAGAGCACTGTGTGTGCTTGCCACTTGAGAAGATCACGGCAGGGCACCGAGCATGCTTGCTGCTGGAGGAGATTGCGGTGGCGGGGCACTGAGCCCGCCAGCTGCTGGCAAGTAAGCAGCAGGGCACTGAGTCTGCTTGCCGCTGAAGGAGACCGCGGCGACGGGGTGCTGAGCCTGCCTGCCGCTGGAGAAGAGTGCAGCAGGGTGCTGAGCGCGCCGGCCGTGGGTAAAGATCGTGGCAGGGCACCAGGGATGCCTGCCCCTTTAAGGTGCTGGAGCTGGCAGCCTCCAGGTGCCTGATGAGGGCAGCCATTTTGAGACTGAGGCTGCCTATATAAACTGTGCAGTTCGGCTGTGGGAGGCCAGGCAGCAACATCGCCTGGCTGGTAAGCTGCTGAGAGGAACACCCGGAGGTAGAGGGGGCAGCACTAGTAAGGGGTCCAAGTTGGACGTGGTGAGCCCTGGATAGGGGCATTTGGTTGGAAGCCCAAGTTGGGCACAGTGAGCATTGAGAAGCCCAAGAGGGGCAACATTTGAGAGCCCCAGGTTGGGCACAGTCAGCCCCAGAAGGAAGCAGCATTGAGAAGCCAAAGGTTGGGCACTGGGAGTCCCCGATAGGGGGCCGCATTTATTAAGGAGCCCAAGTTGGGCGCAGTAAGCCCCACGGAGGGAGCAGCATTGAGAAGCCCAAGGTCGGGCACTGGGGGTCCCCAATAGGGGGCCACATTTATTGGAGAGCCCAGGTCGGGTACAGTAAGCCCCAGGAAGGGGACGGCATTGAGAGGCCTGAGTTGGGCATGGTGAGCCCCAGGAAGGGGGCCATATTGGGAAGCCTAAGTTAGGCACAGAGAGCCCCAGGAAGGGGGCGGTGGTATTAGGAGGAGCCCAGCATGGGCACAGTAAGCCCCAGGAAGGGGGCAGCATTGAGAAGCCCCAGGGTGGGTGCAGAGAGCCCCAGAGAGGGGGCCATCCCAGCGATCCCCAGACAGGGGGTGGCACTAATAAGGCGTCCAAGTTGAAGGCGGTGGGCCCCAGGGAGGGGGGCAACGTGTAAAGGGGCAAGGAGTAGGAAGCCCAGAGGGGGCATAGCAAGCCCCAGGGAGGGGGCCATCTTATGGGGAGGCCCAGGTGGGGTGCAGGAAGACCGAGTTGACATCAGCAAGGCTTGGGCTGCAGTATGGGGATGGAAGGAGCTGCAGATATCGCCCCCTGGCATCGGGGCATGAGTAGACAGTCTTCCGCTTATTAATATCAATTAGAACCTATTAGATCAAGTTGTGGTGGGCAAGAACAGGTGGGCGGTTGGCCCACCGAGACAGTCGAGCAAGCCATAGAGAGTGCAGAGATCGGCCCCGGAAACCCCATCCTGTCACAACATACAATGTTTATAAATTGACACCCTGTTTCAACTTTACAATGCCATTTCAACTTTACAATGCTTGATCCAATGCAACGCCACGCCAGCAAACAAGTTTTCCATGTCACTCATCTCCCTGGAGAACATCTGTCCAAAATTCCTTGGACACTTTCTTTAAAAAAGCAGAGAAGTTGAAATTGACTCTATAGTCAGACCCAGAGGGTGGTAACTGATGGACGTCAATTGTCATGGTGTCCCGTGACTGGTGGGGTCCCCCAAGGCTGTGTCCTTGGACCCATATTGTTCAACATCTTCATTAATGATGTAGACATTGGAGTCAGAAGCGGACTGGCCAAGTTCACCAATGACACCAAACTTTGAGGCAAAGCATCCACACCTGAAGACAGAAGGGCGATCCAGGCTGACCTGGATAGGGTCAGCAAATGGGTGGATGAGAACCTGATGGTGTTTAACACAGAAAAATGCAAAGTTATCCACCTTGGGAGGAAAAACATGCAGCATCCTTATAGGCTCAGCAGTGCTACACTGGCTGGCACTACAGAAGAAAGAGACTTGGGGGTCATTATTGACCACAAGATGAACATGAGCCTGCAATGCGATTCTGCAACTAGTAAGGTGACCAAAATGCTGGCTTGCATCCATAGATGCTTCTCAAGCAAATCCTGGGACATCATTCTCCCCTTGTACTTGGCTTTGGTGAGGCCACAGCTGGAGTACTGCATCCAGTTTTGGGCTCCACAATTCAAAAATGATGTGGAGAAGCTTGAGAGAGTCCAGAGAAGAGCTCAATCAGAGGTCAGGAAAACAGACCTTATGACAACAAGCTGAGAGCTATGGGGCTCTTTAGTCTGTAAAAGCACAGGCTCAGGTGTGATCTGATGGCCACCTATAAGTTTATCGGGGTGACCACCAGTATCTGGGGTAACGTTTGTTCACCAGAGCACCCCAAGGCATGATGAGGTCGAACAGTTATAAACTACTGCAAGACCATTTCAGGCTGGACATAAGGAAGAATTTCTTTACTGTCTGAGCCCCCAAGGTCTGGAATGGCCTGCCATCGGAGGTGGCTCAAGCACCTACATTGAACACCTTCAAGAGTAAATTGGATGCTTATCTTGCTGGGATCCTATGACCCCTGCTGACTTCCTGCCCTTCAGGTGGGGAGCTGGACTTGATCTTCCAAGGTCCCTTCCAGCCCTAGTGTCTATGAAATCTGTGAAATCTAAGTCTCCAGAAAAACCTGCAGCCCAGATTCCTGGGAAGACTCCAGCCAAGAACCCTTCAAAAAGTCCAACCAAGAGCCTTTCAAAAAGATCGGCAAAGTCACCTCAAAGAAGTCCTTCCAAATCAATATGATTGCTATTTACAATATAAATACATTAATGTAGCAATATTACTCATCTATAATTGATTGAGTACAAAATTCTGGGGCATTTGTGGTGAAAATCAGGTATCGGGCCTTGGTTCAGGAACCAATCCCACATTTATAACACTGTTTCGTATGAGAAAATTAGTTCTGAGTTATAACATTTCAACTTAGGACGTGGTTTTCAGGGACCAATTGTGTTGTAAGTCCAAGGACTGCCTGTACTAAATGACTGCACAGTAACATCTGTGCAGTCAGCATCTCATGTATACACAGCCAGTGGTGAAGAAAAAAATCACCGTTCATGGAACATCTTTAGAGATGACACCAGAAGTTAAAAAGCTGCAAAAAATCTGCTGTAGAAAACATCTGTTTTTAAATCCACAACACTGATTGTTTGGAAAGTGATATTCATGTCAAGCTGCCAGAAAAAACACCTGTTTTCAGCAGCAAAACACCAGCTTTCAGTGGCAGTTTTCTGAAGCACATCTACTATCACAACACCCATTGTTGTCCAAACTGCCGCACCAGGACCACATGGTGGACACCCACCTGAGGAATGGCGGTTGAAACAACCACCAAACAAGTTCCTTATCACAGATCCTACAGTCTGCCCACCTGGCTTCAACCTGCCATGCCATCAGTGGGCCTTGCTAATAGGTTCTGGTCTTTGAAACAATCTGGATGGCAGCTGTGGCAAAACACACACCATGTCACATATTGTCGATGACTGCCTGCTAAGTTCAGTGGCAGTCTACAGAAACTGCACATAGCCAGAGAAGATGCTACCACATGTCTCGGCAATTTCTCACATGCTGACTGATAGCAGCAAAAAAGGAGGTTGCATCTCCCCTAGCGGCAGTGAATCAGCAACTGCTGCCATTGCTTCTCTACCCACTGCTGGAGCCAGAGCCAGAGCCACTGCAGAGAAGGTGGACAGGGGAAGGAATAGGAGGGCAAAACCCCGCTCCAACTCCATCCAGTGCCTTCCCCCTTAGACAGTGCTACTGCTCCTGAGTTCTTTGTATAGTGTGAATATATGTAAATGAATAGCAGACAGCTTGTATCTGTCTATCTTCCACCACATTGTACATCCCCTCAATCAACAGATGGAAATAAGGCAAATGTAAGAACAGAAAGCAAAATTCAGCAGACCCCAAAGATCATAAATGCTGAGAAAATAAAAACAGCCTTTAAAAAATTGGGTACATTAATGTTTTCTCTGTGTATGCTGTAGCCTCACACCCCTGGGTCCTCATTTTGCAACTAGCTGAAAATCATTGCAAAATGAAGGAATGAACTAGCACATAAGTGTTCAGTATAATTAGTTTGGGTATGGAATCCTAAAACAATGAGAGGTCAATGATTATTGTTGAGTAGGGGCATCTGATGTTAGATTTGTCCATGTTCCCTACAATCCTGCTACAATATCCAGTATCTGCAACTAGGATGTACTGTACAAAAGCAGATAAATAAATGAGTACTTTGACTCTCATCTTTCTTTTTCCTTGGTGTAACATAATGTTATTAAAGTGCCAACACTAGATTTCTTTTTTCTGACTAATGCTCTGCAATATAGTACTAAATTTCTTTGCCAAGTTTTACTTCTGGACTACCTAAGACATGTGTCCTAAACCCTGCACAACCCCATGGTCTGGTTGGAATGTTTCCTGTGTGGTATTGCAGGATTTATTCTGACTCATTTTACAATGTCCCTGAGTTGCTGCAAATTGGGAAATACAGAAATGGTCTGATGACAAATCAGGCTTTGTCTGTATTGCAAAGTAGAGTAAGTTTTCATTGAGAAAGTTCATAGAAGACAGCTATCTCAGTATAAGATCTAAATGGAGAGAAAGAAGAAGTGGATTTTATTCCAATATAGTTAGTTGAGCTCAACCCAATACTCCTAAACTAAGGGTTACTTTAAATAAATAGAGCAAAAAAAGGTTAAGCTATTACACTGAGATAGCCATCTTGACGTAAAAGCTCCCCAGTCCACATTTTTTGAGGGCAGGCTCTATTAGTTCTTTTAAGTTCTGGGAAACTTTTAGGCAGATTTCTGCAGCCTAAATTTCACACTTAACTTTGCCCTAAGAAAAAGTCATTTCAACAACATAAAGAAGTTAGCTGTATTCACTTGCTAATCAAGAAACTGAAAATTGGGATTGACCCTCACATCTTCCTTCATTCTAATAGGTTTAATATTTAGGCCATTTGTACATGTGACAGAGGTTTAGTTCTCCCTAAATTGAAAGACTGCATTTTTAATTGGTGGGCTTTTAATTGTGTTGATTAAAAACCTACCATTTCAATTTAGGGGCTTCCATCACTGTTATGGAACGGTGACAGCCCATGGCAGCTCACTGCCGCCTGGGCAGTCAGGTTCCACCAGAAAAAAAGAAAAGTGGCAAGGAGTCCCATCCTTTTTTTCCCCCCAGAGCCTGCCTGCCTCTCCCATGGCTGGCAGGTGAGCTGCCAGTGGGACCTGCCAGTGGGGGGGCCCAGTCCTTCCCTCCACAGCAGTGGCACTCCCTGGGGTGTCCACCACCACAAAGGGAAGGACTGCCCCCTTCCCTCCCACAGCTCACACAGACAGAATCCGCCAAGAAAAAATAGAAAAAACAGCGAGGGGCCTTGCCCCCCCCTTATTTTTTTTGTCCTGGCACCTTCTCATATCTCCCATGACCAGGGGGTGAGCTGCTGGTAGGCTGAGTGGTCCCCAGGCTGTATGATCCCTGGTGCTTCCCTCCATGGTGGTAGTTAGCCCCGGGACCACCTGGGCAGAGTGTTGGCGGGTGGGTGCTGCTCTGGGCGTGCCACCACCATGGAGGGAAGGTCCAGGAGCCCCCACAGCTTAGGGCCATCAGAAACACACTCCCCAGCCATGGAAGAGGCTAGCAGGTTCCACCTGAATAAAAAAAGGCAGGCTTGTTGCCACTTTTTTTTTTTTCATGGTGGAGCCTGCCCACAGGAGCTCCAACTGGATTGTGTAGCCCTGAGCTGCATGGGGGACCTGGTGCTTCACTCTGTGATGGCAGTGCCCCCAGGGGCTCCCTGGGTGTAGTGCTAGTGGGTGGGTGCTGCCCCAGGTCTCAGGCAGCACCTGGCCTGACTCAACAGGTGGGTCAGCACCTGGCAACCAACCTGGTTGCCTTCAACAACCAGGTCACAAAATCCTTGGATACAGGTGTCACGATGGATGTAGTCTTTCTGGACTTTAGGAAGGCCTTTGACACTGTCTCTCACCCCATTCTCATTAAAAAATTAGGCGACTGTGGTATCAATGCCTACACAGTCAGACGGGTCACAAATTGGAGAGCCGCTCCCAGAGAGTGGTGGTGGATGGGCCATTTTCAACCTGGAGGGATGTGGGCAGTGGGCTTCCCCAGGGCTCAGTCCTCGGGCCCACACTGTTCAACATCTTCATCAGCAACTTGGACGAGGGGGTGAAAAGCACCTTGTTCAAATTCACAGATAACACTAAGATGTGGGGAGAAGTGGGCATGCTAGAAGAGAGGGAAGGGCTACAACTAGATCTGGACAGGTTACAGTGGTGGGTGGATGAGAATAGAATGGGTTTCAATACTGACAACTGCAAGGTACTGCATCTGGGGAGGAAGAACCAGCAGCATACCTACAGGCTGGGGAACTCCCTTCTAGTCAGCACAGAGGCAGAAAAGGATCTTGGAGTCACTATTGATTCCAAGATGAACATGGGCCGACAGTATGAAGATGTGGTCAGGAAGGCTAACAGCACCTTGTCGTGCATCCACAGATGCATCATGAGCAGGTCCAAGGCGGTGATCCTCCCCTTCTATGTGACATTGGTCAGGCCACAGTTGCAGTACTGCATTCAGTTCTGGGCACCACACTTCAGGAGGGATGTGGACACAATTGAGAGGGTCCAGAGGAGGCCACTCGCATGATCGGGGGCAGCAGGGCAGTCCCTATGAGGAGAGGCTACGGGACCTGAACCTGTTCAGACTCCACAAGAAAAGGCTGAGAGGGGATCTGTTGGCAGTCTATAAACTGGCCAAGTGGGACCAGCAGGCAATGAGAGAGTCCCTGTTTCCCCAAACACTACCAGGAGTAAGAAGGAATAATGGCCATAAGCTGACGGAGAGTAGATTCAGACTAGACATCAGGAGGCATTACTTCACAGTCAGGGCAGCTAGGATCTGAAACCAGCTGCAAGGGAAGTGGTGCTCAGTCCTACCCTGGGGATCTTCAAAAGGAGGATAGATAATCACCTAGCCAGGGTCGTTTGACCCCAGCACTCTTTCCTGCCCAGGGCAGGGGTTCAGACTTGTTGATCTGCTCAGGTCCCTTCTGACCCTACCAACTGTGAAACTATGAAAGAGTGCACAGGGCATACTCAGGGAACCATGTGCTTGGCAGGCTTCCAGCACCCCATACACTATCCCTGCTGCCTTCCCACTGCCTAGGACCACTCAAGAACAGGCTTGGTTGCCCCTTGGGGCACTGCAGGAAGGCAGCAGGAGGGTGGCTGGGTGTGCTGGCAGGGATGGTACATGGGGTGCTGCAAGTCCATCAAGCCCGAGCTTCCCGAACACACCTAAGCTTCCAGTGCCCTGTGCACTATCCCTGCTGCCTTCTCCAGATATAGCACTGCAATTTGTTACATAGCAAACTAAAATACATTGCATGTGTTTTACTTTGCTATATAGCAAAGTCATTTAAAATGAAATATGCTACTGCACTTGTACACTGTGACAAAATTAAAATGAAATGCACCACAGCAGGTGTTAATGGTGATGCCATTAAAATTTTAAAAGAGAGCAATTGAACTGCTTAAAAGGACAATTTTGTTACGTGGGAGGAATGTCCACTGTTAACAAGAGAGAATCTAATCATTCAAATGGGGTATGTGGAGGCCAGGAGTGTTAAAGAGCTAAAGAGAGCTACTTCTCTATCTTTCAGTCCTCTCAGCATGAGAACTGCAAAAAAATCACTTTCCCTTTTTATTAACCTCCTTTCACAGGGAAGCACAGCAGCTGGCCTCCCTCTGTTTTCTGGAACAGTTGGGAAGCCCTGAGATATAGTGTGCCCCAGAGTACCCAGAAAGGATCTGCTGCTTTAAACTGCCACCAATACAGGGGTGTACTTCCTATCTAACACACTCCAACCAGTAGCAAGGAAAACAAGAGCAAGCAATGGCATACCATGTGCAGAAACACTGCAGTGAAGAGGAGTCACTTAATAGTTAACTTAATTTTGTGCATTTGATTGCCTGTTTTGCTGAAAAAGTTCAAGAAAAGAAGGTGCCGAGTGACAGAAAGAAGAATTGTGGGACTGTTGCCGGCAGATTTCCTGGGCATGCTTAGGAGGGGTCACATGCCTAGTACTGTCCTTAAGTACTCTTAGTGTGCTCTTTTCACACTAGGCATTCCCCCTGCAAGTGTGCTGGACAAAATGTGAGCATGTTCTAATTAAACTGCAGAGACTGATAGGGCAAGCACCGTTTGAAAATGTCAAGGCAGGACACATCCTCACCCCTCTCCTTCCCCTCCCACCCCCTCCAAGTGGCACAGCTGGAGTAGAGAGGAGCAGGACAGGGTGAATGCAGACTGCCAGCTGCAAGCTTGGGATTCCCCTGGGAGCCCCACACTGGCTGCGTGCCCCCTGACTGCCTGGCATGGCACAACCCCATACTGCTGCCACCGGACCAGCTGCTAGGGGGATACCATCATGGTGGTGTAGAGCTCCTGGAGAAAGGACAGCAGCTCTCCCCTATGCCCCCTGAATGACCCATCCCTAGCTCTATCCCGCTCCCCACCTCATGCTCTGTCTTGGCTGGGCAGTATCCCTAGGTCTCGCCCCACTCCCTCCCTTACCATGGGGACCTCAATCTGCCCCTTCCCCCCCCACTCGCCCCAATATCCCCTCCACCTCCCATAGATTTACCCGCATGGAACTGTCTTCCACCTTTCTCAGCTGTCTTGCCAGCCACATGCATGTGTGTGGGCACACACATGCACATGGTACCCCCTGCATCCCACTTCTGGCAGCCCCAAGAAGCCCTTTGCAGGCTGAAACACTGCCAGGCTGCAAGGGGAAACCCAGATCCCTGCACAATGCTGTGAATCTTGGATAAATGCTGTTCCAAAGTCATGCAGCCCAGGGCTGGGACTTTATAATCCCATTCCAGGACTGTCCTGCCCAACTAGGGATGGGTGGTCACCCTAGGGACTGAGGGCCTGCATCAGGGCCTGCAGAGTGGGTGCAGCAGTGCACTCAGGTTCCATAGTTTGGGACAGTGTCCAGGTGTAAAGAAAAAGGCCACCACAAGTGTGGTGCAAGCTTAGGACGTTACAATGAAGATGGCCAGTAGGTCTTGATGATACGGTATCACTTGAAAGACCATTGAGGGCCTACTAATACACATTTACAAATAAATTGAAAATCCCAGGATAAACTGATATAAACCCACAGCTAAATACAACATTTATGTCCCATTTACTCAATAATTTTACAATGATGTTTGTTAATACATGTTTTTAAAACATGGTAAAATATGATTAAGAAGCACAGTAACCATATGTCCGTAACTGAGAAAGCCTCTTCAGTGAAAGAAGTTTTAATTCCAGAGTGCTGAACAGAGACTGCTATGTTGCAGGAGTCCTTAACTAACATAATCTTTTCCAATGTGTCCTTAACTGCAGGGTCATTAACTCAAGATGCCTTAACAAAGACCCTGTTAAGAGGGCATGACCTTAACTCAGCCATATGTAACTCAGCAGACCTTTTGCTTCTAAGGACATCTCAGACTTACAGTTAATCCCCACATGTCCCACATACTAAAATACCATAATATTAGGAGCCATGCAGAGAAAGAAAAAAAGCCAACAATATGTGTTTCAGAAGTATATACAGGGACATGATTTCAAAAATATGGAGTCTGTTTTCTTTGAACTTACATGACCTTGTTCTTTTCAGTGAAGAAACAATGAACAATGTTTGAGAGCCTTGATTTCAGTTATTTATGATTTGGATGAACAAAATCCATCAGTCAGAATATATGGATGAATTCTATTCCTTTTCGACACTCACATTAACTAGTTAGCTGCAGAATCAATTTTCCTTAGGCTTTCCTAACTTGTTCGCCTCTAAACTAGACTCCAGGCAAGCAAAGTTCTCTGTCTCAGAAGAGTATTTGAAATAGAAATATACCAGCAATTAAAAAAGCAGGGATAGAGGCTGTGTCTCAGTGTTGATTATGGCATTTGCTATCAGTGAAGGTCACAATAAAACTGTTAACAAACAGACTAGGAATGTTGAGTTTTGAATTATGCAACCTGATTGGCTAATGTGCAGGATAATAATTATCTTTTAAGTGCTCTGTACTAACAAACTGAAGGGCACAACCCACAAAAATTACACCTAGTTTTGTTTCAAATTCACTTTATAATAGAAATGTATAATCTCCATGAAGGGGATTTCTTAGTTACAAAGACTGGGCAGACTGAATGCTCTTTGGCTGTCCCTTCAAATTACTGGCTCCTTCTTGAAAGTCATTAACACTTGGGAAATGCCCTGATGCTAGACCACGCTACTGGATTTTTTTTATTAGTATTTCAGACAATCTCTCTTGGCCTCTCTTCCCTTTGGAAACAGGCTAAAATGCACGTTGAATTTGTGGTGAAGGGATGGAGCAATCTGGGGATTTGTTTGCTCTTATTCTCACCATAGCTCCTGAAACCTGCCAGGTTCCTTGGAGAGCAAGGACAATTATTTCCACCCATCTGTGACTAATGAGTGTTGACGTACATTGAATGAAATCTTCAGTAATCATGAAGATCCAGCAAATGCAGAGACTGAATTCAACAAGGCCATACTGATACATTCTCAAATGAGGTATCTGCAGTTTAGGGAAGCATTAATTTAAGAATGGTTAACAGAGGGAGTACCACAATGCAGTTTCATCTTGAATTTCATAGAGAAGTACATGCAATCAGCATGGGGACTACAGTGTGACTCAAAAAGAGCATGGCTGCAGTACAGGGATCTGAAGCCCCATTTTAATTGCTCTACTAATTACAGCCATTTTATTATAAAATTATCCCATCAGTGCCATTACAAACATTATTTTTAACTTACAAAAAAGCTTATTTTATAAATATATTTCATGCAGAAGAGTTGATCTCTGGAGTAGCTTGAGTCAGCCAGTACCATGCACATTATCTATGTAAAATATCAACCTGCTGACAGACATAATTACTGAGTTTGTATAACACAGAGGGTAAGTTATATTCCCGTGTGAATTTTGAAATGACAGTTTGTCTTCATTTAGTCTGTGGTTTGCTTAGTCGGGCTTGCCCCTGTGAAGTGGTTACATGTGCAGCATGACAGTCACAGAGGTGCTGCACTGCTGTGGGTGAAGCTGATGGTACCTGAGGTCTAACCACAGAGATTCGATACATTTTAGTGGTTGCATTTTTATCCAACCCTTGAAGCAAGGTCCTGTACTGAAGTCCCATTCCCTAACAGGCACACATGCCAGTGACTGATTACTGCATCAAAATTCCCTGAGCTCATTAGTGAATTTATCACATACATCTGAAGTCCAGTTCACAGCTATTAATGGAAGTATACAGAACAAAATGAGGATCACTTGAACGGCTCAACATGTTCTTCTCTGTAATTTTAGGCTAGGTACAGATATTACACATACCATGCAGTAAATAGACAGAAAATACTCTAAAGCCATAACTGAACAGATGTTCACGGCTCTTAGAGTGCTTTAAAAGTGGTGGATTGCACACTAAGTTAACCCTTGATGGATGAGGTAAAGTGCTTTCTGTTAGATCTGGAACGCCTGTGCCAGATCCCATCAAGTGTTCCCTTAGAACGTGATCATCGCCATCCCAGGAAGTGATGCACAGGACTATGCTCTAGCCTTAGGCAGAACTCATTTGCTCTTCCCAAGCCTGAGCCAGATCCACCCACCTGGCTATCACTGGGGCTAGTCAGTGACAGCCTCTGATTCCAGCACCCTTGCCAGCGAGGGGGGTGGGGAGCTGCGAAGGAAGGATTCTGGGGTCTCTCCCCTGCAGCAGTACACTGCTGCTTGGCAGGGAGGGTATAGGCAACTGGGCCATCCTCTGCTGCGGCAGCTTCTGCAGATGCTCGCCAGCCCTGCCCCTGCTGCCAGTTTCTGCGGGTGTCCTCTCAGACTCAGGAGACACCAGTCACCCATAAGGGAGGGGCTGTAGGGAGAGAGGTCTGGGGTCTCTCTCCCACCAACAACAACCCTGGCCAGGCAACAGCAAGTTGCTGTCTGGCCAAAGGGCTGTGGGGGAAGAGCTCCCAGGTTTCTCTCTCTGCAGCTGCCCCTGCTACAGATGCTACATGCAGTGCAGCCCCAGAGCTGCAGGTTTGGGAGATGCAGTGCCCACTCAGACTGCTCAGAGACACGCACAAGGCCTGGCATTTGGAGCCACTTTGTTGACCGAAGCTGGGCTGTGGACAGGTCCCGTGGGACTTATATGAGTCTGCCCTACCCAATCGGTAGGGGCAGAACTGAGAGCAAGACACAGGAATCTTTAGTATGTAAATGGGTCTTTAAAGTACTTGTTCTTCTGAGCAAATACCATATTAAGATGTGCATATTTCCATTCTTCATAATATACTAGTAGTAGCAGAAAGGCTTGGTCTCCTGCTTTTCTGAGAGTCAGGGAAATGTCTGAGTGAGAGACATTTGGAGATCTGAAGTGCTGGAGTTAAATTCTGCAGGGGTGTGTGTCTTATTTCCTTCAAACATTTTCTTTTTTATAACAAATAGAGACACTTTTTGGACATACGCTGCTACTTGTGCTTCAAGTTTACAAGCACCGTCACACTGTTATAATTAACATTGTTCCTGGGAAAGACTTTTACTAAAACTTAGAATGAGAGCCAAAGGTTCTGCACTTTCCTTGCCAGTCTCATTCTGGGAAATCCAGCCACTGCTGCATGTACCGTACATGTGGGTGGGGACAGACAACAGCCTGGAAACTGATAACACTAGCCAAGCACTAACAAGAACTGACACTGCTGGCTGCACCCCGCATTCTGATCCACCCAGTCACCACACCCCAGCAGACTGCCTGCAGTTCACCACTTGGGCTTCAAGAGCAGTCTGCTCCAGGGCAAGGATGGCAGCTATTCCATATTTGCTCAGGGCTAAGGAGAAATTCAGTAACTACACTGAAAGAAAAGTACATAAAGTGCAGAGAGGGAAAACTGCCTCATGTAGTGGTCCCCACTCCCCAAGTCCAGCTCCTGAACTCACAGAGGTTTTGGGGTGTGCATTTCACTGGGGAAGGACTGGTGGTAGGAACAGAAAGGGGAAGCAGAGGCAAAACAGAACATTTAAAATGAAGCACAGACCAGAGAGTGAAAAACCAGTACCAAGGCTGTAAATAAAGGGTGAGAAAGAGGAAGAAAGAAGAATTCTCATGACAAAAATGAGTATGAATCATTAGAATGATGAATGTTCTCAAGTCAGGATGTTGTCCTGAAATGGGTGGTAGGCAGGACATTGATAACTTTCTTATATCCCAGATGTGACACTGAATTAGCAGCTGAGGCTGTACCTTGCCCAGACAAATGCTGCTGCTTTGTATTTATGTACACAGTAATGGTTTCTTAAAATATAAGACATCCTGGGTCATTATATTTAGGGATTAGAACCTGAATTCTCCCGCCCAAGACCCTACATAGAAGTCCAGAGAGTCATTCTTATTTTCTATTTAACTCAATAAATATTAACATATTCTGTGCTGAATGAAACCGCCTTCAACAGGAAAGTCTGAGAGCCCTAAAGAATGTCCTATAGCCTGGTGGGTAGGACTCTCCTCTGAGAGGTGACTCAGCTGGCTTCAAATCCCTGTTTGAAATTTGAACTCAGTGTCCTATTTCTGCCACAAATGTTCTGTCTATTGGGTGATAAGATCCAGGCCACAAAATTGAGTTCTCTATGTCAGAATGAATATAGTAAGTGAGATTACTGGAGGGATGCCTAGCTTGCCTGTCCTGTTTGCATAGTCATTAAATATACCCGGCAGCTAGGGAACTATGCTGGCTGCAACTCACGGAGCCTGAGGAGTAGATGCCAGCTGAGCCAGACTTTTTCAAATCTAAATTTTGGACTTAATGTTTAAGAGGTCAGGCATCTAATCTTAAGTGTTTCTGGGAGAGAGTGTAGTGCTGATACACTTCCCATGACCTTTGGGAGCAGGAAGTCGATAGAATTACTCCACTAGTGCAAATCAGCATCTAAATGACTGTGGTTTTGAAAAAAACCAGCAAGCTTCTGGTAGGTGAAGGTGTTGAGACACTCATTTAGTTGATGTTATGAGCGACGAATTACATGCATGACCACTTTATATAGACATCTGTGAATGAAAAAGATTAGGAATGAAGCATCCTAGGCCTATGCCCATTTATTCTTCCTTTAGCAACTTATCAAACCATTTTGCATTGTTTAGAAATCACTCAGTTGCAAGGAATCTGACAATATCCTGTTTCATTTCAGTGTCTCAGACTCGAGGCAGATGCAACTTCTAGCTGTTTCAAAAGGAAAGGATGGTTATCACCTAGGGTGCACACTAGATGTTCTGATAGAATTGTTACAGCTGCATGCTCCTGCAGTAGTGTAAGTTACCTAAATCACTGTAACTTAATCCTGGATGAAATAGGGTTAAATTATAACAGTTTTGCTCCACTTACACCACTATAAGAGCATGAAGACATAACAGATTTATCTGAAAATCTATATACTAGTATCCTTTGCTATCAATATAACTATTACATATTCTCATATACTGATCTGCATGGGGTAAAGTCAGTCTTTACATGAGCTGCCACCTTGAAACACTTCAGCTCTTCTCTGTCCATTTAAAAGCACAGGTCAAAACATATGGTATTGATCATCAGGCATCCTGGCTTTCTCTGATAAAAAAAATAAATCCCCTGTTTTCTGATATTAAAAAAAGTAACTGAAAATCCACATTTTTCAAATTGGAGATTTTTTTTTATCAGAGAAAACCAGGATCCCAGCTGATCATAGAATGCTCTGTTGTGCTGCCACAACATGCAGCACATTAGTTCCAGTAGGTTTTAGAGGCTTTGCAGAGGTGCAGAATCATCAATGCATGGGTCCTCCTTGGGGTGACACCATCATCTCTAATACTGATGCAGCAGTGGTACAGAGCTAGGTGAACTAGATCTGCATCAATTATACATAGACTTTTGCAGCACAGGAGACATCTAAAGCAGAGTGTTAAAGATACAGCCCATAGGCTGGATCCATCCTGCAGAATCCTGTCATCTGGCCCACAATGCTGCCCATGGGCCTCTGGATCCATGTGTCACATTAAGTGTGTGCCTTGGACTGGCCTGCATGTCTCACATAGCATGCATCAGTGCCAGCACCAGCGTCAGCTCTGTGCACTGCATGTTGTGTGTGGGGCCAAGGCTGGTGTGTGTATTGCATGCGGTGCCTACACCAGACCAGCTCTGAATGTTGGATCTGCCACAAGGGCCACCTATCAGCTTTATCTGTCCTACAGACTGGCATGGCAGCACTCGTCCAGCCCACAGGGCCTGATGAGTCTGATATTCCTTATCTACCTCGAGAAAGGTACTACATCAGCCTTAAAAATACTTTGTCCCAGCTTAGGTGGCACAAGAGGTCCTAATGCAATGACTGGAGCATAATAAGGCTCCCAACATGATTAAAATTAGTGAAATTTAAACCGTGGAAAACTTTTAACATGTTTCTTTTAGTGTAGAGGGGGCTTAGCAGAAGGGTTTGTGCCTAACACTGTTAGCACTAAACCTCTGTTACACAGAACAGCAGCTGACTGAGCAAGAAGAGGATTCTCTCACTCCTTTTTAGTGTATTTTTTGGAAAGGCTCAGGGTTTCATTGTCATAAACAATTTACTGTGAAAAGTTACAGTGTAAAAAATCTTGCTTAGGAACAGATGAATAACTCTCTATAGTGTCTGCTCAACAGCACTCTGAGACTGAAGTCAAATATTTAAGGTTTGCCACAAACCAGGATGAAACTTATTTGCAATAACAAAGAGCATGCATGGAAAAGTGATCACCTCAGCTACGCACAACATGTTTATCAATACCAGATATTTACCTTAACTTTTATGCTCAGAGAGTGGATTCCCACATGCACAGAGTCGTGACCTATGTGGTTAGCTTTGTTTTGTATCGCTTCTGTATGGCATATAATGCATACTGTAAGAACGCACTATGTGCTACACAGACAAGATTCAGAATAGTATGTGGACTGTACAAAAAATAATTCTGTGGAGTAATCAAGTAAACCAGTGTCCATGTTCCCCCCAACAATGACAAGACTGTATGTTTTCTATGCAAGTTTCATGTTCATGTAACCTCCTACCTTCTAAGTCATGGATAAGATCTTTCATTCTTTTTTGTTCTGAGCAAGAGGATTTTTTCTCACCCTTGCAATGTTTGTTAGCTCTGTGCCAGATCTCCTGTGATTTCCCTTGTTAACATTTGCAATTCGGTGGATGTTGAAAGGCAGTGAAAATCCCACTGCCTTTGTGGTCCCCTGCACTGATCAAGCAGGGCCTACCAGGGAAAAAAGGAGACTTTAGAAGTACCATGGTGAAAGAGTTCTCAGCCTTGTTCCTGAGAAAAAACCTCTCACCTGCCAGTTCTCATTCCCACTCTGCATGCATCAATCCCAGAACTGAGGTGACGAAAACACCCTGAGAAGCAGCTTTGGCACCGTACACAAAGATAGGGGTTTCCAGTCTGGCCTAAAGGACAGTTTGCGGGGACCCTCAGGACATTTTCTATGAACTGCATCCAAACATGACACACACACACAGCACCAGGAAGTGGATGGGTGAGTAGATGGTGTTTATTTCCTCCTTGGAAAGATGTAGCTCTCTGACATCATGGTATAGACCAGGGGTGGGCAATTATTTTGGGCACAGGGCTGCTTACTGAGTTTCAGAAAGCCATCTAGGGCCGCATGACAGGCAGCCCAGGGCAGATCAATATTAATTTTCTAAATTTTTAGGGGCTCTGCAGGCTGGATAGTATAGCCTCATGAGCCACAACTGGCCCCTGGGCCGCATTTTGCCCACCCCTGGTATAGACATACCCTGAATCAGCCACCCCTGCCATTACACTCTCAAACCTAGGAAAAATGCCTTCCAGTGATAGCAAATAAAAGGGCATGTGAATAAAGGAAAGGATGCAGCCTTCACAATGTGCTGCTCTGGCAGAAAGGGTGCATCTCTTCCAGATTTAGGAGCTAGTTTCATGACATGCTAGTACACACGGTAGCCACTGTTTAAACAGGTATTAGGGTTGGTTTCATGAACTGGAGGCTCCATTGTCCACTCAGTGGACATGTCTACATGAGATGCTTACTGCGTAGCAGCTCATTACTACCGTGCGGTGGCATCCCGTGGTACCTACTGTGATGTGATGCTACTGTAGAGTAGTAACAAGCTACTGCACCATCAGCATCACCAGGAATCTGTGCGGGGACACTACTGCGCAGTAATGCCAGTTACTGGACAGTAATTTAGTACTTGGGTATGCAAGTACTAAATGACTGTGCTGAAAACTGCAAAACCAGGGTCTCATGTAGATGTGGCCAGTCAGCAGAAAAAAACTGCCAGGTTTCCACAAAATAGAGGAAAGTCTGAGGGCAGGTAGCCTGTGATTTTTCCCCCTCAGAGTCAGGCCTAAAACGACATGTTGCTCAGTCAGTAAAATAGATTCTCCAAGACCCTCCAAAGCAAGGAAAGGTCTATGGGTTAAAGGAGGAGTTTGGTATGAACTGGTATGAACTTATAGCACCAGGTTTTCTCAAGTCAGTTCCTAATTTGAAACAATGAAATCTTGTTGATAGCTATGGTATTATGATGATGTGGGGTAAAGAGGGTTTGAGTTCAAGCTATCTAAATGCAAGTCTACTGCCACGCTCTCTGTAACCAGTTCATGCAGTAGTGATGTACCACACTACACATTGTGTTTTAAAAGGGGAGAGTATGATCACCTGACTGTAATATCTATTCATGTAAAGCTTAACAATACATTACTTATATGGTGCTGAGTTACACAATAGTTCAGTGCAATTTATGTATTTTTGTTCTTATTGACTATATTATAACTGTCGAAATGGAATTTCATTCCTTAAATGATTCCAGAAAAAAAATCCATCTTGTCTTTGTATTCTTCATGTAATCACACATAAATCACTTTTTATGAGCAAACATGGTAATGAAGATACATTTATACATGTATATATTTCCTCGCGATTCAAGGATTTGGGATTAATTGTGGGGATAATTCGATTACTGTAAAGCTGGAAGGTATCTCAGGAGATCATGTAGTCTGATGTTCTGTGCTGAGATGGGATCAAAACTTCCTCAACAAATGTTCATAACCTGTTCTTTAAAAAAAACCTCCAGTAGAGGATATTCTGCAATCTCCCTATGTAGTCAGTTAGTATTTTATCACCCTTTTGGCAGTGTTTTTTTCCTCATATATAACCTACATCCTCTGTGTTGCAAGTTCAGCTGAACTCTTCTTGTCCTTCCTGCAGTGGCCATGAAGAATAATTGATCCATCCTCATCATAATGGACCTTTGCATTTGGGAAGTCAGTTATCAAGCCTCTTATCCCCAGTGCACTCATATGCACACACTTTTCTTTTGTAGACTAAACAAACTCAGTCCTTCAGTCTTTCCTCACATGGCATATTTTCTATATTTCTTATCATTCTTGTTGCTTTCTTTTGGAATTTCTCCAATTTGTCTGCATCAGCCAGCAATAAGAAAGCTGTTTTCATTTTCCTCTGTGATCTGAGTAGCATTTTCCCTCCTTTATAGACTGATCATTAAAAGCATTTTTTTGCATTACAAAGCTTGCATTATCTTTGAAACATAATTAAATTTCAAAATGCAAGAAGCTACCATAATGACACTAACAAACTTATATAGCTAATGGATTCATTTGCGGAATAACAAAGAATCCCATAGTAGTTCTTCTACTGCTAGGGAGATTGTACCTATGTTAGATACCACCAACACCTACTTACCACAAGTGATGAGCTAAACTACCAATGATTCAGACTGAGTAGAAGAGATGCACACAGAACATATCATTAAAATATTTCTGCCGAAAACATAATATACTTCTCAAATTCCAGGAGTAAGTTCTGAGTGGTTTTGTGCTCAGAGAAGTCTTCTGTCATGTTTGTTTTCTTTTCTGAGTGGAGCAAGGGGCCTCATAGGGGGGAGAGAGGGAAAAGACAATAAAAAATACCAAAAAAAAATTAAATTAAAATAAAACTATCAGGAAGAGGGGTAGCATGGAAACAATGCCAATGGAGAAGGCTAATACACTGGTGAAAGGAGCAGACTGTCTCTCTGACTGAACAGAGTAAGAGTTAGCCACTAGTAGCAACTGGAGAGATATTTGTGAACCTGAGATGCTTCAGATACCACAAGGAGGGAGCATGTACACATGCACATTTACTGTGCAGTAATCTAAATTATGCACAGTACGGGCATGTGTTTACACATGCACACCCTTACTGCACAGTAACTATGGTGACTTATGGCAACTTGGGCAAAATTTGATACCGATATGATGAAGGTAATTTATGTCCAATTAGCTACTGTGGAGTACTGTGGGAGTCTCCCTGCTGGGTTGTCCCAGTCATTAGTGGGCCAGCTAGAGCCCAGTCCCAGGGCTCCTGCTTGGTCCACTTAGCAACTGCTGGCCTGGGCTACTCTCTGGCAGCCCCTAGCTGCAGGATATAAAAGCCTGCAGCCATTTTGTGCCTTTGGAAACAAACTCCAGGGAGCCGGCACGAGCTGCTTGTGGCTGTAGTATCCCAGAGGGCCCTGTGCAACCCCCTGGAAAGCCCATAGGATTAGGCTGCCTGGGCTGCCACCCTCCCAAGCTGTTCTCTAGCCACAGGTGAATGCTGCCAAGGGCTGCAACCAGCTGCATCCTTTGCCCAGCCCTGCAATCCCTCCAGGGCTGCTGGCCTTGCTGGCTGTGCCACCAGGGACAGCACTTGCTTCCCACTGCTACTCACCCCCAACCTCCATCTCTTTGCAGGACTGTGGTGAAGCACGTTGGCTGTGTGGCTGTGACTCCCTGGCCGTGCCACTGTCAAGGGTACAGCTGCCAGCCCTCCAGGGCCAGTATCACAGAGCGACCTGCACGGGGGCCCAGTCAAAAAGTGCAGGGCATGACATCCTTCTCTTAACTTGTGTCCAGCCCCTACCATGTCCACATTCAACTGCCCATCCAGAGTCCCTAGGGTGCAAACTGAACCCAGGAGGAGGCGTGCGCCCTTGTGGTACTGTCAAGGAGTGAGAAGGATGTCCTGAAGCAGTTTGCCCAGAGCAGGCACTTGAATGCCCACATTTATGTGGCCCTGGCAGCTGGGATGCATGCATGGGACCCCTCCTGGTTGGCATGGAAGTGCTGTGTGAAGGCCAAGGACCTCCAGCTCAGTGGGTGACCATGACTGACTACAATCGTTGGTGGGATTCTGTAATAAGTATCTGCTCTGGGCCAATCTAAACTTGGCCTGTGGACCTGTTCCTGGGGCAACCACCCGCTTTCTCACCTGCCATGCCTTGCTGTTAATTGATGTTAATTAGTGAGCGACTGCCCTTGTACTACCCCAATGCCAGGGGGCACTATCTGTGCCTCCGTTTTCTTCCCTACACCACAGCCCACGCCTTGCTGATGGAATAGACATTGTTATGTCCTAGCCTTATTATAACCTGGAGCCTTGTCCTCTCTGGCCCTACCTCTTTTGATCTGCACCCTCTCTGGTGCTAGGGCTCTCCCCGGCCCTATCTCACTATGTGTCCTCCTCTCTGGGGCCTTCACAGTAACGCTGACCCCTCTCTCTTCCAATGCTGCTCCTCCTCCAGGGCTTCTCACAACGCTGCCCTGTCCTCTGGGGTTTCTCATCTGTCCCCTTTTCTGGGGTTGGGGTCAATGCACCCCGACTGCTGCGCCCTCACTGGCACTGGGGTCCCCACACTGCTGTGGGTCCCTTATGAGACCTCCTCCAACCCAGGTAGTAGCCTCACCCAAACCACTGATGACAAACAGCAACACAAATGTAAGCCCCTTGGCTACAACATAAACAGAAGCCACCCAGCCATAACAACAGTCCACCCTGCCAGGGAATACTCCATCCCTCAGCCGTGTCAGACGCTGCACCTTCAGTCAGGCTGCTTCTCTCTTCCATGAGAGAGAGCTCCTTCCTCCTTGGCTGCTGGCAGGGAACTGCCTCTGGCCCCAGCCCCTAGGGTTTATAAGGAAGCCAGGCCCTGCCCCTTCTGGTCAGCTGACCTCGTCTGGTTGCCCTGGCAAACAAAAGGTGGGCTCCTTATTCACTGCTAGGGCTTCCTCCCTAGCAGTTTCTCCTCTTTAGGAGCAGGGCACCTCAATGCCAACTTGAGATGCACAGGCGGAAGCTTATTGCACTCCCATTGAGCCCAGGGACCCCCAGGACTCCCAGCGGGACCCTGGCCTGGACCTCCAGTGCAGCCAGAGGTAGGTGGGGCCCATGGCAGGGAGGGAGGAGCCCCGGCCCAGTTAGCTGCAGAGTGGCTGAGTCAGAGCCAAGGAGGGATATGTCCCCCCCGACTCCTACTTGGCCCAGCTCCCCAGGGAGCCACGCAACTGGTCCTGCCTGGTGCATGAGATGGAGGAAGTGGGGGGCACTCATCTGTCCCCTTCTTCCATGAGGCAGGGACCCCCTAGCCCCTAGAGTTGTGCGGCCCCATTGGTGAGATCTTCTGCGCATGCGAGCAGTTTTAAAAGGGCCCACCAATGGCTTAGCCACAGTTCATCCCTGGCTTCAGCATGAGACACACAGGCAGAAGCCTGCTGGGTCCCTGTTGAGCCCAGGGACCCTCAGGACCCCTCTGCAGGACCCCGACCCAGACTTTCAGTGCAACAAGAGGTAGGTGGGGCCCTCAGCAGGGAGGGAGGGACCCTGACCCAATTAGCTGGAGGGCAGTTGAGTCAGAGCTGAAGGGGGACATGCAGGGATCCACGCAACCGGAGCCTCACAAACAGGCCACACAAACAGGTGCACTTTTCTACCCAGTGTGTGAGTTAGTATGGGATTTCACTCAGGAGGGCAAGTGGGAGGGCGTGAGGCCCTGCCTGTGAGCCCCTAGGGTAGGTAGCCACAGTTAGCCAGACTACCGCCAGTAAAATGCGGATGGGTATGTGCCACACCCCAAAAGTTTCCTCAGGGTCTGTGCCCCTGCTCTCTGGCACCTCAGTGGCCTCCACCCAGATGGAGCCCATGGTTCCAGGCTCCATGCAGACAGAGCCCCTGGCTCTCAGCGGCGGGGGCTGCCTGACACTTTTTCAGGCTTTGGGGACCAGGAGTATGGCCACCTCCCCTTGTGAGGTCTGCTCCCTTCTGAGCCTCTGGCGCATCAGCTGGAGGAGCTCCAGGCTGCAGTCCAGAGACTGCACACCATCAGAGATGGTGAGTGGGAGATTGATTCCTACTACCAGGCCCTTCATCCCCTGGAGATGGAGAGTAGACCAAGGTCACCTTCCAGGACAAGGCAGCCATCCTGCTGCCCATTTTTCCATAGCAGAAAAAATGGTTCTAAGTAAACTCTCCATCCCCGTCAGCAAGGTAGAGAGCTCAGGTTGGTTACAGCCTTCCGGTTGAGATCCCTGGAAATCAAATAGTCAAACAGTGGGGATTTTATTTTAATTTGAAAAGTAGGAAACAATTTATTTTCCTATAAAATCCTCATCAAAAGGAAGATTTAAGAATGCTAAGGATGTCACAATTTAGCAAACTGATAACTCAACTCACAATACCTAAAATGCCTACTTCCTATACAAGCAAACATGTCTATAAGCCAAAATACGGACTGCCATGCCTAATGATTAATCATTAATCATTTTTTCTCTTTACTGTGTGGAAAGAAGAAATTTGGTAGCACTCAGCATATTGTGTGGAAAATATTTTATCATATTTACTCAAATCAAAGATGAAGTGTTTCTGCTTCGATCTACATGGAGAAAAAAAGGCCTTATCTTATATTCAGGTACTGCCCCTGGCCAGGTGGAAGCTCAGCTCTGACTTCAGCCCCAGACCTGAGGATGGTTTGTGCAGTGCAGGCAGCATGGGGGAAACTGCATGGGGGAGAAAGTACAGAGCACATGGCAGAGCACATGGGGGAGACAGAGCAGTGTGTGGCTTGGTGGGACCACAGGGGAGGTGACGCAGCCTGCCCCCTTGCTGCCTGTCTTCCCTCAACCATTTACCTCCAGCTTCAGCCCCATGGCTTTGACCCAGCCAGCCTTGGAGCTCCTGCTGCTCCTTCTACCTGGCTGGGCTGGAGCAGGCCCACCACCACTGACTGTCCTAGAACTGGAGCCAGACATGTTGTATAAGATAAGTGGCTGGGGGGGTGCAGGTGGTGGGGAGTAGAGGTATGCGAAACAGGCCCTATTCATTTCAGATTCAGCCTGAATCACAGACTATGATTTGATTTGTTGATTTGGATCACTGTCCCTGATTCGATTCAGCCAAATCCGAATCTGAAGATTCAATGCTGATTCAGAGAATCAGCGATTCAGGCACAGACACAGCTTTAAATGTTTTTTCTACATATCTCCACGTACCAATACAGCTCATGATTGCTGTGATGCTGGGGCACATGGACCATTCCACAGGAGTGTAGGGGGGCCCTCTACATGCTCAGCAGCAAACCAAGAAATGAACCAGAAGTACTTCCGGTCCACTTTTTGGTCTGCCAGGGAGTGTGCTGGGCCCCCCCCCCCAAACTGTCTTTGTGATCAGCTGCAGGGGGACCGGGGTGCCCCCCCCCAGACCCAGGAGGCACCAGGTGCCGAGCCAGAGGGGTGCAGGAACCCAGTGCACTCCCCGGTGCACCCGGAAGTGACCAGAAGTGCTTCTAATCCACTTCCGGGTCTGCTGCTGAGCATGCTGGGGAGCCCCCTGCACTCCTGTAGGACACTCCATGAACCCTAGCATCACAGTGTTTACAAGCCACCTCGTACCTTGAGGTGTGTAAAAAAAACATTTAAAGCTGTTTCTGTGTCCGAACCAGAGAATCTTTCTGAATATCTCCGAATTGATCTGGAGGGTTCTGATTCGATTCAGAGAGATTAAAGGGTCCTCTGATTTGATTAGGATTTGGAGATATGGCCACCAAATCAGGTCAAATCTCCACCAAATCAAATTGGGGACTGAAGCGTTGCATAGCCCTAGTGGGGAGACCAAGGGGGACAGGCATGGGGCGGGGAATTGTAGGAGAGGCAGGGGGTGTGCCGTTGTGGAACTGGTGGCAAGTGGGAGTGGGGGACAGGTACCCGGGGGGGGCAACTAGCAGGTGGGTGCAGGAACAGGTACAGGGTGGGGCAAGGGGAAGGCACGGAGGGCAAGGAGCCCAAGGGGAGGAGATCTGGCACCTCATCTGCTGCCGACAACTCTCCAATAATTAGATTCTGTTTATAGAAAATAACAAATTTATAATTTGCCATGTATTTAAACTAATTATTGGGGGAGAACATCTTACATTTGAAGTCTTAAATTTTGTATTAATGTAAATACAGCATATTCCTCATGGCCATTTTATTGCAAGTATGTTATTTATTGTAACTGCAATTTACATTATATAAAACATGAGATTTCTAAATACATTGGGTGAAACCCTGACTCGACTGAAAACCAATCGCAAAAGTCTCATTGACTTCAGAGACCAGGATTTGATAGCTTTTAATGGATATGGCATAATTTAAAAAAAAGCATTAACCAATATCACCTCAGGCAGTAAGCAATTAGATGCAAAACCTTCAGTTAATCACAATAAAAGTAGTAGTATATATATCCCAGTTCAGCAGTACTACTAAACTTCAGGTGCATGTGAGGTACATGATTATATTACCATAATCCATGCTTTGGGGGCTCCTACTACATTTTCAAGTAAAGTTGTGTTACACATTATTATTGGACAGATTCTTGGCCATTACTAATATCCTTTTAAATCACCACTGCAGTACAAACCAGCCCTAAATGGGAAGCTGCAATCCTTTACTAAGCCAGCTTCACAATCCATATTTCCTCCAGTAGATGAAGCACATCAAAGCAGGAAGAAGGCAAAGCCAAACATGAAGTCCCCAGGCCAGCTAACATAAATACAGAAGTCCACAGAGGACTCCTCCAGCCAACTTAACTTACAACCTCACTGTGGTTTCTTTAACTCTGACTAACTGTTGGTTCAGATCCTTAGCACTATGTGGATCAGTAAGGCAGGAAGGCTGGTGAAGTATATCATAGCTGAGGATTCAGTTTTACCTTTTTATTATACAGGACACAGTGTATTTCCTGCAGCCAAAACATTCACTTTTGTTTAAAATTTACTTAAGTTTCAGAAGTATTTTTCAATGCCTCTATGAGATGTATGGATATATTTAATGTAATCTTAAGAAAATGCGTCAATATTATATTCTTTTTTCAATGTTTTGAATAAATTAATATTTTCCCCTTATTTTCAGTTGAGTGGACTTTTTATGGACTAGAAAAAAAACACCAGGGACTTTAATATCTCGTGAGATCATAAAACCCTGGCAGTGTCCAACATGCTGCATTAAATTTTCAGCGCAGGTCTAATTGGCCCTTGATTGCAGACAGTTTGTAATTGACTTGGCTTGCAACAGATCTGGCCATTGCATTTAGTTACCCATATTTTCTCCTTTAAATGGAAAGAAAATGTCCAGATTTTTTGGGTGAGGTTAGCATGAAGTTTCTTCCCAGACACAGGAGCAACTTTTTTCCCCAGTTCTAATAAAACCAATTCAAACATGAAAGATTTCAAAACAGAAGCTTTAATTTGTAGAGAATGGGCATGTCTACATGAGATACTTTACCCAAGATTCGAGCTGATTACAGCACAATAAGCATCACCATCTATACGTGGAGATGCTTACTGCAAAGTAATTGGCTCTAATTGCAAGTAAATCTACTACCTGTAAATAAAAGTAGCAAATTTACTTGCAATTAGTCACTGTGCCATATAGCACATATAGACAGCCTAATGGGAGCAAACTTGCTCCCAGTCAGCTGGGCAGCAGGAGGCAGGAGATTTCTCCTTGCCCACAGGATATGCCTGATGCCAGGACACTGGAGCCTGGGTGGGGATAATATTTTAATGCCCGGGCAGCAAGGAGCTCCCAAACCCCACTTCCCAATCATGATCACAGAGCAGGGGCTGGGGAGATTGTTCCTAGCCACAGCTCCATGATCATGGAGCGGGTCTGCGAACAAGCTGGGATCCTGTTCCCTGCCCAGCTCTGTGATCCCAATCTGTCTGCAATCACGGGCAATCTGGTAGCTGCCCCACCAGTGGATCAGTGCAAGGGGCTGGGATCTGCCCCTTCCCTGCAGCTCTTTCCAAGTTCCCTGCCCCCAGTCGGGAAGCCAGGGCCAGGAACTCTTTGCTGCCAGGGCAGGGGGACATTATCCCTGCCCAGACTTCAGTGGTGGAGCCTGCCCTGGCAGCAGGCAGCTCCTGGAGGCAGGGAGAAATGTCCTAACCCCTGCCAGGAGATAGCTGTGTGAAGGCCCCTGTGCTCCCTGCCAACCCCTGGGCTAGCACCCAGGGGGAGCCTAGAGTTCTGCTGCAGGGGGCTGGTGTAAGGTCAGAGGGGGCAGGAGCTGGCTATTGCCAGAAGCAGCAGATCTTCTCCTGCCCCCTGAATATGTAGGTACCTACCCAGGGTGGGTTTACTCCAGAGCAAATGCATGTGTAGATGCGCCCAGTTTCAAACAACTCCTTCTCTTTCTAGTGCAACTTTTCTTCCCTGATGTTCTCATCATTTCAGCGGGCTTCTAGAGATCTCTATTTTCTCTCTTCTAAAATACTACAGTGAAGAGCCATTTGTCTTCCCTCAGAGAAAAACTGTTCAGCTCACTCCTTTGCCCACCCAGAGTAATGCTTGTCTATGTTTAAAAAATAGAAAGTAGTCAAATTCAAATATGGGGGAATCTCAAACAGTTCAGCCATTTTGGATATGCTTCCAAAACTTGGTTTTCTTCTCTGACTTTGAGCTCACTGTCAGACCCAGTTTCTACTTTGAATGAACGGACTAAATGACTTCCTTGAGTGCCTTCCAATGGTACTATTAAATGATTCCATAATTCTTCCAGTTTTCCTCTACCCTCCTGCACTCTCAGACAATCATTTGGTTCTTTGGGGAGGCCTAATCACATTTCTGGCAGCAGGCTCCTCTTGTCAATGGATAGATGGCTTGGCTCCTGAGTTTTGCATGAACTTTCTCTCATCTAGAGCATGCCATGGGCGGTTGCCTTCCCTCATCTCCAGTATCACATTCTCTGGTGTGTTCTTGGGTGTGCAGAACCTCACACCATAACTGCACTCATTAAACCAACAGGTAAGTCAGGTCTTAAAAATTATTCCATGCCCACTGTACTTTTGCAAAATCAGGTTATCTTGGTAGAACACAATTCAGCCTCAAAGGAAACTCAGAGCTAACTATTATCACATACTACCGTGGAAATATTCTAAAGATTTATTTTCTTTAAGTGACTGGCATGGTCTAAAACCAGCTTTTGTACTGTACTATTTGTGCCTGTATTTTTTCAATAAAAGCTAGGATTTTCTTCCAGTATTGTTCTGCTAGCATAACCCCAAGTGCAGTTGTAGTTATACCAAAATAAAGATTTCTTACTCTGGTATAGCTTATTCCACTTCCTGTATGGGAGTAAATTATATTTGTGAAAGCAATTTTAAATCAATATAACTGCATTCACATGGGGGAGATAGTGCCACTCTCTCTATAGCAGTCTGGTTAAAGCAATACGACTTTTATGTACAGACAAGGCCATAACGTTGAGATAATAAAGGTCCAATACATGGTGACCTCCAAAAGCTATTAGATAAAGCATGGTTTCTGATAACTACATTCTGTAAGCAAAGCTTTTTGCTGGATATAGTATTCAAGTCCTAGAAACTGAAGCCTGAAAGTGACTTCCTGGATCATCAAGTCATTTAATTCCTTTAATAAATCAATCAAGTTCAATTTTAAAAACTAGTTAAATATTTTGCCTCCACTAAAGGGAGACTCATAGTCAGTTTTATTTGCCACCTAAAGCCAGTACAAAAGCTGGCAGTACAAAAGCAAGAGCTATAGAAGCCACACCAGCACCCTTGCATGTCAGCTGAAATAGTGCTCTGCTAAACATTTAAGCTAGGGTTTTCAAAGAAGTTTTTCTTCCGGGTCCCATAGAAGTTGAGTGCCTAATTCCCTCAGGAAAATCCTAGCATCAGCCTGTCATGAACCATATCAATTTCTTTAGGTCTGGTGACTCAGTCATTCACAAAGTATGCTCAGTCTTAATCACACATTAAAAGAGATGAAGAGACCTTGGCAGCTCATGGAAGAGCTAAGGGATAAATGATGAGCATACTAACCAAGCATAGGCAACCTGATGAATCACACCATATGTGAATGTATAATAACTGTCCTGAAACCTCAATGTAAGAAGGGAACTTCTCTCTAGATGATTGATGTGGCATCCATTTAAGAGGTTGAATTGTGAAGCCAAGCACTACACACAAACCAAACTCCACCAGTGTAACTCACCAAAATGAGATGACATCCACAGTTAAGTTGTGTCTTTCCTCTTTCTTCCTTCCTAATGAAATAGTTAAAAATTGCATTCAGATCATCACCCCTAGGTGAGTTAACCACTTAGTGCGATAAATGGAACAGTTCATACTTCCACAGGCTCCAAACCCTCTGTACATGCACAAAGACATCTGTGTATCAGTAACAGCTGCTTTATACTTTTGTGGGAGGATTGCAACTATAACACAAAGAGAATATTTTATTTTCAAGTGAAAGCTGAGATTCTTAAGAATAAGAGAGCAACTTCAAGGAGCTACTGGTGTGTCATACCTCAGGGTGCCATGTCAGTCTGAGCCCTGCCTCTATTTCTGTATTATCTGAGCAGCTCAGACCTCTGTACAGGTACATTCTGTATGGAACCAAAATGAACAGCCAGCACTATCACCAGAAGCAGTTTTAATTTTTTTTCTCTTTTCCCCTGTCTCTCATCTTTCATAGTATTTAAATGAAACTCACAATAGGGAGACTGCCAACAAAAACAAACACCACTGGCTCCTCCATTGCACAGACTTGTACAGGATGGTTTTGTCAGGATGACGCGCATTCTGTCCAGGCTTCCACTCTGTAGAAACTAAATCGCTTCCTTTCCCATTCTCCCCCAGCTATCACCTTCCCTGGAGAAGACCTTGAGGGAGTAATAAGCTGTACAATAACCTGGAGAACTTATTCATTTTTTTCCAGTCAAAGAGTAGCAAAACTTTCTTGATATGGAGCCAAAGACTAGAGTTATTTCAAGGCTTCTCTCTCATTTGTTCCAATTCTTCTGCATGCTAAGCACCCTCCATGTCACCCTGCATCTTGCACTGAAAGCTACACTGGTTTGTGTGTAGGTGTAACTGCAAACACTCAGCAGGTTGAATCATCCAGCCCTATTTAGATGACCAAATCTTTTGTTCACTCATTGTAATTCAGATCTTGCTATTCTTCAGTAATAAATATTTCATGATTTTGCTTCACAAACAAGCCTGCTTCTGTTGCCTCAGCAGGTGGTTGAGCAGCTTTCAGGAAGGTCTGGACATTCAGAAAAACAGATTAAAAAATCTTCAGGTTTTAAGTGCAACTTCTTCAGTCTGAAAATTGGGCTGGAGATCTTCAACAGGTTGCAGATCATATAAAAATTTATATTTTTATAAAGAAATTTATTAAAGAGAAGGTTAACTAATATTTAAGACTTCAGAAAAGGTTTTGATCTGGGTCAAGATTTGAACAACTGTTTAGAACAGCTCTTTATTTCATTTCAAGACATTTATTAGACTGGTGTGAATAGGGAAGTATTTGATTCAGATTTGGCCAATTCCGAGGTCAGTGATTTGATTCAGAGATTTGGATCACTGTCCTGAATCGATTCTGCTGAATTGGCTTCGGAGAGATTCAGAGATTTGGCCATAGACTATAATTGGGAACCACTGAAATATCTATACCTTTGTTATTTTTTCTCTGATTCAGATCAAGATTACAGGGATGGTAGCCCCTTATGAAGGCATGAAGCCTACCAAGTTTCAAAGAGATAGGTGCAGGGGATTTTGGGAAGCTGCACCTCAAAAACTTGAAAGAAAAACTCATGTCATGTGTATGTGTTATGGCATATCTGGACGATGACAGCAGGGATGATAATCCTTTCTGAGGCCATGGAGCCTGCCAGCTTTCAAGGAGATAGGTGCAGGGAGTTCTGGGAAACTGTACCTCAGGCCTCAGGCTATTGACAAGCAAAACTTGTGACATGGGTGACACCGTGTGTGTGTTAAGATAGGCCCTTACTGGTGCCGGGGCCTCTATATGACATGGTAGTATAACCCAATGATGTCTCCTTCTCCCCTACAGCCCCAGTCCCATTCGCCTCTTTAAATGACAACAGGTAAGCAGTGCACTGCAGTACAGTAGCACTAGCATCTCAGGCAACCAAACTGTCACAGATCCTTTCTTTCCTTGTTCTCCACCATTTGTGTTAAAGCACACCCTCACTGTGTGACTGTGTGTGTGAGAGTGTGTGTGTGTGTGTGTGTGTGTATTAAGGTGCACTCTCACTGGTGCTGGGGCCTCTACATGACATAGTAGTGTGCCCCAATGAGAACTCCTCCTTCCCTATAGCTTCATCTCAGTCTACGACTTTAAATAACAACAGGTAAGCAGTGTACTACAGCCCAGTAGCACTAGCATCTCAGGAAACAAACTGTCACAGAGCCTTTATCTCCTTTCCTGCAGGAGCTTCTTCTCCAGCAGATGCCAGAGAACTCTCCCTGCCAGCCTCAGCCCTGAGGCTTAGATGTACCCAGGGCCCTGTGTCCTTCTGGTCAGCTGACCAGGGACAGGTGCTAGGGGTGTTGGTCTAAGGACATGGCACTGGCATACAAGGTCCTTTGGGTCAATCTGGTATCTTTTAGTACACCAACTGAATAGTTAGAGAAATATATCTTGGCAAGCTTTTGGATTAAAAAACCCTTCATCTGTCTGAGGAAACACCTGCAGTTGGTGTGTGTGTACACTGTTCCTGGATAGAAGGAATAGTAAAGAAGCCAGAGGCTGACATGCAATGCAGGCAAGAAAGCCAGTCAGTGAAAATGGAAATGGAGGCATCAGGGGGTAAGGGACAGGCTGGGGGGGAGGGGAAAGGGGGATCCTGTCTTATCCCCGCCTCAGCAGGCAGAGATACAACAGGAGGAAGTGACTCAGCTGAGCCACTGAAAGTGGCTCTACAACCTCCGCTGAGGTGTCTTCCTGACAAGGAGTCCTGGGTCTAGGGGAACTTTGAGGGGTGTGAAGCACAAAAATCAGATTCCCCCTTGGTCCCCAGAATTTCTTTAGCTAGGGCACGCAGGTCCCCTGGTTCCAGACCCAGCTCATCCTCTGGCACTGGGAGGCTCACGCTAGGAGATAAAATTGGGGTGGAAAAGACTGTCGTTCTGCTGCTGTTGCCTATTTCTGGAGTTAGGGGAGGTGGTACAGGTGCAGAGACAGGTACTGCTCCCACCTCCTTGCTTCCACTGGCAGCAGAAGACTCATGACTGTTTGTTTGGGGGGGTGGAGTTTGCAGCTCTAGCTCTCCCCCTACCCCGTCTAGCCCCTCTCCCTCCTCTGCCAGAAGATCTGGCACCTGCCTTTCCAAAACGCTTCATATTAATCTTTCCTCTGCTGGAAAATGGGTCTCTGTGTGTAAATAGCTAATAATATATGTCATCTTCTTTTTCTCTGTTGTATGACTGTGTCTGATTTTTCTGTGTTGTATGTGTAAATAAAATATTTCTTCTTGTTCGTCTTCTTCTTCTATGACTCTTTGACTTCTTTGTTGTGTTAATCTCAATCTCTATCTGACTTCTGTCTTGTCTTTAGTCTGACTATAAACTATAACTAACTATATAATAACAATTATATATAATCTGATCTCTTCTTCTTCTATGACTCTTTGACTTCTGTGTTGTGTAATCTGAATCTCTGACTTTACCTGCATTATGTTTACTGTTGAATGTGTAACTAAAATAATCTCTTCTAGCTTCTTTTTCTTCTATGACTGACTTCTGTGTTGTGTTAATCTGAATCTCTGACTTCTGTGTTGTCTTTAGTTGGTATGTAAATAACTATAACTAATAATATTAATATCTATATATAATGTCTTCATCTTCTATGAGTATCTGACTTCTTCTGTGTTGTAATAAAATCTGAGTTATTCTATGATGTATGCGTGTGAGAAATGGATTGGACAGAGATAAGTAGAGGGATTCTAGTTAGTAAGCTAGATCCAATCCTTTCCAAAAACAGAAAGCTGCAGGAGACTGACTAGGTAGGAAGTCAAGCCAGTCTAGTACCTTTCAGATGCTGTTGCTCAGACAGAAACAGCTCACAAAAGGCACAGAAAGCCTGCAGACAGAGGCTTGAATGCTGTTTCTATGTCAGAGCACTATGACTGGAAGGGAGCTCAGGGAAAGATCACAGTCACTGGCCAGCTAGAGATGTTAGTCTTTCCCCCACTGCTCCCCCTCCCTCTTCTCAGTTTCTACTACCCTGAAAGACTGCCTTCCAAATCTCCAAATCTCTGAATCTTTCCCAAATCTTTTCCAAATCAATTCAGAGCCTCCAAATCAATTCAAAGTTGTTTTTTTCTTCTCCTGATTTGATTCAGATTCGGTGATTCAGCCTCCGAATTGGGCCGAATCATCTTCGAATCGAATCATGGACCGAAGCTTTGCACACCCCTACTTTTTATTCTTCTATCCCAGTAATCACTAGGCCAAGCCTGATGGAATTGTGTTCATTACAATCTACTGAGAATCTGCCTCCCTGTTTAAAGTCACACTAATAGAAGTGTGAGAGAGTGCTTTTAAAATTGTGAAGTATTTCCTGATTGCAAAGCTGTCCCCTTCCATCTGAACCCAAAATTGTAATTAAAATTCAAATCAAGTCTAATAATGATATCTTTAGACCCCCAGTGCAGAGAAGCACTCCAGAACATAATTAAGATTGAAAGAGCCTCAGCAGTAAGTTTGTGGTACATGTGCAAACTGAGTACTGTGCAAAGATGCCCCTGACCTCTTGTGGCAGCACAAATGTGTTTTCACACACTATTTCTTGTATCTGTCCTATAACCACAGCTGGTGCTGCCCCATGTACAGCCACTGCTGAGGGGAGAGAAACACCATGTTGCACCTTTGCTTTGGACCTGAAAACTACTAACCCATTCCTCTCATCAGCACATGACATGTCTGACTGCCATCTGCAAGTGGGGAAGTGACAGCCATGAGAATAGTATTCATATTTTAAATAGAAGGTATATACTGATGAGTGGTACTGGGCTCGTCATTATGGCCATGCTTCATCAATGACAGACAAATAGTCTACCACAAAAAGTCCAGAGAAGGTAAGAAGAGTCCAGGACAGGGCAACAAAAATGACTAGGGACCTGGGAGGCAAGACTTATAAGAAAACCCTGAAAGAACTAAAGTTATTTAGAAGAAAAAACTGAGGTGGGATTTCATAACAGTCTTCAAATACCTGAAGTGTGATTATAAAGAGAATGTAGATGGGCTTTTCTCTGTGGATATAGCGGACAAGACTAAGAGCAATGGCTTCAAAACTGCATCAGGGGAAATTTAGGTTAAAAATTAGGAGGAGTTTTCTGACTGTGAGAGTGCTCAGGCACTGAAGTAGGCTATGTGGAAAAGTTGTGGATTTCTCATCCTTGGAAACTTTCAAAAGATGGTTAGACAAATAGAGAAGTTTAGTCAAGGATGATCCTGCCTTGAGCAATGGGTTGGATTGGATTAAATGACCTCATGATGTCTCTTTCAGCCTTACTTTCCTATGATCCTATATCTATACCCTAGCATTCTTGAATAAAAGATGTAGAGCCCTGTCTAAATGGACTCCTTTTTAGAACTGAGGCTTTAGTTTTGAAGTTTATTTCTCTCTCAGTTGCAGTTGCTGTTGCCGCTGCTGCTGCTTATTATTACAATACTTCCAGACAAGATTGCATCAGACCCATTTTTTGCCTTCTTGAATAAACAAGTATGAATGAACCCATGTTGCCTAACATTTGGACCAAAACATTGTTCAGTTGGAAAGTTGTTTTATTGGCATTACCTGTAGGGATGAGGGAGAAGCATTCCAGAGGGAGAAAAAAAGGAAAAGAGAAAACAAATACAGACAGTGGGAGAGAAAGCAGGGAGGCAGTGAAAGAGAGAGAGAATTCATATCCCATATAAAGGAACCATTAGCAGGATCATTATCTTCTATGTGGTTCAGGTAGTCAGGTCTTCTGTTTCTAATAGTATTCAACACCAGGTGGTCAGGAGAAGGTAGAAGAACCCCCTTCAGTCAGCATTTGTGGAGGAAAGTTTGTTGCTTTCTTTGGTCTTATCCTACTGCTGAATAATCAGAGATTTGCTTCACCTCTGAAATATGAGCTCTTATTTCCCTTGTAATAGTTTAGTTTTGTAAACAGTCATACTCTTGCTATTCATATAAACATCTAAATTGGATGAACTGGAATCATACAAATTCTTGATCTCAACAACTTCCTGTGCAAGTTAGTTCTACAGTCTAATTGTATACTGTATATATGAGGATCCTATCAGTTCTGACTTATGTCATCTTTCTATTTCTGCCTTGCCTAGTCTTACAGCAGCCCAACTTCTGGTGAGATCTTATTCACAATACACAACCCAAGATAAACAACCCAGCCAAAAAAATGTTAAGATAAATCAAAGAATCTTTTTTTCCTACTTGTTTTTGGAGGAAAAAGCCACTGAAACTTAGACATAATTATTGACTCTGCAGTATAGACACTGAGGGAAGGGACCTTCTAAAATGTATGTTTTTAAATTGATATAGATTGTTTATGGTTATTGAGGTATCAGTGGTTTATCAACTATCAATTAAATTAATATTTATGATTTTTTTTTCCAAATAGATATTATTATTAACCTCATCTCATAAATTCAGGAGCAGGGGGTGGGAGGGTTGAAATACATTTTTCTCATCCAGTGAACTAAACTGACCCCCTATGAGCTGTAATCTAATGTAAAATTATATAAACCTCCCATTCTTCTGGTAGCTTCCTTAAGGGCCTACTTAGTTGAGTAAATAGAAATCTATTCTACAGCCCAGCTAAGTGAATGAAAATCTTTTCATTTACTTTCATAGACAGACATGATGCTGTGCCACTGAGTTACATGGTGGATTGGTCTACCTGTGCTACCTCTCACATAGTATAGAAACAGTATGTCTGCATTCATGAACCATTGTGCCTTGGCTAAGTAGCAGAGCTAATTGCCCTGATCTTAGTGCTTTGTTGTGGTGCCTACACTACTTCTACTTTGGGAGATAACCTGCAGAGCAACAGCTTTTAGCATGGTGGGGCCTAGCATGGTTGATTAGTGAGGTGGATATGCCCCCAATCTCATGATAGCTTTATATGCTGGATACAGTACTCCAGGTGAGGCCTCACCTGAATAGAGGAGAAGAATCACTTCCTTTGATTTGCCAGTGACACTCCTGTTAATACTACCTAAGAGACTGTTGGCATTTTTTGAAGATCTATTAAAAAGATATTGACCTAAGATTGCAGAAATGCATTACAACTACTTCCTATTAATATGGCCCTTGGGCATATCAATACTTTCTCTCTACAGAGCCTGGGACTGATGGCTTGAATCAGTCCACACCCACTCATTCCAGCTCCAGGGACATTCAAGCCCTAGGTATAGTGCCTCAGCACCACTCTTGGGTGGTTGATCCTGAGAGAGTCTAAGATAGTGCTTTGAGTAGGTAGTCAGGCCTAATCTGTGCCTGATCTCCAGGCATGGGTGCTCAGAGCTGCAGTGAGTGGGTGGGGATTAATTCTCACCAGCAGCAGGGTAGCCTAGGTATGCCCTTTGTGTGTAATGACTGCCCTAGTTGCACTACTCCAAAAGGAGCACCTGAAGTTTGGTATGAGGTGGACTACCTGCTAAAATTAAAATAAACATGGCGTGTAAGTGAATTTAGGGTCCACAAAAGAGGGCAGCATGCTTGCATCCTACATGTGGTGTTTGCAAAGTGATGTTCACCAGCATGACAAGAGGTCTCTACCCTTAGTTGAGGGAGAAGCCACTAAGCTGAGAAATCAATGGCATGTAATAAAAAGTGACAGAATGACATCACTGGAGACCAAAATTACTTGTTGAGCCATAGTATATATCTTAAATGGCAACATCAGGGCAAATTTGTGGCAAGGGTGTCTTGATAATGTCTATCCATTCCTGATCCTGAAGAAGAATATATACAATGAGAAGAATACTATACCGTTCCCACTGTAGCTTTCTCCTAAGTCTATCAAGGGTGCTAATCCTTTTGTGTTGGAGGAGATGTAGGTTCAAGTGCATATTTTGGTTTGATGTGAACTGAGACCAGAAACTCATATCATGCAACTAGCTGTCAGGTCCCAATCCCACAGAACACTTAAGCATATGCTTAACTCTCAGCATGTTAGCTGTCCTAGTAACATCAGTAGGACTGCTACCACAGTTAAAGTTGAGGATATTCTGAGTTAAGACATTAACCACTTTCAGATACCAACAATCTGAGTAACATCTGTGCTGAACTACTTCTGTATGGAGAGGTTCAAAATGGGAGAGAAACTGCTAAGGAGAAGGACTGACTGACATTAAATTTTTTGGCTTTTGTCAGCAAGGTTCACAACCTTAGCAGTACTTAAACAGTTTATTTGCATGTTTTAGTTATCCCTTTCCTATCTCCCAAAAAGAACCTGCTTAGCAAAATTTGGTGTTTCTTACAGTTATTTACTTAGCAACCAAAATTCTCCATCGATTAGTGTGTTGCAATATAGAGCGTTAATCGGCATTAAACATTTAATTATGGTTTGTTTGAGCACAGCATTTTACAAGTACAGTGGTTCATCACATTGCTGGAACAAGTACAATACAGCATCTTTAAAATTATGCACAAATAATAGATCAGCTTTAGCAAGACCTTTTCAGCAGCATTAATAAAATCTTTCAAGCATGCACAGAGCCAATGGCCAGGAGGACTCTCAGGAGGTCTTTCATACAGGATGCACATCTTTGTTATGAAATTCCTCAATGCCTTTTTGCTGTCTCCCTAATGACCAGTTAAATGGACTCCCATGGGACTGCCTGAGTCAGAGCCAACTTGAAAACTGCTGAGGAAACATCCTCTCTTACTGGAAATGATTTCCATCAAACTGCCATGTGCCATATTTAGACTAACGGATCAGTAACGCCAAACAGAGGGAGCTAAGTTCACAGCACTTGAAATTTTGCTCTGTGTGAAAAGAGATTGCCTTTGTCTGGCCACAGTTGCTTCAGGGCATGCAGTCCAAGCGCTAGGAAACAAATTCCTTTGGTGAGCTGCTGCCTTCAAGTACATTTCAGTTGTGCAGACAGGGTTTCAAAAGTGGCAACTGCCCTTGTGATGTCTGATTTGACCTGTAAATGAGATACTGTACACATTTTCTATTACCTAATTGTGGGGGAACTAGTCTAGCCATTCAGTACATATCCTTTATATTTCTAAAGTCTGAGAGACTCATTTCCTTTCTCTAGCACAAATAAATTACTTATTTTAAACACATGCATTTCTAGCCCTGGCATAATTCTAGGACAAAAGTGCAGCAATGGAATATGGGGACTTCTGATGTCATGGGTGCCAATGCACTTCCTATCCCGTATGATGCAAGAAATCTAAAACAAAAAGTATTTTCATTGCTACATTCTTACCTAGCTGAGTGTCTGATAAGAGGTAGCGGTTGAAATAAACCTGAAATCGAAATTTTTTTGCACCATTCCTATCCATCCACCTTTCTCCTGCACAACAACAGTGGTGCCTGCCTGCCAACCTGCCTGGCACTCCCTGCTGTTCTGCCTCCCTGCCAGAATGTGCCCTGTGTTCCTGTCCACATGCCTCTGCCTGTAGCAGTGCTGCTGACTTGGGAGGGTGCAGGGGGGACAGTGTCCCAGGTTTGCTTAGAAATAATATGGTCACCCTAGTCAAGCCTCCAGACACAATAAAGTTAGTACAGCCCTCTGTCTCAGAGACAATAGGAGCTTCAGGTGCTAGCCCCTAAATAAAAGTAAAGACTGAAATACTGACGGTGATGGTGTAGTATGGGGCTTCTGGTTTTAGTAAGGGAATATTATTGGACGAATCATTATCATAAGTCTGAAAGCATTAAATATCACTAATTTTTCCTGATACATCCCATAAAAAAACCTCTCCTTTTAATTGGTTATAATGCGTGGCAGGCTTGCCGACAGCAGCCTGGCTGCTGGCTCAGAAAGTGCTTCATGGGATTGGCTGGGGAGAGGTTTGCCCTACCTGGAGTGAGGCAAAGAGTCTGGACCTGGTTGGGGACTACATCCCCTTGTTCCTGATTGGTCCATCTGCAATATGGGGGTAGAGCCTCTGTAGGGACTAAGGGAACAGCGTGCCCGGCACATGGGGACCTGCGTTGAGGGACAGAAAAGCAGGTGGATAATGAAAGAGCTGGTGTGAGCTGGCCAGCAGGGTAGAGATGTTGCCCTGAAGAGCCTGGAAGACCCCCCTCACCTGATGGGAGCAGCAAGCAGCTGCATCTCTAGTCCTGCTGCTGAAGAGCATGTCAAACAGTGCACAGCTCAGTGCATGGAGCCAGAGCCTGGGAGCTGCATGAGGCAGCTCGGGTCTGCAATCCTCCCAGCTAGTGGCTAGGAATGCAGTGCATGTTTGGTGCATGGAGCCAGACCCTGGGAGCTGCAACCCTTGCTGTGCTGCCAGATAGTCAGTGCACAGACAGCACACGATGAGGTCCAGGAGTGGGACCAGAATCCTGGGAGCTGCTCAAAGCGGCTTGAGTCTCTAACCTCTGACACGTGGCCAGGGGCTCACTGCAGGCTTTACTGCACAGAGGATCCTCAACAGATCAAGACTCTGGGAGCCACTTGAAGCGGCTTGGGTTTCCCACCCCTGGCACAAGCCTAGTCAATAGCTGCACAGCCAGTGCACAAGCAGTCCAGGAGTGGACTGAGACCCCTTGGTGTATGTGATGGTGCACAGGGCTCCAAACAAGCTGGTGGCCCAGAGGGACCCTGAGGCAGCTGGGACCTTGGCAAGATAAGTGGCAACTCACTTAGGGAGGCAAGGACCATCCAGCAGGACCCCGGTGTTATTAGTTACCAGGGAAAGGGATTCTCACAAGGGAGGGGAAATCTACCTATAGCCAGTGAAGCTGACCCCCTGAAGGCAGCCCAGGCATGAGAAGGCTTCCTGTGTCTGTGTCTGTGTCTGTGTCTGGAGTTTTTTTTTTCCCTTGAAAGCTATTTTAAAATAGTAAAAAATTATATATATTATTATATATAGTAAATATATATATTATTATATATATGATTATATGCAATATATATATATATACACATTGCATATAGTTCATGTTGTATATATCGGTATATATTTATATCTATTTCTGTTATGGTTTATGGTATCAATAAATTTGTACATAATTAAGTTACTGGAGTGCCCTGGTTAGCTCTATAAGGGAAGGAGGGAAACTGAGCTCAGCCTGCAGTTTCCACCCACAGCACACCTGCCCTGCTAACAATCCCCTTCAATTAGAGTTGGGAGTATGTACCCGGGTACACCTGGGCTACAAATGTAACCACATTTTAACTGTTGAGCTGGAATGTTTCATGTTGTGTGTCTGCCTCAGGATAAGTTCTTTTGGAATAAAACAGCATCCCGGATGGCTTAGCTGTTTCTAAAATGAGACTAGGGGACAATGCATTGTGTTTTTTACACATTAAAAAATTCTTGTGACTTTTTCTTTGAAATTTTCTAGTCCTGTCCTATTTTATGTAGGATCTTGAAACATGGCAGAAGTGTCAAAGATGTATCAGGTGTGTATCACACAAATGTGTATCAAAGATGTATCTTTTGCTATCTAAATCTGCCTTAATTTGGTCAAGTAATATGTTTTTGAAAAAATTCTCCTTACACACACTTAGTTAAGAACTGTTCAATTTCAACAATTAAAGTCTTTGGAGATCCCATCATGTCTGAACACTTGATTCCCCACCACAGCTCACAGTACTGACCTAACTGCCCATGTATCATCCCTGCAGAATGACTAGGCATGCTTTCACCTGTGACACCAGGGGTGCTAGATAATGGCTACTGACAACTACTGGTGTGCCTGAGAACCAGGACTGGCTTGGCAAAGAAAATGGAGGGCAGAGTAGCAGCCAGGCTGAGACTGCATGAGGAGCCCAAGGAGGAATCCTGTGACTTAGATTTGAGGAGAAAGGAAAGAAGAGAACAGATGAGAAGGTCTGACTGGACAGACTAAGACAGTCTGGGCAAGAAAAATGGGGGCCAGGAGTTAGGGCGAAGGTGGGAAATGAACTAGGTTTAAATGTGGGGACAAGATACACTAGTACTTGGGTAAGAAACTGGACAACAAACCTAAGGGACTTACCAACAAGATAATTGGGCTTGAACTGGAAAACCTGAGATGCAGAGTCTGAGATTGGTTAAGCAAGAAGAATGGACTAGAGACAAGGAACCAGGCTTGAGAAAGCGACACGATTGGAACAGTGCAGGACTGGAACAGCCCTACTTTGGAGGGACTAACTTTGAGGAAAATCAGGAGAAGGGTCCATGCGCATGAAAGTCTCCTCCTTTTCACAACATGGAATACAATCCTAAATGTCTGAGTTTCATCAGTCCTCTGCTGTCAGCAACTTTATGAAACCCACCGGCAAACTGTGTATCACATACCACTCTAGTCCAAAGAGGATTTGGACCTACTTTTTCTATCCATCACTGCATTAGCTCAAATGATGGAGATCTGTGCAATGAGTCTAAAGGTTTCAAATGTGTTGATGAACCATATGAGTGTGAGTATGCTGCCACATTCTGGAGTTTCTCTTCATTTTGGTTCTTTGTTTGTTTATATAAGTTTAGGAAATTGCAGGCAAGATTAGAATGGCTTGTCTTCAATTATATGGGCGCACAACATTATTGCCATAGAGCCATCATTTAATACACAGGCTGGACGTGCTCTGAGGGCGAATCAGAGCTTTCTAGTGAAGAGGGCCTCCTTCATTTGCTGCCAAAGTGCATGCTGAATGCAGGCAGAGGACTAGAAAAGAAAAGCTCATTTCATGGTTATGGCTGTTGAATGTTGCTGAGTAGAAGTGGATTCTATCCCTGCCATGGAGAGATCCAGGATTTTAAAAGGGGAAATATGGAAGCAGTGACGGGAACTACAGGAGTGGCTGCATTACCCCATTTTTTGCCTCCTCTTCCACTCCAGCAGGGCTTCTGCTTCCACTCTCCCATTTCTGATGCTGGAGGGAAATGGCACTACTTTCAAAGAGGAAGCAGCATATGCCTGGAATGCTGTTTCCCTCCCAAAAGTGATAGCAGGGCCTTTGGTCTCACCTCAGGCAGGCAGATGTGGCATCATGTTAGTTGTTTTTGTTCTGTTCATTCTGTTTTATTTTATTTTTTACCACCCTTTGGAGTGTATCTAGATGAATGGGTGGGCCAGTGGCCCGCTGACTTCTACCCCTTCTGCCATACAGAGAGTCCTCTGCTGGGATGGTGTCAACAACTTGCCTACTTAGGCCTGTGCAAAGTGGCTAGTATTTGCTTCAGATTCAGTCAATTTGGGGGACAGTGATTCAATTCACTGATTCGAAATACTGTCCCAAATTGATTCAACTGCTGCTGAATCTGCAAATCACCCAGGCCCATCCCTCACCCACTCTCCCAGCCCCAGCAATGGTTGCCCAGCCCACCACAGCTCCTGGCACTTTGAAAATAAAAGTCCTGACTCAGTGGGTGCTGCCAGGTGGGGGGGTGATCCTCGCTGTCCCCCATTACCCTGCACTGCATGGGAGGTTCTGCATGAGCCCATGAGCCCTACTCCCTGCACTGTCCCAGTCCCCGCCCCCCCAGTGGCTGTCCTGCCCGCCCCAGCTCAGAAAAAGAAAAATCCCAAACTCACCAGTTCCTGCCTGATGGGCAGCAATCCCCACTGCCTTCCACTTCTCTGCAACATGTGGGGGCTCTGCATGAGCTCCCCAAAGCCTCAAGACCTCTGCAGGAGATGGTGAGCCCTGGGGGGGGTTAAAAGGATGGAGCTGGGGCAGGCAGGGCAGCCAGGGGGGGAACTGGGAGAGTGGACAGGGGTCAGGGGGCTCATGCAGATTGCCCCCCCTCCTGGTAGCACCCAGTGAGTGGGGGCTTTTTTTTAAAGCACTGGGCGCTGGGGCAGACAGGGCAGCCATGGGGGACTCAGGGGAGCTGGGGGAGCAGGCAAGGGTTGGGGGGGCTGGGGGAGCAGGTCCCCCCATGGTCCCCTCTTCCCTCCTCCAGCACCCCCTTCCCTACCCCCTACTTACCAGCTCTGAGTCCAGTTCCTGCTCCCTGCTGCAGTGGGCAGGGACTGCCCAAATCATTGAAGCTCTCCAAATCTTTTCTGAAGATTCAGAGCTTAAAATCAATTCAGACCTTTTTATTGGTCCTCTGATTCAATTGGGATTTGGAGATTCAGCCACCAAATCAGGTCGAATCTCCTCTGAATCAAATCAGACCCAACGCTTTGCACAGCCCTATTGCCTACCTCCAAGGAGTGGGATCTTGGTACAAACAACACATTGCAATGCATGCAAAGATTCAAACTCTTCAAAGTATTAATTCTGAATCTGCAGAGTCAGCTTTGGTTTGCACTTTTAAGTTGTAGAAACTTACTTTTTAAAAACCAAATCATTGCCCCTGGGAGCTGGGACCTTGAAAGTGGAGCTATAGTGCCCTAATTTTGCCACTGCTACCCAGAATAATACGTATTTTCCCTCATCATTTCCTTTCACTTCTTTATGAAAATCTCCCCTGAACACCACATCACTTTCCAAAGGAGAAGATTCCTCCCTCTCCCTATGTCTATTCTCTTACCCAAGATGAGGACCCTGAGATCAAATGCTGTTAAACTGCAAAGGAAAATATATTATTCTACCTGATGAAATTGGATTGGTCCCAGGTACTGAGGGTGGGTTTTTTATTTCCAGAGTTGGACATTATCCTTCATAGAGTACTAAAAGGAAATTCAAAGCAGTTCCCTTTTTCTTGGGGTTTTTTTTTAAGATTAACTGGCATTTCAACTTTGTAAAGAAATTCACATGCACCAAGGAAAAAGCATGAGTATAGCCTCTATTTAATTAGATTGTAGCCAGTAATATTTTCCATCAGCAGGTAGGTTACTTGAAATAAATATACACATAGTATATCTTAGCAGTTCCAATTAGGAAAGTTATGCTTTGAGATCTTACAAGCCAAACATGGTATGGCGCTGTGCCCTTGGTTATTACGTTAGAAATGCAAACTACTTTTTGTGGTTCAAATAATCACCAGGAGATAGTTTTACTGGAAGTTTTAAGTCATATTCCTCATCTCATATTCTTCTAGATTGATTATTTCCATGACCTTTTCATACAATTATAAGAGTGTTTTGTGCCTGTTTTTATTAAATTGTTCCATGCCCCATTCTGTTCCAGTAGTTTTTAATGTTTCTGAAGTAATTAGAATAATTTTCTGTAACTCTTCTACTGGAGAGTGAAGAGGACTCACTGATTTCATAGAGTCAGTATCTACCTTTTATTGCATTACATTATCTGGTATTTCTATTCTGCTGATGTAATAAATCAGTACATAAATATCTGGAAGATAAGGAAGAACTGACTGGGACTGGGAGATTTATGAGAAGACCATTAGGAACAGCAAATCAGACACTATCGTACTTGAACTTCCTTGTTATGTAGTATTATAAATGAATGGTGTACTTTAATGACTAACATATTAAAATTTCATGGACTTTCCATTGCTGTCTACTTTCGGTGCTGTACTTGAATTCAGTGCAAAGCTCCTCTATTTTCACTTAGTTCTACTGTCTTGTTGAACACTTTGTAATCATTTAAGTGACCATGAACATAAATAAAATTTGCTGGCATTATTCATAATAAAATAATAAACTCATAGAGCCAAATTCTGCAGTCCATATGTGGCTATGCCTAGGAATTTTTGGATCTATTTATGTACCTCCTTTCAGGAAGCTGTAGTTCTTTCGACTCAATGGCAGTTTTGCTTCTCATTATGCAATTGAAAGAGCAAGGCTGCAAGTGCTGTACAACTGATTATATATTCTTGAAAAGTATTAATAGTAATTTCAGTCCTAATTTCATTAGCATTTGCATTGTCATCATATATTAATTATTATAGTTATGCCATTGAGTACTAATATCAAATCCTGACAGCGCCAGTTCCCTGTGTGCATCTTGTGGTTGCTGAACATGCTTATTGCTTAAAAGATCTCTGCTTTTGAAATCTTCAAGAGAACTCTACCTTCTTTATCTAGAAACAGACTTTATTCTTAAAGTCTTCCCTACAAAACTCTGGTTTGGACTTTGGAATTTAAAAAAGGATTGAAAATAAACCAAGTGGAAATAAACCAAGGATTCAATTTTGGTCCCCACAGGCAAGCACCTCTTGTGGGATGGGGAATCAGCAGCTGGAGGCTTTCTCTGAGGAATATGTTAGCCAGTGAGACTTGCTGTGCCCTAGAAAGCAATAGATAATGTCTCTCACAGAACAAGTGTTCCAATAAAGCTCTGGGGCTGCACACTTCCAGACCTATTGTTAACCCAAACTAGCAGGAAGTACCATCACTCTAAACCTCACCAGTAACCTAAAGCCTGTCCAACAATATAATATAAAAGAGTTTGTTGAAGCTTGACCTATCCTGAATTTCCTTAGGCAAGTGGAGGAGGAAAAGGACCTTTCTAAGAGAATGGAGTTTCCTCTCCATTGAGTTGGTAAGTGTCTCGGCCAGCCGACAGGTCAGAGCCGACCAAGGGAAGCGGTAGTTAACTAAGCATGTGTCAGGCGGGCTGGCAGATGGAGAGGAGGAACAGCGTACTGGATTTAAAATAGATTTTACTTATGCCGCTGGTGGCCACGATGCAGGCGGTAGGCTGACTTACGTAGTTACAAATCGGGTTACCACAATGAGTGTACAGACGAAATGAGCATGCAGGGAAGGGGTACGTCAGGAAGTTGCTGACAGAGAGCCGTTGGTGGTTGACTGGTTCGCCAAATTCACCCTGCCACGTGCTCAGAGCTCTTCACAGCGTGCTTAGAGCTCTGCGAGGTCTTTCCTGCAATGTGGTCAGAGTGTGCTCCACTCCAACTTGGGCAGAAACTGTGCGGACTTTTATACCTTTAGAATAGCTAATAACAGATCGCCAGATGGGAATGCCTAATGAGGTGGAACGTGAACAAATTTAGGGTAATGCCAATCATTTAGAGGGGGTGGTCTATTGTGTCAGGGACACTCGATTTGGGTTGTGACAGTAAGAATGCAGAGTCCAGGTTTACTTTTTTAGAATGGGGACAAATACTAAAGAATTCAGGATTTGCTTGGTTCAGTTTAGTTTTTTATAGGGAATTTTAAAAATATTTTAGATATATGAACCTGTAACTGTGAACCTAGAGCCTAGTCTGGCACCTCCTCAGCAAAGCACTGTGGTGGATATGAGTGGCCAGAACTCTCCAGTTGGGCAGGTGTGTTGGAGCCCCTTTGTGAGGGGTGTGGGAGAGGCTCCAATTCACCCACCCCACTCTTCAGTCCTAGCTGGGGAGCCCCCAAAATAAACTCCCTCTTCTGTCTTTCCCTTCTCCCAGTCTGAAACCAGTGAGCACTAGTAAAGAGCCTTGGGCATTGCTATGGGAACTTGGATGCAGGCTCCCAGCCCACAGCTACATTCCCCTCCACCTGGAAGCAACACTGAATTTCTGTTTGGTCTGGGGTAATGTTGAACTCAGAACGCTTTGCAGAAATCATTCTGAGTTACAGATAGGAGCTGCACTTCTGTCTGCACTTTTAAACTGGTTTCATATGCCAATAAACAAAAAAGGTGTGCCTCACCACTAAGTGACAGGAAATCCTTTGTGCATTGAGCAAATATTGACCCTAGGATAGGTTCCAGAAGTTTAGTCTTTATGGTGGTGCAACTTATATTGACATAGTTTTACTCCTCATTCATTTGGGAGAATTTTACATTGGACTGGGTGAGTTACTCCAATGTAGCCATTTATATCATATGACTTCTTTTTATATATAAATTGCAGTTATACTCCTGTAAATGTGAAATGTCAACACTGTAAGAGAACCTGCTTTATGCAAGGACCTTCCTTAGTTTTACTATGAGGCCAAAACCTGATTTTTATTTAGACCTGTGCAAACAGGGTAAATAAAAAGGCCTTAAATTAGCCTGCAAACTCTTTTGGACAAAAGGTGTATCTTCCTATATGTTTTTCTATCACCTTGGATTAGAACTAAATTGCTTTAAGTGGAGCCTTTGAATTCTACTGTAATAGAAGTAACCAATACTAAATAACAGTGCAATTTAAATGATCAATTATAGTGAAAAATATATTTCACAATATATTAATTGTGAACCAACATACTTCCATTTTATCTTCAGGGCTAGGGACAAATATTACACATAAACTGGTTTAAGTTATCATAAACTGGTGTAAACCTGTAACAGAACAGATGATCAGTGCACATAAACCAGTTTGAAAATGGCTGAAACCAGTTTGAGATAAACCTAGCTGAATGTAGTATCAGACTTAACTGATTTGGATCAGACCTGTTTATGCAATGTCTGTCCCAGACCCCTTGCTGGTTTAAGATAAGCCAGACTCCCCCAGCATCCTGGCATGCTTTCTAGGCTGGACAGGGCTCTCTACTCTGCAGTAGGGCTGACCCCTCCCCTCTGCTCCCTGGCTGGAGCTCCAGCAAAGATTGCTGGCTACCTGGCTTCCCACTGCCCTACCCGCCCCTATCCCCACCTCGCTGCTCAAGCAGGAATCCCCCCTCCCTCCCTCCCATCTCCCACAGCATGGACCCCAGCCCCACAGACCCTAGGAAAGTGGTATGCTAGCTAAGGCCAAAAGGAGTCTGGGTGTGTCTCCAATTTCACTAGGACAGGCAGACAGAACAGTGACCACCTAGGTTATTTTGGAGCTAAACAACAGGTCAGCTGGTAAGCTGTTTTTAAGAGTTTTAACTAATGGAAAGAGGCTATTGTTTTGCTGATGAAGTGATAAACACTGAGATCAGTACCCTGCTGGCTTGCTTGCCTGTTAGTTTGCTGCAGACAGTATAAAGAAGTGGGGAGGGAGATTGAAAAGCTCCGTATCATCAACAGATGCATGCACTGCACACCCCCTCACCTTGTCTCAGAGTGCTAGTAGGGGACTGGGGGCTGGCAACACTCCTGCCCCTTGAACAGCCAGCAGGGAAAAGCCTGGGATGGTGCAGACAGACTTCCCTAATCAGAGGACCTGCTGGGGCCTGACCACACTGCCCTTCAGCTGAGTATTGTACAAGGACAATACTGTATTGCTCTAGTACCCCCCTGCCCTTCCCCACCCCAGCTTCTAGTCTGAGCCACTGCTGGCCTGTGCCCAAATTTCCTCAGTCCAGAGAGAATGTCTGTCCAGTTATAAACCAGTTCAGCCTTGCCAGGTTAGACTAACCTGCAAAGATTCAAACAATTCAGGCTTTTTAAATGTCCATCCCTAGCCCTAATGTAAGTAAAACAAACAGGGTGCATCCAGATGACTGGGAATATGACTGCTTTGCTGTACCTCAAAGGCTTTTGAGGTGCTTTAAAATACATATGGCACACATCCAAAGGTTCTCCATGCTACAGCATGGAGCCAAAATTAGATACCAGGAAATCCTGTGGTGTGTGCCATGCAAACCCAGATCCTGGCTGGCCAGAACCACACACCGACTGCTAGCCAGGCTCCACATGCCCAGATTGCCACTGCTGCAGCCCTAGGAGGTCCCCAGTCCAGCTGCTGGCTCCAGCCTTCCCTACCCCACCCAAGGCAATTTGTCATGCACCACAGTGCACGTGCAGAGGCATTCCATCTGAACAACTAGGAGTGGCACAGATATGTGCTGCCACTAGTTGTCCATTGGGAAAAACATGTGCACACTGGTGGGGGTACATCCTCATATTTCAGATATGGGAACTGCACTTTGTCACATCAGGCAGTCTGTGTTTCAGCAACCATAAAAAGGAATGACCAAGTAATAAAACAGTAAAAAACAGTCAGTCAGTCATTCCAAAGAACAGTTTGCAGCCCTCTTTTGAATTCACTCATTGATTTATAGACCCCAAATTCTCCAAGGAATGTCACGGATCCATAAAACGTGTGCTCCCACTGGCATTTGAGCTGGAGTATTGTTGTAGCCATGATGGCGCAGTATAATTGAGAAATATGTTAGATAAGCTTTCAGTCAAAAGTGTCCTTCAGGTTGCTGAAGAAACTGAAAGACATTTAAATCATACTGTAGTCATATACCTCCATATTGCTTAGGTATATGACGAAGCTCAGTTATACAGATTAATGCAATGAAACACTTAAGCATGTATTTACCCTTAAATGCATGCTTTATTTTTACTAACATCAATAGAACTTAAATGTGTACTGCGCTTAAATATGTGTTCAAGTGCTATGCCCAAACTACTCAAGAAACACCTCATATTCTGCAAAGCATGACGTATGCGCTTATATCCCATTGATGTCAATGTGACTTAAGTATTTTGATGAACAGGAAGGGACTTAGGTTGTGCAGAAAGTTATGAGTGTGCGTTGTTGACTCCAACCCTGAAAGCCCAGGCCTAAAAAAGCTGCCAATCAGGTTAAGAGGTGCTGAAGATATTTGGAACACCTCATGGCCTGGGTGTTCCAAGATTTGTTTTAAAAATGCAAATGTACAAAGGCTTCTAGACTAAACCACTGATTTCTTTTATTCAAACCACCCCCCTTCTCCTCTGCAAACACAAATGTCAAACAGATTTTTAAGGGAGGCAACATATCACTAGTTTTGCAATGAAGAAGAGGTACACTTAAGGACAGTCTGAGTCTGGCCTTTTGAATCTGAGGCTAGAATTTGAGCTTTGCAAAGTCTAGCTTTAAATATCTTTAAGCAAAGATAAAAAGAAAACCTTCCAGGTGTACACCATATTTCTTTACTACTACTAAGCAGACTGACAGTAGCATAACAATGTGTGCTCAAAAGGATACTGGGCCCCAGGTGCTGCCAAAGTTTCATAGTTTCATAGTTATTGGGGTTGGAAGGGACTTATTAGATCATTGAGTCTGACCCCCTGCCCAGGGCAGGAAAGACCACTGAGGTCAGATGACCCCAGCCAGGTGTCTGTCTAATCTCCTTTTGAATATTTCCAAGGAAGAGGACAACACCACCTCCCTTGGAAGCCTCTTCCATATTTTAGCAACCCTCACTGTAAAGAACTTTTTCCTGATGTCCAGCCTGAATTTGCTCTCTTTTAACTTGTGTCCATTGTTTCTAGTTACTCCAACTGTCGCCCTGGGAAACATCATATTCCCTACTTCCTGCTGACCCCCTCGATGAGTGTGTAGGCAGCCACAAGATCACCTTTCAGCCTCTTCTTGTGCAGGCTAAAGAGGTTCAGATCTTCCAATCCGTCCAGATTTCCAGATTGGGTTTTTCCTGTAGGCCTTTAACCAGACAGGTGGCCCTCCTCTGAACCCTTTCCAGGTTATCCACATCCCTCCTGAAATGTGGTGACCAGAACTGGATGCAGTACTCCAGCTGCAGCCTGACTAATGCTGCATAGAGGGGAAGTATCAACTCCCTATACCTGTTTGTGATGCACCTACTTATGCAAGAAGGAGTGCAATTAGCTTTACTTATTACCTCATCACACTGGTGACTCATGTTCATTTTGGAATCAATTATGACTCCAAGGTCTCTTTCCACAGTTGTGCTGCTTAGAATGGTCCCTCCCAGACTATGGGAGTGCTGATGATTCTTCCTCCACAGGTGCAACACATGACACTTATCCTTGTTAAACTTCATCCTATTCTGTTCTGCCCACCCCCCTAGCCTGTCCAAATCTGCTTGGATTTGCTCCCTGCCCTCTAGTGTGTTTACCTCACCCCATAGTTTTGTGTCATCAGCAAACATGGACAGGGTGCTTACTACTCACTCATGACAGAGCCTCAGGGGACTCCACTGCCTACATTTCTCCAGGTAGTAACCAACCCATCTACCACCACTCTCTGGGTACATCCCATAAGCCAATTTTCCACCCACCAGACTGTGTAATAATCTACATTGCAGTTTTTTAGTTTAAGTATGTGTATGTGTGACAGAGGGGGAGGCTCCAGAATGGAGCTAGGGAAGTCTTTTACCCTCAAGTCACCTGTTCCCCCTTCCTCCCTTCCTTCCCACATCCTGCACCTTCCCAGCAGCATCTCCAACTCCATCAGCTAAGAAGTCAAAGAAGTGGCAGTGTTGATGCATGGAGTAGGAGCAGCAGCCAGTGATTCAGTACAGTTGGGGGAGATATCCCCCATCTTTTTCTATTGCCCCGTCTTTCTTTGGCTGCTCAACAGGCATGGCAAAGAGGTGACATCTCCCTCAAGAGCAGAGAAACTCCAAGTGCTGCCTCCTCACTATGGTCTGTCACTACTCAGCATAGGCAACGCATGCAGGTGGCACATGCCTCCCTTGAAATTGGCTCTCACCGGAAGGGGAGTGGGGAGCATTGGCTGGTGCCCCCCGCCGAGAAGCATTGGCACCATTTCTGTGTTTTCCAGTGGCACTGCTGGGGTCAGCAATCAGCCACTGGGGAACCCCCTTCTCCCTGCCAGTTGGTGATCAGCTGCTGGGGGACCCCCCGCATTGACAATCAGCTGCTGGTGCCCCCCCAGAGCCAAGAGGCATCAGTTGCCCATGCTACCCAGGGTGCATTAGTGACCTGTTATACCTCTTCAGGTTGATAAAAAATTCTTAATAGGTTTAAAATGAATTAATATTTCCTGTATATGGTTTTGTTTCCACACTGTCCTTCAAACACACTTCTTTCTCCCCTTAAACCATGTTTCTGCTTGCTTGAATGATTTTTCCTGTGGATTCCAAAGGGCATTATCCTTAATGATGCAGCACTATTTTACAGCCAGTGACAGCCTTTACTCAGAGTTTCTTTCCATCACAAGATTCTACCTACACCATTTCCAAACTCGTTCTTGTGCCATTCTTTGTGTTGGCTTAATTTTGTGTCTCTACTGTATCAACTGTATCGCTAATGTTAACTCCTGGAGGCAAGGACCTTTACTAGAATTTGCAAAGGCTCATAAAACTGTGGCGCACCCAACTCTCACTGGACTTTATTGTGGTTTATTCAGGTTTGAGTGCTTACGTCCATTGCCTGTGACTATACCGTCTGTTAATGACTGATGAACGATGAAATCAAGAGAAAGGACATTGTAACTCTTTGTCCCAGAGACATGAATTTGTTCCACATATTCATGTTCACATTCACATTCACATTAAAAGTAATCACAGGAGCTAGTGGGTGTTTGCTGGGGAAATATCTATTAATTTAACATCTGAATGATCATCATCTGAGATTATATAAATGTAATAACACTCTGTACTTAGTCTTGACCAGAAATTACTGTACTGGGAAGAGTCTTTTGTTTAAGCCCCAAAAGGTTTTGTGATGCAAATACAGAACTATTAAAACCAGAATTTTCTTTAAAGTGAAAAGATTTATTTTGCCCCTGAGAACTGCAGCCTGGTAAAATAGCTAAAGGTTTTTTATTTTATTTATTTTATCTTTTTTATGGAGCAATAAACTAGAGTGAGATTTGAGCTTGTGGTGACTTGAAGTCATTTTTAAGCCTGGAAATCACATGGCTGAGTGACTGGCATGGCTGAAATGTTTGGCACTTTGAACAACTCATAAGATAAATGAGCAAGAAACAAGAATTCCTTACACAAGTGTAAATCTAATTAATGTCAACAAAACTGATTAAATTTGTTGTTCAATTTGTCTACGGAAAGTGCAGAACTGACCCTTTCTTGTACCTTCTGGGAAAGTTCATTAGTAAATTCAAGAGCATCTTGTTAATTCTACACTTCAATAATATATACAAGGGCAAGAATATAACCCCATATCCATGACACTGGTGTTTTTAAGTAAAATATTGTAAAGCTGGTAGAACATACAAGGCTAACTGATTACAAACACCCATTTGGAGGACTGATGGTCTGAAAGGCACTTCAGGCCAAAAGACCTGATCCAAAGCATACTGAGGTTAATGAATATGTTTGACTGACTTCAGTAGGCTTTGGATCTCAAAGCAACATGGGTCCTTTATTCTTTGTACTGATAGGATTGGCAATCCTGTGAAGAACCTCAGGGACAGATCCAGATCCACCTTATACATACCTTCATTTAGAATTCAACTGAGAAATAAATGCATTGTCCAAAGAAGGCTAACAGAACAGATAGGATTAGAAAATTAGACATAGGCACCATGTGCGGGGTGTACGGGGGGGTGTGCTCTCCCTCCCCCAAGATTGGCCCTTGCCAGCTGGGGAGGGGGGGACACAAAGTGAAGCACCAGCCGGTGCCCCCTCCCCTCCCCTCCCCTCCAAGATTAAAGAAGCGCCAGCAGCACTGAGAAAAGTGCCAGTGGCACCTCCGGTTTTGCTGCAAGCACTTCCAGTTTTGCTGCCAGCACTGTGATTGGCCACTGGGGGACCCCCTCCGAGCCAGCAATCGGTTGCTGGGGGACTCCCTTTCTCCCCCTGGTTGGTGATTGGCCATTGGTGCCCCCCCTCAGACTCTGAAGGCACCGGTTGCCCATGCAACTAGGAGATCTGTAAAGCTAATGGGGAGAGCTACTTAGCTCCAATGGCATCTATACATGTGGTTTGAGGTGGCATGGGGTACTTTATTTAGAGCTTCAAAAAGGCAATTTAGAGTTCTGAGGCACTGAGCCTGGAGCTAGCCAATCAGAAACACCCAACACAAAGGTATACCTAAACTCTTCCCTCCCTTTGAAGCTTAGGCATTTGATTCAGGGTTAACTGGCATCAGGTGCTTCCATTGGCTTGAAATCTGGAGAGTCTAAAGAGTAGGTGCTTCATAAACTGGCTGAAGTGCCCACCTTTTGCATAATAGTCAAGTGGTTAGTGCACTTCCCCAAGAAGTATGTTCTAGACCCTCTTCAGCCTAAAAAAATTCACTCTCACAGAAGTTTAGGGCTGAAAGGAACCTCATGATATCATCAGGTCTGGCCCCTCTGCTCTAGGTAGGAAAGATGGCTGAGGTCAAATAACCCCAGCAAGGTGCACAGCTAGTCTCTTTTTGAAGATCCAAGGTAGGTGCCTGTACCACCACAGTCTATTCCAGAGTCTGGTCACACAAACCATAATGATGCTTTTCCTTATATCCAGTCTGAAACCTCCTTCTAAGAGTATATGACCATTGTTCCTGGTTTTGCCCTGGTATGCTTTGGTGAATACTTGTTCACCTAGCCCCTGATGCTCTCCCCGATATACTTATAAGCTGCTATCAGGTTCACTATCTGTGGCTTAGGTCGAATTTTGGTGTGTTAGTCCTTTTTAATCAGTTAGTTTACCGATTTTGTATCTGGCCCTCAGCATCTTAAGATACTTCTTTATACTTTGCAAAAGCACAGATTTTTCTTATCTTAAAGCCTGGTGCTTAAATCCAGCCCTGTTCAACACAGTTCTTAAGCAAATGCTTAAACTTAAGCATCTTGCCTAGTCTTTTTTGAATAGGAATGAATTCAGACACATGATTGAAAGTGGCTGGTCAAGATGGGGTTCACAGCAGGATTGAGTTTAACTCCAGGACCAAATTCAGTTATTGCAATATCTATGGGAAGCAGTTAATGGCCTTAAAAAATACTGAATAGAAATAATGAAGCTGTTTTAGATCTGTTTGCAACTCATTTGCCTTAACAAGACAGGCTGTGATTGAATCCTGAAAGACCTTGTTGGCACACAGCAACACAGTGGCTCTTTTTCAAGTTGCTTGATATGTTCATTTAACCCAGTCAGATTGCTTATTAAGAATTTCTAATGTTTTAAACTATATGTATTATGTATCCCACTAAGGCTACAATATAATTCCTACTACAACCATGTACAGTCCCCTTTAAGTCTTGATCAAGTTATTAACATCAATCAGCTGCCAGCACATAGCAAATCTTACTTTCATACTTTTCAGAAATGTTTTCTGAAGTCATGAGTCCTTTCTTGGGAAAATGCTTCCTCTAAAAGGGTGCTTAGATACAGCTCAATTCATCTCCTCCTATAAAAGTGCTAAAAGTGGAACTCTGGAGAAAACCCATCTAAAAAAATTAATCTAGGTAAATGTCAACATTTCTATGTTCTTGCCGCTCTCTAAAACTTTCTGTTATCTGATGGATTGTTAAAATGATTGCCCACCATTATCATTTCAACAGACAATGGGAGTATAGATTTTCCTAAGTTTAGAAGGTCACTTGTTCTTTTCTTAAATTATAATTTGGAGTTTGCTTTGTTTCTCATTTGTTTTAGGATTTTTTTCCTTTCTGTGTACATTTTTGAAAGAGTCCATGATGAAGTTTTAGGGGCTCATTTTCTTTTCTTTTTCCTAGCAAGCGTATTCATTTCTTTCCAGTTTCAGAAGAGTGTATTTTATTTTGTTTTACTTCAGCTAATTGGTTCAAGGGACTGCTTTATTTTGCCTGAAGATTTGCTTGAGGGAACTCTATATTTCATGACATCTATAATAACACTGATTTTGGGGAACTTTCAGTGCATAACACATTAAAGGGAGGCAAAATAGTAGTAGACATGAACAGCATTCACAGTTTTATTCCTGTGACCTGCTTTCCACTAACATACATCCACTCACTCCTCCACACATGTAGGACATAGATATAGGCCAAGAAAATATTTACAGAAATACATAATTGCTATGAGTCAGCACAGTATTTTGTGAACCAGCCAGTGCTCATTCAGATGAGGGTAGCAGGAGATGCCCAAAAGGCTGCATGATGCTGGTCAGGGAGTGAAGGGAATCAAGCCTGAGGACCCTTTGGGATAGAGCAGAGTGAGTGAGGACCCAGGCAAAAGGAAGGATGGTATCAGTGAGGCCCAGCAAGGGCAGTATGAGAGAGATTGTGTGAGACACAGTGGAGTGTGAAAGGCCTTAGCGAGAAGAAGGCGGTATGAGTGTGGCCTGTAACAGAGCATGTTGTGAGAAGACTAATACTGTAATGAGTTGGACCTGGCCTCAGGCCAGAGGTTTACATAGTTGTTAGAAACAGCTGCGAGGCATGGGGCATGTAAAGGATGGTAGGACCATGTACTCAAGGCTCTAGATACCATGGCCCAGAAAGGGCAGCCTCCCACCTCTTACGATCGTAATTACTTAACAGCAAGGCATGGCAGGTGAGAGATATGGGTGGCATGCCCAGAGGCAGTGGGAGAGCAGCACTGTGGCTGGTTGGGGAGCTCCCACATTGCCATAATAATTATCAACAAAACATCCAGTACTTTTAACAAATGCTACAGAACTTAATTGTATTCCCACTGCAACTAAAATTACATTTGAAATGTTAACTTGTTTCCATTTCTCCCACCCAGGAAAGGAAAATCTTAGCTCAAACTCAGCTTGAAGTAACACCCACAAGGAATATATATCAGAGGCTTGGTGGAGTCCATATGAGACTTCTATCACCAATTAAAACTACATGGAAACTAGTCATGTACTGTAGCAGTCAAAAGGGCGAAGATCTGCCAGAGCCAAGTGGCCCATCAGGCTGTAAGGCACACTGTTTTTTCTAGCCAATAGCACACGAGGGAGTGATGTGAATAGCATCACATCCAGCTGCCTTTGTTTCCCCAGCCTGAATGACTAGACATCCATTTATTTCTTTGCTGAGTAAAAGGCAGCTTTCAGCAAGAGTCTGGAGCAAACCTTAAACTACACTTTGGGAGCTGTACCAAGATGCCTACCACCATGCAGGTCGTTTGCTGGGGATCTAAAAGGGAGCTAAAGGAAAAGAGATCTCTCTTTTTTTTTTTGTCAATGCTTGCTGCCCCTATTTTAAAGACAGCTTTCCTTAGCATTAATTTTCCAAGTGATTTCATAAATTTAATAGATTTCATAGATTTTTAGAGTTGGAAGGGACCTTAGTAGATCATCAAGTCCAACCCCCTGCCCTGGGCAGGAAAAAGCATTGGTGTCAGGTGACCCTAGCCAGGTGCTTGTCTAGTCTCCTTTTAAAGACCTTCAAGGTCTCTAAGCAACTCTACCTGAGGACTTTCATTTTTATGACTTATTTTATTTTGCACTCCTAAAAAGCAAGGACAAGTTGATGCAAGCTCCTCATCCAGATATTTAATCTTTTATTACCTCATCTCTAAAATGGATATGAAATAAAGACTTCAGTTTAAAGCAGAACGTTTTTTTAAATGCAATAATGAATTTATGGAGATCACCAACTTGGCAGTGTGGAGTCTAAAGCACTTGCTTATCCGTGGAAAAGGTATAGGAGGGACAATAGCATCCCCATATCATTTTGCCAGTGTGCCTTAAACTTAATATGAATGGATTACTTTGAGGAGTAAAGCCCTTGTCCAGAGCCCATTGAGGGCAATGGAGAGTCTTAACTTTAAATCAGTAGGATTTCAGCATGGGCCTGAGTGCTTGCTTGAATAACAGCCTTATGAGTTCCATCTCCTTCTCATTTTGAACCCTCTTCTGCAATGGCCAATAAGGTTGGGTTTGTGACACATGTACCTTTCTGCCAGACTGGCTGGTCATGTCTACATGAGCATGGACATTTGTTTCCCCAGGGACAAAAAGCAGCAGCTCACCTTGTGCCACTGCTACTTGTCCCCAGGGAACACCTGTGCAACATGCCCTCTGACATGAGGGAGACCTGGGGCTTACTTGGGACCTGGGGGCCTCCTGGCTGTGCAGCAGTGATGATTCTGCTGCTCAGAGCCTGGCCAGTAGCTGAAGCATGGATCTGGACAGCCAGGCTCCAGTTTTGGGCAGCATGCATGGCCCCTGTGTGAGCCACTCCACTTCTGTTTTGTGCAGGTTTTTTTGACCCCATGAACACCTCAAGAGAACAGCCTACCACCCTCAGACAAATGGGTTCATAGAAAGGTTCAATGGGAACTTGAAAGGTACGCTACAGGCCTCTGTGGACTCTAACCCCAATGACTGGGATGAGAAACTTCCACATTTGCTCTTTGTCTTCCAGGAGGTGCCCCAGGAGTCCACTGGGTTCTCACACTTTTCATTGATGTTTGGAAGGCAAGTTAGGGGTCCTCTCAATTTGGTGACAGAAGAGTGGGAAGGGAAAATCTCTTCTACTAAGACCTCCATGGTAGAATACGTGCTCAGCTTTTGTCAGAAGCTAACTGACATGACGAAAGTGGCATGAGACTCTCTGGCCCAGGCCCAGTAGAAGAAAAGTGCCTGGTATGATGAAAAGGATCACTTATGTACCTTTGAACGAGGTGATAAGGTCATGGTTTTCCTGCCACTGAAGGCAGACAAGCTGCAAATAGCTTAGGAAACTCCTCGTGTCATCCTGGACAAGCTGTACGATGTGACCTATGTAGTGGCCAGGAGTGGGAAAAAGCCTAGGATAGTTCATGAGAACATGCTTAAACCATGCTTTAATGGAAGTGAAATGGTATACTGGATTTCCTCAATAGAAGGATAATCTGAGGATCCAGAGAAGCCAGTCATGTATGCTGACTGAGATGGAGAGGCAGGAATAGAGGAACTCCACCAGCCAGACCATTTGCTCTCCCAGGACAAGGACAAGCTGCTCACAGCACCTAAAGACTTTGAGACAGTGTTCTGCAACAAACCAGGTAAAATGACCCTCTTTAGACACAGGCAGCCATCACCCTCTCCAATCCAGACCTTACCCAGTTAAGGTGAGGCAAGAAATAATGCGAGAGACCACAGAGATGAAAGGGTTAGGAGTAATCCAACCTTCAAGGAGTCCCTGGGCCAGCCCCATTGTACTCATCCAGAAGCAGGATGGGTCCAGTGTGGACTACCGGAAGCTGAATGCAATTACCCCCCCTGACACTTACCCTATGCCCAGGAGGGACTCTTTACTTGATTGCCTAGGGATAGCCAAGGTTATCTCTACTCTCGATCTGTCCAAAGGATTCTGGCAAATGGCACTGGATCTGGACATGACAGCCAAGTCTGCCTTTACCACACCTGTGGGACTATATGAGTTTACAATTTTACCTTTCGGTATATGCAACTCTCCCGATCTTTTCAAAGACTGATTAATAACCTGTTACAAGGATGTGAGCAGCTTGCCATGGCTTACATTAATGACATCGCCATCTTCAGTCAGGACTTTGAATTGCACCTGATTCATCTGACCACACTGTTAGGCAAGATCAAGCAAGCTGGTCTTACTGTGAAAGCCAAAAAGTGTCAGTGGGCACTATCTAAAGTGGTATATTTGGGACATTGTGTGGGTGGAGGTCATATTGCTCCTTTGTGGGCAAGACTGAGGCCAGTAGAGACTGGCCACCCCAACAAACCAAGAAGCAAGCCAGAGCTTTCCTTGGCCTGGCTGGATATTACAGGCAGTTTGTCCCTGGATTTGGAGTGACAGCAGCTCCCCTACATGAGCTGACCAAGAAGAGCAGCCCTGATCCAGTGGTCTGGAAGCAGGGGTGCCAAGAAACATTTGACATCCTAAAGGCTGGCCTGATCAAACAAACGATTCTGAAGCCACCGATCCATGATAAACCCTTCTTCATTGCCACTGATGCCTCCGACTCAGGACTAGGAGCTGTACTGTTACAAGAGCACCAAGAGACATGGCACCCCATGGTGTACCTAATCCAGAATTTAATCCCTCAGGAGTGGAATCTATCATCTATCAAGAAGGAGTGTTTGGCAACCATCTGGGCACTGAATAAGCTGAGGCCCTATTTGTGGGGGCAGCAGTTAATCGTCCTATCAGACCATGCCCCACTGCAATGGTTGCAGATAATGCAAAACACCAACAGCAAGATTCAACGGTGAGCCTAGCAGCTTCAGGAATTCAACTTTACCGTCGAACACATCAAGGGAAGCCAGAATGTGATAGCAGATGTCCTGTCATGGAAGGACTCTGGGTAGTGGGTCGGATGGACATGGGCCCACCGGAGAGAGCTCTGGCATGGGAGCTCCCCAATGTGCTTTCATGTTCTTTGTGTTTTATTGTTATGACCAGTCTTATGTGTTGTGTAATCTCCCTTTAGGTGTGAAAGGTGACCCTTCCAAATGAAACACGCTCGTACCCATAGCTCTGTAAAGCCATGTGTCCAAGCTTTTAAAGGAGGTGGGGGAAGTGTGACAGAAGGCCACTTCTGTTTCTCCTCAAAAACTCTGCTCTGAGACAATTTGGTTAAGATGGGCCCTACAGAGGGTACACACCTTACCCTATCTCTTTAGGTAACCTGAGCTGGATACGTTCCTGAGGGAGGGGGGAAAACTGCTCCCTCTGCCTATTTGACTGGCATCACATACCTGGGTGAGGGGCTTGCTCCCTGGGGAGCTAGGAACTGCCAGTCTGCCCAGCAACTAGTGATGCATTTCAAATTGGTTGGCT
>JAGPOW010003316.1:37611494-37648316 GCA_030014935.1 Caiman crocodilus
CAGCAACTAGTGATGCATTTCAAATTGGTTGGCTGACAGCCAACAGGTGCTGGCCTCCATTGGACCAGGTAAATGAGGTCATAAGGGCTATATAAGTTATGGACTGTCCAGGAGGAGGGAGCAGCAGCCATGAGGAAGACTCAAAGACAGAAGAGCTCTGGACCATCTGAAACTTGCTCTTTCTCTCAAAACTGCCTGCCTGCAGAGAGAATCTCCACCTGCCTCTGGATGATACCTGTGAGTAAGCTACCTGAGATCTAATGAGATATATAGCTTGTAGTAACTCAGATGCATGATCAAAGGCTACCCCAGCCACTCAGTTTGCTCTATGGGATTTCTCTGATAGTGCTGTACCCCATACCCTATTCCCACCCTACCTCTTGTAACCAATAAACTTCTTCTTTGTACCTAGCAGGGGGGACTTATTGGGAATGGGTCTAGATTATGCCTTGGAGCCCCCTTGGTTTGCCTGACTAAGGGACACCACTACTTGTGTTTCTAAATGAGGGAAGTATCTCAGTTTCTTGAAGTGAATCAAATACCCTTGAGAGCTACTAGATCTGTGTTTTCCAAGGTGTGCAGAGCCAGAATCAAGCCCATCCCTGGGTGGTGGCAATGTTACCCCCAGGCTAGCGGGTCTGCTCCAGGAAGGTGGTCAGCCAAATGTGAGGCACCCCCAGGGAGGCATTCAGAGCCCGGAAAGTAGTTGGGCACAGTGAGGTGGGTGGCTTAATGCAGGGGCACCCCCTACTGGCCTGCCACATCCACCACACTGCTACTTTGCAGCATGGAAAACAGCTGAATGTGCAGTATGTGGTGCCACAGACATGTCTGTAGCACCACATACCGCACATCTATGCTTGTCTGGATGTGGCTGTTGTGTCTAGGGGAGTGTACTTGCAGAGGGACAAATAGTAGCAGCAGAAATTTATGCCACTACTTGATGCCTCAACACATGCCCTTGCATGTGCGCTTTGTTGACAGACACATTATCCCACTGTGGGTAAACTGTCTTTGCCCAGCTCCTCCCAGCTCCCAGTGTGCTAGAGAATCAAGGGAAAAATGGAGCAGTAGAGATGCTCAGGCCAACAGCCAGAGCATCTCATTGGAGGACCAAGCTTCATTTGTTGTGGTGCATGTTATTTTCCCATGCTCTGCACTGCTTTTTTTTTTTACCAGGAAATCCTAGTAGCAAATTATGCTCCCTTACTGCAAATTTGCAGTGCAAGACATGTTTTAACGTTCCACAAATGCAGTTTATGGCACCAAAAAAAAGTTTGTGGTGTCATAAACTGTATGTTCCTACATGTCTGGACATGGACACTGTGTCCAAAAAACAGTATCTTGTTTTACTATAGACCAATGCTAAATAAGCTTTCCCCTCAAACTGTGCTGTCTTATTCCCTCAAAACTATGCTGATTTTTTTTTGTTAAGGATGAATATTAATTAAACAAGTGATAGATTCACAGGTCATTATGTTCTATGAGACTTAGAAATAGGTCTTTATACCATTAGGAAATACATATTCCCACATATCCAACTGTTAAAGTGCTCACTTTTGGTTCTGGCTAGGTCACGAGTTGCTTAAATTGTGAGTGTTACATATTATATGAAACTATTTTAGGTTATTTGGGGTGGAGGGTAACTAAATGAGATATATATTTCTCCTCTCAGAGATGTGCAGTTGAACTAAGGACCTAATTCAATAAGTGCATGAATCATACCACTGAAGTCAGTGGAACTTGCTGGGTGCTTAAAAATATGTTCAGCTTGCTGAACTGGAATCCAAAGCATTGGATTTTACAGGGAAATTCAGATGAAATAGCACTTTTGAAAAGCACAGACATTTCTGTAAGAGATGTGATATATATACAGAATGCATGATGATGTGTTATTAAGATTTTGTTGACAACTGGCTGGCATGAGTTGTACAAGTCATCCTTGGCTTTGCCAATTTGTGAGTAATCCAGCCATTTCAAATTCGTAGTTCCAGAATCTTTAGACTACACTGGCAGACAATCTCTTTAGATATGTTTCAATCCTTGTTTAAGGTCAGTAAAAAGATTCACCCTGACTTAAATGGAAGTCTGATCAGGTTTCTGTAAAGAGGGGAAGAGCATATTTAACACTAGCATATTTCTGCTTTAGAGGTGTCAGACTCCCTGGGCACCTGCATTTGAGCAGGGTTTTGTGGTATGTTGCACGCTGTATACATGTTTGCAGCGCCACATACTGCACAGTCCAGTGATCTCCATGCTGCAAGGATGCACTGCCCATGCTTGCACTGCTCGGGGGGGGGGGGGGGGTCCATGGATTTTTCTGACCCCCACTTTTTTTCCATTTTTTTTGTACCTCTGGATATCCAGGGGTGAAAAAAACCTGTGGGGAAAAAAAACAGAGCAATGCACACTGCTGAAAAGCAAAGCTGAGCCAGCTAGAGTTGTGTTGTGGCTGTTGGCCTGGTTCCACCCAGCAGAAGCACTGTGGCTGCCACCCCAGAAGGCCCCCAGGATCCCAAGCGAGGCGACTGGGGCCAGCACAATGCTAGCCCCAGGTTCCCCTACTGCCCTGGGGTGACTTGCCATGTGCCAAAACCCATTTGGCATGGGCATTCCCCTGGGACAGGTAGCTGTGACGCAAGGTGCGCTGCTGCTAGGTGTCCCCAGTGAACCAAATGGCCATGCACATCTGGATGCCTCCCCTTGGCCCTAAGGACTCCTCACATGATGAACCGAACCCAGACTACAAGGAGCCTTGCAAGTCAGATCTGGATACACCTCTGGTGGCAGGGCAAGGGGCGATGGCATTAACTATCACAGGTTCCTGAGCAGGATGATAGGCTGGATGATTCTGCTCCTTTGGGCAGAGGCAGCCTGAGAACTGGATCTTCAGTGCCCCAGGTTTAGATCACAAGGGGCGCAGAGTTTTGTGACAAATCACATCTTGCATTTCATACAAGTTATTTAATTTTTATGCATTGGTATATAGGGAACCATTTAACTTTCTTTTACTCTGAATTAGAGTTAAGCATTTGTATAAGAAGGAAGAACAGTAACATACTGTGAGATGCATTCCTGATTAAGAACTGCAGTTGTTAAAACCAAACAGCCATTCCATCAATCAAATCCACATCAGACAAAACTCATAAAATATTGCACAATATTTTTTGTGGATCATAATATGTCAGGAAACATAGGTTCACCTTTGGGCGTTTTTAAAGGTAAGGAATGGTAAGGTGTGAAAGCATGCTGTCAGAAATCTCATTAAAGCATTATTTACTAGTTCAAAATGAATTTACATTGATCTTTTGAAACTATCGCTAACCACAAATGCATTAAAACTAAACAGTCTACATTTACTTGGAAATAAATGTGTCAGCATAACCTTGACTTTTGTCCAATGCTGTTCCGGCTTTTAATTCACAGAGGCTCAGCGTTAAGCAGTTTATTGCCTGTTGTGCTAAAACAAGTTAGTTTAATTGCTAATATATTTCCTTCCTGCTTTCATTATCAAAATTGGTATCTAAAGAAAATATTTTTTTAAATAATCTGCTTCAAAATTGTAACAGTACATGGAATTATTCACTGTAATTGTTTCCTGTTACATAGTAAGTGGTAACACTGCTTAAACAGTTTTAAAAGGAGGTGAGGGTAAAAGGCACAGAAAGGAATCTAGTTGTGCTGATCCAGGTTATGAGAAGCTTCGGAGTTTTGTGAAGTCAATACGCACTCACTAGCTTCTAAATCAATAGTTCAATGTTTACATTAAAAAAACTTTGTTAATGGTTCCAGAGCATAGCCTAATGAATAAATAATTGTTATTTATTTGATAATTGTATGTTGTACATTTAAAATGTTGTCCCTGGAGTCTGATGCAAAGCCCAGTGAAGTCTACAGGAGTCTTATCTCAGAATTCAATGCCTTTTGGGTTAAGCCCCTACTGCACATTGTCAAGAGGATCAGGCAGAACCCCTAGTTATATTCCCAACAGTACCCACCATGTTGTCTACCCCAGTTCCCAACTACAACCTCACTGCACTGTATGTAGTGGAAGCTGACAGTTTTAGGGGTCTTTAGGCTGTAGGCTGTAGTTTTTCAGTTCCCTGCTGCCTAGCCTAGCGGGTACTAGATTTGCTAAGGCCTACTCTAACTTCTGACACCACTACAAACTCAGAGGATCTGGAGAAACATAAGTTAGTTCTACCACATTCCTCTTCTGCCTCTGATGGTCAAAACCACTGTTTTCTGGTCATTATCAACACAGCTTAGATTCTTTCTGGCATCTTATTTTTCCAAATGTTGCCTCCAGTCTCTTCCAAAAAATCCTCCAGTGTTTTTTGTTATCTTACCACTTCCTGGATATTATTCCTTTCTGTCCCAAATGCTAGAATATTATTTGATGTTACAACAAATGTTCTGAGCAGAGATATGCTGGTTTTGTTGTCAGGGAGATGCTGGTTTTATTGTTGTATAGAAAAACCATGAGGTTCAATACACATTTGCTTTTCAAAGTCCTACACTCCTCTCACCCATGTATTGACAGCAATGTTGATAAGCCTAAACGAATTTCCTAAGGTGAGACCATGCTGAAAAGAATTAGAAAATGACTGTTATTTGTTTTCTATAAAAAACTTACAGCTTTGGCAGATGACAGAGTCCAGTCCTTTATGTGAATAACCAGATCATACATAGATGAGCTCTCACACTGAAACACGGTGCCTTTCTATAATGTCCATTTCAAGTCATCTGGAAAAAAAAATAAGTAAGGGCTCTTTTTTTGAAGTTCACTCCTTCTTTAGAAAGAGCCTTGTGTGCTTTGGGTGTTTTTATCATGTAGGAGATGACTAAGAGGGCAGTACAGACTAATTTAACCATGCCATTCCCACTTAAACTCCAGCTTTTACTATATTTTACAATCATGTCATCCTTGTAAACCTATTATACATTTTAGGCCAGGGGTGTCATGGGTCAGATTTACACATGGAACCCCTTCCAGCCAGCCTGAGATCTATACTAGACATGGCACCCATCCTGGCCTCTCTGGGATCCATGCTGCATGCTGCACCCTTCCTCCTCCCTCCCCCCTGCCAGTATTTCAGGACTTGTACAGCACACAACCCTTGCAAGCAGCACATGTAGCATGCATCCCAGATCAGGTAGAGCAGTGGAGTCCCAGACTGGTTAGGGACAGGAGAAAGCCATGCGCGGCATAGATCCTAGACTGGCTGGCGTGACACAGTGTGTGGCATGGGTCTCACTGTGGTTGTACTGTGGGTGCTGGATCCGGCATGTGGAAAGTGAAGAGGAGTAGGGAGGGAAGTGGATCCCTGGGCCCAACCTGGCACATAAATTGCCCTACACAACTCATCTGGAGCCAGGTGAATTGACCTTCTTGTTTCAGGCCCATCCATTTTGTCAAATCCATGCAAAGTCACTCTGAAATCAATTGGAGTATAAACCTAACCACACAGACCCAAAGTAAAAAAACTGGCACTTCAGCTTCAGGCCTAGTCTTTATTAAAATTCTGAGAGGAAAAAATGGAAGGCATTGACCGCAGAAATAATATGTGAAAGCACCGATCTGTTCCTTTTCAGCCCGCTGCCTAGAAACTTTTGGAGGTCACAATATTCTCCTTGTTTTTAACCTTAGACATGAACAATCATATTCCTATACTTTTCTAAGCTAAAAATCAGATGTGTTCTCGCATTCTACCTTATCTAGTTTTCTGTTGATTAGATCTCATTCCTTTTCATTATTACCTACAGCTTTAGTGTCATGCACTAGCACACATGCTAACTCTGTGATGTGAATGTTTCCTTCATTTTAAGAGTGTAGAACTGTGGTGCTCAAACGTGGGTCCACACGTCCATGGTGCCTGCAGGCTCTGGGGAAACACATGGGATGACAGTGGATGACACTGCCTCACACACCAGATTGCACCAGCACATTGGATCACACCACATTCAGATCTGGTGCTTGGAGCTGGATCCAGTATGTGGGGTTGCAGGTTGCACCTGCAGACTGATCCCACATGCCAACCCAACTGGATCCGGTCTACTTACTGACCCTGCTCATGGGCTCAGGTACATGGATTGGCCCTGTGCCACTCACCTGATCCATGGGACCAGAAAGCTGAGCACCACTGGTATAGAAGCAAGCCAAATTAAATTAATTTAAGGGCTATATGTAGAATGAAAAAAACAGTTCTGTTGGATTGGTGACAACCATAATCCCATTTAGCTGCATTAGTCCTACTGCAGCGTTACTTAGTTTCATGTACTAAGGAAGGCTGTAGATGAGCAGTGGCATGAGTTGTTCTAAACAACATGCTCCTTTTGAGTGCTCACATAATTTGTCATGCATATAGGAAAATAAACTGTTGCAGTGCCTTTTATTCATGAAAATATGTTTAGGCATGCAGAAGCCCAAGTCTGGAGCAAGCCAAGATGGAGCCAGGTGAGATGTATATGCAATATCATCCAGTGCCAAACATCAAAGATATGAACCCCACCTTTTCAAGTTCTTACTAAGAGCCTCTATTTTAACCTTTTAGTGCTCTAAATGCCATGCCTTTGAACATGGGAAAGAGAAGAGTCGGTTCTCTTTCATTATCTATTATTATCTACCATGGAAATTTGTCCCATCACCATTCCTTATGTAAGGACAATGTTTTCTATTCAAAGTTCAGTACTATCAATATTATTCATTTTGGGTGTCTTCAGGCCAGACAACTAATAAATTGAACTAAAGAGTTAGCCAGGTCCCACTATTTCCCACAGGTGAAATGTGAATGCTACTCATTTAACTGATGTAGATCATGCTTTCCCCAAATAAGAGGCTAGTGAGGTTTTATATTCCCGAGAACTCCCACATTCTTGTAAGTTCTCCAAGCCTGGGCGTTGCTAAAAGTTTTAATAAAAAAAATTAACCAATACCCTGAGACCAGGACTTCTCTTAAGGCACAAGTTAGAGAGACCCATACTTAGGCCTATTGTAGAGCAGAAAGGGACAGAAAAGGAGCCATTGAACCATGCCTCCACCCAGGTCAGCAACACTGAGGCACATGCAGAAAATGGCCACGGTAAGCAACTTTGCATCAGGACAAAGGAGGAGGCAGGAAAGGAATCGTAACTGAGTTACACATCTCTGTCAGGGATCTTACCTGTATATGGGGCTGGCCTTGAACAGCCCATCTAACCCTATAGCCAGCAGTAGCAGTGGCAGTCCCTCAATACAGGGATGTCAGTCTTCCAATAAGTAGGGAAATTACCAGTGAGTCCATAGATGACAGAGAGGGCCAATCTAAGATCCACGTGTTCAGCTGCAGTTGTGGCAAATAGTTTTTTGGGGGGGAAAAGTAGATCCGGATGATATCGGGATACAGCTCTTTCCCTTTCTCTGTCTCAGCACTAAGCAGTATGTGTCAGTGTGTATTCACTCTTGACCATAACTGTTTCTGTTACTCCTCTTCCTCATGATCTCCTACTGAAATGGAAATCTTGGGAGTACTGAAAAAGGGTGGGTTTTGTGACATTCTTTGGTAAAGGAGTAAAATATATTGTGTCAGAAAAGTGCTAAAAACTTCATCCATTTTGAATATGATCATTCAATTAAGAAAGCAAATAGTGACCCACAGCTGAGTGCAACTAGCTTTGTTTCCCACACTTCCACAATTTAAAGTGGAAGTAAGAGAGGAAATGTTGTATGAGGAACACTCAAGTAGTCCTTGCTAATGGTGGAAATGCTTAAGTATCATCTGTATACAGCTAATATAAACCTAAGTGGTTTATTACCACTGTTTTGTGATTTATGGCTAGCATTATGACTTTATTTTGAAATGGTTGCATTAAAAATTAATGTGTGGTAACAGAAGAATACACAACAAGAAACAGGGATCAGGCTCTATCAGATGCAAGACCATTCAGTGATTTATTCCTTATAATCCTCTGAAACTGGTGTCTCAATGCTATATTTACTTGGATCCTGCAAGCTGTAGCATACTATCAGATTAGAACTTCCAAGGTGAAACAGACCTGCTTTCGTTTCCAACTTACAGTGCCATATACTGTTAATTTTTTAAAAGGTTTGAGTAGTTTATAACAAATATGAATAATTTATAGCCAATGTTCTCAGCATTGATTAGTGTTCTTTTGTAACAGAATGTCTTTTTGATATGCCTCATTCCTTTAATGTCTTGTGAAAAGTCGGGGAACCTGTTACTGCAGTGCTTAATGGACAAATCAACTTTAATTTTAATCATGCACACAATGTAAGATAAGTATTGATATACTTTTCCTTTTGCAGATACATGGAGCATTAACACTGAACATTAGAAGGCGATCTAGAGATAAGTTAACAGTCCTATGGAATCATTTTCCCTGTAGAGCTCAGTGAGATTCTGTTTGCTCAGCTTTCCAGAATCCCAGTGCCTTGGATGCTGCTTCTCTGGTTCACCTGAACAAACAACCCCCATGTGCAGCTTTCCACTCTCCCTCTGTTCAGCTGCTTCCAGGGCATTTTCCCAACATCACAACCACATCACACCAATGACCTTAGCTGCACCACAGCTCTGTAAGCTGTTAGTCCCAGACAGGGAGATGAGGCACATAAAGTTGCTCAGAGTCACACAGTCACTAGCTAAGAGATGAAAACTGACCCTGGGAGTCCTGACTCCCACAAAATATACTCACTTTTCTAGATCATATGATGCAACTTACATAAGTGGTCCTATTAAACCAAACAAAATGACAGCTTCAGAAACAGATGCCTTTTTTAGCATATACACAGTAGGAAAGCAACAGATCTGCAGTATATCTGAATTGAAGCAAGATTCACAGATTTCAGTTTTTGAAATCATGTGAGGTATGATGGGTTTTTTTCATAGCACATAACACATCCATTTTAACTACTTGATACTTTTGTTCATATGATACAGCATCTAAGGTAGATTTAAATCCAGTGCTTAACCAGATATGGGTGAAAGCCACATATTTCTTACCTGGATGTTGAATGTAAACTTTTGGGGATGTTCAGGTTTGAGGGAAAGGTTGGGGGTTTGTTATCTGAGTTAGGTTTATTTTCTGTTTGTTGCTTCTTATGGTTGGTTGGTTTGTTTTTGTTTTTCTCCCAGTTTTATGTGGTGAACTTCATTATAAAAATATGATAAGGGCCATTTGTAAAATTTGGCCCATGAGCAGATTCTGCCCCTCTAATTTCAGGAGTTTTTTTAATCTAATTTAAACAAATTTGATCCCCTTTCTTCTCCTAAGAATAGATGTAAGCTACAGTTAGCAAAGGCCAGTTACTCCTGACCAAGGCAGGAATCTACATGACGGTTTAGCATGGTTTACGTGATCATTTTTCAATTGATTCACTTTAACCTTTCTGGCCATGATGATACAGACAGGCCATCAGAGAGAACATTACATGCATACTGTGCATGTCAGACTCTTTGTAAGTGTGTAAAAGTGACATTCTGACACTGTTGAATAATACCAATGTATTCTTGAAACTAAGAAGTTTCTGGTTATAATTTTGTAGACAGCTACTCTGTAAGACGTGATCCATTAGAATTCAACAGCTGAAAAAGAATGGTGAAATTCAAGTTAAAAATTCACCGATTCTTTTTTAGATTTAGAATTTCAAAATTTGAAGATAATCCTAGTTTATCGCTGAACATTTGTACTGAGACATTCAAGGAAAACATACAACAGACAAAGCTATTGTTCATACATGTCCATGCATGTTATACTGAAATCATATCCATGCCTGGGGCTCTATATGCAACCTAAGAGCAAGAAGAACTTAACATTTAAAATGATGAAGAGAAAATCATAGGCACATTGACTGCACAGAATTCAGGCCTCTGGGATTTAAAACCAGCCCTTAGTATTTGATATTTGGGCTCCATGGATTCTAGAAACACAGGGACCTCACTAAATCTGGCCTGCTTCTTTCCCTTGATTGTGTTGGGGTGCAGAACCAGGCACAGCAAGTTGCTGAGCTACATCCTCCAGCTCCACTCCAGCTGTGAATTCTGCATTAACTATCCCTGGATGTTTTAAGGCTAAGGAATCCAACCTTGGGTAACAGCTTACCTATAACTCTAGCAACTAACTCCAAAGATAGGGAAGTTTCTTTAAATGCTTCCAAAGACAACTGCCAAGCTCAGAACACTGCTGCGGTGTAAATGCAGACCATTGTCCACAATCAGCTGGTGTTCCCTTGCAAAGCTGGTGATTGCATGTAGTGGACATCACGTCCAATTGTAATTCCTAGCTACTTTAGCACTCTTAGGAAATTCTTTGCAACTCTCCCCTTGCTCTAATATTCAATTAGCTTTCAAATGAGCAAAGAGCCTGCATGAGCTGAGATGGCCATTTTACCAACTACTGCACCATCACAGGAGTCCACAAACAGCTGTTTCAAAAGTAATTGAACTCATAATGTGCAGAAAAATTACTTTTATAATGGTTGCCTTGAAGATTTATTTTTTAATGTAATTAAAAAGTAGATTTGGAAATATGCTCAGCAACCCGAAAGATTAAATATTAATATAGTACATAATTAATAAATGATACATCTCTTGATTACTAATGGGTTATTGACTCTAAAAGCCTAACATTATGGAATATTAGGGCAAACAAAGGCTTTTGGGGAATATCTCCAAGTTTCCAGGATGAAGCCGTGTCTCTTCCCTCCTGAGGTGAGAACAGATTATGATGACCCTTCTTACCACTGAAAAAGTGAATAAAAGATTAGAAGCTGATCACAGTGATTGGTAGCATTCCTGAAAAACTGATATTCAAACACACTGCCTAATCTGGAATAATGTTCTACAGGTTTTTGGAGGCTTATTGAACAGTGGGAGAGTACTTACACCTTAGGTTATCAGTTTACCACAGTAATACTATTCTGTTACAGCCATATTTTTAGTTTAGAAATATTACAAAACTTTGATGTAGGAATAACATTAATTTGGCATCTTATCCAGAAGTTATCTTCAATAATGGAGTGAAATAGGGACATTGCTAATTAATGCAAAATGATTCATACCAATTGGAAATGTGTCAAGAGAAATGAGCAAATCCAAGAGGTTGGTCTTGTTTATCCTCAAAAAAGAGGATAGAAAAACTATACTAGATTAGCAAAAATAAATGAGGGAAACTAGGACTTCAAACTGTCTGCTCGTGGTTTCTTAATTTTTCAGAGGACTCTGAAGAGGAAAGCCACCAATGCATGTTAAAATGTTGTAGCCACCCTGACCATTCCATAAGGCTAAATAGGAGGGCGCTGCCCAGCACACAAGTGATTGAGATGCGCTGTGAGTGTGGGTGACTGACCCCATCCATGGCCCAAACCTACAATCTTTACTAAATCCTTATTTCAGGGAAGCTTCCATTGAAGCTGTGGGTGTTCTTGCTTACTGATGTTTCCACTCCATTCTGCAAGTTTCTGCCCTTATAAGGGATGATTCAGTCTGGTGAACCATTTGGGATTGTTTCCATGAAGCTGAAAGAGACTATCATAACACAGTTCGTATTAAATCTGGTTATCTGTATGTTCCTTAAGGACAGTCTGCCAGTTAGAATCCTGATTTGGGCTGGTAGCCTGGGCTCACAGATTTCCTTTGTAGAGTCACATAAAGGTAGTTTTTCAAGGCAAATCTAATACAGCAAATAGGTGAGTAGGAGGATTTTCAAAAGATCCAAAGTACCTAGCTCCACATAATATCAGTGGCAGACATTTTGAAGTATTGCTGTTATATGTAGGTGGCATGAGACAAAACAACATTGCATATAATGTTAGGCAACTCAGTTTTTAAACTGAATGCATTTTTCAATTTGAAGGTCACCAACTGATAAGCCAGATATAAGTAGAGGGGAAAAAACAAGATTAAATTTGCCTTCTTGGTAAGCAACAAAAAAAACAGGATCCAGTGTTTTACTGAAGAAGTTCTCAGAACAGGAAAAAACCTGCTAGCCACCTTCACAAGCTATTAGTGAGAAATGCATGCTTAATACTCACTGTATCCCATGATTAAAACATTCATTATCCCTTTAAATGTTTGATATATTCACCACTTAATGCAACATAATCCACATGCCTTTCTGGGCCACAAAATTTGTGCTTCCAATCAATCAATTTCCCTCCCCCCTCTCCCCCCCACAACAGACTCAAACCCTTCCATTTTAAAAGGGCCAAGAAGCCACGTATTCAGCATAAGAACTATGTTACTTATGTATCAAAGGACTGCCCAGGGGAACTTGGGACAGGGAATGTGGCTAACCAGAAATACGTGAGCATTGGTTTTTAGGGCAGATGTTTTGCTCTCAAGTTATTTGTGTTTGTTAACTAGTGATCTCTGAAATGGCACAATGCTTGCTTTTCTAATTCATGTAATGCAAATAATGTATTCCTCATCAAAACCAACATGCAAGGAGACAGCTAATGCATGGCTAGTCACAACAGTCAAGGACAAAGGTCCAGATTCAGCCCTGCCTTTAAGTACATGCTTGCTTCTCACAAGAACATGTCTAAGTAGCATGCTGAATTGAGGCCAAGGTGATCTAACATTAAACATGAACACAATACAATAAAATGAAGAAGCAAACCACAGTAATTTTTCAGGTCTTTGAACTGTACAGAGTGGCTCATCATGCTGTAGTGCATACAAAATATGAAAAAGGATGGAATGGTTTGGAATAGTTTTAAATCATCAGGATGTATCATAGATCTAAGGAGATATATTTAAACAGATGTTTTATAGACCAGACTGCATTGATTTATACCCCAAGTATGTTACTTGAAAGTAAATAATAAAATATTCCATGTTCTCATATTATCTCCATCAAAGGCAATGGATATTTCTATAAATGGTATAATTGCTACCAAAATAATGTTGACTAAAGTAGAATATTTTAGAAGCATTTATTATATTCTATAGAGCTTCTAATATTACACAATGAATAGCAGCACAATGGGGTTTTTTGACTGCATGTGTGAAACATATGTCTCATGTGTGTTTTACCATATGGATAGAATCTTCAGACAAATTGGATCTGTATTATGAGTAAATTTGCAAGTTTTTCAAAATGGTCTGTGTCAAAGTGCAGAATTCAGTGCTCCGTCTTGTTTCTGCAACAGTTTTAACTCCTCCCGCCCCCTTAATTCGTGAAGCAGAATGTTATGCTGTTGGAAATTGGATGTTAACGTCAGACTCTGATTACTTTCCACAGATGGCATAATCCTGCAAGCTCACGTGTTTTTTCAGTCTCCACTGCAGAAAGTGGAAGTGAAGAAGACTCCATTTCTTACAGAACTGAGGCCACAAGCTACTGAAAGAGACAGGTGACACTGATCTCATTTATGCTGGCAAAAATCCAAAATGGCTCCCCTCATTTCAATGGATTACAACCCTGGATCTTCTGGACAAGTAACCAAAATCTTCTCTGAAAGTGTTGCTGCATGAGTAAAATAAGCAGGGTTTTATACTTAGGGGAAAAAATATTCTCTCTCTATTGCTAAGTTATTTTCTCCCTCCCTTTTATTCATGCGATAAGAAATCAGATTCTCTCTTGTAGTCCTAGCACCTAGTCCTGGAGACTGAGCTTACATCCTTTAATTTACAGAGTGAGTTTACCAGGAATTTTACCAATGTGATTTCTCTTTCTTCTCTCAGTCCTGAAACAGAATGCTTCCATCTCCTGCAGTAAGTGATAGATACACTTGCACACTACTCTGAGATCTAGCTCAGCAGTAGTTTGCCTCTCAGGTTCCAGCAAATACATTATATTAAACTGCCATTATTGAATCACTTCCTTTTTGTCCCAAAGAGCTATGTGTTTTCAAGGAGCTGCATTTGGAACCGGTTAGCATAGTCTCAGGGTTTTTTTTCTGTGGCAGATGGGAAACCCAAATCAGTGAATTGGCTTTAATTCCCAGGTTGGACAAAGCCAAGTATTTCATACATATCAAGAGAAGGGGTCTGGCCCTGTTTCTTTTTATAGCACCCCCTGGCATCCAACCCAGGAGATGGCATCAGTTTCTCAGCTCCACAGAGACCTCTCTTTTTAACCCCTTTCACCAATTAAAAATGCCACAATAACAGTTGACAGTCAAAGTCAGCAGTGTAATAAGAAAATGGCAAATTATGCAGAGAAAGACTGCAAATGTAATAATAAGGAAATAAATCCCTTGGAACTCTGAGGGTATATAACAATAAAACAAAACAAGCATGTGCTGGAAATTAAATCTCCCAGCAGTATTGATTGCTAATGGCCTTTTTTTAATTTCAATCTTATTTACTATGTAGAGATAAGAGCTGACTCCGAGCACTTTGTCTAATTCAGAACTCTGTATAAGAAATCTAAAGATCACTCAAATTAAGAGGAGACAGCTAACTACTCCCGAGGGATACACAAAGAAATATTTTATTTACCCCATTAGAGCAAAAGAATAGCACAGTGCAAATTCAGTCCAATCAGAGACACCATTCAGCAAATAATGGCAGCTGCTTTTGTTTATCTTGAAGAGTGTGTGTGTGTTTTGGGGGGGCGTTGGTTTCAGTAGCTTTGCCCTTCTCTCTTTCAGTTTCCTTGTCACCCTGAAAACTCTAAAAAGTACATGGAAAAAAATCCCTGTGAATTCTGCAAACACCTCTTTTTGCTATTTTGTAAAAGAGGATTCACACACAAACAAAGCAGCATTGGATTGTATTTTAAAAAGCAAGTTTCAGTTAAGAAGGCATGACTCTAAACAAGAAGCAAAGGTTTTGAGAAAGAGATTTTATCAAGCTTTTTTTTGTTATCTTTTTTGGGTTTTTTACACTGGGTTGATGTTTTCTACAAATTAACTCCACACTGAAAGGTACTGAAAGCATATTTGTGTCCCAACACTGGATAAAGACATACAGTTCCTATCGACTATATTTGAGTATTACATTCCCACATGATTCAACATCACAAATATAGCTGTCATGGATAGTAATAGCACAAGAAGTGTTTTTTTCTCCCATTATTTTGAACTTCCCTAGCAGGATTCACCACTCTAGTTTTTGTTTCCAGCAGTTTGTGGTTTGGAGCATGTAGGCAGCACGCATTATGGACTGACTTGCATATTTCTTCTGTAAATAGCTGGTATAACACTGAAGGAGAAAACCATCACCACCAGAATGGGTAAACCTGTTCAGAAAACATAAAAGAGACACTCCAAACCTCAGTACAAACCTCAAACCAAGCTGTACACACTTGAAGGTTAGCATTGATTCAGGAATGCCTGCCTGCCTTCCATCTCTGTAGTCAGGTTTATGGAAGGAGGCCAGAACCCTGGCACAGAGAAAGAGGTTCTCATTTTCCTTTTTGCAGTATAGTACAGTGTCAATACTTAAGTCCAAATTAAAAACAAACAAATATATATTAGATGGTTTTCTTGTAAGCAACAGCAAATCCAAAGGAATAGGGGTAAAGACACAATGTCAACATAAATCTAACAAACGTTAGACAAATTGGATCTGTATTGCGGGTAAATTTGTAAGGTAGCCAGTGCCCTCATGAGGCAGTATCTGCCTTGCTTAAAGCTGGAAATGAACAACTCCAACCAATGAGAATCTTTCAATTCCCAGTCCCACAACCTCTTCCCCAAACCATGCCCACCTGTAAACTAGGCAGTGGGGATAGGGAAGCCCATTACAATATTTTGTGAGACACTAGCAAAGCCAGTGGTCTCTTTTGAACTATAAAGGTTGTGGAGAAGATCATCAAATAGTTAGGACCAGATTCTGATGCTTTTACTTGCTGTTTCTAGTACCTCAATTACCAAGTGCAACAGAACAATTAAAATACTTAGTTATCTTTAAATGGCCCCTATAATTTAGTGTGAATTGATGCAAATGCTTAAAATTAAATAAGTGTCTGTGTAAATTGTTGACTAAAAATAGCAATAAATATATTTTGTAGTGCTCTGAAGCATTGGGGTGTCTTTGCATAGTCTCACTGAAGTCAGAAGATCTAAGGATCTGGCCCTGTATTTTGTTAATAAAATGCTTACTAATAAAATTACTGTTCAATGTCAATATAAACTATCTGCCAAAGTGTGTGTACATGTATGTATACATATGCCCATGCATCCATTTATACACACATGTGATTTTAAAAGGAAAGGCAAACACAATATAGGGACCTTTCCAGTAGTCTACAAATATTCTTCTGAAATGAACTTATGAAAGCTACACGTATTTTGATTTTTAATCACTAAGTATTTTCCTTCAACAAGCTCAGAATTTGAGATGAGGAGTATGTATGCTAGCAGGAAAATGAAAGGTTTCCAAAGATACAAAGCATGTAATCTAGTAGCAAAAATACATACTCAAGGTTCTGGAAGTTATTTATATTAACTTTCATTCTGTGGCGTATAGAATGTAAACTCTGATATCAATATCAATCTGTACCGGTTTACTGTCTGTTCCCTGAAATAGGCAGTCTTTTCAAGGGGGTTCTTCATTTTACAAGTACTTCCAATGTATCCAGAAAATCTTCCATGTTTGTGTTTAAAAATAAAAAGAGAACACTCTATCACTTGTTGTTTTTTTAAAATGCGAATAGTGATTTAGGAAGCCATCAATGGAAATTTCAGTAAGGACAAAGCCCTCTGAAACATGCATCCAAAGAGTACCTACCAAAATGGTTTAAATTGCTTGTTTGCACCCTAAACAAGCCAGAGATTTTAAAACTGAGTCTTCAAACAAAGGAAGCAGATAATCAACTGAAAAATAATTATCATTTGCTCTATGCTCTAATCCAATTCTTCATACATTTCACTGGCAGAGGAGGCTGCTGAAGGATGGCAAACAGAGTTATATCTTCTGTAGGCTACCCCCATACAAAGGAAATGATTCATTTGAAAGTTGCTGGCAGGAGTATGCAATTGCTTCTCAAATAACTTCCAAATGTGTAGGTCCTGAAACACCTATTAGCCAATTCCACTTACCAACAGCATCAAATAACTGGTGATTCGTTCACAGGCTTTGAACAAACAAAGGGTTTTAGAGAGGCTGGGGAGATGGGCCAACTGGGTGTGCCTTTTCATTCCAACTGATCGTGATACTCTCAGTCTAGGAAATTTAAAACATGTGCCTTAATAACTATTATTTCTATATGATCCTATTTCATACACAGGTTATATATACCATGCTCCAAGAAGAGCCTAAAGTTCATTAAAACCTGAAGAAATGTCCATGTGCTAGTGAAGTTACTACTGACTTCTCAAGGGCCAGGATTTCACCCAAGGACTTTGCGAAAAACAATTGTATAATCATATCTGAACCTTGTTGAAGACAAATCATGGAGTAAACCTTGTACTTAGCAGCTTAGCTGAATTTCAGGCAGACCATAAGCTGAAGACTGGACCTCAAAATCTGGCCCAATATTTCTTCTCTTTCATGAGGAAACCTGTTACAAAATGCCTTTGAATAAGTTTGTTGTGTTTGTGTTTAATGTGTTTATTGTGTTCAGCAAATGGTTTCCTCTGCACAGATCACTAGTACTACACAGCACTCCTTAATGTGTATATGCATGTGTGTGTTTGGGATGGGGGTGCTATGCATACATAGGAACAATGCTCTGATAAAGGAAAATGAAGGTTACCAAACCATGTACTTTAAATGTCATGACAGAATTAATAAATTAGACTGCCTTTCCAATAAAGCTAGGAAAGATTTTAACTCAATCTTTTTTTTTTTAATGAAAAATTAAGATTCTGCGACATCAAAACATTTAGGAAAATCACTCCAGATTTACTAGATGCAAATCACTCCAAATTGTTTGTTTAAAAAAATGTTGAAAAAATCAAAACAGTCAAAATATTTCTGACATTTTTAAATGATTTTTTTTTTAAATTTGAAATTACTTTGTATTTTGAAAAGTTCCTTCAGTTTGCAAATATAATACAGAGCTCAAAATAAGACTAAACTGTTTTCTTTCAGGTCAAATAAAATGTTTTGTTACACCATAAATAAGCATTTTTCAACTTTTTAATTGATAAAAAAAGTTCTAGTTAACTAAAAATGACTTTTCTTTTTAACTTTTTGGAACTGCTAATTAACAAAAATCCTTTATTTGAACAGCTGTTGTGTGCATTTGGCTCCTTCATGTTTATGCTTCATGGTACAGTCTTCCCCGGCAAAACATAGGAAATCTGTAATACAATCAGTTCTTCTGGGTCCCAATTCAGCAGTGCAACTCCTCAACCTACCACTCAACAACCCAAACAAGCAAACCCCAAACCTGCTCTTTTGCTGCTTATGCACTTGTGTTACAATATAATATGTCCATACTGTCCATACTGTCTATCCCTGCCTCATTCCCTGTACAGCATAGACAGTGGCATACACTGAGAAGTTCAGAGTTTGAGTTTATGGTCAGAAGAGACAGTTATGCCTTAGGGACAGAAATTAAACACGAACTAGTATAAGTGATCATAAACCGGTTCAAATCTGTAGCACAACAGAAGGTCAGTGCACATAAACACCTTTTGAAATGGCTGGGACTGGTTTAATATAAATGTGGATGAATATAATATCCAACAGAACTGATTTAGGTTAAATCAGTTTATTGAACTTGTGTCCCTGATCCCCTTCAGATTCAAGTTAACTTGTGGTCCTCCAGCATCCCAGGATTCTATGTACCTCCCCTACAGGGTGGGTGGGCTGGCCTTGGCCTAAGATGTCTGATCCAGCTGAGCAGGGAGGCATGCTCTAGTATTCCCCCAGCTTCTGGCCTAGGCCACCACAGTCATGTGGCTGCATTTCTGGAAACAAAAGTGAATGTCTGTTCACTTGCTTATTGGTTCAGTCCACTCAGTTTAGACTAACCTGGGAAGATTGAATCGATTTAACCTCGGGCTTTTTGACTGTCTGTACTTAGCCATAAAGTCTGACCTCCTGTATAACATAGAGGCACATCACATCCAGTTCCTCTTTTATGGAGCCCAATGACTTATGTTTGACTATTGTATTTAGACACTATGGAGACAGAATTTATGGAAGAAATGGCATACATCTCCCAAACCTGTCAAGGGAGATTCTAGATATAAATATAGATATAGATAGATTGATGTATACACAAAATGCACTGATTTATAAGCATCACAGCAGACTTTAAGGAAACTCATTCCATATTTTGGTGTATTACTTACTGTTTTCAATTGGTTTTTTTATTGTGTTCTTCTTTTTACCATTAACGGAATAACTGATTGCCCTACAGTTCTTTACTTTAAATGCTTTGTAATGTCCTCAAGTATCAGCCCTGTGTTAGTGATATTGCCTCAGTGGAGATTTCAGATGTAATGCTTTGGCCACACAACACAGGGTAAGGCAGATCACTATGCCACTTTTGTGCAGAAACTTCCCTTTGCACCTGTCCATGGCAGGTTATATTTACTCCGTAGTTGGGTAGACACACCCAAATTAGCTCTAACTAGCTAGCTTGCTCATTGGTAGCCACTGCAACAGAGAGCTCACTGAAAGATGCACACTATACCTGGGAAACAAGATAAATTAGCCTTTACTAATCTCTGTGCTGCTGCTGCTAGCCTGAACTATCTAACTGAAAGCTAGCTTAGTAGCTCTACTCTAGAATCACTGCTGTAACAGCAGTGTAAACCTATGTACTCGCAATCACTGCAGGAGCTAGCCACAACTAAATTTCTTGTCTGCAAGTACTACATTTTTTTGCTTAGGACATTTGTGAGTGTATAATGAGGAAGCTTCCTTTATGGCCCACTTTGTACTTCTGTGCTCATTCAAGAGTCAAACATAATCTATCTCTAACCATTGAAAATAGTAGACAAGGGAATCTCTAGCACTTGTAAAAATACAAGTAGCGCTGCTTGAGATCAATAATCTTAGTGAACTGAGTACAGTCCACAGATTTTAAAACAGCACTGTTCCAATTGTACATACATTGCTCAGTGCATTTGTTAGTGTATTAGTTTGCTATACTTTGCTATAAATTTCTTACAAAGGAAAATGGGAAAAGTAATTATGAACCTGTATACTGTTCTTGTTAATCAGAGAATGACACCAAAAGGCCACAAGAAGAAATGCAGGCACTGAAAGCAAGTAAGCTCAGTTAAAAAGGCAGTATCTGTTTAATAGAATAATATTTTGTGCTATTTATATGGGATCAGCACAGACCATTAGTTACTGTTCTGTGAACTAGTTAGGAAATAACTGCCACAGAAGGAGATAATCTATGTGTTTTCTAAAGAAGAGATGGGTGCGGGGAGGAGAGGTGGGGAAGTGGGACTCATTTAGTCTAACATTTAATTCATTGGAATACAGAGGGCACACCTACATGTGTGCTTTACTGTGCAGTAGATTAATTTGCTGCACAGTAAAGCATCACCATCTACACATGCACAGCAATTAGGCTGGTGTAGACTAATTTACTGCATCATCATATAGTCTCATCAGACACAAGTACTATCTGACAGTACAGTATTAGCGCGCTTAAGTGCATGTGTAGACATTGATATCTGGATTAGTTTACTCTGGCTAAAATTGCATTGGAGTTTTTTCAGTCTCATTAATTGCTCTTGTAGATACACCCAGTGAGTTTCAAGTTTGATTCTTCTTGTGATGGTCTTGAAAGACTGAAGACACAAACTAAAGGGGAGAGAGAGAAAATATGGTAAAAAATGGGCCAGAATGAAAAATTATGAAATTAATAAAATAGTTGCTAAAAGGGAGAAAAGACGGGAAAAGTCTTTTTTGGCATTTTTCCCACTATATTTTGCGTGCTTATTTGTGCCAGGCCAGATTTAAGTACCCCCTGGCTGCAGTGTAGAGATGCTAGAAATATATATTTATTTACACACTATAAATTGAATCAGAACCAGAGAGAAAAAAACATTTTAAAACTGAGCACAGAAATCTTTGAATTTGAAGTAGGTTATAAACCTTACATGCATAACCAAACCTGAACACTTCACAGAAATCTCAAACTCCACAAATCCCACCCATGACATCTGCTACAGTCCTAAATACTACTCATCATCACCACTTCTTATTCTCCCAGTGCTAACCAAGAAGAGCTGATCTACCAACTGTCTCTGGGACAGAGATTTTTCCAAAATGCTTGAAGTTGTTTCTAACTGGTGGCCAGTTTCTGGTGTCCTCTTGACCCAGAGAGTAAAAAAGACTGGATTTACTGTGTATCCAAAAGTTACCCTGTGAGATTTATTTAAGTAATGACCGTCATATTCTTAGGGAGAATTTCTACAGGTAAACTACTATCCAAAAATCAAATCCACAGAAGCTTGTCTAAGTTTTCCTATAAGAAAAAGGTATACAATGTCAACCCGATGCTTAAATTGCCTTTTCTGTTGTGGAATATAAGTTCTTCAGAGCCCTCACCAAAAAATACTCTCCCTACAATCTGATTTTAAATGTTTTAGAAACTCAGAAAATCCATTAAGTCAAATATTTGGAAAGGCCACAGGTGTTGCTTCTTTGTATAGACACCGACACTGAACACCTGTGCAGCTCAGCATCAGTAAGGCTATGTACAGATATTTGCAGGCCTTAGGGGAAGGTTGAACAGGTTAAAAATGGCCACCCAAGCTAAAGCTAAGTACAGGAATTCAAGAAGAGCTCAAACTTTCAAGCTTTATTCTAAGCACCCCATTTAGGTTGGGAGGAAGCAAAACATACTTTGGCCCTTTTGAGGAGGACAGTTTGGAGCCTACTTGCACAGTCCAAGCACAATAGGTGTTAGGGGGAGGCTCCCAGCATGCCCTGCAGGCTCTCTGGACTGTGGAAGACTCCTGAGTGGAGCTGAATGGCTGAGGTGCCCCTGATTGCTGCCCCCCAACAAACACAGACACACAGAACCCAGGCATATGGGACATGACTGGGCCACCAACATTCACACAGCTGATGAGGATGATGCCTACCTCTTGCCAAACTCTCCATTCCTCAGGGGGTAGAGAGTGGATGCTCTACTCCCAGCATCTCTGATTTCATTTCCTGCCCAATCTTCACTGGCCTACCCCTTCCTACCCTAGCTAATGAGGCCCTACGGGAGGAAGCTGGACCTCCAGAAAGAGCACTTCAACTAATGACTGGGCCTGGCACCATGAGCACACATGGCATAGGGATGGGGGAGAGGATGAGACACCTGCTGATGTGTGTGGCCCAGGCCCTGAAGAGCAGCAGGCTGTCCACATCTAAGAAGCCCTATCCAACTGCCTCCTCACCCATGTGGACCGGGAGCCCACCCCAGATGAGTAGGGCCTGAGGACTTTGAGTTCCATGCCCTGACACTGAGCCATTGGTCTCCTGCCCTAGATTCCTACAGCCCTGTGTTACAGGCACCAGTGCCAACAACTCAGGCTGCCTGCACTGTCTCCCTTCTCCTCTCTTTTGTCAACTCTTCTACCTTCTCAGGAGCACATACCAGGGTGCAGGGAAATACAGTGCAAGGAAGAAACATGCCTCATTTAAATCAAATGCTGAAGCTGTCAAACTGTTAGAGTGTTTATTAAACACGACTGTGTAACATTGCTTGCTCTAGAACCTCAAAATTTCTTCTCAGTTAACATTGAGAGAGTGGAAAAATACTCTGTCTGCACTGGGCAGTTATGACATTGGGGGTGGGGAAGGGGGTTAGCAGCTGTGGGAGGCTCAATTTAACAAACATGAAACCTTGGGGTAGCAGGGAGAATGCCACATGTGAAACTGCCACCCCTCAGTTTAATTAAATGTTGCTGCTGCCAGATTTTTAATAATGTGTATAATAAAGAAAAACTGGAATGTTGCCCACTCCAGAATTCAGACCAGAGCCCAGGGGGCTGCCATTCCCTGAAGTGGGCTGGCTCAATAGGCCAGTCAAATGTTCCCCACCCCCATTCTCTTTAGGGCCCTGCACCTATGCCAGTGATCAGGCATAGCAAATTGGTCCTGGAAGGAGGGCTGAGTCAATGTCAGCCCTGGCTTCAGATCTTGGGCACCCTGGTCACCCTCCTCTCCTGCACTGTTGCTCCCCAGAGTAAACCCTACTGGACACCTTCCTGGCATTTTGAACCATGGGTCAGTGGCTTCCATGCACTATATCTTCTGTTCTGGGCCCCCTGCCCACCCACCCCCTGCATTCCCCATGGTTGGGAGGTGGGTGGCAGCCTGCCCCGCCCCCCAACTCTGGCCCAGAAGAGCAACCATCTCCCCATGGGAGGTGGTATTGATACCACTCAGGGGTGTTGTAGATGGATCCTAAGAGGTCTTTTAGCCTGTGCATAAATTCCTTATCCTGGTGCTGTAACTCTCTTAGCTCTGTAGTGACAAATGTGACGTCCCTCAGAGAGTGGCTGGCCATCTGTAGAGCTCATTCTTAGGCCTTCACCATCTGTTCCTGATCCTGGATGCCTTGTTCAACTGTCACAACATTTTGAGTGCAAACAGGTGCCAACCTGTTCACTCCAACCCCCACATCAATGGTCCGCATGTTGATGGCATCATCTGCACTGGAGCTCCGCAGATATCCAGCTGACCATCCTGTATCAGGCATCCTAGTCTCCATAACTGGGCTTCCTGTGCACAAATATGGAGTTTGCAAACACACAAGACATCACCTCTGGTGAGTCCCCTGTCCAGACGCTTTCCCCCACCTGGGGCCAAAACCCACGCAGCTGCTCACAACCCAGCACTAACAGAATGCCTGTGTTCCATCTCCCAGCTAGGAAAACCTGGATGCCTGGGTTCCATCTCCCTGCCATGGGAACTGGGAGGGCTGGAAAACCCAAACATCAGGGCCTAGAGACATGAGCCTAACACCTCAGCTGTGAGACTCGAAAAAGGCTTTCAGTATATATCAGAGCCTGTTTGGGTTAGGGTTTGTGTCAGATGGGTCTGGGTAATTAGGCTGGCCTCTCTTAAGAAAGAAATGTGACCCTGAGGGTGGGGCAGTTCGTTGGCAATTACCCAGATTTATGGCTGCACTCTATATAATGCAGACTGAGAAGCCTCCCAAAACAGTAGGGGGGACCCACCCTGGCACCTTTGCTTTGTTTCAGGCCAGTGGTATGGGGTTTGGGGGGTGGTGTTTGAAAGCACAAGGTCAATGAGGAGTATCTATAAATCAGTATCATTCCATATAAACAAGCATCAAGTCAAAAGCATTCTTAATATTAGAGTAGGCAACTACATCCTTCCCTATAAGCATACCCCAAGCTACCAAGGAATCACATTAAACCATTCCCTCACCTATAAACATCAAATCAGGTCAGCAGTAATATCTCTGCACGGGTAACTGTCTTAAGGTATTTAACCAGCATGACATGGTGTGCCAGCTTCAAAGTGCTCAGAACCACTACACTTGCAATGGTATATGCCCCAGTAGATTGCTGTGCTTCTGAATGGTCTAGAACTTGTCGCACTAAAGAGTTTGGCATTGTACTTAACAGTGCTCAGAGACTCAGAGTGTGTTGCACTAAATTTAGATAAGGGGGTGAGGTAAATGGAAATGAAATGATCATTCAGAGTAATCTGGTCTGAAATCTATTCCTACAGTATTTTATACCAACACCAAATGAGTCCCCCATTGGGCATGACCTTGATAGAGAAGCTGAACAGACCAGGATTTAGATAGGAACACTTCAAAACAGCACTGTACAAGATAAACATCTTGAACAACCTCTTTGTGAACGTATTTTCCATAATCAGCACAGCACCTAATCAAAAGCTACAATCTTTACACATACTCAGATGGAATAGATTGAATATGCACACTGAGCAATAATACAGATAGTGGCTCATACCTGGCCAAGGGGAACAAGGATGAGGTTAGAAACAGGGACTTTACTGACTCTTGTCAGTGACAGCCCAGGGACATGACTAGCCTGGTGCTTGGACACAGAAGATGAGTTCTGGCCTAAGCTAGACCATCATTCTTTGAGGTATGGTTAGCAGGGTGCCACAATGCTTCCTGGGATGTTGGTGGAACACAACCTGTGAGTAGTGATAGGATCTGGTATAGATGTTCATTATAGCACACTAACTTACAATATTGAAATCTGATATCACATCCATGAAGGGTTATCCTGGAGTGGGATCCACCATTTTTATAGTACTCTATTGACCCTGACCACCTGTTTGGTTATGGCTATAGAACACTTCTTGCACACATGCCATGCAATAAGTATAACTTAGGTAACCCTCAGTGCAGACCTTACACTTAGACCTGGTCTCAGTGATCAGAAATCACTCTAAACCCATAACTGTTCAGAAGTTCCACGCACACAGACTGGTCTAAAAATAACCAAACCCAGCCAAAGATAGACCTGGAGTGATGCATAGATTCATAGATGTTAGGGTTGAAACGGACCTAAACAGATCATCGAGTCCAACTCCCTGCCTAGGCAGGAAAGAGTGCTGGGGTCAGATGACCCCAGCCACATGCTTATCCAGCCTTCTCTTAAAGATCCCCAAGGTAGGGGAAAGCGCCTAAGAAGTTTTTCCTGATATCTAGCCTAAATCTGCTCTCTGTCAGTTTGTGATCATTGTTCCTTGTTACCCCAAGAGGCACCTTAATGAACAGAGCCTCTCTGATCCCTTGCTGCATCCCCCTAATGAATTTGTAGGTGGCCACAAGATCACCTCTCCACCTTCTGTTGCAGAGGCTGAGGAGGTCCAGGTCCCTCAGTCTCTCTTCATAGAACTTGTCCTTTAAGCCCCTACCCATACAAGTGTCCCTCCTCTGGACCCTCTTGAGTCTTTCAACATCCTTCTTGAAGTATGGCACCCAAAACTAGATGTAGTGCTCCAACTGCAGTCTAACCAATGCCATCCTATTGTGTACTGCCCACTTTTCTACCCTGTCCAGATCTGCCTACAATCGTTCCCTACCCTCCAGAGTGTGCACTGCACCCCACAATTTAGTATTGTCCGCAAACTTGGACAGAGTACACTTTACATCCACATCCATGTCAGTGATGAAGATATTGAAGAATACAGGTCCAAAAACTGAACCCTGCAGGACCCCACTCCCCACATCCTTCCAGGTCAATACTGACCCGTCTACTACCACTCTCTGGGTGTGACTGCTAAGCCAATTTGCCACCCACCAGATCATGTAAACATCTATGTCACAGCCTCTTAAATTATTTATGAGAACAGGATGAGCTACTGTACCAAAGGCCTTGCTGAAGTCCAAGAAAAAGACATCCACCTCTACTCCTATGTCTAAGCATTTTGTGACCCTGATGTACACTAAAACTTCATCAACTTAGGCTAGACCAGTGCTAGTTCCCTGCACAGCCTCAGGGCTGGCACTGGGCTATTTTTAGCCTTCTTGCCCCTCTTCCCTCTCCACCCCCCATGGACCAGCCTAACCTCCCACCCCCTCCCAACCCCAACCTTGAATCCCACTAGCTGTTCTGGGTAGCACTGATTTTATCAGTCTTTGCCACTTCTGAGAGCTAAGAAAGTAAGTATCAGTGGAGGAAAAAGCCGGAGGGATGGAGACAGAGGGATGAGGAATGCAGGGGTTGGGTTGGGAGGCTAAAAATAGCCTCTGGTTCCCCCCAAGCCCCTCCATGGGCCCTGTGAGTCCCCCTGATCCCATCAAACCCTCCTGGACCTCAACCCCCCACAAAGCACACCTGCCCCACTACCCACCTGAGGATTGTGCCTTCCCCCTCAGTCCTGGGCTCTTGGTGGTGGCGGCTGGTGGCAGAGGGGCTGACTGGGGCATGAGAGTGCCCAAATAGTGGAGCTGTGTGCCTAGGCACAGGCAGGGGTCTGGCCCCTTGCTGCTTGGGCTGACTGACTGCAATGTCTGTCTGGGTCAGCATTTACATGTGTATTTAGATACAGTTATTTTCGCCACCATAAGATAGTACAGTCCCCAACAGTACTAATCATGGTGGTGATGATTAGTTTGCTGTGGTCTAATAGCATTGCATGTGTAGATTGTGAAACTTTATACCACAGCAAACTAGTCTACTGTGCAGTTAATCACACATGTAGATGCACCCACTGCCTACTTAATATATTCGTTTAGTTATGCTCTTAGAAGATATGCTATCCAATTAATAAAGGTAACTAAAATTAATACTAGAATTAATAAAAAGAGTAGGTCAATTTAGGTAAGACCCTGAAAAGCAAACACTAAATTGGAGGGGGAGGGGTGAATTAACATCAGTTTACAAACTGTCAAGACAAGGCAGTTCTAAATGCAAAAGGATCTAAAGGTTAAGCCTTTGCTTTATTCACTGTTATTTGATACCTACAGGAAATTAAACCACAGAATCTCTACTCAAAAACATTAATAAAAGCAAAGGAATTCAGAGTTATGGAAGAAACTTTATGATACTTTCATGCCATTTTCCCTAATGCAAGGGGGTTCAGAACAGTGGGTTACATTGTATGCTATACTGCATGTGCTATAGCGCTGAGGATGAACTAAGAATTTCAGTTTTATCTCTGAATTCCCTTGGCTTGGCTGGCTGTAAGTCACATTCTATAATGTTAGACAAATACAGTTTCATGTGGTTTAATCTGAACAGTACAGATGCATCACCATCTGTTTAAAATTGTGGCAAACTTGTAGGGCACAGATGAGCTTTGTTTGAAGTAAAGATGATCTGGCATGTGAAAAGGATTTTGGAAAGCAATGTTATGCCTTTGGTGTAAATTGCCTCACAAAATGATAGAATTAGGGAAAATGTGTGTGTTAGCACACTCTCACAGTTTTTGTTAACTACATGAGTCCATCGTATGCTATGGGCTAATTTTGCATCATAAAAGGCTGTCATCATAAAAATATTCAGCACAGAAGTGAAACATTCAAGTAAATCACACTTCAATTAGTCTGTTCTGTAATTTGAGACTTTTAAACCCACCCCTTTCAATGGTGCTTTCCCATGTACAGGGGCATGCATTTACTGTGGCACAAACAGCCGCGGCACATATTAGTTTTGTGTTCCAAAACTTTGTGTTCCAGTGTATGCCCCTGCACGTGTGCTCCGGTGCATGCCAAATTGCCCGAGGTGGGATAGGGGAGGCTGAAGACAATATCATATCCCAGCAGCCTTACCCGGGGTCCTGAGGATCTCCTGGGGCAGCAGGAGCATCAATCTGGTTGCACAGAGCCTGGCTGGCAGCCAGAGTGTGGTTCTGGATGGCCAGGCTCCATTTCTGGCAGCACACACTGCTGCCACATGCACTGCACTGCTCTTTTTGTGGCTTTTTTTTTTTACGCTGGGATCTCCCAGTGTCAAATTTTGGCACCTCACTGCCAATTAGCAGTGCAGAGAATGGTTGCATGAACACCACATGCAGTTTGTGTTGCATCAAACAAGCTTTGAGGCACCACAAACCTCACATGCATGCTCATCTGAATAAGGCCATTGAGAGTTATGATGGCATAAAGAAGTGGCCTCTTTGACTACACAGTACCTGGAATCACAAATGTACAATGGTTCTGCTGCTGTGCTGCCTTTTGGAAACTAGCTGCTGAAGATGAATTTCTCCTGTGAGCATCATTGCTCCTTTCCTGCCTTTTGAAACAAAATTAAAAATCTCCTCGTATCATCATTGAGCCATGTTGTTGATGAAAACTATCAAGATCAAAACTGGAATGGAAGCATTTCAAGAAACTGCCAGAAATAATCTTAAAGAAAAAAACAAAAACAAAACTTAAGTATACTATAACACAATAAGTCATAATATTCATTTACTTGCAAAATGCATCTAGCAAAAAACTATGTCTGGCACCACATGCGTATTTCATATTTAAAATAATAAATCAAGATTGCTTGCTCAAGTTACTTTGTTGTAAAGCAATCATACGTCTCTGCTGAATTAATTGAGCTGACTGAAAATCTCATTGAAGATTAAGTAAAAAGGGATTGTAAAAAGGGACTGGATGTAGGGGATGATGCCCTTTTTTCTTAATGCAATTAAAATGTGTACACTAAAGTAACAAATATTTAATTTCAAACATCCACATGGGTCAAAGGCCAATGACACTGAGACTGGCTGGAGGTCTGTATCAGAGAACACTAGTATATAATATTTTAAACCCTGTTCCTACAAGTAGACCCCACTGGCTTCAACAGCATGTTGCATGAACCATACAGGTCCAATCATTTGAATCAGTTTGCAGAACAAAAGCCCAAACTGGGTTAATGGGTACAGTTTCCTTTCATCCTATCCCATCTTTATACAGAACCCAGGCATCAGATCCACTTGCTGTTCTCTTGTGGAATTTTATTTCAACTGACCCCTTTAAGCATTTTTACATTTTTCAGTCTCCTCAGAAACAGCCTAACATCTGGTTACCTGCAGTGGAACCAAGAAACAAATGATGAGTAGATTGGCCAAGTCCTCACCCCCAAAAATGGGTCCTGTAGATCACAGGTGGGATAGGGACAGTTCACGTAGAAACTGCGATGTTTTCACTGTACTTGTTCTATGAAATAGATGACCATGACATGAGGTGTTCAAAAATGGAGAGCTAGGTTTACCAGACAGCTCCATTCCTGCAAGACAAACCTCATCCAAATCCCAAAAACTCCAGTTGACCTTAGTGAAAAGTGAATTATGGTAATACTCACATACTTTACCCACAATTAAAGTTTCTTCTATTTTGAAAGATTCTATTTCATTAATCAGGCCACAAATATCCTAATAAGACAAATATCATTAGTCATAACATATCCAATCAAATGTTATCAGTGCACAGTAATGACTAGACACAGTATTTAAAAGAAAAGATTGTACTGGGGAAACCAAAAAAGCCTGGCACATTTTAATTTATAATTCATTCACAAAGCATTCTCTGCTGTAAGGTAGAAGAAAAAATGATTATACATTCAGTTATCCTGAAATAATTAAAAGGTCATCAATTTGCTGTCACAGTACTGATATGGTTTAATTACATTCTATAAATATATTGAACAGACCATCAGAGGGAGATTATACAGCTCAGATGTGTTATTATCTTAACAACAAACCAATGTCCATTGAGTGGGATGTATATATGAGAAAATGATTAAGCAAAGTTATAAATGAGCAAAGCTGGCATAAATCTAAATCTGTTATATTGTGGCTTTTTAAAATTTCCAATAAGAAATCTAACGTATCAGGCAGAAAAGAAATGAAACTGAGTCTATGGGTGCCACAGTCTAGGTCCAGTTTTACAGCAGCACTGTGACAGGCAGATAAAAACTATGTTAATTAAACATGCAGACTTTTCTTCTAACAAATAAATGTTAATTTTTAAAAATAATTTTCTAATACGTATATAGAAAAAATGTTTCAGCTGGTTCAAACACATGAGTCCAGTTCCTCAGGGCCATCAATCTGTACAGCCCCACTGAATTCAATGAAGCTGTATCAGTTTATATCAGCAATATATCAGGCCCCTCCAAAATCTGTCTGAAGGAACAACTAGAAAACTCTGTCATAATATTGGTCACATTTTATGAATAACTTTTAATATAATTTTATAATAGTTTTTTGGAAGTTTTAAACTAAAAATATTTTTACCAGTTTTCTTCTCCTATAATGGGAATGATTAAAACACATTTCTTTACCAAGTATATATTTTCCTATACATAATTTTCCATGTTTATCATATAAAACGATAAACAATCCACAGATTTCCCTCTACTAAAAAAGGAAGTGCATTAGATGCTTCACACCGATTATATTGTTCTGAACCCAGGTCTCAAAAGTCCCACTACAATGCATGAAAATTGGTTTGAGAGGAAACAAAAATCACTTTCTCAAGCATTCACAGAAAACATATGCAAAACTAATATAGATTTGCTAAAGGTATTTAATTTAAATATTGATACAAACACTAGAAAAATGTTTTGGATTATTCACCCAGCTGAAAGCATTGTTATGCATATTTCTCAGAGAGTGAATCCTTAAAGCATTTGGGTGCGATGCGTGAGAGTGTGTGTGTGTGTATTCAGAAGCATATCAGTTAGAAACTCCGACCCACCAAATGTTAAAGTTACATAGTGAAATAAAATGTCTTCTGATTGGTTTATTACTTAGGGAACCCAGCCTGGGAATTTTTTGTATTCGTTCTTAGGAGAAGGCTTAAATGAAGAAATTAATTTTGCCTATTCTGTAAGAGTGAAAAGCCTCAAACCCTGATTTATTTCTCATAGTAAATTCTATAGCTATATATGCAGCTGTCTTAAATGATGGCCAGATACAGTTAAAATATTTTCTTTCTTAAAATTCAAACCAAATTTGAGCAAAAGTGTGTTGAGTAGCATTTGTGAATCATTCTCAACTCATGGTTCATTTCAAGTGTTTCCAAGGCTGAAGTTTACATTTGTATATAACAACATGCCTGTAACCAAGCAAACTGTTTATGGCTAGATTTGGTGGCTAATGAAAAATACTGTTACAATATACAGTGATGTTCTACTTTTTGGTCATTTGTCATGAAATAGTATGGCCTGTAACTCACATTGACATAGAGAAGATTGAGGAATCTCAGAAGTTAAGCCTAAGATGGTTGGGTGGGAGGGACATTTAAACAATTCCTTTAAAACTGGGAGCTTTTTACACTGTTTATTTGCCAAAATATTACCTTAAATGTCATCTTATAACTGGTATGTGTTCAATTTGAAATTGTTATCTGTATAATCAGATGAAATAGGTTTAAATTTGTTTTTCTTTCCTGTTCTTGCTATTGTATTCATTTTATGTCTTAATATGATGAAAATCTCTCACACACACACTCCCCCTTGCTGTCTTTTGCAGGGAGGGGGAAATGGTAATGCGCAAATATTAAGAGAGGTGGTTAACCAAGTTAGTCTGAAATCAGGCAAAAGGCAGAGTTGATATGCACTGCATCTGAAGCTGTCAAAAGCAAGTTGAGTTCATGAAAGCTTATGCTTTACTTATATTTTATTTAGTTAGTCAATTTATATTTTATTTAATTAGTTGCCTACTGCAAGTACTACAGAACAGAAGTCCTCTTCTATATTTTTCTTACATTGTATTTTAACGATCAATGGGACTATCTACACATTCATTAATGCACTGTGGCCACGTCTACATGAGACATTTACTATAAAGTAGCTCATTACTAGTGCGCAGTAGCATCATAGCACAAACTGTGATGCAATGCTACTGTACAGTAGTAATGGGCTACTGCATAGTCAGCATCACCAGAAAGCCATGCAGCAGTGCTACTGTGCAATAATGTCAGTTAATACACGGTCATTTAGTACTTGGCTATGCAAGTACTAAATGACTGTGCAGTAACAACTGCACAGTCAGCATCTCATATAGACGCAGCCTATGATTAATACATATTCAGTTACTACCTGTTATTATGGGAACTAAAACTGAATGGTCAGCAACCACTGGCCATGTCTACACAAGACACTGACAGTTAGTACCTGTAAATGACAGGTACTAACTGAATGTGCAGTAACTAGCACTACTACACAGTAGCACCAGCAGGTATTTTTTGTGTGTGATGCTAATACACAGTAGACTAATTCTACTGAGCATTAATGCATAGCACAGCTTTTGCCTTGACATACAAATGCCTTCTATGATCAAGCCACAAAATCACTGGACACAGGTGTCATGGTAGATGTAGTCTATCTGGACTTCAGGAAGGCCTTTGACACTGTCTCCCACCCCATTCTCATTAAAAAGCTAGGCGACTGTGGCATTGATGCCTACACCGTCAGATGGGTCACAAATTGGCTGAGGGGCCACACTCAGAAAGTGGTGGTGATGGGACATATTTGACCTGGAGGGATGTGAGCAGTGGAGTCCCCCAGGGCTCAGTCCTTGGGCCTGCACTGTTCAATTTCTTTATTAGCGACTTGGATGAGAGGGTGAAAAGCACCCTGTTTACATTAGTGGATGACACCAAGTTTTGGGGTGAGGTGGGCACGCTAGCAGGGAGGGACAGGATACAGCTGGACCTGGGCAGGTTACAGGGGTGGGCAGATGAGAATAGGATGGGATTCAATACTGACAAGTGCAGGGTGCTACACTTGGGCAGGAAGAACCAGCAGCATACCTATAGGCTGGTGAACTCTCTTCTTGAAAAATCAGTGACAGAAAGGGATCTTCAAGTCATTATCGATTCCAAGATGAACATGGGCTGCCAATGTGAGGACATGGTCAGTAGGGCTAGCCGCACCATCTCGTGCATCCACAAATGCATCACAAGAAGGACCAAGGAGGTGATCCTCCCCCTCTATGTGGCATTGGTCAGACCACAGTTGGAGTACTGTGTCCAGTTCTGGGCACCGCACTTCAGGAGGGACGTGGACAGCATTGAGAGGGTCCAAAGGAGGGTCACTTGCATGCAGCAGGGCAGACCCTATTAGGAGAGGCTACGGGACCTGTTCAGCCTCCACAAGAGAAGGCTGAGAGGGGACCTGGTGGTCATCTATAAACTTATTACGGGGGATCAGTGGGGAATGGGAGAGACCTTGTTCCCCCAAGCATCTCCGGAGTAACAAGGAATGACGTCCATAAGTTGTTAGAAAGTAGGCTCAGATTAGACATTAGAAGGCACTACTTCACAGTCAGGGCGTCTAGGATCTGGAAACAACTTTCAAGGGAAGTAGTGCTGGCTCCTACCTTGCAGATCTTTAAGAGAAGGCTTGACCATTACCTGACTAGGTTCATTTGAGCCCAGTTTTCTCTCCTGCCCAGGGCAGGGGGTCGGACCCCCAGGGCAGGGGGTCTGTAAGGTCCCTTCTGATCCTATATCTATGAATCTATGAATGCACAGTAGAACTAGTCTACTATGCATTTAATGCCTCGTGTAAATGTGCCCAGTGTGGTTTAGAGTTTTGGTCTGCTGTAAGCCAAGTAACATTGCAGTGCAGTTCCTAGCCACTTTTTCCAATAATAGAGTTGGATTTTAAACAGCATTTAAAGAATAAGCCCCAACCTTGGGCCATGCATTTAATTGTAGGAAAGTTCTTGGGTTAGTTTGATTGCTCCAATACAGTCTGTCACATACAGACCTACAGTGCCACACTGGTCTATAACACTAGTGTCATCTGTGTGAATTTGAAGCCTTGGTCACAGTCACTGTTCTTTGCAAGAATACTTGTGGTTGAGAACTGTTTACATATTAAGTTTATATTCAGTCCTCTGTGAAATACCACCGGACTGTGGTCAGTGGTTGTATGCAGACTTTGTCATTTTGCTTACTGACCACACATTCCCATTGATCAATTCTAAATTGGATTATTGTTAGGTTTAAAAGCGCCTCAGCAGCAGAAAGTGGCTGTGGTGGCTGGCAAAGCAGAGATGGATAGCAGAATAAACAGTGAAAGTGACAAGATTTGAGACTGAATTGATCACTGTCAGCGAGTTAGTGGTCAGCTGTCTGACCTTTGGTGCCCAAACCTAACATCAGAATAATGTTTAGACAAACACATTTGATTTTGGAGGTAATGGGTATGTCAACTAAATGACAAACCTTAGAAAGGTCAAAGGGATATCCATTTTTCAGACTTTTTTCAAGCATTAATCGTTCATTTAGGGAACAGTACATTTCTGGTCTGGGCAAGAAAAGAACTTCACTTGTATACACACTGCAAATTGTTCACAGTCATACAGTTGCAGAGTACCAGGAAAGCAGATCATCACCAACCTTTTCCATCAAGAGAGACCAATTTTTTTCAACACATGAAGTTTCACCATGAACACCTGGCCAGGATTTTAGGTCTAAAGAAAGCCCTGCTAATCTTTAACTCTGTTGTTATTCAACCTAGAAAGTGAAGACAACAAAATTGTATAGGAATAATGTTTTTGCATATGAAAATCACAGCTTTATAAATAACACTGTAAGACGTTACAGTGCATGGCAAAATGCAGCATACCTGTTACCCATTACAATAAATTCCTTTCAAATACTCAGTTCTCCAGTTCTGAGTATTTTAATTACAATTTTTTTAACATTTTTTTCTTTTGTCCTGTGCATAAATTGTATGCTAGAAAGAAGGTTAGTTAAACTAATTAAAAACATTAGGACCAACCCTGGCCCTGGTCAGATTGCAAAATCATTAGAATAAATTTTGGTAGATAGTATGTTTTAGAACTACCACTGCTACCAGCACAGGAGAAGCTGGATGAATGTTAGAGCCCTAGCATATGTTCACTTAATGGTGTGATGAAATCTGTTCCCTGATACCAACAACAGCTTCTCGTGCCATTCCATGCATGCATGGCTGGATGCAATATTTTGGAACTGGAAATCAGATGCCAATAGTGCCATTATTATTTGTTGTGGAGCAGGAGCCCAGAATCAGGATCACGATTCCAGTTCATTACCACATGAACTAGCTGGTTCAGCGCATATCATGTTATCAAGGGTATGAGATCATGATCTAGGGTTCCCCTTGCATCAGCAAATAGAAAGGGTGCCCAGTGAACCAATGATACCGTAGGGCTGGGACCAACAATCAGCTAATTGATGGTCCCAGCCCCGGGATCTTGCCACTCCAATTCACTTTGGTACAGTCCTGAGGCTAGGACCCACAATCAGCTTATCGTCAATCTCAGCCCTGGGGACTATACTGGAGCTGATTCAAAACTCTGATGTAGCCCCAGGATTGAGACTGATAGGGTTGAGGGGCCAGTCCCAGAGCAATACCGTGTAGCCAGAATCAGGCTGCATAGCAAGGATCCTGCCATGAATTCAATTTAAGGCACTACAAAATTATCAAGTATATTTGTTGGAATAAATTTACCATATTTCCTGACTTATTGCATCATTAATTGCATGAATTTGTGGTTATCTTGTTAATCACATTTTAAGTGTAACATCTGCCAAGAGCCTTAGTATTAATGTTATTGCAGACAAAACTATCAGTGGCTGCAAATGTGGAACACAGCTGAATCTTTGAATGAACGGACATTATTTGTTTCTAATTAAAGTGATTTAGAAACTTTACTTGACATACTGACACGTCATGCAAAAAGGCCTCTCATAAATCATGCCTTTTAGGAACTCCTGTTTTGAAGAATCACTGACATGGTGCCTGAATTTTAGAGCGTGTACATTAGAAGTACAAAAACAATGGGAAAGAAAATGGTTTACTTCTTTCTTAGCTGCTATTATCACAAATATATTCACTGTAGCAACACCATGGTAAAGAAAGAAAACAGGCAAAATAATTGGAAAAAAAGTGAGAAGTGGGAATGGAAGAAAAGAACTAGATTTCATAGATTTCATAGATGTTAGGGCTGGAAGGGACCTCTTAAGATCATCGGGTCCAGTCCCCTGCCCAAGGTGGGGGAAGTCAGCTGGGATCAAATGATCCCAGCAAGATAGTCATTGAAATGTTTCCTGAAAGTGTCCAGAGTAGGTGTTTGCACCACTTCTGCAGGGAGTCTACTCCAGGCTCTGGGGACATGGACAGTAAAGACATTTTTTCTTATGTTCAGACTAAAATGGTCTTCCCAGAGTTTGTGACCATTAGACCTTGTCTTCCCTCGGGGTGGCCTGGTGAACAGACGTTCTTCCAGCTCCTGATGCACACCCCTTATATACTTATCTGCAGCCACCAAATCCCCCTGAGCCTATGTTTGAAGACTCTGATGCCTCTCAGCCTGTCCTCATAAGGCCTGTTCTCTTGTCCTCTAATCATGTGTGAGGCTCTCCTCTGGACTCTCTCAAACTTTTGGGATCAAAAGTTCAAACCGCCGTTTGGATCGACAGTTAGGAGCAGCAGCAGCGAGCGGCGAGCAAAGCAGCTGAGGAGGCAGCAGGAGCAGCAGCTGATTCCCTGAAGGTAAGTGGGGCCGCGGG
>JAGPOW010003316.1:37648416-37695194 GCA_030014935.1 Caiman crocodilus
CCGGTGCTCTTTCCTGCCAAGGCAGGGGGTCGGACTAGATGATCTGCCCAGGTCCCTTCCGACTCTAGACACTATGAAACTATGAAACTATGAAACTGCTCCGCATCCTTCCTAAAGTGCAAAGCCCAAAACCGGATGCAGTACTCTGGCTGTGGCCTCACCAGAGCTGAGTAAAACAGAGGATGACTTCCTGCGTCTCACTTGAGATGCATCAGTAGATGCAAGCCAGAGTTTTGTCTGCTTTGCCACCTGTGGCATCACATTGGTGGCTCATGTCCATCTCATGGTCATTCATGACCCCCCGAGTCTCTTTCAATTGTGGCACTAGTAAGTGCAGCACTGCCAAGCCTATAAGTATGATGTGGATTTTTTTCTCCTGAGGTGGAGCACCTTGCATTTCTTCGTGGTGAATGCCATCAGGTTTTGATCCACCCACCTTGGAAGCCTGTCCAGGTTAGCCTAAATCGCCAGCCTATCCTCTAGCTTGACCAAACTTCCCTATAACTTGGTGTCATCAGCAAATTTAGCCAGTCCACCTGATACCTGAATCCAGGTCATTTATAAAATATTAAAGAGTACTGGTCCAAGTACAGAGCCCTGAGGGATGCCACTGGTCACCACGCACCATGTTGACATGGTTCCGAGAGCCAGAGTCTGAGTGGAGGCCAGAATCATGGATTACATCAGTGGTACCAGAAATGGGAATCCTAGACACAGAGAGGGTCTTCAGGGTGTGGCACATAACCACCATTGCACAGGTAGCAGTCCAGGCTACTGCTGTGCCGACTCTTTTCTTCAGGCTCACTGCCTAGAGCCTCATACCCCTCCCACTCTTCCTCCTGTGTGAAATCCCATGCTAACTCACGCACTGGGGCACAAAGCAGGCCTATTTGCATGCTCTGTTCATGCAGCTCCAGTCGCACAGCTCCCTAGGGGAGTCGGAGGGGGTGCATGACCCTCCTTGGATCCTCTCGGCTGCCTCCCACTCCTGACTAGTGCCCCCCTACTGTAGGCCCCACATACCTCCCAGCTCCATGCTGGGGGTTAAGGTCGGGGTCCACCAGCAGGGTTCCCCAAGGTCTTCTGTTCATGGGGGCATGGCAGACTTGCACTTGTGCATCTTTGCCTGAGAGCTAGACCCAACTTGAGTTTTTTTACTTCAGTTGGGCCTTTAAAAGTTTCAAAGTTTTCAGCAGTTCTTGCAAGATCACACAACTTGTGAGATCTTGCTGCACTGGTCTGTGCCACTTGCAAGGGACCAGCTACCAGACCCTGCTCTACACCTCACCAGAGGAGGGGGCCTGCAAACACCCCTCCTTCCCCAACTCCTATGCTAACTCGCTCACCGGGGCCCAGAGTGCGCCTGTGTGTGCACTCTGTTTGTGTGGGCTAAGTGAGGGCTGGGGTGGGTGTGGGCATGACCCTCCTCAGCTCCTCTCAGCTGCCTCCAGCTCCTGAAGAGTGCCTTTCTAACACAGGCCCCACCTACCTCCTGGCTCCACAGTGGGTGTTAAGGTCAGGGTCCACAGAGGGGTCCGCCAGGGTCTTCTGCTCTTGGGGGCATGATGGGCTTGTACCCATGCATCTCCACCTGAGAGCTAGACCCAGGTGAAAAAATTATGAAACATTAAAAAATTATTCCTAATTATGGTAAACTAGCTAACTGCCTATCAAGAATGATAGATTTCATGAAGTGTTTACATGGCCTCCGTTTCGGCTCAGCCATATAAAGACTCCCTATGCCACTGCTGCCTCCCCCTTCAGCCTCCAGTGCAGGGCCTCCCTCCCCCACCCATCTCCACCTCACAGTGGCACTTCCCCCTGCCTCCCCTCTTTGCTCCCCTCACTCCCTTCCCACTGCCTCCCCCTCCTTGCTGACTGTTGTCAGGGCAGAGTGGCAGGGGGGGGCACCACCACCATGACTCCCCTTCCCCAACCCTCCCCGCCCCTCTCTTCCCCACTTCCTTCCTTCCCTGCCACCCGGCCCTGACAACAGCTGCTATGATGATCCCCTGCTTCATCTCTCTCCACCCCACACCCGCCAGGGCCTATACAGCCACCCTCTCTCCCTGCTGCCTCCACCCCCCTGCTGGCTGTTTTCAAGGCCCCATCCCCACAACCCAGCCCCAACAACAGCTGCCACCTTGACCCCTCCTTTCAGTTCTCCCCACCCCACTCCCCTCCCTCCCTCCCTGCCTGCCACCTCTCCTTCGCTGCCAGTTGTTCTGGAGAGTGTCAGGGACATGTGGTGGGGAGCACTGCCATTGTGACCCCCCCTTTGCCCTCAGGCAGGGAGGCATGGGGAAGCCCCACTACTCAGGCAGCCAGGGCATGTTCACCACAACCACAAACTTCTCTGGCAGTGGCTCAAACTTGGGCCTGTGCAGCTTAGGCCCGTGCAGCCAATTGCTGCCCACCCTCTTGGTGGCACATGCACAATTGGCCAGAAGTGTTACAGACACACAGACTGAGCCCTGTATTATATTAGAATGTTTTCTTTCATTCTATTTTTTTAATTAAAGCAACTACTACATGCAAGTATATTAGTAGCTGCTGATCTATTGTGCCTACTTTACAGCCCTGCTTCTACCTAAAAAGGGCTTTATTCTCTATTCACCAATTAGCATATCTTTTTCCTTACACTCCTTCTTAGACTTCTCTAATAAAGATTCTGTTGCCTGAAGAGGATTAGGTGCATGATATATAAGCCAAAGAGTTTTCCAAAAATACTCATTGATAGTTAAAGGGAAAGCTCCTCTTAATTGTACATCAGTTCATCCCAATTCAGTTACAGCTTCTCACATGAATTTGTGTAATAGGCTATTTCACTACGCACTGAAACCTGTCATGTACCAATATCTGTGATGATTCAAAAATACTTTGGATTAATATGTTACATGCCTATTCTATAAAGAAGGTAAGGGGGGTATCACAATTATATTAAACTATGGCATGCCCTAGTATCACTACGAATGACTGCTTAATTCTGTGCATATTATTTTATCCATGTACTGAAATGAGAGATTTTTCTGTTTTATATGGTACCTCATTTATTTTCTTGCCATTTAGATGATATCCAGATGTTCAGGGAGGTTAGGTGAAGGTTAGATTGTGTTAAAAACGGCCACCCGATCTAACGGATTTTGCCCAGATGCAGACCTTATACTTTGATCCCCAGTTAGGTCAACCTAGGTGAGAACTATACAGAAATTCAGGATAAAAATGGCTGACCCAATCTAAGTTATCTGTACCTGAGAGGTAATCTAACTTAGATCAGGTCTGGCGAGACTGATCTAACTGAACTTCTGTATAGTTCCCAGTTCAGTTCTGGGGCTTAAAAAGCCCAGATGCTGGTCCAGACCTGGGACAGCACATTTCCTACACCCCCTGGCATTAGGGCATTTTTAGCCTCTTACTCCTCAAGCCCCTCCTCCCAATGGACAACCTCCCACTCACAGGCCAGCTCCTCCTGAACCTGACAACCCCTTCATCATGCAAGCTGCTCCTGGTACTGGTTTTACTCATATTTTCTGGTGCTTGGAGCCAAGAAAGTAAGTTGAGGTGGGAGAAAGGGTGGGCAGAATCAGAGGGGTTTGTTCATCGGGGGAGTTTTTCATCTAAGGTTGTGGGGATCTGGGGCTAAAAACAGCCCCATGTCCTGGGGAAAAGGAGAGATCCCTAACACTCCATACCACCAAGCCTCCCTGCAGACCCCACTAGCTTCCTTCATCCCACCAAACCTTCACCAACCCACTCATGGATGCCACTTGCACCTCAATCCCTCCAAGCCCCCCCTCTAGCCTTCCCTTCCCAACTTATCTTAGATTAGGTTGCTGTTTTTAACTTGACCTAAGTTCCCCCTTACCTTTCTGAATGTCTGTATATAGCCTTAGTTACAAGTCCTATAGTGGAACAAATACAAATATTTTCTAATTTTCCTACCAAAGAGAATTTCTAAAATGAATATCTTAAAACAATTACCCCGCAAGAAAATTTTCCTTGAAAGACAAAAATATTGTTTCAGCAAAACAGCATTTACCTAAAAAATTATTTCTAACTGGTGTTACTCAGCCCACATTAACGATGGGAAAGAAGGCCTGGGAAGAAAAAGGCCTTTATGACTATTTTAGAGCAGATTGCATCTGTTTCTACATCCTCACTATATTTGTACATCTTTTTTGATTTTCATTTTTAAATTTTTCTGCCACTGGTATATATGCTGATTGTGTTTTTGTTTACTTGGCAAGAACTGCCTCTTTTTTAGGATTAATGACTAAACTAAAACTAGCAGGTTATCAAGGGTGTGGGATTTCCTAATGTGGCAAATATATACTTACAAGATAAATTAATCCATTATTATTTCTCTCTGCTAAAGCAGAGTCTTTGACATGGTAATTAACTAGAATCTGTTTAAAAAAAAACTATATCCCTAAACAGTGAAGCATTCTTTCCCCTCTTAAATCCTGAAGGCTTCAATAGAAAATAACCATTGAAACATCTATTAAAGTCACACAAGTCTTAAGACTTTCAGGAACAAATTAATGAATGAAGCCTTATTATTTGTTACCAAGTGGAGCTGTCTTAGTGTTTAATGCAAATGCAACAATGACTGCTATGATAACATAAGCCATGGCTTTGAGTTTCAGCACACATTCCATTGAAAACTGCCTCAAAAGCTACAACTGGTGATCATCATATGAATCACTTTCTTTGGGGAATATCTACGTGTTGCAATACTTTGACATGGAACTCCCAGAGAAGGTTCTCCATAAGTATTCAATGCACTTCATCTTCCAGGAATGAGCCTGCTTTCTGGAAGGCTGATGGCTTTGTAACATCACATAACAAAGCACTGTGCAAACCAACCTGCCAGCATTTGCTGGCAATGTTAGATTTCTTGTATGAAGAGTTACAGTGACAGTTTAGCACAGCATGTGATTCACAGAAGAATGAAAGGGCATGAACATCTTGGATCAGCCAGGGTGGAGCTAACTGTCCCTATGGAAATGTTCAGAAGATGCCTGAGGCTTGTTCCAAACTGCTATTTTGAAAAACAGAAATCTGGCTCTTCTAAAGTATTTTTATAGCCCCTGGGATATATCACCTCTTGATGTTTCCTGTGAATTAGTGGTCAGCAGTAGGGAATCATCTCAAACCTTATAACAACTTAATAGCAGAATTAGAACAATAGGGTGCAAAAGGATTTCTAAAGTACACTATCATTCTGGAAGCTACTGCCACAACCACGCTTTGGACAAAGGTCTCCCTTACCCACAGATTCAATGTGTCAGCAGTATGTCAAAGTGCTTGAGCTCCACCTGCCCCAGACTGCTCCAGGATTGCTCAAGATTTCTTGAACAGTAGCCCAGTATTGACTTCTCATATATTCAGTCCAAGTTTTCCTAATCTGTTTCCTTATGCCAACCTTGGAAAATGTCTTTGCCAATACATAGGCTCTGTATTGATTACCATTCGCCCATACTGTGACTGGAGTGTAGCAACTTATGGTGTAATATGAGAAAAATATTGATTTCAGGGAACTTAATAATCTTAAGAGACAGTTATATTAATCTCTTTCCTGGATTTTAGCTGGGGGGTTTCAGCCCCAGAAAAATCAATACAGCTAATACTCTCGTTATATCAGGAGAGCTAGTTAGGCTCTTTTTGCAGTGGTTCTCAGCCTTTGTAGCCTCAAGACACCTTTCCATTACTTTTCTGAATTTTGGATCACCCCGGTTGAGAATCACTGAGCTAGAATCTAAATTTAGAAAAGATATGGAGCGTTACCTTAAGGCAAAAAAGGATAAGAATTACTGATGTGACTGGTGTCAGATCTGGGCAGCAGGAGCAGGATTTAACTCCGCCTTACTCTTCTCTTTCCACTGTCTGTCCCCTCCCTGCCCCAAGTCCGTACCTCAGGGGCATCTTTTTTTTTGTACAGAAATGTTGAGCCAGATAAACTATGAGAACAGAATGATGCTCATTCTCAGTCATCAGTGACAGAGTAGTTTATGGGAATGATAACAACTTATAAGCATAATTAACAGAGCTGCTTCCTCTATACTAACTTCCAGTTTAAAATAAATTACTGTACTTGCTATGCACACATGCATACACCTTTATGGAAGACTAGGCCATTGCTACTGTGGAATAAGGTGGAAATAAATGGCTTATGGCTTGGAGCATCAATCATTTAAAATAAAAGTCAGCAAAATTGCCCTTACCGTAGTGTAAATGAATGTGAATCTAAGTGTATTGTAAAGACACAATAATTGGCAGCAAATTAGCTTCCAATGAAGATGAAAAGGGGAATCGCTCCTTTCTTACTGTTACATTACTTTTTACCACTGACTTCTAATTTTCCCCCATTAGGAGCTGGTGCTAAACTCTGTATATAAAATTCTAGTATTTTTGGCAAAGGAAACATAATGCAAGATGTAATTTGTAACCAGTTAGGTTACATGTTGTTTATAAGTGCTTCCTAATGCTAAAATACCACAGTAATACACAATATGCAAACACACTTTGAGGGAGCAAAATATGGAGTTCCTAGCCTTTTCCATAATAGTTACTCCAGAATATAAGAACAATGTTATCATAATGAAAAGGATATGAGATAATTAATAAACTTCTGTTCTTCTAATTTTTCTTTGTACAACAGATTAAAAATAATTAAACTAAAAAGTGAGCACATGAAATTCAAATTCTATGCTCAATGGTGACCTGAACTGATATAACAATTCATCACAAAATATAGCAAAAGATGGCAGGCTCCTAAATATTTAAGATTATGATCTTGTTCTTCAACATCCATGCCCATTTTGCTCCATAATCATCTGCTGCTTTGGGAGTAGATGTGATTCATGGTCATCGTTCTTCATTTTTTCCCTTTCCTGAAATACCTACAAAGGCAGACTTGTCCTTCTGACTTTGGGAGGTTGGACATACATCAAATCTTCCTGTGCAAGCTAATGCACTTTCTGGATCAGGAGTCCAAAAATAACATATTTTAATTACTCACAGCTGACCATGCTCAGGAAGCAAGACATCAAGTGCTATATCCAAAAACAGCCATTGTTGGCTTTGCATTGTATTGCAATTCCACTGAGTCAAAATCTGATAAAATTGGCTTCTGCACATACATGCAAAATGCTCACCATTGCATATTCATACATTTATATGCAGGACTGTACGTTCAGTACTTGGAATATCCATTTTATACTTTGGTGTAGAGCAGATATATGAGTCATTGGAAGCTGCATTATATCCTTCCATTGGACTGTAAGCGCTGGATATTTTTGAGCAAACAGTCTCTCATTCCACCAAAGTAATTCTTTATTTCCAACAAAATAACATGTGGCTTCCTGGTAGCTCCTTGTTTCTGAAGGCAAATACTCTAGGAGGACAGAGAGAGATTCTCCTTGAATAGCCTGACCCAACATAATCTATGATAGAAAAGAATTCATGCTTCTGTCCAGTAAATCACAAAAAAATCTGTGCAAAGTGCAAATTAGCTATTGACAGTGTTCTATTCTTCCTTGACCTTGGTTCTGATCCTGTTCTCAGCTTGATTTTATATCAACAGAATTCCTCTGGCTTTAGTTGTGCCACTTCTGCAGTACTTGTAATGTAAATGGCAACAGAATCAGGCTACTGGCCACAAACATGGCAGATGCTGTGCACCTATAATACAAGTCTTAATGAAGGCAATTGAAGTCTTCCAGTCAACTTTAGCATCAGTTGAATTGGATCTTAACACACTGGCTCACAATTATGGTGGCAGATTTGAGTGCAAGACCGAATTGTTATATCTGATTTGAGTTATCAAGCATCTGGGTTTTGTTTCCTCATTCTTAAAATAAGCATCTTGAAAACAAAAGATTCTGTTCAGCACTGCTGAATGAACATCCCATACACGAGTCCAATAAACTGAACTAGCACATATCACCCCCTACACACCCAGACATGCATAGGAATTAAGTCCCTATGTCCAATAAATGTCAAGAACCACAGCAGTACTCTGAAAATCCTTTGAAACATTAATATCTCCTTGTCCAGTTTAACAAAGTTTTTAATGTTATTGACATGTTATTTTGTCAAAGTTGAAATAATTTTATGGAGGTATTACTTCTGACAAAGAATTTTTAGATCCAATTCTCTTGATGAGAGGGGAGAGAAAAAGAAAGGAAAAAGAAAAAAGAGAGACCCTCAGAAAGCTTGGGTCTTTTCTCAATTCTAAAACAGCTTTTTGATACAATTCCATTTTGTGAAAGTATTTTGAAAGTGCTGTTTTTCATTCCAGGGTGAAGCAAAAGCAAATTTTGAAACCTCAGAAGTTGCATTAAAGTGGCATTCTTGTTTTCAAGTCAGCAATAACACCAGTGCATTTTGTGTGAGTAGAAAGTGAATGGTGTATTGTTAATTCTTAATACGTTCTGACACATTAGCTTATGCTGTTTCTACTTCTTTCTCAGACTGGAGAAAGGACACTTTGGCTGCATCCAGAGGAGTGTAGAAGCTTGTTTCCCTGGGGACAAGTAGCAGTTGTCACAGGGAACGCGTGTGCCACACACTGGGGCTGCACAAAGCTTCGGTCCCAGATTTGATTCAGCATAGATTCAGCCTGATTCAGTGGCCAAATCTCCAAATCGAATCAGAGGACCCTCTATTCTCGCCAAATTGAATCTGAACCCTCCAAATTGATTTGGAAAGATTCAATGATTTGGACATAGACACAGCTTTAAATGTTTTTTCTACATACCTCTAGGTAGCAGGCAGCTCACGAATCCTGCAATGCTGGGGTGGATGAAGCAACCCACAGAAGCATGGGGGGTGGGGCTCCCCGGCTCACTCAACAACAGACCTGGAAGTGGACCAGAAGCACCAGAGAACATGCTGGGGGCCCTCCCACACATCCCCCACCCCCACTGGCTCACTGACTGGTGCCTCCTGGGGCCAGGGGGGTGCCCGGGGTCACCCCACAGCTGATCGCAGAGCACTTCTGGTCCACTTCCAGGTCTGCTGCCAAGCATGCGGGGGCCCCCCTACACTTCTGTGGGAACGCTCCATCTGCCTCAGCATTGCAGCATTCACAAGCTGCACCTGGTACTTAGAAGTATGTAGAAAAAATATTTAAAGCTGTGTCTGTGGCCAAATCACTGATTCTCTGAATCAGCATTGAATCTTCAAATTAGGATTCATCTGAATCAAATTGGGGACAGTGATCCTTATCAATGAATCAAATTGCTGGCTCCAATTCGGGCTGAATCCAAATCTGAATTGAATAGGGCCCATTTTGCATGCCCCTACCATGCACCCTGTGGTGCACAGCGGGTTACCTGGGTGGGTAGGGGATGCTGGGGCCAGCAACTGTTCTGGCCCCAACAGCTTTACCTAGGGTCCGGGGGGTCTTGGTGAGCTGCAACCATGGCTATCCTGTATTTCAGAACCTGGCTGGCAGCCAGAGTATAGCTCTGGCTGGCCAGGCTCTGGTTTTGGGCTGCATTCTTTCCCCCTACATGCACCATTCCACGTTTTTTGTGTGGGTGGGAAATCCCAGGGTCAAGAAAACCTCTACTTCGCAGTGTGGAGAATGGCTGAATGTTTGCAGCACCACAAACCACATGGCCATGCTTGTCTAGATGCAGCCTTTGTGCCCAAAAGATTGTCTAATATCTCTCCTACTTATTAAGGGTTTCTTGAATTTTCCCAACAATATTTGTGAATTTACAATCACTATCCTTCTGTAGTGCCTTCCTCTTTCCCATTGCTGCAGAAGAAGAAGCTGCAAAACAGAAGAAGAGGCTGACTAACTGCATGTATATGGAAAACAGCAAAACTGATGAGGCACAAAATTCTGTCTGATGCACAATGCAGACAGGAAAAATATGAGAAACATTGTTTTCTCTAGTCTCTTTTAAAATGATATATGATTTTACATATAATAATAGTCATTAAAAATCACATCTCCACATGACCATTTTTGTAAATTGCTCTCTCTTAAATTGCATGCTATGTAGCAAAATGGGTAACAAGCAGAAAATGGTAATGCTAGCTGCTACATAATTTTATAGTGCTCAGAGAACAGTGCCAATATATTTTAAAGTAAAATCTATTAATGACTATTAATTAGTATACATGTTAATCTATAAGGTAAAGCAGAATCACTTCAGAATATATATCTCAGCTGCTCTGATGAGCACAAAGAACAATTTCTTGTTGTTTTTTGCCTCCTTCAACCTATTTATTCTATGAAAGTGTTTTTTTCATCAATAATGGCAACATGTTCTGACTCTGTCTTTATAGGCCAAATGAACAGTACCATAGAAAGTTAGGGATGGAAGGGACTTTAGGAGGTCACATCTAGTCCAATCCCTGGTCAAAGCAGGACCATCCCCAACTAGATCATCTTAGCCAAAGCTTTGTCTAGCTGGGTTTTGAAAACCTCCAAAGATGGAGCTTCCACCACCTCTCTGGGTAACCTGTTCCAGTATTCTATGACCCTCCTAGTGAGAAAGTTCTTTCTAATGTCTAACCTAAACTTCCCTTGCTGCAACTTGAGACTGCTGCTCCTTGTTCTTCCAAAAAATCTTCCTTATACCTACTGGGGACCTGCTTCCCAGCTAAGCTTCTAAGTCTATATGCAGCCTTGAACTCACCACTTTTCAACCAGGAGCTCAGCAATGCAAACCCCAAAGCCAGACAACAGGATTAGTAGTACAGGAGTGCTTAGCTGAAAATATATTTGAAATAGTAAATATTGGGCATGTCTACACAAGATGTTTTACTGCATAGTAGAGCAGTATAGAAAGTTGCTGATAGTACAGCAGCATAGAAAGTAAAGGGAGCTTTACTGCATAGTAGAGCAGTGCTGCATTGAAAGTGTCACTGTCTACGTGTAATTTGCTATAGTCTGCAGTTAATTTGCTACCTGCAAATGCAAGTAGCAAATTAACTGCTAAGTAATTACTGAGCTGTATGGCACATGTAGACAGCCAACCGGTAGCAAATTTGCTCCTCGTCAGCCAGGCAGCAGGGAGCAGGAAATTGCTCCCTGCCCCCAAAAGCAAAAACCCAGGTAGGAACAATGTCCCCCTGCCCTGACAGCAGGGAACTCCCAGGCCCCGCTCCATGATTGTGACCACAGAGAGGGCTGGGAGCTCCCTGCACAGTGATTGTTTCCAGCCCAGTTGGAACTGGCTGGGACCTGCCCCTGAAAGGGACAGTTCCCACCTGGCCCCAGGCTGTGCAGGGAGATCTGCATGTGCAGCCTGGAGGTGGCTGGGGACTGTCCTATTTCACACAGTCCCCAGCCAGCTCTGGGCTCCATGTGCAGGCTTCCATGCACAGCCTGGGAAGCTGGGGCTCACTTGTAAATGTCCAAGTTATGGGCAGGTCCCAGACCCTCAGATTTTTCCCAGCCCCATGCTCCAATTGGGTGATCAAGGCATGGGGCTTGGAAAGATCTGTGGGAAAGAAGCAGGTCCCAGCCCCTGGCCCCAGTCTGCCAGTAGGACAGCTAGTAGTGAGCCCCCGGCTGGGCAGGGAATCACTGGCCAGCTGAGGCCTACTGCTAGCTTCCCCACCAATACATTGGGGCAGGGGGCTGGCTCCTGCCCCTCCCCTGCAGCTCTTTCCAAGCCCCCTGCCCTTGGTTGGGGAGCAGTGCTGGGAGCTCCCTGGCCCCACCTGGCCTCTGCCACTGGAGCCCAACCTGGCAGCAGGCAGCTCCAGGGGGCAGGGAACAATTTCCCAGCCCCCGCCAAGAGACAGCTGACTCCTGGCTCCATGCTCCCGGCCAGCCCTTGGGCTGGCTGCTGCAGGGGGCTGCTGCAGGGCTGCACAGGGAGGGAGTAGACTGCTGCCAGGAGCAGCAAATCTGTTTCCAAATCCCCACACATGTAGATGCCAGCCCAGGGTGGGTTTACTCTAGAGTATTATACTGTAGAGTAACCCCATTCCACAGCATTTGCAAGTGTAGGTGTACCCCACTGTGTAACTACAGAGTAAGCTCACTTGTTTAGTCCAAAAGTACAGGAAATACAGCATTGGTTATCTTGGAATGGATTTCAAATGCAATGAATGTTAGCAGGCTCAAGAGAGGTCAAAGATCCTGCCAAGATTCCTGCTTCTTTTTTCCAATCCCATTTTTTCCATTGTTTTAAATCACTGAAGTTCACAAGCATGGCTCAGTAATCAAAAGCCCATCCAGTAGTCTAGTAACACTGTGGATACACCTAAACCACAACCCAAACCTGGAAGCCAGCTCCCAAGGTGTGGAAAGGTTCAGATATGATCTTGATCTAATCTTTGCCCCTCAAGTCCCTCCGACACTAAAATATAATACTGAAATGAGGAGTTTCCATCTGACTTTTGGAATTATGTATACAATTTCTAAGCATACTTTTTCACATGTGTTATAAACACTAATTATGTTATTTTGCTTCACTCCTCTACCAAGGAAGTCCTGTAGGTCTGCAGAAGGACCTCTTAACATTATCTTGTCATTTTTAAGACCACAATGCTCTATTATTTCTTGACCCTACAAAAATGAGACAGAATAGACTCATTAAAGGAAAGTCCCCAGTATCCCAGAATATAAAGGCTGATTGTCAAACAAGAAAAATAAACCACTACAATCTAACCCTATGGAGAACACTGAGGAGGGGTCTTGGAGTTACTTTATATTTCTTCAGCTCTAAAAGTCCATAATCCAGGCAACTACATGACAATTTCTATATAACAAACAGACTGTGCAAGTAAGGGGATGAAACAAGGTTTTAATCAGTAGATTCCAAAGCCCTTTGTAAATAGTTGTTATAATACAGTAAAAATGGAGCATTATTAGGTGATTTGCTCAGTGTCACACAGTGATTACCAGTAAAACCAGGAAAAACTCTTAACGCCAGATCATGGGCTATGCAGTGCTCACCAAAAAAGTGCCAAGTAATATATTGTAACAAGATTTTTTCCCCCAGAGGTGGGGCAGTGCTAGCCCTTCATGCCTTCTCCCTCATTTAATAAACTTGTTAGCTGAGGCTAAAAAGAGAACATGAAATGGGACAGAGAAAAAGGGGCCAGGGCTCAATGCTCCTTGAATTGTAGAATGGCTCCTAGGGGACCATTCCTACTAACATAAATGATAGTGACCCTGCAGCTGATCTAACTGTTTTCGGGGGCCAACCAATTAGGGGAGAAATAAGAGCTTAGAGCCACACATTTTGGAACACTTGAAGAGGCAGTATCTTGTCTCCTGACCTCCAGGCCAGCACTCTCTTTCCCAGAATGCAAGCAGGAAAAAATGGAAACCGGATGTATAGACATACTTAAAATGCTGAGCTGTGTAGTCAACCACATTCAAGTTCTTAAGCCTTGTAACCTAGAGGACTGCATCTTTTAACAATATTGTGATCCCAATGATCACAAGCAAACTGAACATGCTATGTATGGTGCAGTAGGAAAAAGAAGAGATTATTCTCTGTCCAAATTCTCCAGGATTTCATAATGGCTCTTGGGTTTCTGTGATTTGTATAAACTCCTTTATATATAATCAAGCTCTCATCTTTCTTAGCCCACGTTTAATGGTCATCTTGCCTTGACTTAGTCTCCCCTGGGAGAACACTGCCTTGAACAAATTCTTTAAAGCTTTATTGACTTTACATTTTCATTGTTTCCTTGTCATGGTTTTGATAAGGAAAACTTTTTCTTTGACAATGACTGCATCTTCCTAAAAGCTTCTGATTCCTCCTTTTTGAAGAAGCCAGATCCATCATAATATTTTTCTTCCGTAATTGCCTTGGGCCAATTTCTTCTAAAAGAATTAAAAATGCAAATCTAATATCATAATTGTGTAATATGATAAGCCTGGCAGCTCGATCAATACTATCTCCCACTGTCAATAATAAGGCTGTGATGCATGTTTGTCAGAACTGACCAATCTCACTTTATCACTGGCACTGTGGTCCTTCCACATCTATAAGATATGACATTTTATTAGTAGCCTCCTATCAATCAACTCTAATTTTTGGATCATAGAAATTCATATTGTCGTCTTGGAGCTTGGCGGCACTAGGATTGCTCTTTGAGCCACGCGTCAAGAGACTTGCAGTCTTAGGCTTCTCAAATACTCCTGAGTTACAGTCTGGCTGGGGATGGGGACTGACAATAGTACACTTGGGTGTCTTCATTTTCTAGCCACAAATGACTGGGGTTAGCAGCAAAGAACAAGACTGGTAACCACTGTGGAAAGGGAAATGTGTAGATCAATAACAGAATGCCCACAGGTCCTTGTACTGAGTTGCATATTTCTAAATTAGGAAAGATTAATATAGTATAACTTTTCCCCAAGGCTGAGCCCACAAAATCTATCCCAGACAAGACTTTATATTAATACTGCAGGCAAAGTTTCATGTAATTAAGTAAGTTAAAGAGACTGTTGATCCAAAATGGAGTCAAAGCCATTTACAGGGTAAATGTGCAAACAGCACCATCCTTTGCTCCTGCACAGCCATAATCACAATTACTGACAGAAAGAAGTCCTCTCACTTATGAAAGTCCATAATAAAGCTGAATAAGTGTCCCTCTTCATCTTTAAATGCTGCCTTCCTGAGGCACCACAGAGCCTGAATCTGCTCTCATTTTCACCTGTGTAACACCCCTGTGCCTCAATTTACTTTGCAAGTGTTACTCCTGATTTTCACTGAGAGTAGAACTGGGTCTGTTTGCCCTGGGCCTACCATTAATTAGGGTGACTTGATTGAAATTAGTAGTATCAAGTAGTGTGAATGCAGAATCAAGCATTACATGTGGTCAGGGAAGGGCAGAGGGTATTTTAATTAGAGCGGTTCTCAGGAGCCACTCTAATTAAAACTCCTGCAGCATCTTATGTATTCAGTGTCCCACATTTCAAAATGGCAGTGGGGCCACTTTAACTAAAGCTTGTTCAACAAGCTTTAGTTAAAGCGCCCCCATCACCATTTTGAAACCTGAGACACTGAATACATGAGATGCTGCAGCACACTGGAATATTCTGATTAGAAAGCTCTAGCAGACTCAGTTAATCAAGCCTGCTCTAATGTGTTCTAACCAGAACACATCAAAGCATGTGTATAGGCACCTTCTTTTCTTACATCAGTGCAAGTACATTGGTGGTTTACTGGTTTACATCGCCTGCCATGTTTCTGGCCAATGTTGCTCTCTCTTTCCTAGTCATACACTTTTCACTCTCCTGTTTAGCATTCAGTCTCTGCTACTATGTGACAGAGGATACTGGCAAGATGGACCTATGATCTGGTCCAGTAGATGGAAGTTCTTATGTTCTTACTGTAGGATTTGGACATTGAATGGATGTAAGCAACTTGCTGTCTTAGTATATGAATGTAATATATTTTCCTCAATCTCTCCTGAAATAACTGGGCAAGCTATATCATTGGGAGGAACATAGACAGGTGTCAGATACCACAGACATGAGGAAGGTTACAGTGAAAGCAGTTGGTCCAGTAAAATATATCACCAACAAAAATTCTTGCCTCACATTTTTCATTGCATTTCCATCATATTTTTCATAATGCCATCTCTAGAAGGTTATGATTTAGTGCCATGAGGGTATATCATAAAAACTAAATAAATATGTTACCTCAGTTCTTGATGAGGAGGATAATGTATGTTATAGAGCAAAGGCAGAATGGCTAATGAGCATGAGGGAATGACAGTGGGAATATCTACTTTGGGAGTGGAAGCAAGATAAAGCAAAGTTAGGGGTATAGAGGAGGACTGGAATATTATACACAAAGTTTTGGATGGATATAATGGCTAAAGTTCCACAAATGAAATTAAATGAATCATCTACTTGAGGTCTAGAGTATACTGGAATAAAAATTTTCAATGGATTAGGAGCTTAGGAGGTCCAAATGACAGAAGAGAAGAAAGACCTCTATGTATCAGTCAATTACAGGTTGACTATTCATCAGCAAAACAATGTTACTATGAAAATGGCGTATCAGATAATACACTTCAGTAGAGCTAGGAAAGAATTAATGTCAACATTTAAGGCACAAGTTAGACCTTATTGAGTTAGACTTTACAATGTATAGATATGGTGATCATTGTTCAAGACAAAATAATTCAAAGAAGAGCTCAGTGGGACTTACCAGGGAAATAGCAAGATATCTGTTTGCTAGTCATTAGAGAAAGACCTATAGACAAGGTGCAGAGCACTGGAGAAGCACTACAAAGATAACTCAATCCATTTATTCTACTCAAGACACAGTAGAGAGGCCTCCCAATCCCCAAAACCCCTGAGGGTAGAGAATCTTCCAGTCAAGTATCCCTTCTGAGCTAATGCTCTGCCTCTGCCCCAAATTCCTTGCAGAATAGTACTTATTCCTTGCACTTGCAGAAGGCTTGACACTATGTTACACTAAATGTCATTGCCAGTCGGACCCATAAGTTTTTAAAGCAGCATTAACAGGAGAGATGGAAGATATTGGGTATGTCTACATGAGACGCTAACAGCACAGTAGCCTAATAATATTGCGCAGTAGTGTGTCACAGCACAAACAATGCGAATATGCTACTGCATGGTATTATTAGGTTACTATGCAGTAGCTTCACTTAAAAGCATTCACTGGCACTACTGCACAGTAACTCTGGTTATTGCATATTTATTTAGTGCTTTATTATACACTTATTAATAAAGTGCAGTAATCACTGTGCATTAATGAACATGTAGATGTACCTGTTGTATACAATGGCTCTTCATTCACTTCCCTGGTCCTGACCCCCAAAACCTTGTCCAACCCCAAAAGGAGTTCCCCACTAAGACCCAAAGTGCGTGAGGGACCATGTTGCAGAGTTAGCCCCACATTCCAGTTTTTGCTTGCTCTCCCAAATACAACAATAGCAGAACTGCCAAAACAGGGGACAATTTTTCTTTTAACTCCAAGAATGAAAATATGCTGCACCAATGTCCAAAAAGCTGTGCCTCTCATCATCATGATTTTCATAACTTTCTGTGATGGTAAAAAAAAAAAGGTCCTATTATTACTTTACAAAGGTTTATGAATGGGAAAATTCCAGATGGCCACTAATATCCTTATCACATTGGTTTTCTAAGGTACACAATAAATCAAGTTTAGATGTACCTTGAATTTTCCAAACTAAACAGAGGCATTATGAGGTAAGAACTAACAATAAAAGAAGTATACAAGAGCTGTAAATTTATGAAAAAAACAAACCCTAGCTTCTGTATAAACATTCCTTTGTACTTTCGACTGCGGTATCAGTGAGTATTAGCCTTCTGCTGACAGCACAAAAGCTGAGTGTACCAAAGCTGTACTGATAAAAATATCAGAACAGAGGGTGAAAATAACAGTTATGTAAGGGTGCAAAACAGTGTCCACTTGTTGTAATCACTGTGAGCTCATCCAGATGAGCACAACCATGCATTTCCCGATGACAAATAGCAACGGCACATAGTTGTGCTGCTTCTACTTGTCCCTAGAGAATGCCCCTGCACATTCGCTTTGACATGCAACAAATTGCCCCAGATGGGGTACGGGAGGCTTGACACCAGCTATGTTGACCCCAGCAGCCTTACCTGGGGGCCTCCCAGGGCTACACCAGTGGCAGTTTGGGCATATGGAGCCTGGCCAGCAGCCAAAGTGTGACTCTGGCTAGCCAGGCTCTAGTTTCAGGCAGCACACCCTGCATCCATGTGTGCCTCCCCCACACAAACACTTTTTATTGCCTTGGATTTTTTTTTTATTGGGAGTTCCCAGTATCCAATTTTGCCTCCATGCTGCAAATATACAGCACAGAGAACCTATTCACATGTGCTGCATATGTTTTACAGCACCTCAAAAGCCTTTGAGGTACTGCAAAGCACACATCTGGATGTGCCCTGTGATGTCTAACTGAACCCACATGTCGCCTTTCTTTTGCCAAACCAGGTAATAGTTCCATTTTATAGAGAAATCATGTCCGCAGTCCAGGAAAAAGCTTAGCCTCCTGCTTTATGTTAAACATGAACTTCAATCCCATTGACTCTAGGAAAGATCTCTTAACTTCCTTGAATGGTAACTACTACAGATTTAAATGCAGAAGAGGATCCTAACTGACAACTATATCTTTACAGCTGCTTAATTTCAAACACGTTCTTAAGTTTTGGCCTTACTAAAAGGGTTGTGTTCTAATTCAGAGTCTATCAAAAACAGTTGCAGTCCATTCCAAGCCTCATACACCATTACGCTAACTACAGTTAAGGCACACCAGCTCTCATAACCAATGGCGCAAAAGAGACCAATGTGGCCAGCATCACATCTAGTTGCCTTACGTTCCCCGGCCTGAATAACCAAGACCCTATTTCCAACTGGGTAGAATGGGAAAGAAAGGGGAAATGGCCTTCAAGCTGAACCTGGAGTATGGTAAAGAGTCACACTTCTAAATCTGCAGTGTAACCCCTCAGCCACCACACTCACAGTTCAATTTTTTATTCAAAGTAATATTTTGTCTCCAAATAAATTACAATAATTATTTTTTTAAAATAAATGTTGTTCTTTTAAATCTCAAGACAAAGTGAGTCCTTTTGGTTTCTTTATTTTTCAGAATTGCAAACAAATCAGAAATTCAATTACACACTGAATTGGAATCCTTATTATATTTAGGCTGCAGGAACAAGATTTGTTTTAGAAAAATCTAAAACCAAAAAATTCAAATTCTCAGGCAAAGGACTAACCTGCACTCACAGAACTTAGCCTTATTTCTGACCTAATACAATAGTTCCAACCATGGACAGTATCCTCATGCTGAAGCAGAAAGCATTACTCCATTTCTTGTTTGGCTAAAGGAAGTCCAGTTTTGTCAAGCCTTGCTATTTTCACTGTTCCCCTTCAGGTCAGTCTTCAGGATAGGCATCTGAAAGTACATGGTATAAGGGAGTGAAGTGCATAGGAAGGAATAAGATCTTCACACCTGATTGAAGTCAGTCAGCATCCACCTATGAAACTTTGCAAAGTTTGGGTATTTCCGGCATTTTGTGGGCTGTAGCAGTGCTTCAAGACAACAGTTATATATTCAAATATTGTTTCGACATATGTTGGCTAACATCCCATAAGCGAATTTTGATCAACAACCTTCTCAACTCTTGCAAGTACATGTTAGTGTGCACCAAACTGGATTATATTCAAACGTATTTCAAGTTATTACAAATTATGTTACTTAGTTTCACATGGTTTTGCATATATGTTGACATTACTTTATATGCCCTGTGATCCAGCTTTGAAAATTTAATAAGGCCCTAAAGTTTCATTCACTCCGTGAAACCAGTTTCCTCTTTTAAACTAAAATAACTTTTAGAACTGCCTCTGTTAGTTCAACCTTGGACTACTGCCTTCAATTTCTTTGTCTTGTAAGCGTCTCTTCAGGAGGAGAGCATTACCAACCATGACAGCATTGATTTTCAAATGTATGATTGCTGGTGAAATATTAAACCCTATTGATTTGAAATTCAGGATCAGTTGCATGTTGGATATTCTGCATATTTTGGGGATGGACAGTTTCATTTATCAGCTCTTCCAACGGCAGAATAATTAGAACTCCATCATGTTCCTGTTTTGAGATGAAGAGCTTCATGTCAGACAACCGCATCTGCCGTCTTAAAAAATGTTCTATGCATTATGTTTACTAATTGGTCAATTTATCCTCCCCAGGAAGGTTTTTCATTCATTTCTGAGCAAATTCACTGGAATGAAGTCATCCATCTTTTTGCTCACTGAAAGTCCATATTGTTCTCTCTTCTTAACCCATGAAAAGAGTCATAAGAACATTCATGAAGATTTCCAAGGATAAAACAAAAATTGAAGAAAATGATTTGAAAGCATTTAAGATCAAACTGTTTACTTGCAAGGAGTTATATAGTGCTTTTGTACATAAAGTAACACTTCATATTTAGAGGTTTTTACCTCTGAAAAAAAAATTTCCACAAGCTTAAAGTTTGCCATAGAAATGCTCTGCCAGGAAGAGATGATGACTTAAACCCTTACAAAGGTGTTTTTTGTCGGGGACTGAGGGGCTCCTGGGTAGACAAACAGCTTTGCAAAGTTGAAAACTTACAGTTTCATTCTAAGAGTGAATCACTTCCAACACTATTCTTTTATAATGTTTGATATCAAACAAAAACCCTGGCTCTGCTGAAGTCAGTGGCCATTTTGGTATTGAGTTCAATATGGCCATGATTTCACCTCCAGTATTTTTATTAGGGCAGAAATATGACATTATATGTACATAGATTTGACATGGGTAGATCTAGGATTCTGGAAAGGAAGATGCAGGAACAACAACCTGGCTATCCCTGGCTCTCAGCATTTCCTCCCCACTCCTTCCCCACCCCCCACACACATACTAGAGTGGGCAGACTGCATCACAAGAACAGCTATCCTTCAAGCAGATAGGAATCTTCCTTCCCCTCTCACCTCCCCTCCATGCTCAGCAGGGCTGGATTAATGCATAGGCAAACTAGGCACATGCCTAGGGCCCTAAGTGAAGAAGGGACCCAGTTGTGCTTATTTTACATATTATAATTGAGTGAAAAAAGTAATATACATATACAATATTTAGTAGGGGCCCACAAGTTTATTTGCGTAGGGCCCAATAAAGGGTTAATCTGGCCCTGATGCTCAGCTGCATATTTCTTTCCCTCCCCTTCCATTACTCTCCTCCTAGTCCCACTGCTGCCACTACTACTGTCCAGTTCAGCTAGGGACAGGTGGAGGCTGCGGAGCCACTCCTGCCCTGAAGCTGGATCCAATGTTTATCAAAGTCAATGGGAGTTTCTCCATTTACTTCAGTTGGCTTTGGATCTGTTCATAATTGGGCAGTACCACGATACATAAACTTGTCAGCTCTCCTACTTTCAAAGTTCATATTGCATTTGGAAAGTTTCTTGAAGGTGGGAAAATTGCCATATGAACTTCTCATATGAATGTCTCACAATACAAACTATTTTGACTGTTAAATAAATAATTGAAGGACATATTCCCTAAGAACAAACAAGTTTTGTCACTTGTGTAGTCTATGCTATCTGATTGTATAGATGGAACAAAAGAACGTATCATAATGAGGAAATGACAGTTTATTGTTCAAAATTTATGGCATGCTTTTATACTTTCAATGAGAACATAAAAGAGGCTTAATGTAAGTGTTCCCAAAGGAAGGCAATATTGTAGTTTGTTTGTAAGTGTTTTATTATAGCTAATAAATGGTTCCAGAATTTCATATTTTGTCTTGTTTTTTTATACCACAAGATAATTTAGTAGTCTTTTTTTCATTTCACCATGAAAACAAAGACACTTAAGACAGGTGATAGGTAAAAGATATATTAATCTTACACACATAAATTTGCAATACATCAGTTGCATCTTTCAGAACTTTCTTGGAATCCTTTTTTATCAATATTATTCACAATAATTTTCTCACTGTTTCCTCTACTGTATTTTCTTGCCTGTGGTTTTACTGTCAAGATATTAACTTGTGATGTTCTGCAGCACAATTAAGGCTATAACTGAATTTCATGATATCCACAATTTTGTGCCTGAAACACCTCCTCCTTCTTTTGAATGTTCTCAGAGCAAATAGGATTTTGGTCCCACTTCAGCACAGCACTTCAGCACTTGCTGATTTGTTCTGAGCATCAGAGGTACAATCACAATTTTATCAGGGGTACAAACTCAGTTCCCTTAAAAATGACTGGTATCTGGATACTGAGAAATTAAGAATGAGTACATGTATTTAGTCATAAAAGCCTATATTTGCAGAAGCAACTGCAGTCAATGAGGGGTCTTCTCCTAAAAAACAGACCCATTAAGATGTATTAAATGAACCAGCCTCACATTACAGTACCCCAAATGACTTGTCAAATTTTGAAAATATAAGTAAAAAAATGATCCCTATAACTGCAGATGCCATAGATGCAGTACAGTATATCATGAAACTTGTCTTAAGATATCATTGTGGGGTTAAAGGGTATTTATAATTTAATAAAGAGAGTCTTTCAATAACAATGAAGCAGAATTGTACTCTGTATATGGATGGGTAGGTCTCTTCTATGAGAAAGTGGTCTTTTGTAGAAGTGTCATCACGTTATCAAAAACTGCAGTGTCCTTCAGGAATCTACTGTTGCACTGAAGCTGTCTTTCATGATCTACAAAACATGAATGTAAGTGGATGTCTGTCTGCTGATTTTAATGAGAAACAGACAAGTTAACATTTTCTGAAAGCTATGGATTTCAGTAGTAATTACAGAAATGCTGCAAACCCCCCCCCCCCCCAAGGCTGATATTTCTTTTTAATATAGTCAGGTCCAAGGTGGAGCAGGCTAGGGCTGAATAAGACAGTAAGCTTTAAATTGCAGTGTCCAGGAGACTTTCATGTTAGTATTAAATACCAGAGGGATGGTGACAAGTTAAGATGTATTACTCAGCCTCCATTATTAAGTATTCAGATACCAGTAATATTTAAAGGAACTGGTTTTGTATTAATGATAAACCTGTGATTATACTTTAGATTGCACTGTCTTGCTTTCAGAAATTAAAAATGAGTGTGCCTTAAGCATCCTAGCCCAATAAGCTGCTAGGCTTAGATGGGCTTTTCACAGTTTTCTGATTATACAACATGCTGATAAGAAAATTTGGAAATAGGTTAGATATCTCAATGTGCAGTTTCAAACACATATATATGTGATGCAGTGGTTATAAATAAGTCAGAATTATTTGCCTTTTATTACTTAGTATCTAATTCATACTGGAAAAAGAGAATGTGTGTTCTTCTGACAGACACAAAATTATTGAAATGTCAGGTATACTATGTTCCCCTTTTGGGAAGGGGCTTTATTTTACTTAAAGACAGGATTTTCAAAAGCACCAAAGTGATTTAGGAGCATAATTTCCTTTGACTTTGAATGGGATTTGCACTCTCAAATGAATTCTCCTGGATTTACAAAAGTAAAGGCAAAGCAATCAGAGAGCAAGAGGTTCAAAACTCCTTAGCGAGCATTAAAATGGTGAGAAGAGCAGAGAGGGGTGGAGAAAGAAGAGGGAATAAAGAGCCATCACTCTTGAGCTGACCAGTGGGAGTTTGAGGCTTTTTGCAAAGTCAGAAAGCTCCCTACCTTCCCCAGCATGGTCTCGCCCCTCCATCTGCTGGCCTTTCCTCACTCACAGGCTGATCAAGTCTCCTACCCAATTAAACAAGTGGTGGGTTAGGTGTAAATCTGACTTCTAGGTACCTAGTCTAAATCAGTAACATAGGTTAAAATAGATATTCCATATGTAATAGTTTCCTTTTTCCTCATATGTAAAAATAATTTGGTTTCACTGTGTGGGGGTATGGTTTGTGGGGGAGGGGTGGGGGGGTTATAATACACAAACAAAATGTAGATATTCATTTCTCTCATTAGATTTCTGCGCCTTTCTTTCATGTGTACCTGTCTTCTTGTTATAGTTAAGATTACATTGCAAATGACTAATTTTGTGGTATGCTAAAATGTCAGAGCCACGTAACATCCTGGATGAAAAATCCATCATTTTCTATAATGCACCTAATTTAAAATTCAACAATAAAACAAAACCATTTTCAGTAAAAAACAAATGTTTTCAATAAAAATAAATGTGTCTTAGAGAGACAGGCAAATACAGAGATCTGAGATGGAGGAAACAAGTCTTTATAAAGATCGTACTGTGGTTAAAGGGGCTGGTAAATGAACCTGTCTTCTATAAAGCTTGGCTGTAATGTGCCAGCTGAGAAATTGGCCCAGGGTCCTGTGCTGCAAAAGTCTGGTCACAGAAGTACTGCAAGAACTGAGAGAACATTTTTTTTGCTCTCTCAAGCTAGAAAAACCTTTAGAAACTGTTGTCTTATTACAGCAAGCTCAGGGATAATACATCATTCATGATGTCATTTGGATGGCTGAGCATTTTAAATTATTAACTAACAGTTCTGGGGCTCCTTTTGCTGACCACTGGAAACAACCCTGCTCCCTGGAGCAAGCTGAGGCGGGCTCTGCACGGTGGCAATTGAAGTTCCATCAAACCTTTGGGTGAACGGAAATCATTTATTGTGTGACAGTGACACAAGGCAGCTTTGTTGTTTTTGCTGTTAGTTTATTTGCAAAAGAGCTCAGAGACCTTGCCTGTCTATTGTCATCAGCCCAGATTCAATATTCATGGTTACCCAAAACTCTGTGGCTTTGGAGACAGCAGGCTACACAGTAGCTGCAGGATTTGCCAGGACAAGGCTCAGGGAAGAACGTGAATTGCTTTGTCAGTTTGCACTCAGCAAACTAGGCAGAATGTTGTAACCCCAGCTGGTAATTTTGGAAAGGGAAAATTATTCATATTACTAACAGCATGTTATTTCACAGGAGTATGCCGGCTGTAAAAGACTACCAATGGGATCAGCTGAGGAGGTCAAGAATGCCTAGCACTAGACTACAGAAGACAGCTCTTCCAGAGGGTCCAGACAGTAGCCTAGTCACAGCCTCACCAATTTAGTTATGGAGAAGAAGAGGAAGCAGTGAATCTTGGGTAGATACCATATTTCTTCTATATGGAGCTGCCCTGGAATACAGCAATGCACCCCAGTTTTTGGATTTTCAATATAAGAAAAATACAAAGTATCCAATCAAGACACATGTGTTGCTTCTGAGACCTTTACCCTGAATTTTAGGCACAATTAGATATAATGTATGAACCACAAAATCACACCACCTGACATGCCCCATTTGCATGACAGAAGACACAGTTGTGGGATCATGCATTAGAGCTAATTGCACCTTATTGCCAGTGAAGGGGAAGCCTGATCCTGGGTTCCCATTGCATTGGCAAGAAGCTGGGACTCTCAGTCTTGGCTGCATGGATGGATCTCTAGGTTTCATGCACCCCCAAACCATGGGGATCACAACTGCTGGGATCTCCTGGGCCCAAGTGTGTCAAGCTGTACATAGTGCACCCCTGCAGCTTGGAGCCCTGTCACCTGATAGGGTTCCTGGCCATGGGGGAGGCTCTGATAAGTATGCAAATTAATGCTCAATAGCAACCACCTATAAAGTTAGTACAAACTTTTGAGGTCTAACTGTAGCTGGTTGGAGCTTTTTATTGTGCGAAAGATACTTTGTATATATAGCTGATCTTAAGGTAACTACACAATTAACCAGTTAATTGCACAATACCTGTAATGTTTAGAGGGGGCCTAAAACTTGGGCCATTTTTAGAATAAATATTTCATTTTCAAATGAATGACTTATATTTGAAGGGCTGCAATAATACATTGCACTTACATAGCATCTTCTATCAGATAATTTCAGAGCCCTAATATCTGCTCCTTTATCTTCTGAGTCTCTTGCATTCACATTCGTTTGCTGGATCCCCACCTCATGCGGTCAACATAGAAGCTAAGTTTCACTTTCAGTTCCAGCCTGTTTTGAGTAACAACATGAGATTTAACTAGTACACAAACTACCTTTGGGCTGTCTTTCTTCATACAGATGAACTTTAAATTAGGAGTTCAAGACGATAGAGCAAGTTTGTGAAACCTGTAAGCTTACTTGGTACATTTCTGTCTCTTCTAACCTATAGTCAGCTCTATACATTTAAAGAAAACACCAATTCCTAAAAATCAGCTAATGCTAAACATCTCTTCTGCTTTGTTATAATATCCCAAGTGATTAAAAAGCATGATGCCCAATACAGTAATTGGAGTGGGAACCTCAGCAACAGTTAGTTTTCTCACTGAAACTGCATTATCCTGTTTTGCTCATCTTGTCACTGTAAGGCTGCTCATCATTGATACAATTCGAAGACTGATTCCTACCCCAGATAGGCTATGAATTTGTTTCTATATATCAATATCTACACTTCCATCTCAACCAAACAAAAATAGCTAATCCACTGAAATGCAAATTACTGCCATTTTCATGTGCAAATGCATGGCAGAGATAGCACCGAATATAATATAGTATAAGCTTTCTGTGCCCAAGATCATTTCACTGCATTGCATCAAGCATAATGCAATTGCTTTCATAAACTTTAAAAACTTCCCTATGGCTCTATTCATGCTGTGCTCAATCAAAGCAGCAATAAACTAGAAGATCCAAATGCCATATCATACAAATTTATATTTTCAGAACTATAGGTCTGCAAATCTATCATTTACTCATGTTAACTTTTTTCACACTGAATTACAGCTTAGATCTGCAGCCAGGGATCAGGATCTTCCTATCCAAAGTGTTGTGTTCACAGCTAATAGGAAAAGGTAGTCACTGACACAGAAGAGGTTGCATTATCAGCATATGGTGAAAGATGTAGACCAATAAAGCAGAGGAAAAGTAAGGGATGGGAGAAAGCAGTAAAGCAATTGCTAGCAGTGAGTTACAGTCTGAACACACTCCTAATCTCTCTCCTTTAAAAAAGAATTGTTTCCGTTTCTGCATGTACAAATGATGTTAAACCATGAGCTGAATTTTTTTGGAGGAATTTCTCTTGCAAAGCATAACATTTTATTCCATGCCATTTATCTTGAACTATCTTAACACAGAATATCTGCTTGATGGAAAGCCCAATAAGCCAGCTGATAGAGGCACATCTGTTAAGTATTTCCACAATGCCTTTTTTCTCATATCTAAACTTTTTTTTCAGAGGCTGAAAAAAATGAAAGCTCCCCGTTTACAATGCAGACTGAGTGTTTGTGACCTTAAGTTCCACAGAGGTTAACCTACTCTGATTAACTTTTCCATGTTATTCCATTAAATAAAAACAGTTTTGACACCCAAAGACTAAGGCATCCTTGAGATAATACAATAACCTTATGCAATCATTCCAAATTGAATTGCAATAATTCATTTAGGTGACCATACATATTTGTTATGTGCAATATGAAACATTGCAAAATGAAATCAATAGAAATGTTTCTTGTTAATGAAGATATACTGGGCTGTTATGTGTGGGTTTTGGACTCAATACCACAGAAATCTTATTTGTATTCTAAATTCAAGGGTATCATAATAGTTAAAAATGAAGATAGCATTACTTAAAAATCATATGGCTGGACATCTGGAAAATTATATCATAAATTTTGTGCCTTGCTCTATTCTTTAAAGATGAAATCCGGGACCCTCTGAATCTGATAAAAGTTTTGCCATCAACTTCAGTAGAATCAAAGATTTCACCCTGTACAATGGTTATAGGATTCATCACATTTGCATAGAAGTTTATGTTCTAGTGCCAAAGTTGACAACTTAATTCCCCTCTTGCAAATTCCTCTCCTTCAAAAATGTTGCAGTTGTGGATATTTTCATGTGAAATCTAAATACAACCTTTTGCCTATGAGTCTCTCCTCCACCACCCATTCTGAACACTGTGTGCGCACAGTGAACGCAGAGACTGCTGCAGTGTATAGCCACTGAAAGTGAGGAGGAAATCCCTTTTCTCCTTCCAAGTCTCACTGTACCATACAAATCATTTATCAACTGACCCATTCTTAATGTATAGGGAGGGGAAAAATCATCAAATGGCAAGGAGATAAAGTGAATTTGCTTTTAAACACCTGAGAATAGGATCCAAACTATGATTAGGTAATAAGGATGTAGTGGCAGTGTCTGGCAAGTCTCCACTAGAAGGGCATGTCTACATGTTAATTAGTGTGCCGTAATTATGGTGCATTAAATTACTACCTGTCATTACATGTACTAAAATTAACATGCCATAATTGGTGTACTGCGCATTACTGCAGGTGAATGCTTCTTTAATGACATCAATGCACATTAGATTAAATCTACTGCGCATTAGCATGGGTTTTGCTTGCCCTGCTAATGCACAGTAGAATTAGTCTTCTGCACATTAAGTGTCTTGCGTAGATGTGCCCAATGTTGTCCAAGTCACAAAGTCTCTATGGTCTAATGACTATACAGAAGCAATATCCAAGTTAGCTTGCAGTGAGCTAGTTCAGGTATCAGGAACAGTCAAGCTATAGCAGCACAGAGCTCTGTGCCAACTAAATTAGGAAAAGACAGGGCTTTTGTGTGATATCTTTTACTGGACCAATGATATAATTCAGAGAGCTACTCGACAAGCTTTTGGGTATCAGATGCCCTTCCTCAAACTAAATTACTGTTATATTTGGCAGGCCTCCATTGTAAAGATGTCCACAGTACAAAGCTTCTGTATGTCTCTGCTACCAGCTGCCTATGCTGTACTCTGTCTTCACATGGCTTGATGCTTCTGGTATCTGAGCTACCTTGATTAAAGCTAGCTCAGGCAACATATTTTATGTATTTTAAATAGGTGAGTTCAATCTATTTATGCTTTGCCCAGGCGTTTCCCAGAAGTAAGGGTCAGGATTCATATGGGTTAGCAGAGCTGCATAAAGAAAGCATCTGAAAAAGAGCTGTGAGCATGGAATATTTAACAGTGAGCTTTGTTAGGTGATATCAACATCCCTTTTTTAAGTTCTGCATTCCTCTATGGACAGTCCAAATATTTTAAATTATGTTGAATTTACAGTAAGTTGACTGAAAGAAAAAAAAAAGCAAAAGTCCTAAATGGTAACTTGCAATAAGGTCAGCCAAAGGAACATGGGAGGGAAAGATGAGGCTGAGACTGTAACATAACGGTACATGATTTAAATTAGACCAAAAAATCTCTTTGAAAGTAAGGTAGCACTATGGACAGTGTCATTAAAGGCATTTGAACTCTTTGACCTAAGAGATCATATCTGTGACAACTCAGTATGTTAAACTACATTAAAATTTATGACACTGAAGAGAATCAATTTTTTTTGTTTGTGAAAAGCGTGAATTAAAAGACAGCCAGAGATAGGGAAAGCAATCATCTGCAGGGTTTTAAGCATCTAAAGAAGCAAAGGTTCTACATTCATTCATTGACCCCTGAACGATGAAAAGGTCCATTTGAAAAGGAAGAAGGAAATGGACACAATGCCTTGAAAACAGATAATGGTCATTAAAAAGAAAAGTCTGAAGAATTTGTACAAAGTAGCCATAATGGTTTCTCTGATTCAAGAATGTGACCTGATAGCAAATGTAACCTCTGGACAGAAAACAGTGCTTTATACACTCAAGAAAAAAAAAAAAAGATACACTGTGGTTCATGTATCAATCAGTGTAAGACCATGTTTGTGCAGTGTAAGACCACCTTATGCAGTGCAGAACTAAAAACTTTTGATGAAAGGCAAAACATTGTAGGATATATTTCAGGAAATAAAATCCTAAACTTTTTTTAGTTTTTACTGTGAATTTTGATGGCAAAGGGTTAATGTCAGGTTTAAAATCGTATCTGTAAAGATTAAAATGTCAGTATCAACATTACTAACAACATATGGACTTTTCTTTAAAAAGAAAATCGAATATATTTTTGCTTTTGTTTGGTTTTACTATCTTCTTTTCAGCATCTCACTTTTGTTTGTAATTAACTTCTAGTAACACACAAAGGCAAAAATAAATTCTCGCTGTTACACCTATTGCAATCAGGCATATTTCTAAGGGTAACAAAACAGAGAGTAAAACTAATGTGAATGCTTGCTCCGCCTCCCCTCACAATTGAATACCTGTTATGAAAACCAGTCTCCGGCATGATTTCTTCTCAGCCCCTCTTTGCAAACCAAGGCAGACAGTCAAAAAGCCCGAGGCTGAATCAAATCAATCTTTGCATGTTAGTTTAAGCTAAGTAGATTGAACTGATAAGAAAGTGAATAGACATGCACTTTTGATTCCAGAAATGCAGCCATATGCCTGTAGTGGCCCAGGCCAGAAACTGGAGGATGCTAAAGCATGCCTCCCTGCTCACCTGGAGTAGACAGCTTGGGCCAAGGCTAGGCTGCCCACCCTAGCAGAGGGGATTTGCACCCTAGCAGAGGTGCAAAGAGAACCTCATAAGAATACCTTATAAAAATCCAACTTTACAAATACTGACCAAAATCATCATGTTGTAGGGTCATGTGAGTAGGAAAAGAAATATATGCAAATGGGCCAACCCACCGCCCTTTACACATGAGCGGAAAGTGTCCTTTTGTTTCTCATCACCCTAGGTCACTGCCCTGTAGGGAAAATGATCTGTAAGGTCCATACCAACAGCCTCTCTCAAGCAAATGGAAAGAAAAGAGAGAGATCCAAGTCCTTTATAACATGAAAGACTGATAATCTGTTCCCTCAAGATGTACATACATCATATTCTTTGCCAATCCAGAAGTAAAATATTTCAAGAGAGGTACTCTATTTTTTCCTTTTTATGGTTTACCTCAAGAATAATTATTAAAAATAAGAAGGTAAAGCCCGTGGCCTGGCATTTAGTAACGTAGAACTTTCACTAAAAGAAAACAAGGTTCAAGACAATCTTACAGCCCTTTCGTAAATCAAAGGAGAGGTATAACATACCTGATCAGTAGTGTTGCGTTGCTCATTTACGGAGTACTTCTTTTTGCAAATCACAATTCAACAGCACCCAACCATTTCAAAACAGTTGCTTACCCCTAAGTCACCATAATATGGCACATGCCCCTTTTGCCTTCAAGGGACTTAAGATCACAAAACGGAGAAGTGGTCTCATTTACACACACACATTTGCATTGATTTAACTACAGGCATATAACCAAAACCAAACTTTAAAACCAAAGTGGTCTGAGCTTTTACTTGGATACCTAAGAAGGGAAAGTCTTATTGCAATTTAAATTGACCATATAAAAAGAAATAAAACATACATTTTTAGTTTGACCAGGACAAATCTGTGCACAGAATTCCATGGTGGTTGGCACCCCCTACCTCTCCAGTGCTCAACCCCATCTCTGTCCAGGGTAGCAAAATTAGTATATGCACCTCTGCTACAACTGCAAGATATCATGCACAATAATCTGGTGGATGCACTTGGAATGATGACTTATTTTTTTTAAACTGCCTTTAGATCATCTTGCAGAGTGGATGTGATTTTTCAATGCTACCTAAGATACTGGTACGCTCAGTGCCCTTAAAGTTATTGTGAAATAAGAACAGTAATTTCCTAAACATCTTTTGAAAATTCCAGACAGTATATTCATGTATATCTAATAGATGATGTAAAAACCTGGCAGAGCAGGTAATGTGTTAAAGCTCACAAATAACTCATCAAGAAGGGTTCTGTGGACACACCTTTTCTCTATATTGAGTGTAGTTAGCATTTCTGCTAAAGGCTCAGTTGTATTCTTTACTGTTGCACTTTGTATAGCTATTTACATCTGTGCAAAGTTGGTTTTAAAAGCTACGGTTCTGACCTAGTAATGTTTTACAGACATTTTGCATAAAGTAGAAAACCAGGCCCACGTTCTTGTACATATTCATGCTTTTCCACTCTTGGTTCCTGTACTTGCCTTTCGTGAGAGCTCATCTGTTCCATATCAGGAACAGTGACCCTGATCAGGAAGCTGACATATTTAACAAGCAATAAATTAAGAGTTTAAGCTGTTCCAACTGAATGTGCTTACATCTAAATGGCACCTTTGCAGTGCTGAATGGATCCCTGGTAATGATGGATGAAAATTCAATAAAGATTTTAGAGCCAGAAAGGAAAAGAGAGTGTGTACAACTACAGTATTGACATGTAACTGGTAGTCTGTTCTTCAGATTAAAATCTTAATTGAAAGTTGAGCGTTGAAAACTTGCAGGTATTGGAGGCATGCATCAAAGAGCAGCATGTCTCTGTGTGGTAGGTGTAGGATTTCTGTATCTTAGAATGGGGATTCTAGTTGATCATTTTATTCATCCTGATCAAGGACTATTAGACCCAATGAAATAACTCCCATTGACTTCAGAATTTTAGATCAAGCCAGAATAAGTCATTTTCAGGACCCATTTATATCAGAGGTGAAGCAAATAAAGCCAGGGTTTTGCAAATAAGGTGCAATCAACAACTTGCAAGAAGGGTGGTAGCTATATTGATGATTACTGGAAAGATCTTGCCTTTCAGGGCATGAGAACAAAACCTTGAAAGTGCTTAAATTCTGCTGTTCATTTCCAAGGAAGATGAGCTCAGTGGGTCTGCTGATTCTCATTTATCTGAGACTTCTGAGAACCTGCTACTTTTTCAGAAGTTGGGGCTAAGCATTTGTTTTTTCTTACCCATTTGGCCAAGTAAAAACAATTAAATCAATATTCCACCCCCTAATGGTAATAAAGCTGATTTTTAGGTTGCACCATTAAGTTTCATGAACTAGTCTGAGAGGCAGTAACTCATTAACATTTCCTTCCAAATACTAAATCTGTGGTATACTTATCTGTTTTAGAGAGTCAGTTCTGTTCTATAGCATATGGTAAAAGCCTTGTCCTAGGCTACCCATGTTACCCAGCAGTTCTTGATATTTTTTCCCCTTCAGTAGGACAGTCATAGTCATTTCCCACATACTAGCCAAGCTCTCTTGAGATTTTTACTACATACATTTTCACACCACCAGCAATTGAGCTTGGGGCCTGTCTCCTATCTCTTCATTACACATACTCACACACATATTTTACTCTCCCAAAATATAAGATCACAAAGATCACTTTCATATTTCACCATTATTTTTCCTTCACTATACTGACAAGAACTTTTCATCATGAGCCATTGGACTTGCCAAACTAAGGGACTAGCCAGCTAGACAAGTGGCACATACTGCACTTCCCCTGGTCCTGCCACTGAAAACTGCCATTATTCCTGGGGAACTGTCCAGCATGGGACCAGTGCTGAATAGTGATCTGAAACAACGGAAGGTCTTTTCCTTTATGACTAGGATGAGCTTAGCCTATGAACCAAACCAAAGTAAATGTTATTAGGTTTGAAGAAGAAAAGAGTAATTGTGCTAGAAAATTACTTCAAAACTGGCCAGTAAGCTATTTACTTGCTCTTCTCTTGCAAAATGAATGGATTCATTGCACTTTGGGAATAATTCTTCATCACAGTGTTTCCCATATTTTTTAAAGCAAATCTTCCCTTTAAGAAAATGGAAACAACTATGTCACTTGCCATCAGCTCCCCCACAACTCTTCCTGATTTAATTTAGATATTTTCAGTGCTCATGACTAGTCCTACCCCTCACCAACTCTGTGAAATGTTGCTGCGAAGCTTCATTGTATCAGCTTTCTCCTTCCTTTTACATGCTTTAATGAGCAATGAAATAATTCAAAAAATAAAGTATGAAAGTATCAGCACCTAATTTATTAATCTTTTACATGAATGGGGCAGCTGACTTTTCAGATCATTATTTCAGGCACGCTACACACTCAAGCAGATATTGCTGTAGTGTCAGATTCAAAACATGAAGCAAGTGTTTTACCTACAACTGTAACAGAACAATTTGCTTTTTAAAAGGCTGAAACTAAAGAGAAAAATTCAGGCCTTGTCCCACACTTCAAGAAACACTGACTTATTTTATCATAGCCTGTTACTGAGCAATGACAGTGGTTAATTCTTATGTTTGGACTACTTTGGCTTCATGAGAGGAAGAATGTAATTTCTTCTTCTGTAATTGTTTTTTCATGACTAAATATGTTCCCTAAACTTAACTTTTAAGTTATTTTTAAGAAATGATAAATTTAATAATCATACATATTGTCATAAACCTGTCATTTCATGAGATTATTCAATGACTTACTATAGTTTTGATTTGAAAATGCTTTATTCTGAGTTCATTTCTGAATTACTGGTCTTTTCTTCTGGGTGGGAGTACATGTAGACATGTCTGTCATGTAAATACATGTGCATCTTGGTACTTTTTATCCTATGAAGTGAATATAAATAAGCATGTTATCTATGCCAGCAGAATTTGCCACTTTTATGTATAAGCAAACTAACTGGGACACACTGATGACATGGGAAAAATACTTTGTAACCAAAACTATTAAATTATCTAATATGTGGGCTTTTTTCCATTATGCTTCCCTCTTCTCCCCATTGGGATGAATATGCTGAGAGACTAACATACATAGCTAACAGGATTCAGTTTTGGATGTCTGGATGCACTACAAAAAGAGGGAAAACACTATCTTTCAGGTGTCATCCCAAAAGGTTTCCCCTCTTTGCATATTCTGTCCAGTCAGCATCCAACATTCTCAAGTCATCTTTTTAAACTCCTTCCCAGTTTCTATACTGAGGACTATTTTCACTGGTGGCAGATGACAGAAAAAAGGACCAATAGTCTCAAGTTGCAACAAAGGAAATTTAGGTTAGATATTAGGAAGAACTTTTCACTAAACACTGGCACAGGTTACCCAGAGAGGTGGTGGAATCTCCATCATTAAAGGTTTTTAAGATGTGGCTAAAAAAGTCTTGGCTGGGATGATCTAGTTGGGGATGGTTCTGCTTTGAGCAGGGGGTTGCACTAGATGTTATGTCTTGAGGTCCCTTCCAACCCTCATTTTCTATGATTCTATGAGTGCAATGCCCAGCACACGCCAACTCTTTCCAACTTGATTCCTAAAGGCTCTGTTCGGGACGACAATGAGGTATCCTGCCTCAAACATGTTCCTGAGATAATGGCAGATAAGAACTGCCTTGTGGCCCCACCCAGTCCCATTCCTCATTGCCCTTAGATCTCTGGTGGGCAAATTTAGGGCTTTTTAAAATTAAGATTCCATTCTCTGTTCACATTTTCTGTTGCAGCCATAAAGCGGACAACAACAACTAAGAGGCCTGATTCTTTCTTCTCTCCTCTTCCTTTCAGAAGATCATGATGTAGGATGTAGCCTACTATGAAGAATCAAGACACAGAGGTGTTGTCAGTAAGCTCAACCTTCCTTCCTGAGTAACCTAATTCATGTCAAGCTCATTTAACAATTTGGAGTTAGGTGAGATACCTAATCTTGCTTCCTCCTGCTTAACTATCTAGCTATTGCCAGCCACTCTCTCTCTCTCTAAAGTGGGAAGAGATGGGCTGATCTTTGAATCCCAGCATCCATCTATTTGTAGGATTACAGGATCACAGAACAATAGGGCTGAAAGGGATTTCAGGAGGTCATCTAATCCAGCTGGCTGCTCAAGGCAGGATCAACCCACAGTGTACCATTCTAGATAAGTGATTGTCTAAACTACACTGAAAAACTTCCACAGATGGCAATTCCACAACCTTTCCTGGTAAACTGTTTCTGTGCTTAACCACCCTCATAGTGAAAATGTTCTTCCTACTATCCAACCTACATTTCCCTTGCTACATTTCCCTTGCTAATTGCTCCTTGCCCTACCATCTGCAGCCACAGAGAGTACTCTGTCAGCATTCTCTTTATTACCACCCTCAGGGTATTTGAAGATTGTTATAAATCCCCTTCCAGTTTTCTCTTCTCCAAAAGTATGCCACTTCACTGACAAGCTCAATTCTTTTTTTTCCTGTCTTTTTTTTTCCCAGTGAATTGTTCAACTGAGTCATACCATATGGAAAAATCTTATAAAATTTAATGGGGGAATAGCCAATAAAGTTTTACAGACCTTTAATAGGATTCTAGAGGTATAAAAAATGTATAGCATATGATGCAGAACTATACTCTTTCTATAGATTTTTTAATCATCCAAGGGATCTCTGTTGCAGAGACAGAATTCTTTCCTATAACCTAAAGGATGTTCCTTTAAAGAACAACAACAACAAGTTTTTTGAAAGCTTATTTTCTAGAAGTCTTCCCTAGAAAGGATGTTTTGTACTGATACTAGGAATTTGGAGACTCTATCCATTTCTTATTGCTATATTCCTTTATGTTTTGAAAGAAAAGAAACTTACTTTGTTATTTAATTGAATAAAAGAGAAAGTTAAAAAAACTATCTTCTTTCAGCTTCCAGAGTCTGGAATTTCTCCATAAACATGAAGCCAAATATCAGACCATGAGAAATGGAGAAGGGGAAAAGAGTGAGTAAGGAGTAAAGAAAGAAAATCCATAAGAGATTCAGAGAAGGAACAATAAAACAAGTAAAAGAGAATAGCTAATAAAATTGAAGTGTCAAAATTGGGAAGGCAGAAAAAGTCCAAGATGCACTGGAAATATCCATGACAGAAGAGGATTAGAAAATTTAAAGTGGGATTAAAGATTAATCTGAAACCAAAGCAAATTCAAGCATTTCTACTTCAATCCATCTGAAATTCAAGCTATACCAGAATGAAAGGAAATGTAGTTTGCATAATTCTATACCTTTTTTTAGAGACAGACAGTCCTAAGAATACAGGGCAAAGTTTAAACAGGGAAGACACTGACTGTGCAGTAGCCTGTGACTACTGTGCAGTAGTATTGCATGGCAGCAAGCATGACACAGTGCTACTGCACAGTAGTCACGAGCTACTGTGCTGTTAGTCTCATGCTGTTTCTCAGCATGACTGTGCAGTAACTCCAGTTACTGCTCAGTCATTTAGTACTTGTATAAAAACATTATACAACTGCAGTAATGACTGTGCAGTCAGAGTCCCCTGTAGATGTTGCCACTTTACCTCTGTACATTGAAGGTCCTCTCTAAATTATTTCCAAATTTTTGGCAGTTCCTTAGACAAACTTCTCACTCATATATTATATTTTAGTGTGAAAACAAAGAGCCCAGATTCCTGATTAGCTGAGATCCAGGTTTTCTAGCACAAATGTAGAGTGATTCCATGTCTGATGGCACAGAGAGAGTGAGAGCAAGCCATTTGTTTGACTCATTAAGCACACTCCTATTAAACAATGCCAACTCAAACTCCAGAGCTGGCCAGTCACCAAAGCATGCTGAAGTTACAAATGAAGTTAAGAAGACTTTCGATCTTTAGAAGATGTCATTACTCAAAAATAATTGCCTGTAAGAGAAACAAATAACTATTTTGGAAAGGTTTTTTTTTCCTCACATCATAAGCCTCCGGGTTCAGACATTTGATTAATTTCTCCCCACGCAAGGAAACACTGTTCCAACAGTAGTGGCAGGTTTCTCAATAAAAGTTACAAAGTGGACAATAAAAAGAACATCAAGTAAAGAGAACTTTAGCCAAATACTTGTTTGCCAGAGATTGCCTATTACATGATGTGATTAAATTTAAAATTAGCTTCAAAGCCGTCCCACCTTAATAAATCTCACTGGGGGCAGTGAGAGCTTTGACGAGGGAGGCATAGCCCTGTCCCCCCAGCAGCAGTAGCAGAAGCCCATGCTGGTACAGAGTAGGAGAGCTGGCCAGGTAAGTCTCTTCTCTCTTCCCTGCTTCCAGTTCCAGAGTTAGCTCTTTCAGGTCTGTCTCTACAGCACTATACTTTACCAGAAAAATAATAAGTAGTAGAGCAAGGAAATGAACCCCAAGATTCCTAATGCCCAGGCTCGTGTATTCCACAGCAGATGGAAGTAATTCTCAGCAGGCGCTGCTTTGAAACCGGTATGTTGAGACAAACTTCCATGAGCTCAGAATAGCAGCCTAGCGTCACTGTATTCTGGGCTCTTGATACAACTCACTGCAGCATCAAATTCCCTTTACCTGAATGGACTTGGATTCAAACTGACAATCTGAAATAAAATGATTAAATTTCACAGCCATGTATGGCATTTTACAGGCAATACAAATAGAGAGATTCCTACCCTGCAAAGTTTAGAATTTAAGGTAGCCACTGTACTGGCAAGCTAGAACATCTATCTACTTCAACCCCTACATCTTACATATAGAACATCTGTCTACTTCAACCCCTACTCTTACATTTCTTAAAACTAAAGACTAGTCACTTTCTTGCACTACAAGTTCTGCATCTAATACATGCCCATCTTTGCCTGCAACAGGTTATACTTACATTCTATCATGGGAAAGATGGGGCACCAAATCTTGCATTATGATTGGAGGGCTACAATACCGGTATTTCATTGACAGGATTTATTTCGCAACTCCTTTAGTCATTCTGTGTATATAACCATAGCAATATTTTATACATGTTATTATTAAAATCAAATGTAGTATTAAACCCAAAAGCTGAATCTTTAATGCTCACTTAGTAGAAAGTCTGATTTAATGAAAAGTCATTACTGTAATGCTACAACATTGACTATACTTGGTCTTCAGTCCCTACTGATATAAATAAAATTAGCCTTAATTTCAAAAAACCATACCTGTACCTTATCCTTTTTGAGTTCCTTGATATTTTTAGGATCCTGCTCACTGCTATTGGTCTTGAAAATCAATCTTCTCCATGTATTCGTTGTACAGCTTACCTATAAGTATATATGAGGCTTCAAGGGATAAGTATTTAGGTACAGATTTTTAAAAAAAAAAAACACTTAAACATGGGCTTAAGTCTTTTTGGGAAAAACTGCTAACCATGTGCTCAAACTTAAACATGTTCTAAAATAAATGGGACTTTAAGCACGTGCTTAAATTCTTTCCTGATTAGATATACTTTCTGCAATCCTCATTAAATATCATTAAATAAAAGGGATATCAATAAATCCCATTTCAGGACAGCTTGTAAGCAGTGCTTGGGGAAAAAAAATCTTTTGATTATTTTATTTGCTTAAAAATGGAGATTTGCATTTACCATATTTAGAAAAACTGAATGTGTAGAAGTGTTTATACTGAAAAAATTAACTAGGACCATCCCTAACTAGATCACCCCAAGCAAAGTTTTTCTATCTGGGTCTTAAAAACCTCCAAGGATGGAGAGTCCACAACCTCTCTGGGTAACTTATTCCAGCATTTTACTACCCTCCTAGTGAGAAAATTCTTCCTAATATCTAAACTTTCCTTGCTGCAATTGATCCTGTTGCTCCTGAGACTGTTGTTCTATCATCTGCCAGCACTGAGAACAGTCTAGCTTCATCCTCTTTCAAACTTCTGTTCAGGGAGCTGAAGGTTGCTATTAAATCCCCTCTTACTCTTCTCTTCTCTATAATAAATAAGCCCAGTTCCCTCAGCCTCTCCTAATAAGTCTTGTCCCCCAGTCCCTGGACCATTTTTGTTGCCCTCTGCTAAACCCCTCTAATTTGTCCACATCCTTTCTGTAGTGGGGGCCCAAACCGAACACAGTATACCAGATGTGGCCTCACAGTGCTGAATATAGAGGAATAATCACTTCCCTAGACTTGCTGGAAATACTTCTACCAATTCAGCCCAGTGTGCCATTCGCCTTTTTGGCAACAAGGGCACATTGCTGGCCCTTGCCCGCTGTAACCCCCAGGTCCTTTTCTGCAGAGTTGCTTCCCAGCCAGTCAGATCCCAGCCTGTCCGGGTGCCTAGGATTCTTCCATCCTAAGTTCATGAGTTTGCACTTGTCCTTGTTGAACCTCATGAGAATTTTTTTGGCCCAATCCTCCAATTTGTCTAGGTCACTCTGAATCCTAGCCCTACCCCAGCATATCTACTACTTTCCCCAGCTTAGTGTCATGTGCAGACTCGGTGAGGGTGCACTCTGTACCATCTTCCAGGTCACTGATGAATAGTTTCATATTTTCATAGTGGGTAGGGTCAGAAGGGAACTAAGTAGATCATCAAGTCTGACCCCCTGCCCTGGGCAGGAAAGAGTACTGCAGTCAAATGACCCCGGCTAGGTGATTATCTAGCCTCCTTCTGAAGACTCCCAGGGTAGGAGTGAGCACCACTTTCCTTGGAAGTTGGTTCCAGCTCCTAGCCACCCTGACTGTGAAGTAGAGCCTCCTGATGTCTAGCCTGAATCTACCCTCAGTCAACTTATGGCCTTTATTCCTTCTTACTCTTACAGGAACTCTCCCATTGCCTGATGGTCCCCTTGGCCAGTTTGTTGATGGCCACCAGATCCCCTCTCAGCCTTCTCTTGTGGAGGCTGAACAGGATCAGGTCCCATAGCCTCTGCTTGTAGGGCCTACCTTGCTGCCCCCTGACCATGAGAGTGGCCCTCCTCCCTAAGAATTTTGTAACCTGGTCGTAGAAGGCCACCAGGCTTGTCTGACAGGACCTGCCTCAAATGAATCCATGTTGGTTGCCCCTAAGCATAATCTCCCCTGCTGGTCCCTTGCAGATGTGCTCCTGGAAAATTTTCTCAAAGAGCTTCCCCAGGACTGAGGTAAGACTAATGCGCCTGTAGTTTCCTGTGTCCTCCTTCCTCCCTTTTTTGAAAATGGGGACCACATTGGCCCTTTTCCAATCCTCTGGCACCTCACCAGAGCACCATCAGTGCTCATAAAGCTGTGCCAGGGGTCCTGCAATGACCTCTGCCAATTCCCTCAGCACTCTGGGGTGGAGCTCTTCAGGATCTGCTGATTTGAACATGTCTAGTCCCACCAGAAGTTCCCTGACTAGATCTTCACTGACCTTGGCCCTGGCAGTGCCTCCCCTGGGTCCGTTGGGGATCTCAGTGTGGGGGATGCCCCAGTCCCTGCTCAAATAAAATGGAGGCAAAGAAATTTAATGGTTAATTTAAAGAGGTTAGCTTTGTCATCTGGTGTGACCACCAGATTTCCTAGCGTGTCCTGCAGAGGCCCCACGTTACACAGTACCTTCTTTTTGCCCCCTATGTATTTAAAAAAAGAATTTGTTGTTATCCTTGATCCGGGTAGCTAGTCCCAGTTCCACCTCTGCCTTAGCCTTCCTAACAGCCCTCCTACAGTCTTGAGCGATGGAGGTATAGTCCTCCCTGGTGATGGTCCCTTCCTTCCATTGGGTGTATGCCTCATTTTTAGCTTTGAGATGTTCCTGGATGCTTTTGGTGAGCCATGGGGGCTTTTGAGCACTCTTGTCCGCTTTGATCCGTGTTGGGATTGTACCCTTTAGGCTTGGAGGATCGTCTCCTTAAGGAACGACCACTCTTCTTGGATTCCCAACTCCCCTCCCCTCTGGAACCTCAGTGCATTCCTGACTAGTCTCCTTATCTCATTGAAATCCACCCTCCTTAAGTCCAGGACGGTTGCCTTGTTGCAGGCCTTTGACACCTTGTGCTGGATGGTGAATACCAGTAGGCAATGATCACTATTACCCAGGTGGTCAAGAACCCAGAGTCCCCTCACCAGGTCATCTCCCGCAGCCAGGACCAGGTCCAACAAGGCATTTCCCCTGGTGGGACTGTGCACCTCCTGGGTTAGATGGAGGTCCTGTAACTTGGCTAGGAACCTACATGAGCAGTCAAATCTGGCTGACTGCTCTTCCCAGCAGATGTCCGGATAGTTTAGATTACCCATGATGACCATGTCCCTTAAATTAACTGCCTCCGTGAGCTGACCTAAGAATTCCCAGTCCAGCTCTTTCCCCTGGTTGGGTGGCCTGTAGTAGACCCCCACCATTAAGTCACTTTCCCCCTGACCTCCTTGTATTCAGACCCAGAGCACTTCAGTCTGCCCCTCCTCTGACACAGTGCTGTTCGTTGAACGTTGAACAAAACTGGCCAGGACCAGTTCTGAACCCAGGACTGACCTCTGGGGCACTCCACTTGATACCAGCTGTCAACTAGACATTGAAACATTGATTACTACCCTCTGAGCCTGATGCTACAGCCAGTTTCCTATCCACCTGACAGTTCATTCATCCAGCCCATACTTCCTTAGCTTGCCTGAAAGACTGTTATGGCAGACTATATCCAGAGCCTTGCTAAAAACAAAGTATACCACATCCACTGCTCTCCCCACATCAACAGAGCCAGTCAGCTTGTCATAGAAAGCAAGCAGGTTGGTCAGGCATAACTTGTCGTTGCTGTATCCTTGGTAACTGTTCCTAATCAACTTCTTCTCCTGCCAAGTGCTTGATTTTTCCAGGGACTGAGTTAAGTGTGTAGTTTCCTGGATCCTCCTTTTTCCCCTTCTTAAATATGGTCACTATGTTTTGACTTTTCCAATCAACTTGGACCTCTCCCAATCACCAGGAGCTTTCAAAGATGATAATTTGTACACATCCAGCTTTTCTAAATAGTCCCCAACTTGTTGTTTTACAACTGTTGTCTGCTCATCTCCTCCCCAAACTGTGCTGCCCAGTGCAGTGGTCTGGGAGCTGATCTTGCCTGCAAAGCCTGAGGTGAGAAAGGCATTGAGCACTTCAGCCTTTTCTGCATCCTCTGTCACTAGGTTGCCTCCCCCATTCAGTTCACTTTCACTGATCTTTCTCTTGTTACTGACATACTTGTAGGGATCTAGGCTGTAGCCGTGTTGGTCTCAGCACAAAGGCAGGCAAATTCTTTAGGTAGAGGCAATATTTTTTATTAGATGAACTAAATAATTACAAAGAACAACCTTTTTTGCAACTATTTATTTGGTATAATAAAAGATATCACTTTTACCTAAAGAATTTACCTAACATATTTGTACAAACCCTTCTTGTTACCCTTCACATCACTTGCTAGTGTCTCAGGCAGCTGGAGCCGACCAGAGGATCACTAATTTAATCAGACATCAGGCAGGCCGGCGATGGGGAGGCGAGACAGTTTATTGGTTTTAAAAGATTATTTTACTTACACCACGTGGAATGGCAGCGCAGGCCTTGAGGTAGTTTGCTTGCATTGTCACGGATAGCAAAACAAGTTACGAGTTAACGAGTTTATGAACGGAAAGGAACATGCAGGATAGCATGGGTACATCAAGAGGACCCAGTGATGGGGAGATATTGGTGGGTGATCAGTCCACCAAGTTTCCTCGGTCGCGCTACAGAGTTCTCCATAGTTACCCTGCCATGTGCTTGGAGGTCTCCAACTTAGGCGGAAGCTGCATGAACATTTATATGTCCGAAGTGGCCAATAATGAACTGCTAGGTAGGAATAACTAATGAGGCGGAACGTGACCAAATTTGGGGGAATGGCTCCACACGGTCTATTGTGACATGGACACTCAACTGATTTGGTTATGACAGCTGGCTGCTACTCCAGTTGTGCTTTGGTCTTCCTGACTTCATCTCTGCATGCCCAAGCAATATTAGCTGTTTGTTCAAGTATCCACTTTTTATAAACTTACTGTTTATGATTTAGTTTATTGAAGAATTCACTGCCTAGTCAAGCTGGCCTTCTGCCATACTTGCTAGTCTTTATGTACATTGGAATGGTTTGTTCCTGCACCCTCAGTAAGGCTTTTTTAAAGTACAGCCAGCTCTCCTAGACTCTTCTTTCCTTCAGACTGGCTTCCCAGGGGATCCTGCCCATGAATACTGTGAGTGAGTTTAAGTCTGCTTTTCTGAAGTCCAGGGTCCTTACTCTCCTGCTCTCGTTCCTCCCTTTCCTCAGGATCCTGAACTCAATCATCTTGTGGTCACTACTTCCCAAGTTGCCATCCACTACTACATTCCCCACCAATTCTTCCCTGTTTGTGAGCAGCAGGTCAAGAAGGGCACATCCCCTAGTTGGCCGCTCCAGCACTTGCACTAGGAAGTTGTCCCCTACCCTTCCAAAATCTTCCGCAATTGCCTGAGCATGGCTGTACTGCCCTCCCAGCAGATGTCAAGGTGATTGAAGTCCCCCATGAAAACCAGGGCCAGTGATCAAGCAACTTACTCTAGCTGTTTGAAGAAAGCCTCATCCACCACTTCCTCCTGGTCTGGTGGTCTATAGCAAACAACCACCTCATCATCACCCTTGATACTGTCTCCTCTGACTCTAATGAGGAGACTTTCAACAGGCCTATCTCCAGCTTCATAATGGAGCTCTGAGCAATCATATGGCTCTTTTAAAATAAAGTGCAACTCCTCCTCCTCTTCTCTCCTGCCTGTCCTTCCTGAGCAGTTTGTATCCATCCAGTCACGCAAGGCCCCACTAACTCTCTATTATTCCAATCATGTCATAGTCCTCTGATAGTGTTTCCCAGGCTCTGTGTATTCATGTACAAGCACCTAAGCTAAGTAGTCAATTGCCCTGATTTCTCAGGAAAAATGAGAACAACTTCCCTCTTGCCCCTTCCTCCTGGTTCTTCCTCTAGATCACCCACTTCCCCACTTACCTCAAGGCTTTAGTCTCTATCTCCATCACCATCCCCATCAGATTAGTGTAGTTCATCTGAATAAGGCAGGTGGTAGTGCCAATTGAGCTCAGTCCTCCTCAGTGCAAACTCTTTTCAAAGTCATGGCAAGCCATGACACTAAATACATTTCTACTTCCTCTTCACTATCACAGCTGAGCTACATATTTCTTTCCCATTTTCAATGATTCCTGTTGCTTCGTGAGTCTTAAATGTCTGGCAAAGATCACCAAATGGGGTCCCAAACAGTTTGCCCTTTTGTTGCCCCCTCTCTCAGCCTCTTGCATATGATTAATGTGGCCTCACTCTCCATGAAGTAGAACCAGACCAGGTTGCCCTGAATGTCATCTGCATATAAATTTTTGGAGGATCCCAGGACTTGTGAGAAGAGCACTCAGTTCCAATCTTGAGTGGGGAGCTAATTAGCACATTAATCCTTTTTTGGGGGGAAGGGTGTATCTGGAGTGCGCGCACACACAGAGCAGTGCTAAGCTGTGGGGTCACCAGGGCTTGAAATTCTGTTGACTGCTGGGGCCCAGCAAACTGAACTATATGGTAAATCATGAGGTTTTTGGCTTTGGACTAATATTATACATAGTTTGTATTCTATATAATATATAAAGTACAAAAGTGCTGCTTAAAAGTATTTTTATGGAATACTTGTGCTAAAATTTGCATCAGTTTAAAAAAAAAAGGAAAATGCATCAATTCAGCCATCACTGTTTTCATATATGTCCCTCACTTCCATGTGTTCAAGGAGAGCAGAGTCTGACTGTAAGGGGGATAAAAGGGGCTGCAGATGGAAGTAGCTGGTGGAACAGAGGGCAAGGGGGCACCTGATCCCCAGATTTATTTTCCCTGTTGCAGCAGTGGGAAGGGGGCACAATATCAAGGCAAACCTCCAATCATTAAATGCTACACCAGGAAAAATATAACAAATCTTTAAATTTTTCATATATAGAATCTAATTATTGGGGGGGTCACCTTATAGTCCATGTTGTCTTATATTAAAGTAAATATGGCATGTGTTTTTCTACAAAAAGCAGTTTTCCAAAAAATCTTATCCAGCATCAGGCATGAACCTGCCCACAACCCTATGCGACTAGACACTAGCTGGAACCTGAGATCAATACTAATTAGATTTCTCAGATAAAATTCTTTCCTATTCTAACCCAGTCATATGGGGAAATTCCTGGTAATGTCTTGTCTTGCCCATGCAAAATAGGTCAATGTCATTATTTTTATTTTGTTTTGGAGAATTTTCAAAGAAAAAACAAAGCAGAGTGGGGGAAGTAGGAAAAGGTTTTGGTGCTTTGAAGTTTGAGTGCTTTAATTTGAAAATAGAAAATGCTCAGATAATAAAAATATACATGTAATGTATGTGTAGGCATGTTTGTGTGTGTGTGTCTGTAGGTATGTATGCATATAATGTATAGATGTACCTATCACTGTAGTTTTTCCTGCCACAATATATTTATTGGCCCAAACTTAGTTGGTTAACAAGTTCTCATACCTTAGGATAGACTATAACTCATTTAATATCGTTCCTAGCATCTTTCTTGTTTTAGTCTCTGTCACTACAGGGAAAATACTAAAATAGTGACAAGTACAATATCAATAAACATAATAATAATTGATTTTCAGGAGATGAAAAATCTGAAATTAGTGGCCATTTCCCTCAAGAGCATTGTCTGATTAATTTAATGTTCATCTTAGTCTTTCTAAGTCGGTATAATACTGCTGATCTGCTCAGCAAGACCCTCTGATGGGGTTTGTGGTTAAGGCCCAAAGGAAAATAAACTATATGCATAGTCCAGCAGTTTTTAAAATGGAAACATCACAGACTGACAGAAAACTACTGCCAAACTTACCTTGTAGGGGGATGCTTGAAGTTGATTACTTCATGATTTGCAATTTACCTACAAACCTACTTATGAAGACAACAATATCCAGTGCAATTGTAGGCTATTCTGTATGCAGTCAACTGAAAGAACACAGACGAAGCTGGACTGGAGGCCTGAGCAAAAAAGGACTAGAGGAGTGATGCTGATAGATGAATTCAGACTGAAAGGGGTGCAGAGAAGGACTAGCAGGGATGATCAAGGAAACTGACCACCTATTACACCTCAATGACTGCAATTCTTGTAGACGTACACAATGCTAGGTCAACAGAGCTCTTGCAGCTTATAGCACAGTGCAGACTGTGCTATAGCCACTGAGTATGTGTTCAGGTTTTCAGAAGGCTTTTGCAGTGCTCAATGAGTTGCATAGTACCAGGGTAACACTGCTAGCAGTAACTCAGCTATTCTAACAATAGACAAAAAATAATTACAAAGGGTAAATGTAAATAATTATATGAGATATAAACTCATGTAAATAATTACATGAGAAGTTTACTGTGCAGTAGACTAATTAGCTGCGCAGTAAACATCTCGCCAGCTATATGTGCACCTCTATTAGACTGGAGTAAACTAATTTACTCCACAGCAGGACAGTACTTGCAAATACAAGTACTACCCTGCTGCAGAGTAGAAAACTTTGCAGCAGCACAGTGCAGACACTGATAGGGCTGGCTGGGGCACAAGGGTGCTTCAGTGCAGGGCTACCTGCAGGCTAGCCCCATACTAAAGCTCCAACATACTGTAGACCAGGGATGGCCAACCTTCTGTCGGGCTCACAGAAACCTGGTGGGACCCGACCCATGACTGGGCCATAGGCATTGATGGCTATGCCCTTTTCAGGAAGGATAGGGTGGGGAAAAGAGGCGGTGGGGTTGCGCTCTATGTCAAAGAATGCTTCTATGTTAACTTGGGGACGACTGAGGACCAGGTGGAAGCGATTTGGGTCAGGCTGCAAGGAGGACGAGGGGAAAGGGACTTAATGGTGGGTGTCTGCTACAGACCA
>JAGPOW010003316.1:37695294-37896972 GCA_030014935.1 Caiman crocodilus
ACAGTTAGGGTGGCTAGGATGTGGAACTGGCTTCCTAGGGAAGTTGTTCTTGCTCCTACCTTGGGCGTCTTTAAGAGTAGATTAGATAGGTACTTGGCTTGGGTCCTGTGACCCCAGCACTCATTCCTGCTATTGGCAGGGGGTCAGATTAGATGGCCTGCTCTAGGCCCCTTCTGACCCTAGATACTATGATACTATGCAGCTCTAGAGCCACCTGCAGCTCTTCAGAAGCTAATATGTATCTCCTTACATGGTGATTCTCACACGGTGACCAGCTTCCAAATGGTTTATTGCTTTATTGATCTGGAGATTATTGGTCTTGAGTGTGGCATTTGAATGTGTGCCCTGGAGCAATAAACTGTGGAGCAATAAACTGCAGAATTTATAGAAAATGTGCCTGAGAGCACAGCATGTTAAATCAGATTGGAGCAATGCTTTCTGGCAGGGGGTTCCCAGGGATCATCCTGCTAGCCCAGCATTGGTCCCCTCAGCTCAACATGCTACAGAGGATCTATCTAGAGCAGGGGTGGCCAACCTGTGGCTCTGGAGACACATGCGGCTATTCAGAAATTAATGTGTTTCTCCTTGAATCTTCTTCACGCAAGCGCACGGTGACCAGCCTCCAAATGGACTCAAGTGCCGCACTCAAGAACAATAATCTCTGGAGCAATAAACTCTGGAGTTCGTTTTGCATTCATTTCACCTATAGATATGCCCAATGTAACTTGTAGTCACAAGTGTTGAAGCCATCCAAAAAACCATGGCTTCAGACTAGGAAAAAAAGAAAATGGAGAACAGATATGTAGCAGGCTGCACATCTCAGGGGCTACAGCACAGCTGCAGGCTGTAAGAAAGTGATTGCAAGCATGCCTAGGAGAACTGAGCCAGTCGCTGAGGATAATTAGCTCTCCCAGAAGAATTTAAAAGCTCCAAAGGAAGAGAGCTGTTGCTGTTTGTCCTTCAAATTTGAAGATGACTATGACATCACTGATTGATTGAGTTTCTGTGAATACATGAATGGATGATCAGGCCAATTTGTGCTTTGAACTGTCTATGGTACACTGAGCATGAGATGCCACTTTGGGTTGTTTAGTCAACAGCAGAAGTGCTGCTGTTGCAAGATTTACACTGTTTGCACTACTGCTCTGCCTCAGCAGTTCTCTGCTCATAAACGGTAGCTCCAGTATGGATGAGGCTTCACCAGGTGCAACAATCATAAGCGAGATCTTCCCAAGACTTCAGATCAATGTTGAAATGTTTCAAAGATAAGTTGAGGGAGTCCTTGAATCATTTCCTTTGGCCTCTCTGACAGTGCTTTCCCTCCTTTAATGCACCAGAAAAGATCTTGTTTTGCAGTTGCTCATCTGACATCCTGGCAACATAGCCTGCCCATCTCATCTGTGATTTCCTCAACACAGTGTGGGTGCTTGGAATGCCTGCCCATGTAAAAACTTCAGTGTCTGGGACCTTTTCTTGCTGTCTTATTGTCATCACTTCTTTGGTCTTACCTCAGTCCTGGGGAAGCTCTTTGAGAAAATTATCCAGGAGCACATCTGCAAGGGAGCAGCAGGGGAGATCATGCTTAGGGGCAACCAACATGGGTTCGTTAGAGGCAGGTCCTGTCAGACAAACCTGGTGGCCTTCTATGACCAGGTTGCAAAATCCTTGGACACAGGTGTCACAGTGGACATAGTCTTTCTGCACTTTAGGAAGGCCTTCGACACTGTCTCTCACCCTATTCTCATTAAGAAATTAGGTGACTGCAGCATCTATGCCTACACAGTCAGATGGGTCGTAAATTGGCTGGAGGGCCGCAGCCAGAGAGTAGTGGTAGATGAGTCTTTTTCAACCTGGAGGGATGTGGGCAGTGGGGTCCCCCAGGGGTCAGTCTTTGGGATTGCACCATTCAACATCTTCATCAGCAACTTGGACAAGGGTGTGAAATGTACCTTGTTCAAATTCACAGATGACACTAAAATGTGGGGAGAAGTGGGCACACTGGAGGAGAGGGACAGGTTGCAACTAGATCTAGACATGTTACAGGGGTGGGCGGATGAGAACAGGATGGAATTCAGTACTGACAAGTGCAAGGTATTGCACCTGGGGGGGAAGAACCAGCAGCATACCTACAGGCTGGGAAACTCCCTTCTCATCAGCACAGAGGCAGAAAAGGATCTTGGAGTCATTATTGATTCTGAGATGAACATGGGCCGCCAATGTGGGGACATGGTCAGGAAGGCCAACCGCACCTTGTCACGCATCCACAGATGCATCTCAAGCAGGTCCAAGGAGGTGATCCTCCCCCTCTCTGCAACACTAGTCAGGCCGCAGTTGGAGTACTGCATCTAGTTCTGGGCACCGCACTTCAGGAGGAATGTAGTCAGCATCGAGAGGGTCCAGAGGAGGGCCATTCACATGATCGAGGGCAGCAAGGCAGGCCCTATGAGCGGAGGCTACAGGACCTGATCCTGTTCGCTCTCCTTGAACTGAAGAGTTTGCCCTCAGTCTGGCAACTGATGTCAATCCCAGTGTCACGGTCAAGAAAAAGGCATCTGTAAGCATGGCAGAGACCATCATATTGAAGAGGGTTGCTTGACTCCATTGGTGACTGGAAATAGTTCAGAAGAATCACCGTCATCCACAGTGCGAGCGAGTATGCCATCATGGAACTGCTGAACCATTGAAATGAATTTATTCAGGAAACTGAATTTTGACATGATCTTCCAAAGGCCCTCCTGACTGACTGTATCAAATGTTTTTGTCAGGTCAATGAAAGTTGTGATCAGGTTGCAGTTCTGTTCCTGGCATTTCTCCTGAAGCTGATGACCTGCAAAAACCATGTTTATAACCCTGCATCCTTTCCTGAAACCCCACTGACTGTCAGGCAAGAGCCTTTGTTCAATGTGTTGCACAAGATGATACAACAGAATTCTGGTGAAGATTTTACTGGCTATTGACAGTAAGGAGATGCAATGGTTGTTATAGTTTTGTCTATTGCCTTTCTGCTTGTATTATCGGATGATGGATGTGTCCTTGTACTCTTGAGGTATAGTACCTTGAGCCCGCATTGACTGGAAAAGTTCAGCCAGTTTCAAAGCCATGTGTTAGCCTCCAACCTTGTAGACCTCTGCTGGTATAGCATCTGGTCCAGGTGCTTTACCATTTGACAGCAGGTTAATTGCTTTCACAGATTCAGTCAGTGTTAGAGGATCAGCAAGAGATATGTTAATGTCTACCTGGGGCAGTCAATCAATTGCCTACTCACTAATAAATTATTGTTCCTGTCTGCATAGGACTGAATCTTATCTATCTTGTTGCTGAACCATGAGTTTTGCATCTCTTTGAGTTTGCATTGGACAATCCTCTTGATGTTATTGAAGGCTGCCTTCTTAGATGTTGAAGTGCTATCTTCTAAGCAAGCCTTATGGAGCTGATGTTTCTCATTCAGTAGTCTATCTATGTCAATATCATTTTCAGCAGACCAATCTTGATGTTTACATGTGGTAGGACTGAGAGACATTGGATGCAGCTGAGCAGAAGGAGTCTTAGAAGGATGCCCAATGTTCCTCAATGTGAGTTTACATCAATTGTTACTGATTGGCTGTGCAGTTCTTCAACAAATGCCTGTTTGACATTCTTCTATTTCAGTTTGGAGACACCGAGCTTTTTGGGTACTTTTTGCCTTTTGATCATGTATTAGAATGTTTCCAAATATTCAGCTTGGAGATGATGAGCCTGTGGTCAGTTCAGTATTCTGTACTTCTCATAGCCTTTTTCACCCTGACATCCTGCTCATCTCTTTTCCTGATGATAATATAATCAATGAGATGCCAGTGCTTGGAGCATGAGTGCATCCAAGATGTCTTATTGCAGTTTGGCAGGTGAAAGATTGTGTTGGTGATGAGGAGGCTGTGTTTGATGCCTTTCTCAGCAAGAGAAGTCTGTTGCTGTTGCATTTCCCAAGGCTATTTTTTCCAATGACACCTGGACAGGCTAACTGATCTGCACCAACTCTAGCATTAAAGTCACCAAGGATTATGAGCTTGTCTGCCTTCAGCACTTCTGCGATACGAGGCTCCAGATCTTCATTAATTTGTCCTTAATCACATCTGAGTTGGTCACAGTGGGTGCATAGGCAGTGATGATAGTTACACATCAGACAGTGAACTCTCATTCGCATGACTCTGTTCTTCGCTCCTTTGGGGAGATTTGTAAGTTTGCTGACTCACTGTGTTTAGAAGGCAAACTTAACATCAGCTTCACAATGCTCCTCTTTACTATGACCATTTCAGAAGAAGATGTAGCCAGCTTCTTTTTCAGTGAGTTGTCTTTCTTCAGCTAAGCGAGTTTCACTCAGGGCTGCTATTTGAATGTTGAATCTAGGCAATTCTCTACTAACTAGAGCTGCTCTTCTCTCTGGTCTATCTGCTTTTCTAAGTCCATTAGTGTATGCACAGCCCTTATGGTGAGTGGTATCACCTTTGTCTATTTTATCTTTTTGTGTGATGGGAAGAGAGCTATAGAGGAAGAGAAGGCTGTGTGGCTTGAGGCTGCAGATCCAAAACAGGATTCTCTCTTAGGGTCTGGGAAAATTTTTAGGTTGTGACAGAGAGAAGGCTGCGAGGCAGAGGCTGCAGCACTGAGCTACAGCACTCTCTCCAGGTCTGGGAAAGGACTCAGGGTTGAGTTACCCCTTTAGTGGTGATGTTTTTATTTGATTGATGAGTTATGTTGTTTCCTGAGGGACAAGTTCACCCCACAGGAATAAAGAACATGTTGTGAAAACTGACAATCCACTACACATGGTGGAGAACATGTGCAGCTTAAAGTGAACTCCAGCATGGAAACAAGAGCCCTGCTAAAAAAGCTGTAGGGGCTGAAACAACAGCAACAATAACAGTTCCAGCATCTCCAACTACAGCAAAAGCAGTTCCAGAGGGAACAGCATCAGCAGACACAGCAGTTCCACAAAAAGCAGCCACAGAACATGCAGAAAGGGACACTAGAAGCCCTGGATGGGTGACCGAGTTCCCAGGAGAAGCATGAGGCGAAACTTAAAACACTAGAGATAAAGATGCTGGAAGCCACTGCCGAGAAAATATACTGCACAAAGAGGCTCACATTCAAGAAAGCAGACCAGGTAGGGGAGGCAGGAACAGATGAAGGTTGACAGATGGTTGAGCGAGCCAAAGCAAACCAACTATGGTCAAGGCTCCAGGAAAAATTGGACATAGCCTCCTTGTGGGAAAATGAAGCAGCTGAAGGAGATGGTGAAATGAAGCCATGGAACAAAAGGAAATGGTGGAACAACTGAAACCCAAAAGTAAAGACCTGATTGAGAGGAATATGTAAGTAATAGAAGAGTTGTCTATAGTTGAGAGAACCATTGGAGGAAGATTTGTCTGCTACTGACAAGGCAAGGGAATAGTCAAAGCAGCAGCTGGTGCTGTCTGCCCAATGCATATTTTTTTCTGCTTTCCTGGAGGTCACTCTCCCCTCCCAGCAGACCTACAATGAGGGGCTAACAGAATTCCAGGAGCAAGCACTGGGAGTGCTGAAGCAGCAAAGGACAAATACAGGGTCACTTGATTCAGCAGTTAGATTATAATGGGCTGAAGAAGCTCAGAGCCTTTTACAAGCACAATGTGAGCAATATCACGCCTCCCTGGTGGAGGCAGAAGGAATCTTACAAGCACTGCAGAAGAATGTAGAAAAGGGAAAACAGGCATGGATAGCAAAACTATGTCTGAAAAGGAACTTAGGAAGGTCCAAGCTTGAATGCAATCTCTAGAAGAGACCATGGAGAAGTTGAGAGAAGAGCTACAGAATTCAGACCAGCTAAAGGCATATACCTCTTTCTTAAGGCACGGTTGAACAAGCACTTGGAGGCTGGTAGGTCAGCATGCCAAAACTACACAACAGAAGTGGAAGTACTGAGACCACTTTTATTAGAATGCCTCAACCTAAAGTTGAGAGAGCTGGTGGCTAGGCAAAAAAGGAGAAAAGAGCTGACAAGACTCACTAACCAGTATCAGGCTTCTTGAGAGGGGAGACAGGAGTTGTCAGGGAAGGTGAAGGCTGAGCACCACCTTCACAAGCAGAGAAGGTAGGTTGTTACCTTAAAGAATCAAATCCTTCAGTTAGAGGCCAAGTGGGAAGAGGTTAAGATGAGAGCACCCACAGTTCTACTGCAACAAGAGACCCAGAGCCCTCCTAAGAGAAATGATACAGAGATTGACTGGGTACAGGACCAAGACCCAAGGAGGGACCTGGAAAAGGAAGACCCTCTACAAAACCCCAAAGAAAGCCTAAAGGACTGTGGTAAGGATTGCCCACACAGGTGTGTCCAGCTACAGGTGTAGCACTCCAAGAGGTAACCAAAGATGACACTGGTGTCACAGAAACCTTGTGGCAGCCACAGGAAGGATGACCAGGAGAAGAGGGGGCAATGATAGATGCCCAGAAAGGGAGTTGTGAGATTGGGACAGGGGGAAGAGACCACAAAGATTGAAGGTACCAGGTCCAGCCATCAAAGCATGAAAAGAGTCCAAGCCTGAATTGAAGAATAAAGACTCAGGTTGAAAGGGAATGGGAGCCCACCAGAAAGTGGAAAGCCCAACCCCAGGGAGACCACTTAAAAAAGCATGGAGTGGCAAACTTAATCATGGGGCTTCTGGGCAGTGGACTTATGGTTATCCATGGATTAATGCACCTTGAATCCAGGGAGGTATCCCCCTAAGGGGGAAGGGAAGGATAAAGCTTCCAGAAGGTGGCCTGAGAAACTGTTTGAGAGGAGATTACCTTAGAGAAAGAGGAAAAGATGGGGACAGATCTGCTAGGCATGCACAGGAATGGAAAGACTGCAGGCCACAGAAGAGATCTGGTGGGTCACTAGGGAGACAGCTAGACCCAAGCAGGAACCACTAGTTAAGACTTCTGGCAGTGCACCCACCAAGCCTGATAATGGACACAAGCCAGAAGTGAAGGCAGTGGAGCCCCTGGAAACAAGGAAGAACAAACCAGACACCAAGAATGCTTTGCCCTAGGTTTGACCAGGACAGGAGCTGGGGCCAGGTGGGAGAATGGTGGCCGCATCAGCAAGAGCAGCCCAGAAAGATAGCAGCAACACCAGGCCAGGAAATAGAGACATGAAGTCTGACAGCCTCAGGTCCAGCATGTTTGTAAACAATCTATGCTTCAGGGTAGGCTGGAGAAAGCTGAAGTCAGTGCTCCAAATGGCAGGAACTGTAAGGTATACCATCTTCTGGAAAAACAAGACGGAAACATCTGGAGAATCTGCTGCATGGGAATGGTCAGCTTTGACCACCCCAGTGAAGTTACTGAAACAATAGCCATGAATGATGAACAGTTGTGCAGCAGACCCACGCGGATCAAGATGGACAAAGAGGCAATGCCTTATAGAGATGGGCAAGACAGATACTGGCATGGGGCTACAACCTCCCTGGGACATAAGGAACACTGGGAGAGGGTCTGCACCCAGTGGCAAACCCACCACAGACCTCTGAGGAGAGGCTCAAGGGTGGGACCCTGTATATGGGGCAAGATGAAGGATTTTACTTATTGTAAAGGGCATAATGGGAAGGCTGGCCCTAAGCTAGATAAAAGGAACTCATGGGAACCAGTAAACATGAGGTCATGGGAACTGAAGGCTGGTAAACTAAGTCAGTGGCATTGGTGAGAACAGAAAAGGGCCATGAATTATTAACTCCTCCTCCCCCCCCAACCATAAATTGTATGAAGCAGGGGGTATGGATAAAGAAATATAAGATTGTTCCGCTCTTGGCGGGGCGGGGGAGGGAATGTGTAGCAGGCTGCATGTGTCAGGAGATGCATCTCAGCTGCAGGAGGTAAGAAAGTGATAGCAAATCTGCCTAGGACAACTGAGCTAGCTGAGGAGGGTAATTGGCTGGCCCTGAGAAAATTAAAAGCTTCCATGGAAGATAGCTAAAGAGGAGGAGAAGGCTGAATGGCTTGAGACTGCAGCAGTGAGCCAGGATACTTTCTCAGGGATTGGGAAAGACTGCAGGGTATGAGAGACAGAAAGCTGCCAGGCAGAGGCTGTAAAGTGGCACTGAGCCAGAACACTCTTTCCGGGTCCAGAAAAGGACTGGGAGGTGGGGGTGAGTTAGCCCTTTACTGGTGATGTCTTTATTTGTTTGATGATTTATGAGTTATGTTACATCTTGCATTGAGAGGCAAATTCACCCCAGGGAAATAAAGACTGTACTGTGCAAATGGACAACGCTCTACAGGACAACCCTCTTCTCCCTTCATTATGAAAGGAGAAGAACTATTTAAATTAAAGGACATGATTAGCTGTATAGCATGGATATAACTGGCCATGAATAAATTTGGACTGGAAACTGGAAAATCTCCAACCAGAAGAGCAATTAAGTTCTTGAATAGCTTTCCAAATAGCAGCAGTAAGAGCTAGAATCCTACCAGTTCTAAGATGGAGTTAGCTCCTTTGAAAGGGATCATGTAATGTGGCTTCCTGTGACAGCAGAGGTCTGGACTCAAAGCCCCACTTCCCATTTTGCTCCTAACAGCACCCCAAATGTTGTACATTAATGGTGTATTTTTTCTCCATATCTCATGGAATTTCCTAATGAATTATACTGAATTATGCTCTTTTCCTTATGTTTTGATCTAGACTTGTAAAGAGATATTGGGCATTCCTAGTGTGTTATAATGAATCTGTGCATCTAAAACCGAAGTCCAGCTTTCAGCAAAAACACCAGTTTAAAAAAACCAACCCACCATGCTATTGTGAGTTTGAAAGAAGAAATTGTTTTCAGCATCACTTTCAGTCTGTTACTGATTCGGACATCACTAGCCTAGTTCATTACTGAAACAGACAGCACACATAATGTTTAGGTAATCATATTCTTGGTCAGTCCTTAATAATTTCTAAATTGAGTTCTCTTTAGTGGGTTTCCTCTCTTCAGACAATAGAGAGAAATCTTGCACTATAGAAACTGTAGTTAACTGCCTGACTCTTTGCACCCAATGTGGTTTCAAAGAGGAAATAAAGAGCATTTAGAGTGACTGAATCACATCACATCTTCCAAACATCCTCATTAAGCTATTATAATTAAGGCTGTGTTGTTTTCTTCATTTTCTCTCAATAGTGTCGGCTGGCAAAGACTGATACCTTTAGCCCTCTAATAAATTAATTATTAATGTAGCAGTTAATAATTTATGTTAATTGGTACTGTAAGCTACTTTCCCCAACAAATGTGAGCAAAGGTCAAATCTTGTTAACAGCAGAGGTGAAATCTATTTTTTCAAGCTTTCTTTTCCATAATATATCAGTGAAAATAAGATATGGCCTGAAAATGTAACTGTATTTCAGAAGACAACAAATTCGAAGAGCAAGGGTTTGGTCTACTCACTAAGTTCCAAAATGTTTTCATTAAATGGGCACTTGGCACTTCAGTCATCATGTCCAAGGATACAGAATACCTACACAATTAAAATGACCTGTCTTCAACAATGCAGAAGTCCCTTCAGGACTGTTGGTACAATATAATCTCTGAACAGATGGCTATCAACTACACATTCTATCGGTAAGGTGGCAAATAATTATTAAGGAATCAATATATTTTAAATACCCCTTGGTGATTGTACTTCAGTGAAAAGTATGTGTTGGTTTTTTCCTGAAGGGAGAAATTTGTTCAATCAACAACATAATTTTGAAGTTTACCTTAGCTAAAGCTAATTATTTGCTGGCCAAATAACTTTCTGCATTCGTTCTTTGCTCTCCAGATATGGAAGATTCCCCACTCACTTATTGTATGTGTTGCACTATTTTATGTCGTTTAAATTCAGAAACACTATGCTGTTCAGTTTCATGTGTTTGCTTGGCCCAATCATGCCCTTGATCTGCAACCATGGAGCTCAAAACTGCTTTTAATTTGATAACATGTTTGAAAAGGGTTATGAGCTGTCATGTTTATTTGCCAACCCAACATTTTTGCATATAAATAATGAATTTGTGTTCTTTGTTCAACAACCAACAGGAAATATTTGTTATGTTTGGTTTATAAAAGAAAGATTTAAAATATACAGTGGAGAAAGAAATGTGTAGAGATTGGGAACAACTTAAAAGGACTCAAACAAAATAAACTTTTAATAATAAGTTTTTCTGAGTAATACTCTATTAACTTATACAACACAAGGTTTTCACTGTGTTCATTTTAACTTATTTACACTCTTAGTTTCCTTTATTTTAAATACAATAATGATATGGGACCTAAAGTCAATGGGAACTTTTCCACTGGCTTCAGTGAGCACTGGATCAGCCCTGGATCACACTCTTGACCCTGGAAGCCCTTAACACATTATGTTTGGAAATTCTTTCATTTCTGGCATGGCTAGCAGTTATTTTACCCTCTTCTTAGTTGGATTGTGCAAAATCTAGCCTGTGTTTTTAAAGAAAAAGCATAATTCAGAAAAAATCTAGGGTTGTTTTCTATCGTTCTTAGTCAAGACAAAGGAATAAAAAAAAAATTAGTGCAAAACTCTCATCTTTTCTATTTTTTTGAGTTTTTCACCAAAGGGTCTGGTGTTACCACAATGGACCATATCAGCCTGATTATGGTAGGGGGAAAAGTAATGGATATATAAATGCATTTCATCTCCAAGGTTGGGTAAGATATGCTGAGCAGCAGTGTAAGAATGTAGCCGAGTGTCTGGGGCAGCTGTCATACACAGCGGCAGTGGTGGTTTCTGGTTGCTGTTGCCACTGTATTCTCAATCATGTGGCTGTGGCAAAAGCTGGTCCATCCCATTCCCTCCCCCCACCAACACATACACACCCATTGGTGCCTAGGGCAGTTGCCCTGGGTCCTTTCCCTAGTCACACCAGTGATGCTGAAAGCATGTATAATTTTTTCAAAACCATACAGGGTAGAACCTATTATCCTCATGTATGCACTTCCTGTCAGAGGCATAATTAAGCAGATCTGAGCTAGCAGCATGGTGGCTGCTATTTTTGTGCCTCCCTCCTCAACAAGTTGGCACCTGGAGCTGGTGCCCTGGTCACCCATCCTTAGTCATGCTACTGTTCATAATTATTGCAAAAACAAAGACTCTTTCTCACTGTCTCTTATAACAGGTGCTGAGGTTGTCATACTGGCCTGAAAATACAATGGCATATTGTTGTTTCTTGCAATCAGTAACAAGGATTCATCTCTGTATTGTGTGAAGAACAGAGAGAGTCTTTGTAACTAAGTGCAAGTAATAGCCATTCAACATGGGACTCACTGAAGGAACTGGCAAGCATGCAGGGTGTAAGTTCATAATTTTTTTGTTTTTCTGTACTTTATTCTAAAAGTCTTATAACCCAAAATGCATCCCAAACTCTTACTGAATAATGGTGATGTGGCTCAGTCACTTTATATGGCACCTGTTAAAATAGTATCTGAATGACATTATCTTAAAAGTGTTTATCCTTAAGTTCCCTGTCTATCTAGCGCCTATAACAATTGAGGTCCTGATCACAGTCAAAGTTTGTGCTATTTTACTATGTACAGTAATTCAACTGACATGATAAATCATTAAGCTTCATTCAGATACTTTGTTATATTAATGCATTTATGGCATTCAACTCTAGTAGTCACTAATAGGAACTTCCCCACCTACCCTGTCTTCATTCAAGACTACAGAAGACCTTGGAGGCAGCACAAATGGTTCAATCTCACTCTCAGAGGAAACAATATTTGGAGGCAGACTAGGTTGTGTAAACCATCAAAGTGCTGAAGAAAGGCTATTTCCCCGATGTCCAGGTAGCGGGTAAGGTGAGATAGAGTTTGCTATTGTATCTGCTTCTATAACCTTTTATACTGATCCACCATAGATTTCATAGAGGTTAGGGTCGGAAAGGACCTCAGTAGATCAGCGAGTCTGATCCCCTCCCTTGGGCAGGAAAGAGCACTGGAGTCAGATATCCCCGCTAGGTGCTCCTTTTAAAGACCCACAAGGTAGCTTTCCTTTTTCCCAGTAGTTCATTTCTCCTCCTCCAAAGAGCCCCAAGAAATGCTATGTGATTTGTCTTGGCTTAAGAAAAGTACTTGGCCTTATTTGTATGTCTCTACAGGCAACAGACATCACCATTATTAATCACTGCCTGTAGGCATAGTGTAGACTATTTTTAGAAAATTTTACTTTTCTCCAGAAGTGTGGTTGGCATTGTATTATGAAATAAAATATGCATCTGTTCCAGTGCAAATTGTTCTTCAAAGGGCATTTTTACATGTGCTCTTGGCGTGGGGTGAAGGGGCAGTGCTTTAATTAGAGTGGCTCTGAGAGCTACCCTAATTAAAGCACCTCAGCATCTCATGTATCAGTGTCCCCACACTTCAAAATGCGGCAGGGGCACTAAAGCTCATTTGCTGAGCTTTAATTCAAGCGCCCCTGTTACCATTTTCCAGTGCAGAGACACTGATACACAAGAAAATGGAGGCTGCTGGAGTGTGATCATTGCCCTGCTCCAGCAGACTCGATTAATCAAGTCTGCTCCAATGCACTGTAATTATGGTGCATTGGAGAAGCCCCCATGCTCATGTATAGGAACCCAACAATCTCACCAGTCTGAGCAAAACTGAGTTCATGGTGAGTATAGGTCTTGCATCAGAAACAGGAGAAAGAAAAAAATGAATTATTTTCCATATGGTATTGATGCAAAAATATCATTTACACATGTGGAGAATACAGGAATCCTGCCTACCCTTCCCCCCTAACTTTTGCATCTTACTTTTGCAGTCAGTTATTTTTGTGGAAAGCAGGTACCTAATGCTACAATGATAACACTCTACACCTTCTTTCCAATTCCTTTGCAGAGGAGCTACTCAACATACAATACATACTCAATGACTACTCAACATACAAAGCCATTGAAAATCTGTCCCATTTTCAGAACAACATGGTATGATATAATGAGTGTTTCTGCACAAAACTCTATGTAAAATCTATTTTGAATGACATCGTAAGGAGGTGCTTCATTGACAGAGGGCTGAGACCCAGATGAAGGCAGTCAGCAGTTAAGAGTCTGCCTAGGTCGAAGGCCAGGTGATAGCTGCAACTGCTGACCAGTAAATGAGGGTGGAGCTACAGAGAGAAGGAAAAGCAGAAGACAAGGAAGAGAACAAAGAGGAGGCTGGTATGCTGAAGGAGAAGCACAGCACTTGAGTTGCCCCCTTTCTTCTGTTTGAAGAAAGACCACAAGCTTTTGTTTGGGTTGTTATTTGCTTACAAAACGGGGGCCCTATATTGAAGTGGTGGGTTTTAAAAAACACCGCTTCAATTTAGAGCTGATTAAACCCCTGTGTCAGGCACACACCCTGCTGACTTACCTGCCTCTCCAGTGGGGAGGGGATGGTGAACTGCCCCAAGTGACAACTACCCACAGGCACCCAGCTCGGGCAGTCTTGGGGGGCACTGCAGCTGCAGAGGGAAATACCAGGCCCCCACGCAGGTCAGGCAGTCAGGCACACTCCAGGGGAGGGAGCAGGGAGATCAGGTTCGCCACTTTTCTTGGGCAGAACCTGCTTTCCCATGCTTCAGGGCTTCTTGCAGAGCCATGGAGCTGCACGGAGCCTGGTGCTTTGCTCTGTGACTGTAGGGGCAGCAAACTAGAACTCCTCAAAGGAGTTTTAATTTGCTGTGCCCCAAGTCATTTAAGGTGCGTTACACTGCTGAATTTCCTACAGCAGCTGGAATTAATGCCCAATACACCGCAGAGGTGTGCAAACACCAACACCATTAAAGCGGTGAAAAAGCATTTAGCCCACTTTAAAGCGTCCTGTATACATACCTCTTGTTTTGTCTACAAATGGCAGTTTGCTACGGGGACAAGGTTGCTCCATGTAAAATAAACTGATTGGAAACCTGTACTCAGAGCTGACTGGCCTTGATGAGAAAGCTGGGTGAAAGAAAATTTATTTTGCCTTGGCTTAGAAAACAGAGAAGTACAAGAAGAGAGTAAATAAGAGTTTGGTCCTAAACATACTTACTACAAAATATTGATAAATGCAGGAATCTGCAGGCACAGTTCACCTACTACAGTCAAAACATAAATCCGTAGCATATATAAGTCCATCAAAGCATGGCAGTATTTATTCCATAAAACCTGTATTCAGGGAGTAGGTGTTTACATGATCTGGCTTCATTATCATTTCCCAAAGTCAGTATGTGTTACTAATGTACAGAAGAATGGAGCTTAGAGCCTATTGAGTCAGAAAGATGAGTCGTCTCCTGTCCCGTACTCATAAGGAAGAAAAGGGAGCAGAGTTAATAGTCCAACTTAGCCTGCTTTTGGCATCGGCTGTTGCTAATTTTCTTTGGCATGCTTTGACTACCTGTCTGAAAGGCTGCTGCAGTGCAGGAAGGAAATTTTTCAAGAGATTAAACTATTATTGTTTCCTGTGTGGCTGTCTTCACTGTATATGAAAAAAAGCTTTATGGGCACTTGAAAAGAGATTTGTCTGAATAGGAAAGCTGTTGTGATTCATCCCCCACCTCCCTCCTCAAAGAGTCAGGATTTGGCCAATTTCCTCAGGAAAGTGGTTGATTAGGGCCCATGGATTTATCCATGGCCTACATATAAGATGTCATAAAGGTGATTAATGGTGAACTCTCCATCATAGGAAACTCAGAGTTTATAAAAGCTATTTTCAAGGGCATGGAAGGAAAATAAGTCATTTGTATTTTTGCCAAAAGGCTTCCGTGGTTAAATACTTCTTTGTAACTGCTGGTAATTAATGCTGCCTATCAAAGGCTGTTGTATTTTCTGATTTTTACCAGTTTATTTGAAAAAAATGAATTCAGTGTGTCTCAGTGTTTACAGAAATACATATTGTAGAATAAAAATAAAATTTTTCCATAAAGACCCATATTAGCCATTCACATTAAATCTAAGCACGGGAATTCTTTTTTTTTTCTGCCTTGCTGCAGACATGTTCAACTGTTTTGTTGCTGTAGTTGCTGTGGTTGCATTTGGGGATTTTTTTCCCCTTGTACAGTGCTGCCATAGGCAGTGTGATTTACTAACTCTGAAATAGGACAATTAGGTGACTTGCAAAGACAATTTGCATCATTCCTTCCGAACAGGGCAGAAATCAATACGCATTCAGAAACATCCATGTTCCTTGTATTTCTTCTGTGACCCTGCACACCACTCCCTTCTTTTCGGTCTAGCTTCCATTATTAACTTCCATCCTAGCCTCACTCCAGGCACCACACATAAACCCACACATGCTCATTTAATTTACACCTGTGGGATCAGCAGAGAGCACCATGGCGCTATACCACACTGGGCATGTCCTGTTTTCTTTTTAATTGTTGCTTTGTGAGTGCTGTGATTACTCCTCAGGGCAAACCTCCTCACACTTCTGAGTAGGTACAATTAATTCATTTAATGGATGGAGAGACTGAGGCACAGAAAGACAAAGACAATTCTAGTATCTTCACCTGTATTGTGTGTGCTTAACAAGTTCAACTCTCACACCACTTCCAGATGCCCCATTATACAAACAAGAAAATATAGTCAGAAAGCATATTCCTAGCCTAACTTTTGGTTGCTAGCTGGCAAGGAAGCTTACTCTTTCTTGGAACAGTACCCAACTATAGAATCCCTTCCTAGAAATACGCTGATCTGGGGAGTAGCAGAAGCTCCCATTTCTAAGCTAGGTGTGGGATGACAGCCTACTTGTTTTGGATTGGGAGAGGACTACAGCTGAAGCAAGGTGCTACTCGAAATGTCAGAGTTTATCCCTAAGGGATATGCCCAAAGTTTTAAAGGAATTCTGTGGCAGAGGTTGTAACGAAATCTCTCAGTTGCTTTTCTTCAAATATATGTCCGCAGCCATTAACCAGCCCCTTCTCTTGTAATACATGGTACTACACACTGGTGTGTACCAGGTATGATCTGGATATCAGTCAACTGAACCACCATTTTCAGATTTAATGAGTTCTGCAGGGTAGCATTTTCAAAAACAGATTAAAATAGAGGTGTCAAACATACGGTCTATGGATCTGGCTCTTGAAGGTAGGTCATCCAGTCTCTGGGTCTTCTTGTGGGTTGGATCACCTACCTCTGGGGGTTGGATTTGGATTGTGGTTCTCACTACTGCAGATGCCAGAGTCTCTGAGGTGGTTACATTAATCCCCACTGTTTTAGTGTACATCCAGGACCCAGGGAGTTTATGCCACTTGCCTCTCTCCTGCCCCTTACCTGCTGCTGAAATTCCATTTCTTATGGATGAACAATAAAATAAGAAGCAATACATCTAGCCAACCAACACTGCTTTGAAAGCATCCTTTCATGTCCTAAAGGCACTTGAATTTTCTTATGATACCTGTGGCCGCATCTATATGAGACACTGACTTTGTAGTTGTTACTGTGCAGTCATTTAGTACTTGAATACCCAAGTACTAAATTACTGTGCAGTAACAGGAGCTACTGTACAGTAGTGTCCTTGCAATGTCTGTACTGACACTGTACAGTAGTGTCCTTGCATGGCTTCCAGGTGATGCTGACTGTGCAGTAGGTCATTACTGATGTGCAGCAGCATCACGCCATGATTCATGCCACTCGATGGTACTGTGCAGTAGTAACGAGCTACTGAACAGTAGTAACAAGTTACTGCACAATAAGTGTCTCATGTAGATGTGGCAGGTATCAACACTGGAGATCAGATTCCATAGTGCAGTTTTAAATCTAGTGGCTGTTGAGACCATCACATGTTAAGTCATTCTCACTGAAAAATGAAATGCCTATAAATCAGCTCTCCTAACTAAGATGAGCTCTATTCTCAAGAGGAGAGAAAGAATTCTAAGTAAAGAAGTCACTATAGATAACAATCCTATCAAATTCAGTCAAATCATTTCAAGCACATGAACTGGCTTGCACTGAGTACTAGAAATAATGCAAGAAAATTCAATTGTGTATAGCCAAACCCAAGCTCTTGTGAGAAAGATTTCTAAAACTCCTTCCTGGCTACATCACTGGCAGTCATTCAGGTTTTTCTCATACAGTCCAGTAAACATTTTGTACCAGGAATGGGACGGGGGAAGCAAAAGACATCTGGGCATTATGAAACATTATGCAACATCTAATAGACTGAAGTTCCTAACACTGGAAAAAAAGTTTTGAGATAGACTTCGTTAGAGATACTATGATCCAGTTTTTATTCGCTTTAGTGCGTCATTGTTTTATTCCAATATTCCCCACATGCACCCTTCTCTTTTATACCCACTATCATTTTCAGCAGGCCAATTACTTGGGAGCCCTGGCCTTTTTTTATCCATGAGAGCTCTTTTTCCCTGTAGCATCCAGGTCTTCCTATACAGTCTTATGTGGTTAGCTTTCTTCTACTTCCAACAATATCTATCTCTAACCTGGTCCTGCCACACCTAACATCCATGACGGCAATTTACATATTCAACACAGCCATCCACAGACTTACTGTTTTTTATTACATCTGATGCCAAAGCCATTCAACAGTTCTGCTACTGCCACTGCCGTTTTTATCCCAGAAACTTCCTCTATACAACTTTTACTTGTACTGTTATGAAAGCCAAAGTTTTATATAGGCAGCCACTGATTACTTAGATTAATAAGTGATAGGTCATAATTAATTTATATATAAAATATTACTTTGAATATCATCTATTTAATCTCCAGAAGAATAAAAAAAGAGTTTATCCTTTGACTAAGCATATCTGTCTTCCCTCCCAAATTGTTCCTTAAAGATTTGTAGATACCTCTCTGAAAACTCCTCCTGGCAGTGAGCTCAAAAACAGATGAAACTATTTCCTTTTCAGCAACATTTCAGATCCTTTCATGTATTATCTGGACAATCGAACACCTGGACTACTCAACGACATTCTGTTTTAGACTTTTTTACTTTTACTGTATTGCCAACCCCAAGCACTCAAAAGCATGACATTGGCTTAAAACATAAGCTTTTTCTTTTTTTAAGTAAGAAATGTTGTTATTGTTTGTTTTTTAAAAAAAATACCTCTGGTTTCCAACCCTGAGGCTACATTTGGTTCACATTTTCTCTTTTTTCCAGAAGCCACTGGGGCTAGAATCTTCCTCTTTTTAAAAGAAGAAAGCTAAGATTCTTCATATAGCCGCCAAATCAAAAAGATGGGCTTCTAACAAAATATAATACCAACTTGGTAATGCCAGGAGATGGAGACAGTTAGCAACACTGTTGCCAGATCCAAATGAGAGGATAGGTAGTGTTTACAAAACTATAATGGGAACATCTCTCTAATGAATTTATCATAAGGTAACAATGGCTTTATCAAAGAGTATAAAGATATATACACACACACACATATATAGCACATTTTCTCACAGGATTGAAATATATGCACTTTCATTGAGCTCTGTGGCCTTTCACCAGTTTCAACACAGCTTAACTTTTCTGGCTCTGGGCTCATAACTGAACTCCAAGGTGAAGTAATAAAAAATTACTACAGAGGTTCTATTTAGAGCTTCCTGGCAGTGAGCAAGTAGGAGGGTAAAGCTGTTTATCTTGACCAAGGATTTCCTTAGTAGCACATGAAAAACATTCTTTTTGTCAAGCATGGTTAACGGTGACAGAGGAGCACAAAGAGTGGTTCTCAGAAGGTTAGAAGCAGCAGGGTGTGACTGGTAGCCTTGTGTGCCCAAACAGAAGGAGTATGTGCTGACTTCAAAAAGGCACACTTGACGTCTAACAGTGTTGTTGATGATGATGGTGATGAGCAAGAGAAGGAAAAGGTTATGTAGTTAATATTTTCCTGCAGGGAAATGTCATCACCATCCACCCGCTATACAAATAAAGGTCATAACTAAGGCAGCAGAGGCAAAACGTATTACCAGCCCTGTGTTCTACATCAAGAGCTCTCGTGTGAACTAAAGTAGAAACAGTTTTCCTATCCCAATTTTTTTTTTTTTGATATTTTAAAAATGTTCCCATTCTACATTGAGACAAAGCCCCCAGTTTTTCGAAGCTGCTTATGAAAAACAAGAAAAGAAACCCACTGTGAAATAGTAGTTAGGGCATGCGACTGGGCTGTGAGAACCCCAAGGTCCAGTCTATATCATGCATAGGTTTCCTTGCCACTAGTCTACAGAAATCAGTCTCTGTCTCTGGCTCACTGAATGTTAAATTATTTTAAACGTAACATGGAGAAACTGAGAGAAATCCATCCCAGATAGCCTACAGCTTTGCAGCTAAGTCATGCAAACATGCTGTAAGAGATTTGGTCTAAATTTCCCATCTGATTTAGGCACATGAGAGGCATGACCCACTATCCCAAATGAGTGTTCTCAGAGGCTATTCTGAGGTTTGTCTCTTTTTTTCACTTTCACCAGAAATTCTATCCTTTCTTTAAAACAAAAAAAGAAAACTTACTTCGAAGTGGTACGTTTGATTTTTGAAAAGTCAGCTTTTCCTTCAAAAATGTGCCATTAACTCTAGCTCCTGGAAAATTTACAAAGGCAAGTGTTGGGGTCTACAGCTTAGTGGAAGCCCACTGAAGTCAGTAGGGCTGTAAAGAGCCATCTCATTGGAGACAGTCCTGATTGTCCCAGGTTTTGACTCCTATCAAAACAGGAGCAGCACAACCCTTTACACATGTAGACCTTCCAAATTACATTGCTGCCCTTGTGCCAGTAGGTAGCAATAGAGAGCACACAGCCTGACTAACTTGTCCCTGAAATAAACTACAGTTAAATAAGTCACAAGTAACTTATAGACACACAGCAATGTCCAGATGAAAAGCATTAGCATATTCTATCCAGTATATGTCATGAGTATGTGAAGCAGGACAATGAGTGCAAATGCCTGTAGGATTCTGGGGCAAAAGGCTTTCTCCCTGGAGAAATGTAAGATCTGTTTGCAACAGTCTTTCTGTTGTTGTCCATGGGCCTTAGATCAGATTGTTAGAGATTAACGTGCCACAACCACTGGCAACCCTGTTTAATACTTTCAAGCTAAAACTTTGTCTCATTTCAGCCAGTTTCAAAATGAGACTTTCAGACATTACTTCTTTAATTTTTAATATATTACATTTTAGTTCATTAAAAACATTAGTGATATTATGATTCTGCTTGAACCTAAAGCCTGAAGCAGGTATAGCAGCTTCACCAGTTTCAGCCTACTGTCACTGTGAGTATAGTCAATGCCAAAGGCATTCCCTTGCGTATTAGTCTTTGGACTGGGATGGTTAAAGCATGTTGGTTTCTGTAGCCTGCAGCACACCAAGGAATAATGTGTCTGGCCCCTCTTTCTCCTAGTTTTAGGATTATGGGCTTGCACAGAGCCCACGGTCTGCCAGGAGTAACCTGATTGGATACAAGTATGCCTGATTGGCAGCAGGAAACCAGATCTTAGTATATAAGTCCAGCACTTTTAGAAGAACTTTGACTGTTGAATGCCCCACAGCTTGCATCTTCTTCCCAGTCTCTGACTGCTTCTTACCTCTGGTGCTTGGCTTCTGGCCTGGTTCCTGTACTGTTCTGCTCTCAGTTCCTACTGTGGTTCCAGCATTACTGGCCTTCTTCATTTGGCCACAGCACAAATGGTAGCCAGCATGTGGTATGCTAACTAATGCTGAGAAGTATCTCTGTGTGTCTCTCTCTCCAGTTTCACTGGGGCAGGCAGACAGAACAGCGACTGCTTAGGGCTTTTGGAGCTAATCAACAGGTTAGCCATTAAGCTGTTTAAGAAGTTTGAAGTAATTGGAGAAAGGCTATTGTTTTGCTAATCAGATGATAAAGACTGTTATCAGTCCCCTGGCTGGTCTGCTGTAGACAGTATAAGAAGCAGGGAGGAGACTGAAAAGCTCCGTATCATCAACAGATGCATGCACTGCACACACCCCCTTGCCTCAGAGTGCGAGGCTGGGGTTAGGGCTGGCAACAATCCCACTCCTTGAGCAGCCAGCAGGGAAAAACCTGGGACCGTGCAGGCAGACCTCCCTAATGAGAGAGGCCTACCAGGGCCTGGCCATGCCCCACTCAGATCTGCAGTGTGGAAGGGAAGGGAGGGCGCTCTAGCACTCCCCTGCTTCTAGCCTGAGCCACTGCAGACATGTGCCTGAATTTCCTCAGTCCAAAGAGAATGTCTGTCCAGTTTCAAACCAATTTAGCTTAGTCAGGTTAGACTAACCTGCAAAGATTGAATCAATTCAGGCTTAGGCTTCTTAAATGTCTGTCCTTAGCCTTAAAGGAAAAAAGACTAGATAGCTAATCTAGAGTTTAAAATGGAACATTTAGGTCTGCTATAATATAGATGTTTAGAGGTCCAGCATGCCCCAATTTGTGGATCCCAGCACATTTACACTGCCTGTTCACAAACACAGAATTTTGCTAAATATCAAGACTGGTTCCATCCACTTCCCTGAATAGGTTCCAATTTCACAATTGAAATACTCTTCTTCGCGGATTGAAGATTTTTGGCTAGAAATCTGTCATACTTACTCAAAAATAACATAGAATAATTCGGTCCAAAGAAACAAACAAAAAACACTTCCTCATATGAAAAACACATGAAATAATTAGAAGAAAACTACAAAAAAGCAGCTTAGTTCAATTCCGAAGTTTGATACCATCTCATAACTCTATTGTCCATGAGTAATATAAGAATTTACAATAGGGAAATTCTGGATTGGAGCATAGCTCATTAAAGAGATTGTTACTTTGTCAGCATATTGCTAGTACCAATCATTTGTCAAATTAGCTAAGCAAAGAGAGAATAACAGAATTCAAAACTAATGATATGTCTTCACAGTTGTAGTTTAAAGGGCAGATTCACTCAAATGCAATAATTAGATGATTAAGAATATGTATGAGCCATCTCACTTCTAAAACCGTAGATCTAAATATGAGTAAACTTTAGGGACTAGATTATTTAGTCCATTAGAGTCACTTTGCACTCTGTGAGTGACACAAAGTGCCCTTAATGCAGCCAGGATTACTAGTGCAGAACTCCCTATCAGCAAGAAACCTCTTACAAAGCTGACCAAAGTGGTTCTGCTACCTCCTGTATGAGCTACCTTCTTTGACACCAGGCAAACATGAAAGCAGAGAACATGTCAGGGGCATACCACAGTATTTACTATTTTACCTATTTCCCCAAATTGGATGGGGAGGTGAGGTGTGCATTAAGCAAAGAAGCTGATTTGAGAGGTCAGTTGACTCAATGACTCATTGCTTTTCACTTCAACACTGTTAGTGATCATCTCACCTTTTTAATTGTCTTCTATTCCACTCATCAAACTAACTGTTCTTACAGCAATGTTGCTGTCTGCTGGATGCTCAGGGTCTCTCTCCTCCTATTTCACAGCTTTGGAGACTTCTTAGCTCTTCTCAAAATCATAGATCCACCCATGAAGTAGTTTTCAGAAGCAGCTAAGGTTACCACTTTAGTTAAGCAGTAAAGGAAAAGTGAGTAAGCTAAAGATTGGTCTCTGTTCCTGCTCTATGCAGCCACAACCCGCAATCAAAGAGCAAGTGCTAGAAACTTGTTCCAGCTGGGGCTGGGATTCCCCATCCAGCTGGGGGCTCACTGCTAGCTGCTCCATTGGTGAATCAGAGCAGGGGGCTGGAACGTATTCTCTGCTGCAGCCCCCTGGCTAGGAGCTCCCTGCTGCTTGAGCAGGAATACGTTGTTCCTGCCTGGGCTCCACCACCAGAGCCTGCCCCAGCAGCAGGCAGCTTCTGGGGGCAGGGAGCAATTTCCTAGCCCCCTCCAGAATACAGCTGTCACCTGGCCCCATGATTCCTGCCAGCCCTTGGGCTAACACTCAGGGGAAGCCTAGAGCTTCCCTTGGCTGCTGCAGGGGGCCTGTGCTGGGCTGGAAGGGATAGGAGCAGACTGGTACCAGGAGCAGCAAACCTGTTCCTGAATCCCAGCATGTGTAGATGCCTGCCCAGGGTACATTTACTCTAGAGTAATTTACTCTAGAGTAAACCCACCCCACAGCATTTTCACATGTAGACACATCCATGGAAACTGCCATTTCCCTCCTGTTCTTTGCGAAATGATGCTTTACCTTGAACAACTTGCAAAAAATCCTGAATATCTGCAGAACTATGCATGCACCACTATGGTGCACATAGAGGCCAAGTTCCACAGAGGAAATGGATCCCTCATCTCCCATTCTTTCTACTTCTCCACCAACAGGTGTGTCTACACAAGATGCTATGTTGCCATAGTGATAAGCTGAGTTGTCGTAGGTCATTGCTACAGTGACAAAGCATCACTGGGCACAAACTGTGATGCCAACACTACTGTGCAGTAGCAACAAGCTGTTAAGAGCACCATGCAGCATCAGGATTGTACAATAGTGTTTGTTACTGCACAATCATTTATTACTTGTTACTGCTCAGTCTGCTACACATGTAAACACACTCACAGAAAACTACCATTTCCTTAATTTCAGACATTCCCTTCTTTTGTCTCATGTACTCCTTTGTTCTGAATTCACATTTTCTTCTCCACATTCAGATCACCCTCTTCACCTTCCACCAGATTTTTCTAAAGTCTCCCAAATGAGCAAACCTTGCAAAATGACTAGCTTTTTCCATACAAGCATTCCACACTCTCCTATCTATAATGCAGTGGTTTTCAAACTTCCTAAATTCATGGAACCCTTTCATATCACTTTGTCTGCCATGGAATCCCTACCCACATACATGGAGCGAGACAACCTGACTCAGAAATGGTGACATACTACCACCTGTCCCACTGCACAAATACCCCCAGTTGCTTTCAAAGCCCCTGATGACCTACTGTGGAACTACAGGGTTCCATAGAACACAGTTTGAAAACCAATGTCAGGTATTAAAAGCAGACTAGAAAAGTTCGCTGACTTACCCAAGGATGACACCAAAATATGGGCAAGTATGGTTACGCTCAAAGACAGGCTAGCAATACAGGCTAACCAGGACAGGCCCGCGATGTGGGCAGACCTCAACCTGATGTTGTTCAATACAGAGAAATGCAAAGTGCTCCATCTAGGGAGAACTAATACACAACACACTTACAGGTTTGTAATACACAACACATGAATACACACTAATACATAACACACTAATACACAATATACTTACATGCTTGCTAGTACCACATCTGAACAAGACCTGGGTGTCATGATAGACAACAAAATGAACATGAGCCACCAATGTGATGCCATAGCTGGGAGAACTGATCAAACACTGGCATGCATCTAGTGAGGCATCTCAAGCAAGGCTAAGACATCATACTCCCTCTCTACTTGGCCTTGGTGAGACTGCAGCTAGAGTTTTACACCCAGTTCTGGGAGCCTGTGGTAGTCAGAAGTGAGCTGCCACAAATTTGGGCAACTCAGAAGTGCCAGGAGAGCTGGAGTCCCTCAACTTACTGGCACGTTTGACATCTCGACAGCCAGAGAAAACTCCAGGCCCACTCCCAGCATGCTTTTATTAGCACATGCTGGCTCTGGCTGGCCGGGCAGGGCCCAGATGGTGTCATAAAGATGCTCATGCTGCCAAAGCAGAGGAGGACTAGAAGTGGAAGCTGGAGAGGGGGATAGCCATTTTCCAATGGGATTTGCCCCAGTAGGGGCAAGAGGTGGGGACCCTCAGAGGTTTCTACAAAGGAAAGCTTGGAGGAGCTTTCAAACTCACCTAAGGGGGCGGCCAGAAGACCCAGAGTGACTGATGGACCTAAAAAGTAGCTGGGAATCTTTGCCATGCTGGTAAAGAAAAAAGAGAACACCTAACCATGCGTGAAGAGGGGAAGCAGAGAAAAGTCTCTCTCAGAAAATCTATGGAATTGGAGAATTCAGAGTAACTGAGAGTACAGAAAAAAGCCCCATCTGGGGATAACACACTGTACAGAGTGGCCTATGGACACTGATGAATTGAGGCTTCAGGCTTAGATATATTTAGCACAAAGTGTTTGAGAACGCTGCTCACCTGACTGTTGGCACTAGGACTGGGTGTAGGGGAGGCCAAGCCCCAAGGTACATTGTTTGACCAAGCAAAATCCTGGTGTAAAGGAATTAAAAGCCTTCCTGCTCTTCCATATTGAAACATCAAGCATGGTGGGTGAAAAAGTATTTGCACGGTAGCATTTTGCTACTCGGGTCAAACTGTCCAGTCCCAAGGGTGGTTGTGTAGAAGACCCCACCTCTAATCATAAACGTGTGGCTAGAACAACTGACAGATTTTTACAGTGCTGCACTTCAGAAAGGATGTGGAAAAAGCTCAAGAGAGTCCAAAGGAGGGCCATGTGCATGATTAGAGGCCTTGACACCAGGTCATACAAGGAGAGGCTGAAAGACTTGGGATTGTTCAGCTTGGAGAAAAGAAGACTCAAAGGGGACTTGTTGGCATCCTATAAGTATATTAAGGGTGTACATTAGGGCCTGAGGGAACATCCTTTCACCAAGACTCCCAAGAAGAGGACAAGAGATAATAGGCACATGCTGATTGAGGATTGCTTTAAGCTAGGCATAAGGAAAAAGTTCTTTACAAGTCGAGTGCCGAGGGTTTGAAACAGGCTTCCCTGAGAGGTGATAGATTCATGCACCCTGGCAATCTTCAAAAAGTGTCTTGAAGCCCATCTTGCTGGGGCCATCTGATCCCCCCAGGCTTTCCTGCCCAAATGCAAAGAGGCTAGGCCCAATGACTTGTAAGGTCCCTTCCAGCCCCTAACAAATATGAAACTATAATGACCTTTGGTTGCCACCCTGTCCCTTCTGACCTTCAGTTCCAATCATCAGTGCCTGATTTGTGGGCAACTGAACAACAAGTGACAACTTAGTAATCGAGGATGACTTCAGCCCTCTCATGCCTGGTTCTCATTGTTACAGCTGTGCTTGGGATGAAGTTAAACCATCGTTTATTATTTTCCCTGTCACTTTTTTTCTTTCCTTTTCTTCATTTGATTCCCTTCCCATTAGCCTTACTTCCTGTCTCTCTCATCTGCTAGTAACCAAAAAACATAAATAACAATCACACTTGGTCAACAGAGAACTTCTGCCATCCACCATCTATGAACATGTAGTATGATTTCATTCAAAGGCATCAAAGTTTTGCAGAATCTTTGCTGATTTCATATAACTGAGTTAGCTACTTCAGACTACCTCCAGGCTAGAGCATGTCAATTCCTGACCTCAGTTCCAATCATCAGTGCCTGATTTCCAGGTAACTGTCCAAAGAGTGCCAACTGGACAATCAAGGATGCCTGCAGTCATCTCATGTCATTCCTACAACTGTACTGGGGATGAAGAGAAACCATCATATTCCTGGCAATCGTCTCTTAGAGCACAGACAGAATGCCTCCAGACTTCTAACATCTCACTAGTTCTACCATTCTCCCCCTTTCCAGTCTTTCTGAATTTATTCTTTCCTTGATTCCTTTCTTTTGCATTCCTTTCATAGCCCTTTCTCACTTTTGCTGATTTCTCTAAACATTCTTCCATATCACTTGCTCTCTCTGATTGATTATCAGTCAATGTAACAGAATCTCTAGGACTAATTCTACCATAATTTTCTGCTTTTTTGTTCTTTACCTTTTCCTCCACTCTGAGATTTTTCATATATCACATCATCCCCATTCCTGTGCACAGTCTATACTAACTGGTGTCTGAAGATCAGACTATCACACTAAAGCCACAAGACTGTGAGTGTAAATAGCAACACCTGTTTTCTTTCCCTCAATTTTACTGTGTGCTTTTTGTCTGCAGTTGAAGAACAAGAGTGTTGCCATTGTCTTTAAGAGCTAGGTCTATGCTATTTAAGTCACCTAGTTGAATCAGTAAAGAGATACCAAAAACAAATTTTAAATGCTATAAATCTTTTCTGTACTAGTTTCTATGCAGTATTCATATATAAAATGTGTAATGTGCCATGATGTGTTACAAAGCTTTCTTCACATTCAGTTATGGATGAAAAGTTTACCTCACTCTGGGATGTATCATTCCTGATTAATGCAGTTAACCCAAACTCACCCTGTGGTCCATACCACAGCATCAGCTGTGCTCTCTTTTACATGTCATAGGCAGTGCAAGAACAAAAAATAACATTAACTTATACTTTAAACTTATATTTACATTTTTTCCAAGCATTACTCTTATGGCTTTGTTAAATCAATTGATCTATTCACAATTAGTAGGACACTGTTTTTAACCCCTGACATATGTTTTCCTAATAAGACAGATAGCTCTTTCAGGACTGCATAAAGTGAGACTTCAAAAACAGGCTTATTTTATTAAGCTCAATTATTACATTTTCTCTGACATTTGCTGGCCATTTTTGCTGGTAAGCATTATATGTTAATTCTTTGAGTTCATGTGGAGTTTAACATTATGAATTTCTTATCAGTGAAAAGTACAGTGTTCATTGGCAGAAGCCAAGTATATGAAGAATTAACAGTTATCAAATTCCAGAGGGAAAACAATTTCTGTTAGGGAGGCTGTTGCCAACTGTCATACTTCCATTTGCAAACATGAATTCCTTTTTGGCCATCAGCAGCAGTCAATCTGCTGACATTCATTTTCCATATCATACAGTATAGTCGTGTAAGTCCTAGGATCAATTTGGTTTCTATGATAGTCAATAGGGATGTTGTCATTGACTTCAGTGAAAGTGTAGTTGGAATCTTAAATGTAGGAAAATGTTGGAGGAGCTTTAGGTTGCCACTGTGGTCATATTTTAATTGACTAGAACCTTTGAAGGAATAAAATACTTCTCATGCTAGTGTCAGCTTTGATGTTTAGCTATCAATGGGAATGATTTATGATGAGCCAATGGAACATTAAAGCTATGATTGCTGTTTTTATCTAGATATTTTTTTCAGGAAATTTCAAGCGATGGTCACATCCAAACGAGCAACAGTAATGGCAATAAAGGTAAAAAAGAATGAAAGAAAAGGAAAAAAGCAGCATGTTATGAGTATTGTTTTGTTATAATTCTGTAAAAGTTGACTGAATTTTCTAAAGTTGTTTGGGGAAAAAATTCTGTAGAAAATTTGGACAAAAAAATCAAAGATGAAAAATATTCACTCAAATAGATGGAAGCTATTTTATTTTATTTGAAAATGTTGTTGACATGAGTTATCCCATCTCTGTGTCTTCCACAGGCAGGGTTCCTTAAGCAGACACTTGATGCCCCATACTGCCTCTCCTTAGTTGTTGAGGTGTGTCATGAGAGATACAGTTCAGCTACAAAACCTGCTCTCTTAAATGAAATGAGACTCTGAAGCATCTGAACAATAATCGCCAACAAGGCACAGCACCTGCTTTTCCAAACCAGGTTTTTGGGGGGAGGGTGGACTGAAATCTTTATATATTTTGGTGAAAACATACACATATTTGAGTTTTGGGGCATCTGATCTTTGAACAAAAAAGTAGTTTGCTTCCAAAAAAGAGGTGCTGACACTAGTGCTCCCACTGATTTCAATGATACATTTCATGAAAGGTGTTGAGTTAAAAACTTAATTTTCCCTGATAAAAACAATTTAATTCAAACCATCCCAAATAATAGCCCATTTTATATCACTGCAATATTGTGTATTCACTGTGTTATTCTACATTATTTAATTAGTTAGTTGCCATATTGAAAAGTCTTAGAAATCACAGGAATAATTGTCTAGGGTCTGACCTCTGTAACTCCAACCAACTTGCAGGCCTTTTTAAAGATTTCTTTCTCTAGTTAAAAAGGAAGATACCAGCTAATTCAAAGGAGCTATAACTTTCTCACAGACTTCACTTGTCTGGCATTTTGTATCACTGAACTGTATTTGTCAAGCTCCAGCATTGCATCCAGGAGCATGTGACAATATTTAAGATTCTCAGTGGAAGAAGACTTGTTTTCAAGACCTAGCTAGACAAGACCTAGGCTGGGACAGTCTAGTTTTCCTGTACAGTTTACATAGGAAATATCTATGGTACTTTAAATGCTACTGGGAGCATCTATATGTTCTTTGATATAAAGAACTTTTTATAATGTTATTTTCCTAATGTGCATTAAATTTCGTACCTCCAATGTGAGGTACTAAACAAATGCACATTAAGCTGCCTTCATGCACAGTAATGAATGCACATGGTTTTTAAGTAATGTTTAATGTGCAGTAGCCTATTTTACTGCACATTTGTGTAGTAGCACTTTTTTTAAGTGACGCTTTAATGTGCAGTAAATAGGCTCCTGTGCATTTAAGTGCAGGTGTTATTGAACCATCATTTAGTACTTGCTTTAGGAAGTACTAAATGATGGCTCAGTAATGATCATTATTGGCTCCCTGGCTCCCTCCTCTCCTTGCTTGAGCAGCACAGCCTGGACCCCACAAACCTGCCACCCCACGCTGGGCCCTGCCAGAGCAAACTCCAGTACGTGGGTACAGGCCCCGTGCTCACGCCCAGCTGTCACTGCACTCCATGAGCCTGCTCACTCTCCCTTCCCCCCACCTGCCACAGCCATTTCGCTGCATACCTCCCCCCGATGCTCCTGCATCATGTGGTTCCCAGCTACACCCCACACACCCACATGCACACACACCCCATACCTACCACCCCCACAAATCACATACACACCCACACCGCACATACCCACAAACCTCTACCTACCCTCCCAACTACACCCCCCTACAATATATAAGAGTAAGATTTCATTTTAAGCCATTACACTATCACCTCTGTGTACACTACACAAACACGTAAATCAGGTAAAAATATTTTTTTAAATAAAATAAATGAATGTTGTAGTACATGTTGGATTTTTAGAATATGATTTGGTATTTTTCTGGTTCAGAGATGGCAAAAGCCCTTGCTGAAAGGAGTACTTCTGGGGGGCAAGGGAACAGACTTCTAGTGGCAAAGGTCAGGGGTTAGGGGGTGGGACTTCCAGTCCCAAGATGGTGTTCAGGAAGTAGGGCACCTGTCAAGGGGCGGGACTACCCATGTGGCTCTCAATGGCTTGCCAAAACTCAGTAAGCGGCCCTCCACCCAAAATAATTGTCTGTCCCTGCTGTAGCTCATCACTACAGTAACATAACATCTCAGGTAGATGTGCCTACTGTGTGCTAGTAACCAACATGAATTGTCCACATAAATCTACCACATCAAATTACCACATAAATCTACCTCAAGTTTTAGCAATGATTTCCATAAAATCTGTGTGAAAAATGGAATATGTCACACATGGCGAAGAGGTAAGTGTCAAAACACCTATAAAACTTACATTTAAGTTTTAAAAGGGTAAACTGTGGTAATATTTGATCAATTTTGTCTCACTAGACTGAGGCAGTTTGAAGTCAGATGAGGAGATTACTTTCAAAGTTGTGAATCAGCAATCCAACACTACTCCTGTTTTTTAGGGAAGAGACAAATAATTTTATTGCTAAGGTGGTTAAAGTCGGACACACATACCCCTTGGGGAAAAAAAAACCATAAAGACTGACTTTGAAAAGAGAAGCAGAGAGGAGTTGAGAAAAATTCAAATGAAATGATATACCAGTAGCACACTGAAAATACAGTTTACATTGTATAGGCCATCCACTTAGGATTCACTCAGGTCTTTGGCTAGTCTCCTCTCTATTAATGCATCTCACAGTCTTCCCTTCTTGATGTGTCTATAAACTGAATCACCAATGGTGAAAAGAATATCTCAGGTCTGATGCTTGAACATTATTCCTGCAGAATCAGGCCCCTAAAGTTTAAATGGCAGGGGAATACCATACATGAAGGTAGTTCCGACTACCCACTTTGATTTCAATGATATTACTCACATAAATAAAGACCATTTACAGAACCTGCCAACATTTTACACACCAGTAGCTTTTGTTATGCAGTTAGTCCCTGAGCATGCTAGGACTACTTACATGAGTAAAACCATCAATGTAGGTAAGTGGTTACAGGCTTATTAGAATGGAAGCATCATTTTATCCCTAATTACTGTGAAATCATAATAAAAATGAGTCGGTGTACCCAATCATGAATACTAAGAAAAAAACATGCTAGTTTACACAGGTGTGTATCAAAGAGTTACTGAAGCAAAATAAACAGGATGAAGGAACATTAGTGACTACCTTGTACTGTAATTATATGATATGGGTAGAAAAACTGGGAGTTGGTATGCAATTTCTATGTTAACAGAAAACATTGCAAAGAGTTTCATGCAACTAATGGCATTAATGATTTTGTAGCATATACTTTCAGTATGCAGTATTTAAACACAATAACAAAACAGTAGCATAACTAGAGTGGGATGGCTGTGGCAGCCACCCTAGGTGTTGACTTGTGGGGAGGGGAGTGTGGAAAATAGCTCCCCCCAGCAGGAATACCATGGTGTTGCTGGTACAATGGTAACCAAAAGTTGTCATTACCCTTGTGTGTCTCTACCTCTGAGTTCCTATGATTCAGAAAAAGATGTCTAAGTCAATGAAGGGGTTCCACCCACAAAAGTCACTAGTTTGTTGACCAATTCTCCTAAGCAAAATTATTAGAATTTTTCCACATCAGATATACTAAATGGCTTTGGCTTTAATTCCACAAACACTCAGGAATGTAGATAACTTCACATGTGAATATTTTTATGGAATCTTAATGGGACTATTCACATGTGTGAACTTATTCCTCTAAGTACTTGTTTGCTGAGTTAAAATCAAAGAAAGGTGTAGAAAGTATTTGCAGTGCTTGCTTTGTCTGAATGATTTCAGCATTTCTTACCAGCAATAAAAATGCATAACAATTTAACGTAGCTTGACCTCTTTACCAGAGTTTTCTCTAATGTAATTTTGAAAAACAGTACTATATTGTCTATAGCAGGATACAGCATGTCACATAATGTTGTGGCCACCTGCTACAGCAGTATATCACAATGTATATCAAATATAAAAGGTCATATTGAAAATAGCCCAAGCCCTAAAAGTGACTTATAAAATTATTACAATCAAATTAGAGACATTTTCTATATTCTAAATATCTATCAGTCATATCCTAATAGGTACTTAGCACCTCTGAACTCCCAATAATGCCAATGAGAGTTATATGTCCCCCAGACCATTCAGGAGTTAACCATGACTTTTTTCTGCTCCTACCTCAGAGAGATTTATCACCACCCTGTCACTGAAAGTTATTTTAAAGGGACAGGTGAAATTTATAATGTGTTTTTTCGCTTCCCAACCAGCCAGCACAAGAATGAAAAAAACAGCTAAAAATGTCATATTCGTGTGTATGTGACTACTATTTGTGGCATAGTCTACAGGTCTTGTCCAGTCCTACAATTCTTATATGCTGAATGTAATCATAGTTTTTCTGAATAAAGACTGAAGGATCAGACCCCTGGTGTAAAAATGGAGAAAAATTAAACATAAATCTAAGCCAACTAATTTTATTGACAGTGAAAATGAGTAGGAGGGATATTGTTATTTGCCAATTGGAAAAGAAAACAATTGTAGGAATAGAAAACACATTGTGAGAGAGTCTTACAAATCATAAAGGGTACACTATACATAAAAGAGAAGTACATGATCAGGAAGGTAGGAACATGGTTTTTATCCATTTTCTTTAAGCCACTGTTGCTGTAAAGATTGGCATGAATTTGTGGCAGATGCCAACGAAATGCAATATACCCACAGCTAAAAGTAGCCTTCCCCCTTGTACTCACATTCCTCTTTGGAGTTACCTGACTTTAACAGCAGGTAGTTCTGACATGTCTTTGCTTAAATGTGGTTACGTAACATAATATAAAGATAAGTTTTGACTTTGCTGCAAATGTGCATAATGGAAAGACAAATGTTATTAGAAAGACCATCATTTCTAGTGATTAAAATAATCCACAGCAGAAAAAAAAATCTTCCATAACTTTCCAAGTTCCCATTTATCATAGTTTTGCAAAAAGAAGCCACAGTAATTTCATTTTTCTTGACTTCTATTAAAAAGATCAATACATATGATTCCAAAGAGTCTCGGCTCATGAAAAGATGGAGCTAGTCTGTAATCACATATGAAAGTATTGGTTGTCATTAGCAGAAAGATTGATCTGTAAAGACAGCAGGCCCAGAGTGAAAGTACTTAAAAATTTTCCATTGGGCTATTGCTGAACAACACTGCCCAGCAACCTTTCACCTTGCAGATAATTAAATACAGATAACGAATTACCATATTAGAAGGAAGAATTGCATTGGGGATATTCAATAGATGCCCACTTTAGTAAAGCAGGACCAAATTTCTGAATAATGATTTTGTTTTGTGCATAAAATCTAATGAACTCTGACAGTACAAATCATTTTTCAGCATGCATTTAACTCTGACTTGTCAAATAAGATATTAATAAAGTCACCTGAGGTACGAGAAGCTCTAATGGCCTGCAGTATAAGCACTCCAGTTTTTTACTGTTACTTTGCCTGGGATAACATCATCAAGAAAGCTTTCTGAACATAGAACTTGCTGCCAGAAACCAAGGATGAATCCCTGCTCCCACTGAAGTCAATGAGAAAACTCTCATTGACTTCACTAGGGAAAGGATTTTATCCAAGACCTTTCCATTAAATTGTTTAGCCAGCCTTCAGCTGTTCCACTTGTGTAACTGGAATCTTTTTGTCCGTCTGGTCCATGGTACTGAAGGAATTGTCAAATGGAAGGTCTGAAATAAGTATTTTTAGGAGAGGACTGAGGTTCATTCAGAGAATCAGGTAAAGACACCTTTACCCTGCTTCTATGCATTGCCTACATTTAACACTGTGGCAGGCTACCTCAAGTCCTCAGTCTGCACCATGTATGCAGAAGGGTAGTGTCGCTGGCAGGTGTTGTAAGGCTTCAGCCCCTTTTTGGTCGGTCCCTTGTTCCCTAGCGACATCAGAGTGAGACCGCACCCTGGGGCCACCTAGATGGTTACAGGCACTGTCCCTACTCACCTGCCACATCTTCAATGTTGATTGATGGAGAGGCAGTTCCCTGTCAGTGGTCCCAAGGGGTTCTTGACCCTGGTCTTTCTTTGTGGGACTGCAGACCTTCCCTTTACTCCACCCTTACCACACCCATGGCCTGGGAATACACTGCTCCCTGTAATCTTCCCTAGGATGATCTCTTCTCATCCACGTTACTCTCCTTGACTGGGGTCAGGTCTTTTCAGTTGTCAATCTCTCCCAAGTCAATCCCTGGTCTTTGGATCAACTTTCAGGCAACTAAACCTGCCCCAGGCTGGGGTAAATGTAACTTAGGAAATTCTTAACTTAAAAAAAGGTGTTCGATGGGCACCTGGGATTCTGGCTTCCAGGACCCCTCTGTCCCCTGGAACAGGAGAAGGAATCCATCCATCTCTCTGTGTATTATTCCCAGACCCCAGCTGACTAGGAGCTAATCTCCTGATCCCACCACTTGGTGGTACTTGCCACTTCCCCATAGGGCTTCAATGCAGCCGCTGCCTGCTCCTCCCTCTTCATCGGGCTGTCCGCAGGGTTTTACCATCTCTCATTCCCCCTCCCTGCCATGGTACCTGAGCTCTTTGGTGTGGCTGTGGCTTTGCCCATGGTTGTGAGGAAGAACTGTCCCCCACCGTGGCCCTCCAGCAATCTTTGGCTCCCAGAGCCCAGACTCCCTATTCCTGCAGCCAGGCTTCCCCAACTGACACTGGAGCTTCCCTCTCCGTGCTTGGTTCCACCATTGCCTGGCTCCACCGCCTGCATCTCCCAGCTGGCATGCCACTCCTCTCCTCCCAGCCAGCTGATTATCTCCCCAGCTGCTCTTTGAGCAGCCCATGCTTCTCCAAGGCCCCAGCCTCGGGGCTCGCTGATCCACAGGCTTAGGCAGCTGTGGAACTGCCAAGCCTGTGTCAGCATTTCCCCACAGCTGCCACTTGTCTCCTTCCCTGTAGTAAGTACCAGAGCTCATCAGAAGGGATCCTGGGACATGTTCGGGGGGGTTTTACCTCCCCTCTCACAGGTAGGAAGGGTTTATATAAGCATGTTTGTTTATTTGAACAAAGGACATTATTGTTCCCCAGCTCCCTTATGCTAAAGGCTCTCCAAAATTTTACTGGACCTGAAACTCTCCAAACAGCTTGGAAGAGTTTGACTCGGGAAGCAGAGAAAGCCAAACCCTCTCTACAAAATGTGCACAAAACTAGGTTCTTCTGAAATTGGGTATCAGCATAAAGATGATGTTCTAGTCCCAATGATGCCTATGGCAAAGCTCTCATTGACTTCAGAGATGCAGAGCTGGCCTTAGGGAAAATGGCACACTGGGCAAACTTGGATTTTGGCGTGCTTCCCATCCTTGATGTCCCCACACCACCACCTCTCTGGTGCCCACCCCTAGTGCTCCTTAAGGCAAAGACAGGTCACAATCCAGTGGGGAGGTAGAGCCAACTGCACTGCCCAGCCTGAATCCTCCTGAGCAGCGGCTGTAGGTAGAACAAGGTGGCTGGGCTGGACACCACTTCTTCCTAGGGCAGGGATCAGCTGAGATAGGGAGGGGCAGGGGGGAGGAGTGCTAATGAGTGTGTGGCAGCCCCCCTGACCACAGCACCCTGTGCAGTCACCATGGGCAACTGGTGCCACCTTAGTTGGGGGGCACATACACCCCCAATGATCAGTCAGTGACTGGGGGGGACCCCTATGGGCAATTGCACCGACCAGAGAAGTGGAAGAACTCCTGGAAGCGGCTGCAGTGCTCCCAGATGTGGCTGCAGTGCTTCATCCAGCGCTCCCACTCCCTGGCCGGTGCACTCAGGGTGGGCACCAGTTCTCCCACCTGCTCCCCCTGCCCATCACCTAAGTGGGGAGTATAGCCTGTCAAGGGGTGCACCAGCACTTTCAGGGGGTGTACGCGCACCCCTGTGAACCTGCTATGCGCCGCCACTAACAGTCACCTATATCATCTACCCCTAAGGCTGCTTCTGTAGAGAGGTCAGGATTTCACCCCATGTCTCAAGCTACAATTGATGGAGGATCTTGTTAAAGGTTCAGATGAGACCGTATTTGAACTTTTAATTATAACCTATAAGTATAGTGTTGACAGCTCTTAATCCTGACCTTTTATAAGCACCAGATTCAATCAAAGTTTTTCAAACTAGACTATGAAGCAAATCATCTCAGCCTGCACATAGAGAAATGTCCAGAGCAGTCTGCCAGCAGGTTCAGAATCTTTTAACCCAGGGCAAGGAAGCAGGCAAAAGAGAGCGCCCTCGGGAGAGACAGACATGAAAATGAATGGAACAAAAAGGGATTCCCAAAGGAAAAGAGATCTAAAAGAAGAATGAGTGAGAGCCTGTTTATTGCAAGAGTTGTGATTTTAGATGATAGTGCAGTAGCCTATGGCACCTTTCACAACCTTTTCGTGTTTTTATGAAAATACCATAAAATAAGAATGTTCAGTTTCCTGGAATTTGCTGTACATGTACCATGGAGAAAGGTGTTTTGCTCCATAATTTCATTGAATAGGAATAAACATAGAAAGGAATTATTATTCTTTTAAAAACTGGAACTATATTTATCTTCTAACACTTTGCCAATGCTTCCAGATTTGATTTTGTGGGGTTATTTTACTTCAACTGGAAACATTTCTCAGTCCTTTACAAAGAGGAGAGAGAGGGGAAGACCAGGATTTCAGCACAATGAGTTTAAAGCTCTCATTCTTGTTAAAGGCATGGTACTATCAGAGATAAGCTGTTACAGACAAAAAAACAGTGTGGGGCTTACCATGTGGCTGGGGCTGGCATGGCTGGTTGCTCTGCATAGTCAAAGCTGTGGGTGACAGCAGGCAGCTTTAGGCAGTGTCCTCAGACAGCAGGGTACAGTGGGCAGGAACCCAGCCAGGGGGTTTCCCCAGGGAAGGACCTGGCACTGCTAGTGGGCAGCAGTGTAATGGCTGGCTGCGCCTGATGTCAGGGGCTGGGTCTGCAGAGCTGGTGTGGAAGGCACTGGACTGGGTTCCCTGAGCTGCTGATGAGCCAGGGAGCTCAGAAGAATAGGCAGCTACAGACCCAAGGGGCCCTTCCTTGGTGATATATCACCATGGGTGCCAAGCCAGGGCAGGGGCTTAGGTAAGCTGCCCATGCTCCTGTAGACAGTACTGCTGCAGCCTGGATCCCAGGGTACAAGGTTGTCCATCAGTTGCCACATAAAGGGGATAAACTTACAGGCACTCCACAACAGACGACTGTGGTCAGTGATGGCAACCCACTGTGCCTACAACGTTTTGACCTTTAGACAGCACTGCCACACAACCTGATTGTGCCCATGCTTCTGCATCCAGCCTGACAGCCCCTCATAGACATTGGCTTTGCAGCACCCGCCCTACTCAAACTGACACTGTACCTCCACCTCACCCCACAGTGCCACGAGGTTGACAGTCTCTCTCTGTGACCAGTTGGGGCCCTTGGTGGTGGGCACAGGCATGGACATAGGTGAGGATGACACCATTGGAAGTCCAACACTGGCTCTCCGGGCCTCTGCATGTCTGTCTGGCCTGGGCAGCTGCCTGCAGCACCCAGTGCAGGGGCCTGGCATGGGACTGACAGTTGCACAGCTGAGGCAATGCCCCACAGCATCTGCAGACTCAGGGCAGGATGCTGGAGGTGAGCAGTAGGCAACTGGAGCTGACTATAGCAGCCGGAAGCTGCTTGCAGCTAGGTCTGGGTGCTAGCAGGCCTGGCTAGAGCCTGTAGGACCCTTCTGCAGCCTGCAGCACCCTGCAGGCCTGGATGGCATAGGCCTGGCAGATGCACAGCACCTCAGTGCCAGGCAGAGGTGCTGGGGTGCAGGCAGGCTGGCAAAGCTAGGTTATAGCCTTCCCAGGGGGACACAGAGGCCTGGAGTACACTCAGGCTCCCTGCTTGTGTGCCCCAGGCTCAAAATTCCTGCAGGGTTTTAAGGACCTGAGGGAGGGGCTGCCATAGAGGTATGAGAAGCTCCCAGCATGGAGTCCTGGGGCTAGACTGAAGCGGGACCCCCAGTATCAAGTCTGACCTGGGAGGAAATTTCCTCCCGGGTCCTGTCTACACATGCGTTACTGCACAGTAAACTAAGCTACTGAATAGCTAAGCATCTCATGTAAAATGCTCTTTATGCACTATTTTCCTCCTGATTTTGAAACTGAAATTCCATTTAAACTGAATGGAATTTAAAAATTTAATTTAAACTGAAACCATTATCAAATAATATGTTCATTAACTGTGAGAGAGTTTTGATTAAAATCCTGTATGAGGTATTATTCAATAGGAAAAAAAACAGAAATCGTAAGTGATTTCTATGCACATGGACCTAGATATCTGGAGATCATCAATCCATCTCATTAATGCTTTCATAGACTATTGGTTTTTAGGAAGGTTTTATGATATATCTATGTGTCTCAGGCGGCCGGAGCCGTCCAGAGGATCACTAATTTAATCAGATGTCAGGCAGGCCGGTGATGGAGAGGCATGACACAGCATATTGGTTGCAAAAATAACTTTTACTTTAACTGTACTTATGCTGCTGGTGGCCGTGACGCAGGTGGCAAGGTTGCTTACATAGTTGTAGGTAACAAGTTGCCTGCGTAGTTACAGGTAACTGGCAACAAAACAAGCCGGTGAGCTTGTAGACAGAAACAAGCATGCAGGATGAAGAATACATCGGAAGCAGACAGTGACGGGGAGATGTTGGTGGGTGATCAGTCTGCCAGCTTTCCTCTGCCACGTGGCCAAGTTCTCCATACTCTACCACATGCTCAGAGCTCTCCAATTTGGGTGGAAGCTGCACAGACCTTTATACTTTTAGAGTAGCCAATGACAAATCACCAGGTAGGAATAACTAATGAGGCAGAATGTACCAAATTCAGAGGTAACTGTAGTTGCTTAGGGAAGTTCTATTGTGACAGGGACACTCGACTAATTTGGTTATGACACTATGTTTTGGCATTACATATGAAACAATAGTATTTTTTTGGAGTCAGTAATTATTCTTGTGTTGTGATGGAATGACTCACCATGCTGTGAAGGGGCTGGCTGAGGCACAAGCATGCTCCAGTTAGGAGCAAGGAGACAGGCAGCCCCCACACTGAAACACCCTTGAGCCCCAGCCAACTGTATCAGCATCTACACATGCACTGCTATAAAGTAAAAAAAAAAAAATTTACAAGTATTATGCTGCTGAGTTTATTAGTCTACTTCATCATACTAGTGCTGCATGTAGAGACACCAAGACATTTACTGCAGAGCTAATTAGTCTACTGTACAGTAACTGTCTAGAGTAGACGTGCCTTCTCAGTGGGCGTATCTACACATGCAGATTTAATGCACATTAGTATACACCATCAGGGTGGCTTGGCTAAGCCTGCCCCAGCCTGACCCCTCCAGGATTGACAAGTCACTGGAAGAGGGCCCTTGGGTGTTTAGTCTACTGTCCCACCCATCTCCCCATTTGTTGCACCCGCTGGCAGCTCAGGGAGCCCTGGTCAGTGGATGCCTCAACTGCTCCACACCCCTAACCCGCTCCATGGGGAGCAGCCAGCCAGGACACCGCCAGCCACTGCCAGTGCCAGGCCCTACCCAGGGGGGACCGCTTCCCAGGAACCAGCCCACTGCACACCACAGCCCAAGGACACTGGGAGTAGCCAGTCACCATCACCAATGGGGAGGCCTGCACCAAGTTGCCAGCCTCACCAGCCTCAGACACAAGCTAAGTCCTGCAGTGGGGGCAGGGCCCTCCCAGTCCCTGCATTGCCCCTGTCCTTGGTCATGGCCCCTGCCCCTGCTTCCCCTCCCTGCCCGGCCTGCCTGCACTTCCATGGCCCTGAATTTCCCTCCTCCACAACAGCATGCAGAGAGATGGGGCACAAGTCAGAACTTTATTGAGCATCCCACGTCCCCACAACTGAACAGGCATAAGCCTCTCATACCCCAAGGAAGGCATCAATGTTGGCAGTGATGTCCTTCTCAGTAGTGGGGGGCAGGGACATGTATCACTGCCACAGGTAGACCTCTAGGAAGTGGCAGAGGTTGCAGGGCAGGCCAGCCAGGGCCCAGGTGGCCACACTTGCCCCCCACACCATGTCGTCATAGCTCAGGCTCCTGAACCAGGAGCACAGGTGTTCCCAGGGCATCAGGACAATCAGCAGCAGCAGAGTGTAGTGGCTCAGGCACTCCTCAGCCTGCACAAACATCTCATCGCTCACCATCCAGGGCATGCACAGCAGGGGCATGCTTAAGGCAAAGTGGTGGCATGGTGGGGGGGCCAGCCTCAAGGCACCTGCCCAGAGAGGCTTCATGTGGGGCTGGCAGGGGCATAGCCAGCCCCTCACCCCAGTTGTCCAGAAGCCCTGCACACCCTGAGCCTAGTTGTCAGAGGCTATGTGGCAGTGCAGCAGAGCAGCTGGCCTGCAGAAAGAGAGTGGGGGGGAGTGGGGTCTGGAGCCTAGACTATTCCACCCTGGGAAGGGGGCGGGGGATGCAGGCTGCCTCTGGCCAGCATCCAGTGGCCTGCTGGCCCCGGAGGAGCATGTGGGGATGTGTGGCTTGGCCCACCTGGGTAGCTTACCATGATCCCTAGGTACCCATGCATGATCAACCCCCAGTCTGAGGCTGGGCAGTGCATGGCCCCTGGTGCAGAGCATTTTATCTCTGAAATGTTACAACTTGTCAGAAAAGCCTTCCATGTCTTGCCTTTTCAGGGCCAACATCTGGACATGTGGGAGAGCCCCACTGTCACCCTCCAGCCCCACTGGGGATGACACCTCAGGGTCATCGCGACCCACTACTGGAAGCACCCAGTTGCACCACCTGCACCAGCAGCAGACAAAAGACCAGACAGTCCTGCTTCAGAAGTGCAGGGCACTAGCCATAACTGGCAGGAGCCAGGAAGAAGTAGTGGGGTGCTGGGCACTGATGTCAGGGGCAGGGGCAGGGGCAGCTGCAGCCCTGGTAGGGAATGCTGAGTAGGGTGACCATCATATAGGACAGTTATGTTGTCCTCTGTCCTCTATTGATACAAAACCAGACACCTTTATGCCATAAGGGATCAGGATCAGTGGAGGACAGAGGACATAGTAGCAGAAAACTGGAATGTCATCTATGATGGCCACCCTAATTCTGGGTGGGCAAGAAGGTAGCTGCTGTGTGCTGCCCCTGCTCTGGGCACACAGCTCCAGGGCAGGGAAGGGGCATGTGAGGGATCAGAGATTCCATGATGGCTGCTAGGTATTGGCAGATGGGTCTGGCTTCAGCATGACTGCCAAGTGCTGGCAGCCATGTGTCCAAAGGCTGGAGCTCCCCTGGTGGCCACAGGGACACACAGCAGGACTGAAGTGACTTTGTAAGGTTAGCTGCAGTGACTGAGTAAAGTTACTCCCAAGTCCCAGCATATGTAGACATCTGCCAAAAAATGCTTAATGCACATTTTCTTAATGAGCATTAAATTTAAGTACACTTAAATGCATATGTAGACATGCTTAGTGACATGCTGATCTAAAGTAGAGGTTGAAGTTTCTAGCCAAGGGTGACTCTCTCCTGAGAGGCATGGAGGAGCCTATCAGTTGACTGGATCCCACAGCATGGGATCTTTGCTGCCTATGCAAAGCCAGGATCTGGGACATCGCTGCGAGGATTTCCTGACCTCATCTGACCCTCTGATTACTATCCCATGGTCTTCATCCATACGGGAATGAATGAGTGGGGAAAAAGAGGAGGAGGGTTCCTCTATATGTTAAGGAACAATATAATTTGTCTATAATCAAAACTGGATCAGAGGAGGCCTAAACCAAGGTACTGTGTGTCAGGATACAAGGGGGTCAGAGGGAAAGGGACTTGGTACTGGGGGGATCTACTATAGATTAACACACCAGGAGGATGAGCTAGAACTGGAATTCTTCAGGCAGCTCTCAGAGGATGTATGGTCAAGAGTTATGGTTGTCATGGATGAACTAAACTATCCTGACATCTGCTGGGCAAAGCAGTCCGCCAAATCTAATCACTCATGTATGTTCTTAACGACCATACAAGACCTCCACCTAACACAGGATGCATATAATCCCACTAGGGGAAATGCCCTGCTGGACTTGGTGTTAGCTACAGGAGATGACCTGGTGGGGAATCTGCAGGTACAAGGTAACCTACGGGATAGTGACCTTCAATTGATTGAATTCACTATCTGGCAAAGGGTGGGTAAACTAACCAGCAGGGCTGAAGTGCTAGACTTCAAAAAGGCTAACTTCAGTGTGCTCAGGAGAGTAGTTCATGAGGCTTTGAATCTCAAGAGCATTGGCAAAATGGGAGTCCAGGAAGGGTGGTCATTCCTCAAGGGAGCGATCCTACAGGCGCAGAAGGAGACAATCCCATTGCACATAAAGGAGGCAAAGGGACCAAGAAGCCCTCTTGGCTGAACACGGATGTCTAGGAAAGTCTAAGGGCAAAGAAAGAGGTATACAGGCTGTGGAAATGGGGCAGCCCCTGCCCCTACCAAGGAGGAGTATGCCTACCTGGCGCTCACTTGCAGGGAATCAGCTAGGAAGGCCAAAACAGGATTAGAACTTAGGCTGGTGACAAAAATTAAGGGCAATAAAAAGTCCTTCTTCAGGAACATAGGGAGCAAAAGGAAGGTGCACGGTAGCATAGGATCCCTACAGAACAAACTAAGGCAATTGCTGACAGAGAGATGGGACAAAGCTGAGCTCTTCAATAAGTTCTTTGCATCTGTATTCCTATACACAAACCAAGACAAATCTCCCAATTGGACAATAGATAGACACAGGAGGGACACCAGCCCACCAACTGTTAGCACAAACTTAGTGAAGGGGCACTTGGGGGACTGGATGTGTTCAAGTCAGCGGGCCCAGATGAACTTTATCCAAGGGTGCTGAAGGAATTAGCCAGTGTCATAGCAGAGCCGCTGACACAGGGTCAGATCCCAGAGGACTGGAAAAGGGCCAGTCCTTTTCAAGAAGGGGAGGAAGAAGGAACCGAGAAACTGTAGGCCAGTTACTCGCACTTCTATCCTTGGGAAGACTCTGGAAAAAATTATTAAGGATCACATTTGTGGTGAGCCCAGCAGGGGACATAATTCTGAAAGGAAATCAGCATGGATTCATTGCAGGTAGATCTTTTCTGACTAACTTTATTTCTTTTTAAGTCACAAAATGCTTAAATGCAGGAGTCGAGGTAGATGTCATCTACCTAGACTTTAAGAAGGCCTTTAATACAGTATCTCATACTGTTCTTGTAAATAAACCAACAGGCTGTGATGCTGATGATTACATAGTCAGGTGGGTGGCATATTAGCTTAGGGGGTTGCACCCAGAGGGTGGTGGTGGACAGGTCAATATCAACCTGGAAAGATGTGGGCAGTAGAGTCCTGCAAGGCCCAGTCTTTGGACTGGTGCTATTCAATGTCTTCATCAGTGACTTGGAAGAGGGCATGTAGAGCGCCCTGTCCAGGTTCACAGATGATACCAAATTATGGGGCAAAGTTAATACACCAGCAAGTAGGGAACAGATCCAGGACAGGTTGGAAAAATGGGCTGAATGAAATAGGATGTAGTTCAACAAAGACAAATGCAAAGTGCTGCACCTGAGCAAAAAAACCCACCAACACACTTACAGGCTGGGGCTGACATTCTCAGCAGCACAGCAGTGGAAAGAGATCTTGGAGTCATAGTTGACTCCAAGATGAAGATGGGTCATCAATATGACAAAGTGATCAACAAGGCTAACTGCACTTTATCATGCATTAGCAGATGCATGATGAACAGGTCCAGGGAGGTGATGCTTCCCCTCTTTGCAGCACTGGTCAGGCCGCAGCTGGAGTACTGCATCCAGTTCTGGGCGCCGCACTTCAAAAGGGATGCAGAGAATCTTGAAAGGGTTCAGAGGAGGGCCACTCGTGTGGTCAGAGGCCTGCAGGCCAAGCCCTATGAGGAGAAACTGAGGGACCTAGATCTCTTCAGCCTTCACAAGAGAAAGATGAGAGGTGATCTTGTGGCTGCCTCTCAATTCATCAGGGGAGGGCAGCAGGGAATAGGAGATGCTGTACTTACTATGCCACCCCCTGGAGTAACTAGGAACAATGGCCACAAATTGACAGAGAACATATTCTGGTTGGACATTAGAAACAGTAAGGGTTGCCATAATCTAGAATGGGCTTCCAAGGGAGGTGATGCTCTCCCCTACCCTGGGGTCTTTGAGAGGAGACTGGACAAGCACCTAGCTGGGGTTATAGCTTCACAGTTTCATAGTTTGTAGGGTCGGAAGGGACCTTGACAGATCATCAAGTCCAACCCTGGCTTGTCTGACCCCAGCACTCTTTCTTGCCCATGGCAGGGAAGTGGACTCAATGACCTACTGAGGTCCCTCTGGCCCTAACATCTATGCATCTATGAACACTCCCATCATTCTATCAGTCTCATCTTCAGCAGGATGAAAGCATGCCTATTTATAATAAAACTGCCCAGGCAGGATCTTTGCAGTAGTTAAAAAATATCCCTGAGGTATGCAGAACGCAACTTTCAGCCATACAACCTTGCACATGCAGTGGCAGCCACCCTAGTAAAGGGAATTAGCCCCAGGGAAGGGCAGAATTACATTTTAGTCCTTGTGCCAGAAGGATCAACCAACATAGGTTGCCCAATGGAAAAGTTATACCATTTCCTCTCTTCTGCAACCTCATGCCTTTTGGGACTGGATGGGCCTGGCTCTTTCTAGATCCCCTGGTTATTACAGATGTCTTACACTCTTGTACCCTAACTCCTTGGATAAGCATTAATGCTTGTTTCATAAGTCATCATAATAGAAGTGTTTCAGGTTATTCTGTGTGAAGTGTACTGATATGTGAAGTAAGGAGGGGAGAAGTCTTCCATGGCACTTATATACCAATCAGTTCTACAGCAGTTTTTCTGTACCATGTAAAAATTCATCTACAGTTTTTAAAGCGATAAAACATTCTGTGGGGAAGACTTGACAATAGCTGAGTTTTGTTTATTTGTCTGACACAGAGAGAATAAAACTTGAGTTCTGCGGAGACAGACTCGAAATCAGCGCCCTTTTCAGTAACCCCTTTGTCCACTTAATTTGGAAGACATAGATATGCATTCCACATTTAAAACACAGGCAGTGACTGAAGAGTGAAATTGCACTGAAAACATTTTTCTTTTCCTGAAGCAAATTCAAGAAGGAGCATTTATTTAATAAAATGGAAAATCAATATAATTTTAATTTTAAGAAGTCAGAGCCAAAGCCAAGCTGTCCTTTAAGGAAGCTTGATAAGAATTCATGACCATTTTTTTTCCTTTGGTAAGAAAAATAAAACTAAAACCAGAATTGATTTAATGATTCTCATCTTGGTATGTTTAATGTTTGGAAGTTAGATTCAGTATCACTATCCTAGTATCTTCCTTGTAAATCTTGTGTTTATCTACCTTAGATTTACTATTTGTTAGTTTTTACAGTAAGAAACAAAACAGAAAAAAATTATTGCATCCACATATGTGGGAAAAAGTGACAAAAAGTTCATTCAGTAGAACTGCCCTTATGCACACTTTTGTCTTTTACTGTAACTCAGTGACTTAAATATTATAATGAATAACAAAAAGCAACTTAATTGGCACTGTTAGTAGTAAAACAAATTATTCTCTGCAGTGAGAAATTTAAAATTCCTATTGTATTAATAAGGAAAATGTCTGAAGGTAGGTCAAACTGGACAGAACTGTGCACAGCCCCCAAATACACACTGCTCTGCTGGAAAAATACAGAAAGTAGGTAGAAGCACTTTTCTTTAAAAAATATTAGCTCTTTAGACAAGTCCTCAAATTTCTGTCATGGGTCTCTGTTATATATATTCTCTACAAGATTCTCTATTGTCACCACCTACTGAAACATTACTTCTCTGTGGGCAGTGAGCCAGATTGTGTCTCATAAACCCAAACACAGAAGGGATTTGCTGTGTACAGATGTGCTACTAGTTATGGAGAAGAAGTGGGACAGAATCAGCTATCTCCATTGCTTAGTCCTATCACCTGTGTATTTTGAAGTAGAAGACTTGGTACAGAAGGCTGAAAGGGGAGCCAGGAAGTATGTGGATCTTCCCTCCTTGTAATTTGGAGACACAAAACAATCCTTTTTTATTGTTGCTGAAATCAGACACTGCACTTTCAAAGGGATATATAGTGTACTGGAAGTTACGAGGCCAGAAAAAATTGGCCGATTGCGTGGAAATACCCTTATGCCAGTGGAGTTAGACTGTGGTTATTGTGATGGCCAAGGGGCATCTGGAGGTGAAATGCACTTGGCAGGTCAAGACTTCTCTGAGTCACAACTTCTCTCCCAGGCTGCTCCAGGGATAGCGCAACAATGTGCTACCCCTGTGTTCTCCTGGGAAAACTGTGATTGATTCCCTTGCTTTAGGACAGGGACTTCTTGTTTCAAGATTAAAATCAATTGGTTTGTTTGTTTGTTTGTTGTTCTGGTTTTAATTCTAAATATTGAACTACACAATGAAAATTATTACATACCTATAAAATCAACGTTAGTCCTTAGTATAACATCAATTCAGAGAGAATTGTAATCATCACTGACCATGGAGGTGGTTTCTCACATGATATTGCATAAGAAAGAGACTATTATAGTCATATTTTACAGTGTGAAATAGGAGGTAAATTGAAAAGTGTGCATTACTTTATTTCTAAAAGTCTATATATAATTGCATTAAAAAGATCTAGTAAAAAAATTCCACTGTTATAAAAACAATAGACAATAAACTTTGAATGAAAATTAAATTTCTATGTAATTGAGTTCTGCATTTCCCTGACGAGACATCCCCTGCTTGTGTGGCAGCAACACGGGTGCAAGCACAGGTTTGCGCCCCTCATTGCTGCTGCACGGGCAGGGGATGCCTCACCAAGGCAGCACAGAGCTCACACAGCAATGACCTACCCCGTATCTCCCCACTGTTCCCTGCAGTGCTGAGTCCCACCTGCTGGGCTGCAGAGGCCCCAGGAGAGGGCAGCAGGGCAAGAGCCCATGCCCACCCCTGCCCCACACACAGATTTGGGGAGCACAGGTCCCCCCCTCCTCCTCCGGGAGTGCACACAGTAGTGGGGAGCTACCCCCTACCTCTGCCCAAGCCCACAGCAAGCAGGCAGCAGGGGAGAGCCAGGCTCCACTCCACTGCCTCCTACCAGGGACAGGGAGCTATGGACTTAAGTTCCTGGCCCTATAACTCTAACAACTGGGGGCCCCCTCTGGCAGGGCTGGCAGGAATAGGGGGCTTTGTGTGGGGGCTGAGGGGTACCAGCAGGGCCTGGGGGAGCAGGGGGAGAATGATGGGCACCAGCAGAGCAGGGGAGGCTGTGGAGGGCAGTGAGGGGCCTTTTATTTTAATCATGGGTTTGGGGTGGGTGGTGTTTATCAGAGAATTTGTGCTTTTTTTAGTCAGAGAATTTGTGATTTTTTTATTAGGGAAATCCAGGATCACTGTGTATCAGACCACAGATAGATTGAGGTGTTTAATCAATTTGAAGTCTGATGATCTAGCCTCTCCTATTTTAGAAGAGATTACTCATACTCAAAGTACTGGAACATAGAAATCTAAAAAAGGGACCTCACAGGCTACTGAATCCATCCCCAAGAGGAATGTCTACTCCAGCAGTTCTCAATCTTCTCTGACTCAAAGCACCACTCAGAAAATGCCAACTCTTAGCTTTTGCTTGGGTTTTTTTATTGCAAAAAAATAAGAGAGCAATTCTTTTGTTGCAGAAACCTCAGGAAGACCACAACAGGTCAGAATGTTCTTGATACTATAGGTTCAAATTTGAAATCTCTGAGTTTATCTAGTGAATTGTTTGTAGGTGTTTGTACCATGCAACACTCTGGGAATCGTGAAATCCTTTTAAGGGTGCTTCATTGCGGTCAAGAATTGTTAATCTACTCGAAACTCCTTGCACTTACAGCCACAAAGCACCCTATTTAAAAAAAATCAACAATATGCCACAAATAAGTACCTGAGGAGACATGTATACCACCATTATTTTCTTGCAGGAGGAGAAAATTAGATAGTTTAACACCCACATTATAATTTGGGGTGGACAAGCAGGGCACCAGCTTCAGGCACCAACTTAGAGGGGGTACCAGAATGGCAGCCTTCTGGAGAGTATGTATAGCAACTGTAGCAGCAGCAACAGGTGCAGGGACATTGCAACACAGCAGTAGCAACAGCAACAACTGGGGGTACACAGACCATGCCAAAGCAGCAGTAGCCAGGGATTTTGAGTCCTTAGAGCAGCTAAGACACACACACACACTCTACTCTGCAATGAGTACATCTACATGTGCATTAACATGCTTTAGTTAATGTGCATTAAATCTAGTACCTCTGGTCATTTTTACATGTGCTCTGGGAGGTGCAAGGTAATGCTTTAATTAGAGAGACATGCTAATAAGCATTATGTGTATCAGCATCCCCACTGCCAAAAAACAGCAGTGGGGCACTTTGAACTAAAGTTCATTGAATGAGCTTTAATTCAAAGTGCTCTGCCACCATTTTTCAGCATGGGGATGCTGATACATGTGATGCCAGAGTCTGCTGAAGTGAATTTATTTCCATGTTCCAGCAGACTCAATTAATCAAGTCTGCTCCAATATGTATTTATTTCTATGTTCCAGCAGACTCAATTAATCAAGCCTGCTCCAATGTGCTGGATTTCCAGCACATCAGAGCTGGCTCCCTACATCTGTATAAGAGCCATCAATTGTGAGGTTCTAAGAAAATGCGCATTAGCCTGTCTTAATGAACATTAACTAAAGAGCATGGGTTTTTAACACTTAATGCACATTAGCCTATTTTAATGCACATAAACTAAATAACACATTTTTAATGACTCTTTAATGCACATTAAAATTGGCTAAAGATCATTAAAGTACACACACACACATGTGTGTGCACGCACACACATTGCTCTTCACACACACACTCCTCTCCAGCACTCAGCAGCAGCCACTCCCAGCAGGATTTTGTCCAGGGCACAAAACTTGCCTGTTACAACTCTGGTTAATATTCATTCAGATTTTCCTTGGAAGAAGACCTCAACTTGCAATAGAGAGGAAGGCAACCAAACCAGGGAAGTAGATTGTAAATATAGTTCTAGCCTCCTCAATGCTTTATAAAATGTCATATTGTTCCAAAGGGACTGATGAAGCTGTAAAATTCCATTTAGAAGCTGATAGTGAGTATTCATGTGGGTGAATATGCTGTATTGTATTGGGTGTATTTTATTTGAACAAGTGAAAGATTTTGAAGAATTTGATCCAGATGGATAGAGTATTTTGTACTAGCTTGCTTTTATTTGTTGAACAAAGAGGAGTGAAATATGAGGTCAGAGAAACATTTTAAGGCTAAGTACAAACAGTCAAAAAGCTCAAAGTTGAATTGATTCAGCCTTTGCTTACTGGTTCAATCTTTGCAGCTTAGACTAACCTACAAATGAATAGAAATTCACTTTTGATTCAGGAAATGCAGTCACATGCCTGCAGTATCTCAAGCTAGAAGGCAGGGGGTGCTACAGCACAGCTCTCTGGAACAGATCGAACATGGGTTGTGTGTTCACTTTCACTTTCTCTTCTTGCTGCCCCTAAGGTCTCTAGCATTTGCATTCTACAATCATAGCAGCAGGATTCTGCAGGGTTGCTCATCACTTCTTCTGCTTCCAGGTGCCTCTGGGATTTGTAGTCTTCAGTCGCAGCCAGCACTAAGTAAGCAGGTCAGGGCAACTCTGTACTTGGGGAAAGAGAAGTTTACCCCACTCCCTGGCCCCAGATCCCAGCAGGGGTTTGTCTGGGGGCAGGCAGTGAGCCAACCAATGAAGCCAATGAGCCAGCCAGTGAGACCAGTGAGCCAGCCCTCACTGCTCCAGCTAGAGAGCAGAAGAAAGGAGTCAGTCCTGCTCTCTGAGGCAGACAGCCCAGTCCCACCTAGCCCAGGGCTGCAAAATGCTGGGACTGTGGGGTGTCTGTGCATAACGGTTAAGAGATGCCTCAGCATAGCTTGTGTTGAGCACATTATAAGCACGGGAGCAGGGAGTTACCCCTGTAGCGCAGAAAAAGTTTCGGTGCACAGTCAGAGCCCACCAAAACCTTGCAGCTGCACCAGCGAGTGCATGCTTGCGATTGGGTCATGTTAAATTATGCATACGTGTCGGTCGGTGATTGGCTAGCAGACCGAATAAGAGGCTTGGGCGATGCCCACCCAAACTGGAGGAGAGCTGGGACACGCATGAGGAAAGATCTGCGTGCATTTCCAAGCCATGAAGGAGGCCTGATCAACCGGCAATGACTCCCCGCCGGATTCATCCAACGCCCCATACCCTGCGTGAGTGTGAGCTTTTGTGTGCCTGAGTTCCTGCTTGAGTTTTGTAACTTCAAGGAACACACCTACAGCCTAAGGACTGTAAGTAAAGTTTTTCTGCTTCCAACAACCCGCGTGTTTAGCTCTCTGATTCCACACTCCATCAGCAGACCCACTCCGCCCGCGTTTCTTGGCCCCCAAATGGCGTCACGAACAGGATTATCAGTACACCGGGAAGACACGATGGAGCTGGAATTAGTTGAGGGTTGTCCCTGGCGCATTGGAAAATGCCATGTGCTAGACTCCACGGAATTGGAAGCGCACATCGCTTACCATCAAGCGGGTGGAACAGGTGGAAGAGATGTGAGCGGTTGCCTTTCGCTCGAGGGAAAAGGGGACCCAGCGAAAGAGTGGGAAGTGAGCCTCCACCCAAGAGCCTTCAGATGTGTGATGGGGAGCGAGCGGGTTCGGTTTAAACCCCAAGAGCAAGGGGGCAGCGAGTCCTCAGCTGAGCAGAAGCCAAGCGAGGAAGACGCAGCTCTCAGTCGGGAGTTCGCTCGCTGTATGCGGTGTGTGTGGGAGAGCAAAGGACCAGCGCTGATAGATGTAGACATACTGTTACCGGAATCGGGGCAGCCGGAGCTTTCGGAGCTCCACGGAGAAGCGGAGGGAAGCCGCTTCGTATTTGAAGGGACTGGCACGGTGTTAGAGAAGGGGAGAATGCTGTGAGTAATGTTCAACATGATCACAACCCTTATTCGGGAAAGGACTGAGTTGGAAGCCCGATTGCGTGCCGTACATGTGCTTAAGCGGGTTGCAGCTGTGAAGAGCCAGAATCCCTCGTCATCACAAGATGGCGGCGAGACGGAAGGGGGACGCCATGGAAGGGTCGAGATGGAGGGTGGAGTTCCCCACGGCGAGGCGGAAGAAGAGACTCCACCCCAGAAATACTGCCACGGTTGGGAAAAAGAAAAAGGCGGAGCTAACGGTGGGGCGGAAGTAGCAACTCCACCCCAGAGTATCGGGGCAGAAGTAGCGATTCCATCCCGAGACATTCCCACGGGCCTACCCCTGGGCCATAACCAGGAGGAAACGGGCTTATCCTTGGGCCGTAACCAGGAACCAATGAAAAGCATCTTGCAACTGAGTCTCTCATCAGATGCAGCAAGAGCTCGAGCAGCCACGTACCCTGTGGCAACAGAAAGCCAGGTGATGAGTGCGGCCTGCACTACTGATACTGCATTCAACCAGGTTTATCTTAAACCAGTTGCAACCATTCTGAAACTGATTTATGTGCACTGAACTTCTGTTCTGTTATAGGTTTAAACCAGTTTCTGATCACTTAAACTGGTTTATGTGTAACTTCTGTCCCTAGCCTAAGTGCTTTTTCTCTAATGACAAATGAAACCCCCTACTTAAAAAAGCTGGTGTTATATGTTTCTTTAATTTAGCTAGCCTATAAAATGCAAATCTACCCTGCTTTCAAATTAAAAATTTCCATGGATTTCAGCTGCTCTTCCTGAGATGTGTAAGTTATTTTTTCAAGCTGTGCATATCTACTAATACTTACATTAAATAAGACAATAAAGAGAAGTAGGTACAATTTCTCTGTGAGTCCCTGAAATCTGCTTACAGGAAAATAAGGATGAAATACCTGATATAGTCTCCCAAAAGCAAGTGGGTAGGAATCAGAGCTAGAACCTTAAAATGGGGCAATTTTGATGCAAGTATGTTGACACAGATATTTCTTTGCTAAATGGTATTGTTTATGACTCTCATAAGGAATCTTAATGAAATATTCAACTTTTTAACTGGGTATCATTTATTTTCCCTGTGAAAATGGAATTTTGATCAATATAAAATAAAAGCTGAGACTATAACTTTCAGAGCTACAGATGGGCACAGGTGCACAATGTGAACATGCTCACATATATGTGCCTGTTATAATGTGTCCCGAAGTTCTAAAGTGTCTCCCAAGCTTATATGTCAAGTGACTTTGAAATTTGTGAAAGCAGACAGATTTTTACAGCCCTTAATGTGATATAATAGCATGGATTTTAAAGATGTCAGCCCTTTTGCTGCGATTTAATACAGGCTGTTTAAAAGGAGAAATAGGAAATCTATGTGAACAGTTTCTAGCTGTCAGCTTCAATTAGCCATGACAGCACATGACATGAACAGCTTGCAGTGTTATTGAGCAGTTTTGACTGTCTCAGAAAAAGGTTGATTTGTGCCTGTTCTGTCTCTCTCCCCTCAAAAGCTGCTGGTAAAGCTATCCAGTTCTCAAGCTCTTGAAGCCTAAAGCAGAGACAGAAAAAACTGCAGTCTAAGTTACCCATGGTTTGCAAAAGAGGTGAGTCAGGAAAGAAGTCGAGCCCTCAACTTGAATGCGTTATTTCACTGACTTATGAGCCCTCTAATTTCCCGTTTCCTTAGCAATGTGGCCTTAAATATAAGAAATGCCTATATGTGTGTTTTGTATCCACTGCATTGTACTATCCTTGTATTGTGTTCATTGCACTGTGCTGTGTAGTACCCATTGACTCTTCAGTTCATTTCTTTTTCTTTAAACCTGAGAGAGACTGAGCCCAATCTATAAGCAGCTCTCTTAACTTCAAGAGAAATCTCTCATATCCTGTAATTGTAGAGTAGAGCCCAGGGAGTTTTCCTAAGTAACAAAGTAGACTTCTTCTTTCTTTAATGTCTTTAATGTATATTAAGGAATTAATTCCCTATAGTACATTGATAATATTTTATATAAATACATAACATAGTGCAATCCATCCCCTTCTCTTACTTAAAGAGCACTGTAATCCCATACTGCTCACTCTCCATTAGTTACTGCCTGCCACCAGTAACTTTAAAATCAGCCTTTGGCGTGCCTTATAAATAACAATACATTTACACAATTGAATGCCTGTGCTATAATTCAATCACAAGACTTCTGCTGCTTGTCATAAACTACTTAAGCTGTTCAACTCTTGGTTTTAGACATCAACAAAAATGCATGATTGAATTATAGCCTTAAACATCCTTAAACATACCTGTATCGTTCAATATTATGTGCATATATGTGGAACTGAGTGTGAAATGATGATAAAACTCTGCATAATTGCCAAAATAAGCAGGATAGTTTTAAACCTTATGGGTGAAACCCTTCCCTACTGAAGTCAATGGAAGTTTTGTCATTGCCTTCCATGAGATGAGGATTCCACCCATTGTATTTTTAGTATTTTATTCTCAATGGGTGTGTCTACACATTGCACTACATCACCAGAGTGACGCAGTACATGATCACATGAGTCTACACATGATCAATAGCTACTTTGCTGTAGTGGTGCTTTTATAGTTTCATAGTTTCATAGTAGTTAGGGTCAGGAGGGACCTGAACAGATCATCTAGCCTGACCCCTGCCGCAGGCATGAATGAATGCTGGGTTCACAAGACCCCAGACAGGTGATCATCCAACTTCCTCTTGAATTTGCCCAAGGTAGGACCACTTCCCTGGGAAGTTGCGAGGACCACTTCCCTGGGTTCCAGATTTTGGACACCCTAACTGTAAAATATTGCCTTCTTATCTCTAACCTAAACCTATTCTCCATCAGCTTATTTTCATTGTTCCTTGTCACCCCAAGTGGTGCTGGGGAGAAAAGAGCTCTGCCTATTTGCTGTTGATCCCCCCTGATAGGCTTGTAGTCAGCCACTAGGTTTCCCTGCAGCCTCCTTTTAATGATGCTGAACCGGTTCAGGTCCTTCAGTCTCTCCTCGTAGGGCCTGTCCTGCTGCCCTCTCACCAAGTGGGTGGCCCTCCTCTGAATCCTCTCCAGGCTGGCCACATCCCTTTTGAAGTGCATTGCCCGGTACTGGACACAGTACTCCAACTGCAGCCTGACCAAAGTCACATAGAGGGGGAGTATCACCTCTCTAAACCGGCTTGAGATGCACCTTTGGATGCATGACAAGGTATGGCTGGCCTTGCTGGCTGCGGTCTGGCATTAGTGGCTCATGTTTATCTTGGAGTCAATAATGACTCCAGGATCCCTTTCTGCCTTTGTGCTTTCAAGAGGGGAACTCCCCAGCCTGTATGTATGCTGTGCATTCCTTCTCCCAAGGTGTAGCACCCTGCATTTGTCTACGTTGAACCCATCTTATTCTCATCTGCCCACTTTTGTAGTCTGTCTGAATCTAGTTGCAGCCTCTCTCTCCCTTCAAGTGTGTCCACCTTGCCCCACATCTTAATGTCATCAACAACCTTGGACAGCGTGCTTTCCACCCCCTCATCCAAGTCACTGATGAAGATGTTAAACAGTGCGGGCCTGAGGACTGAGCCCTGGGGTACCCCACTGCTCGCATCTCACCAGGTTGAGTACAACCTGTCCACCACTACTCTCTGGGTGCACCCCATCAGCCAATTTTTTACCCATCCAACTGTACAGGCATCAATGTCACAGTCACTTAATTTATTGATGAGGAGGGGGTGAGAGACAGTGTCAAAGGCCCTCTTAAAGTCTAGAAAGACTATGTCCATAGTGACACCATCATCCAAGGATTTAGTTACTTGATCATAAAAGGCAATCAGGTTGGTCTGGCAGGACCTGCTTTTGATGAACCCATGCTGATTGTCCCTGAGCATGATCTCCCCTGCTGGCCCCCCACAGATATGCTCCTTGATGATCCTCTCCAAGGTCTTCCTGAGCACCGAGGTGAGGCTTACAGGCCTATAGTTACTTGGGTCCTCCTTCCTCCCCTTCTTGAAAATTGGGACCACATTAGCCAGTTTTAGTACATTGTCTCCTCTGTTTTAGTCTCCCCCATTTTAGTATGTTGCTATGGCAAAGTACCAGTGAACATTAACTGTGTACCGCATGCACAGTACAGTGTGGTCCCTGTCTGAGGAGAGTTTAAGAGCAGCAGTAGAATGTACAACCTGGCCCCTCTGAGAGGTCTACTTTGGCTTATTGCCAGGCCTGGATATAGGTGCATCTGGAGCAAGTGGGCAGAGCTTTTGCTCTACAGTAGTCCAAGCCTCATCAAGATGGAAGTACAGTTCCTCAAGTGTTTTCTGAATGAGATTAGGAAACTAGTTACATTTTTCAGGTTAATTTCACCGATGGAGATAGCCCCAAATTAGATTTGGACAAAAAACTACAGAGCCATTAAAGTCAGGCTTCAAGATTTTCAAATGAATCTTCTACACATGCATATTTGTTTCCAAATAGGTATTAATAAATCCAGCTTCTTGTTCCATATATACAAAACAGACTGTTAATTGAAGTAGGAAAGTGCTTTGTGCCTGTTTTATGGCTAAACAGTTTGATGCTCTGACAAAGTTTCCATCAGAAGGTAGAAACCTACTGGCATTTTTTCTGGATCAGTAAAGAATATTGAGATACACTTTAAAGTAGAATGTCTATGGTTATAATTTAACTCCCTGCACTGATAAGGTAATAGTTTAATTATAGTGACCTCATCAGTGTTAAGGCAGGATAACTTCCTAAATGCCTGGAGTGTATGCTGATCAGATGTGACAGTCTGGGTGTGCATGAGAGTTCAAGGTTGCCACTGAGATTAATGTGAGCGTAGGGGTGTGCTGAAATTGGGTGTACATTGCTATCTGCTAGCTATTGGGAATGGAAGCACAAGCCTTATGGCATGCTGTAAAGCATTATCAACAACCTTTACCAGTAACGTGGAAGGGAAGGGAAATAAGCTGTACCAGTGTAAACTCCTTTATAGAAAAATAACTGTATCCACACTATGGGAGGTTCTAATATAACTATTCTGACCAAAAAAAAATCACTACTGTAACTGATGTGTGTGTCCTAGTAAAAAATCTGTGCGAAGACCAGTCTTTCTGTTCACTTATATTTTTCTAACCCCCTTTCTGGCTCTTCAGGGGATAAATTACCTCATTTTATACTGCTTTGCACATTGGCATAAGGTCTTAGGGGAGCACATATTACTTTAATGCGTATTACTTATGCCACCTCACACAGCACCTCTGAATATCACTCAATACCTCTTGATAGAGGAAATTCAATAGAAGATCAGCAACAGCTTGGTATTTATTTTAAAAAATCCACAATCATCAGAAAAAAAAACACATAGCAGAAAATGGAATATTGTGAGCAGCCCACATAATTACTAATGATAGATAACTGTATTAAAAATTAAACATAAATTATTGGAGGCATTACAGAGCTGGCACAAGATGAAAAAAGTGCTTCATATTACTGAAAGGTTTTGCTAACTGCCTTAAAGTATGGATCAGTAGAAAAGGAAGCTACGTGGAATAAATGGAAAACATTTATTGTTTGAAATATGGATCTTAATATAGCACAGTGCAACCCAAAAGATCAGTCCATTTCAATATGGCTAATATAAAATGAATCTCACAGTTTAAAGGTGCAAGAAAGAGAGTTTCTGGCACTGACAAGGACAAATTTTTTTTTTAAAAAAGACAACTTCTTGGAACAGTTCCATTTCTTTTGAAAGAGATTCTTCCCCTTTTCCCACTCTACATTTCCCCAAGTCCAGCCTAACCATTTTCAATCTAGGCACCTGGGTGTGTTTGTCCCTATTGTGTGTCGCTGGCAGAAGAAGACACAGAAGACACACAAGGGCCTACAAATTGCCACATTTTAAAGCATAAATAAGGAAGAACATGGGTCAAGTGGTGAATTGCAAATTACTATTGAAAATTACCCCAAATGAGAGCAGGGAGGTAGGTCAGATCCATACTAAGCACCCATCTCTCATATCAAGAACCTTGTAGTTTCACATGAAAACTTAAAGGACAGTAACATTTATGAGAGCTGATATTTTCTCCTATATTCAACATTTCAGCTCAAATAAGTTTATACAAGATCTGTTCAGTCCTAGTCAATATTTGACTCTTGTAGGATGTTTCCAGCTAGACTTTAAATTTTCATAATGTTTTGATCTCATTTGTTCTCATTTCCAGCTCTGTGTCATGGATCAATTTTGCAGCTAAAGCACTGTTGGCAAGCAGAGCATTTCTGGATGTCAACCATGCTGACTTTAACCAATGTCAATAGTTAGCTTTGAACAGTCTCCTTCTTCTGTGTTGCAGAGAAAACTGGCAGAGATTTTCTAACTGTTCATTGGCTTTAGTCACTGAAACTGGTTTAGCTAGGCAGATGAGCTTCAGTGCTAAGAATGTTTAATCATTGAGAAAAAGTGAAGATGTTCTGAATATTACTAGAGTTAGTCAAGTACTACAAAAAGAGAGTTAATCTATAATATATATAGATTCATATTTATTTGTGAAATCTCTTTATATATAATCTTTATACATATAAGCTATATATGTGTGTGTGTATATAAGCTATATTTATGTGTGTATATACACACACACAAATATATAGCTTATATGTGTGTGTGTATTCACACACATATCAACTATATATATCTATTACATATATAAAGAGATTTTACAAATAAATATGAAGAGTTATTTTGACTGTTATTCATGGGATTATAATTTTAAATACTTGAATGAGCAGTTTATTAACAAAGAAGTTAGTAAATTGTAAAGTTTCCATTAATTTCAATATAAATTAAATACCCATATGAAAACTCATATTACAAGCTGTATTTACTAGTTGTTACTTTTGCTGTTCTCCTAGGTAAGAAAGTTTAAGTCATCCAAATGGGTAGGAGAAAAAATGTGACACCAACAATAATGTACAGACTATCTCTCTGGATAAGGGGCCACCTTCCTCTTGTATTGTTATACAGCCCCTAAGCACATTGGGGTCCTGGTCTATGAAAATGCTTGTCATCTCTATGGTAAAAACAACAAAAACAAAGAAGTAAAAAGGCACTATGGATTCAAACAATTAAAACTATCTGGTAAATATTTCTTAATGCAATCTCCAAAATTAGGTTCACAAGCATACAGAAATGGGGTGAATTTGACATTGCAAACCTTACTCTTATTCCTTCAATTCCTGCCCCTGGCATCCAGTCTCCAGTGCTGGCCTGCATCTTGCCAGGGGCAGCAGGCCGTGCTGGTTGGCATGGCTCAGAACTGTTTTGTTATGCTTGTTACCACTGGTCCCTTGTTAAGGTGGCTGTCTTCTTTTCTTGCACCGCAGTTCCTCTAGTAACATCATTAAAAGTATCACAGCAGCATGAGCTTGTAAGAAGTTGGTTTCCTCATGCTCAGACAGATTCTTTAAAGCTAAAAAGGTAAATGTGGCATTTATTTAAATTTAAAAACATCAGTCTGACAAGCTAGGACGGTGAGCTTACTTGTCCCAGACATGTCATTTGCTCTCTGTGATGTCCCATTACTCACGCAAATGTGACTCAGATGTTTTCAGAGGGGGAAATACAGAAGCGATACTGAGTGTCTGCTTCAGACTGCAAACAAGGCCATTCCAAAGAGGAAAACATGGCTATCATCCTCGATGAGCCCTCCAGGGATTCATTTATTTGGAGAGGAAGGAATGATGATGAACCTGTGTAGTGAGGGGAAAAAATCAGGAAAATCTGTTCTACGACTGACAATACAAGCCTGAGGTAACAGAAACCCCTTCAAGTGCCCTCACTGAATGAATGCCTTGAAATAAATAATTATGAGGGGGGATGGAAAGCTGGTATGAACAACATGACTGTCTCCATGACACAAAGCTATTTCCTCCTGTGAGAGCTCACTAAAGCCAGTTCCCCAGGGTGAAGGAATTCAAGTGTAGCTGCCTGTTTTGGAAAGTAATCAAAACCAACCAACAGAAAAAGGGCTCCCCACAGCCAGGATTTTAAATGAAGAGATCAAAGGGGGTTTCCTTCACTTCGTGTTATGAACAAAGTAAAAAAGACAGCCTATTGCAATTACATCTGAAGGAGACAGGGATGTGGAGGAGGGTTGGGGCTTTTTCAACTACTGCTTCCTCTTTCCCACAAGAATGGATGGTATGCCTCTCAAACAGGGTAGTCTAGGCTTCTCACACCAGATGGCTCCAAAACAGCCTAGTCCCAAGAGGTCCTAGTACACACAGCTCCATTTTGTAGGAAATACATATGGTGGGACCTCAGCATCTTCCATGATTAGGTTCATGCAGGGATATTTATCCCTACACCCATGCTAGGGCTAGCACAGGGACAGTGGAGTGCCAGTAGCACAGACTAGGTGGTTCCCAGGGGGCTGCTATGCCTTGCACCCTCCAGCTGTCATGACCTCTGAGGCTTTTGGTAAGAGCATCCCAGCTGAGCCGCGTCCTTCTTTGGCCTGCACTCTCTCCAGCCCAGAACAAAATACCCCCGTAGTGCTCTTGAAGGACATCATAGAGGAGGAAAAGAGCCACCCTCTTGTGCTGATGCAATTAATCTGAGGACACTTTGGGTGCATCTACATGTCGCCATGCAGTGATATTGCTACAGTGTCATGCTTTAGTGCTTCCTTCTGGAAGTACTAAAGCACAGCACAGTATGGGTGGTTGCTGCACTGTGTGCATGGCATGGTTATATTTTGCCACTATGTCACCGTAGCAGCACACTGTACTGGGGGAGCACACAACTATACGATGATGTAGCTGGCAACCACATGTAGACCCATGTGATCCCTACATCACCATAGCACACCATACAGTGATGTACCAGCTTGCTACATCGCCGTAAAGGAACGTGTAGACACTCCCTTCTCCACTTGCATCACCACAAAACAGCGTTAAAGCTGACTGGCAGTATCCTGCAGAAATACTGTTTTGCCATCACAGCAGGGACTGTTCTCCCTCCCTGCACAGTTCATCCCTGAAAGGATAGGTTGAACTTGGGTCTTTTCCCTACTCATGGGGAAGATGCACTGGACGGCAAGACTGGAGTATCTCTACCTGGTCACACATATGGTGTCCATTTCAGCTCAAGACCCAAACAGGGCAAGAAAAAAGCAAGCAAAAATGAATGAAATGTTCTATGAACTGAAAGCTAATTAAACATTTATGGAGCAGGGCATCCAAGAGCAGTAATGATGCATCACATGGTGGAGTACTTAGCACTAAAACCCATTCTACATGCTATCTGGTTACCACCTTATCAATATGACACCCATTAGTGTCTGATAATAGTAACCAATCAGTTGTTCTGTCTTCCTTTATTTTTCTTCAAGAGATATCTCCCTCCGGTGTGCAGACCTTCCCCATAACAATATAATGCACTAAATAATGAATACAATTAAAGCCTCATCATTCTGAACTGATGTCACTTCCTGCCAAAGTAATATGATGTATTAGGTGACATTTTAAAGCAAATGGGGGTGCCGCTCCCATTACAGACTTCAAAAGATGATCGTAATTGTTAAAGACAATTACCACCTTCCAGTATAATGAAGCTGTTTAAGTTTGGGGCAATGTTTCAGTTACTCCTGCTCCCTGGCAATAATAAGCATGCTATAAAACCTAGTTTCTTCAGTTCTAGTAGTCAGACAGTTCTTAGAGTAACTTACAATTTTCAGCAATAAACTATATAAAGCACACAGTTCTCATTGAATTTGGTATTTCTAAGCCTATGGCTAGGGACTGGCATCTGGCTGAAAACTAATATTTTTGATACTTAGAATATGAGGACCCAAACCAGTTTTCAATAAAAAAGTTACTTCACTGTTTATTTTGTGGTTAAGGTACTGTATTACTGTACTAGTAGTCTGGAGCCTAGCTTCAGTTCCCAATTATATCATGGACTTCCCATGTGACTTAGACAAGTCACTGTCTCTGTCTTTTAGTTCCAGATCTATAAGACATGTGAAGAATTATTTTGTTTGGTTCCCTTGCTAAATCAGAAAACCAAAATAATAATCACTGGGAGTCAACTTAAAGTGAATGTTTTCCATTTTATTACCACAGCAGAAGTGAAATATCTCCTTGAGTTGACAGAAGTAGTTCTACTTTGGGAAGGTGGTTTTTTTACCCTTTTAAAAAGAAATCTGCAAATGTTTCAAAGTAAGCTTGCTTTCAGAAATGAAAAGTCCAAACACAAGAGTATAGGACTGGAGGCACCTATTATAATTATCATATCAAACTTGTATGAATGACTACAATGCACGCTACCCTACATACGGATAGCGTAGTGCAGGGGTAGGCAATTCCCAGCACGTGTGCCAGACCGTGGCATGTGAAGGCATTTTGCTTGGCACGTGCCTTAGGGCAGACAGCAGGGAAGAGACTGAGGCTGCACTGCCACAACAACAATCAGGCCTCTCATGGCTTCCTTACCATCTGCCCCTGGCATGCCAGCATCTTACCAGTCAAGGTTACTTGTGTTTTTGGTGCACTGCCCCAAAACACTGCCAATTTCTGCAGTAGTGTAACTTGGTCTGGGCAAGTGAGAAGAGCAGACACCCACCCCAGGTTCAAACTGGGAGGGGGCATCAGGCACTCACCTTGCCAGAAGTCTTTGCCCATGCCAGACCCCAGGTGCTGCACAAGTCAGCAATGCACCAAGCAGTGCATCTAGCTTGGGTGGGGGGTGAGTGTGGCAAGCAGAATTGTTCTCCCTTCCTCCCAGACATACTGCTTGGTGTGGTACTGTGCTGCCCACAGCCTGTGGCCAGAAGAGGGTTTCCTCCACTGCTGAAAAGATTACTGGCAGGGGCAGGATTCTGGGATTGCTCTTCTCCACACCCCAGGAACCTTGCAGCAAGGCCAGAAGCCCTGCTCTTCACTTGTCCAGTCACAGGGGCCAGGCAGCACAGCGTCGCACCATATGATGTATCTAGGGGCAGGTGGGGCAAGTGAGGTAAGTAGAATGGTGCCTCGCTCACCCCCGAGTACCCCCCCCCCCCCCAGTCCCTGGCACTCAGTTTGCTTTCTACACCTCTGTGGAGAACTCCCTATACCATGCCAGAGGTAAAAACAGAGCAGACAAAGGCGCTGCCAGTGTCCTTTTATTGCAGGGACACTTTTTTTCCCCTCCTTTTTAGCTGAAACAATTTAAATGCAACTCTTTCAGGGGCACTTGCTGAATAATTTCACAGGAATCCACCAATAGTTTCAGTTGGCCTGAAACTGCTTTTTTTTCCTCAGCAAATATAATACTTGACTAAAAAAATTTTACCCAGCTTATATTGTTTACACAAGATAATATATAAAAATATGAAAAAAGAGTTCAGAAATGGGCAACAAAAATGATTAAAGGTCTAGAAAACATGAAAAATTGGAATTATTTAGCCTGGAGAAGAGAAGCTGATGGAAGATTTCATGACAGTTTTCAAAGGCGTAAAGGATGATTATAAAGAGCATGGTTCTTGACTACTCTCTGTGTCCACAGAGGACAGGACAAGTAGTAAGAGTCTTATGTTACAAGGAGCGGGGCACATCTCCACAAGCCATTTACTACATGATAAACAAATTAGTTGCACAGTAAACTTTGTGTTTCTATACCTGCTCCCATATTAAGCTGGACTAAACTAAACTAAATTAGTGCAGGATGCTGCCTGCTGGCTAAACCCATGCTGAGACATCCTTGTGCCCGAGCTAGCCCCTCTGCAGTGAGCCGGGGGGACAGCCCTCAGCTGGCAAGCTGACTCACTGGGTTCCCTGACAGCCGGAGCTGCTCTGACTCAGCTCAACGCACTGTGGCCCCAGGGTCATGTGAAAACATGGTGCCCAGAAGCAATAAACTCCAGTGTGATAAGCACCAGAGTATATTGCAGCAAATTAATATGTATGTGTAACTGTGCCAGGGATATACAAGAGATACCTTTCTAAGTAGGAGAGTATTTAAATACTAGAATAGATTACCCTAGAACAAAAGTCGGCAAAATGTAGCTCTGGGTATGGGCTATTTCCAACCCAGCCCACACCACAACAGCCCAGCCCTCCACAATGCTTGTTTGCCACCACTTCTCCCAACTGCTTGGGCAAAGCCCACAGCTGCTGAAATGCCACAGAAGTCCCCCATTTCCATGTGCCTGGTAAAATGGCTCCATGAGCCAGATCCACTTCATGGTGCCTACATTGCCAGCTCCTGACAGGTTGTAATAAATAAAATTTCCATTTTTGGAAGTTTTTAAAGAACAGGCTAGACAAACGCTTGGCTGGGATGGTTCAGACAGGGATGAACCTGCCTTCTGAGGTCCCTTCCAGCCCTGTTTTCTAGGATTCTGTACTTACTTTCCTCCCTTATTTTGCCTTTCTTGTCTATTTAGATTATCAGTTCTTATGACAGGGTCCTCTAAACCATGCTATAAATTATCATTAGTTTATAGCATGGCATATACTGTATTGATATTGCTAATAAATGAAATGTTCAATTGTAAGTAGCAATCATTTCAGCTGTTCTAGGTTTTTAAGCATGAATCACAGGACACTCTTCCATTGGGCTTTGATACTTCCAGAATCACAAGTCAATCATTTTTTTAGCAGTGTGGTCACAAGTGACAATATAATGCAATGCCAATTGCAATTTAAAATCTTCTTTTAAAATGCAGTGAACAGTTATGCCTATATTAGTCTTGATCCTGCCAGGTACTGAACAGTTAAAGCTGTTTGGGAGTATTAGCTTCTTATAGGGTGAAACTTGCTTATTAAGCAAGCAATAACTTCTATGCACAGCCACAAATAATGCAAAGAAAATGAGATAATATGTAAAAATATAGGCACTTCCAGTTTGAGTCTGAGGATGTGGTTTCACTGGCTTCAGCTCTTCCAAATGAATATGGGTGAATATTTTATATCATCCAAAGTGTTACCACAGAAGAAGAGATTGCCAGATACGATGTTTCAGCATTCAAAACACTGATCAGATAACTCTGGGACATTCTTTCACATGAAATTTGAGGAAGCACAGCCTTCCTCCAGTATCAAATGTCTCTCAGCTTCAGTTTCACCATCTCTAAACTGAAGATGACAACAGGGGATTCTGAGGATTAATTAGTTAATGTTTATGCCACACTTTGATCATGTAAGGTGCTACAGAAGTGCTTTGCACACTAGGATCATTATTCCTTAGGTAGGATTTCCAGAGATGATGTCACAGTAAAGCTTTTAGGGATATCCCCAGCTACTAAGGGATAGCAGGGATTTCAACACAGAATCAAAAGCTTCCTGTATTAATTATCTACAACTCATATAGGAACAGAGAGTGGAACACCAAGTTCACATTAGCAGGCCTGATGCCTAAGTGAATGCAAGTAGAGTGACAAAACAGAAAACCTTTTCGCAACAGAATTTGGGCTCCATCTTGCAAATTTACAACTTTGCCATTTCCACAATAGGCATGTTTTGCAAAGTGAATCATAGAGAGCTTATACTGGAAATCAAATGGCAAAAAATGCCTGCTCCATCAGTGGTGGAATCTATTAAAGTGCAACTGATTTCAGAAGAAAATATCTAGGAATGAATGAGTACATACAACATAGGTGTTTAAATCACAGTGGGGGGGGGAAATTAATTTAAAATCAATTAGTAAGTCACATCTCCATCTTCTACTACTTCAGTTAAAAAAAATCCTCTGAGTTTACACTTTTTTATTGTGTTTCAAATATAATTGTCCAAAATTTATGTCCAGGCTTCTAAGATTTACCACATGGATTACTTTGTAGAACTACTGAATATTCAGTAAAGAAGGGTTGTTAGGAAACGTTCTGCCATCGCTTTTGTAATTGACATGTCTTTTGTTCAGTGCTGCATCTGATAATGAGAAAAACCAACAAGATTAATCCAGGCTTCAAAAGCCATGACCCAGGGCAAGTATGTATACATAGGTTCAAGTGGTTTCTCCAAACAAAGTTTTAATTTTGCAATAAACTTTAATCCACAAGGGGTTTTTGCTTAATTCAGCTGATGAGGTGATTTCCCAGCTAAATCCAACTGAGGTTCTGTGAACAGACACAAGTAACTTAATACCTTTCACACTTCCTGTTACATGGCATCCCAGCCAGGACCTCACAAAAATGGCACTGGGCCACATATTAAACCCATGGAGCCAAATCTAACACCTCAGTGGTGAGAATAGCTTCTTGCCATAAGAGTTCTGAATGTACCTCAGAAGCAAGCAACACAAAATCACTGAGCTGATATTCATTCCCATAACAGTTGTTATGAAAGCTAACTCAATGTGAGCCAACCTTATTTTAACAACGTTGAACCTCCAAGACAGACAGCATCTACATATGAATGTGTGGATTATCACATGTCCCTAGAATGATTTCAGCTTTGTATATTTAAAAACCTTAAGAACATTTTCACTCCATTTGCAAAATAGTATTTTCCAAGAAGATAAAATCCCGCAAGATACTTGTGATCAGTGACAAAAAGAAAACACCCACCCCTTTGGAAACTTTTATATTACATGATCTTCACAATTATTTTATTTTAATGACAGTCCATTTTGATGCCAACAAACTCATTTCAGAACAGAAAAAAAAATAGCTCTAGACATACAGACTGTCCTTATACTGCCAGAGATTGACTAATAATTATTGGCCTATGGTCCACATCCTTGGAGGATGTATATTCACATAGACCCATTGACTCTAAAGAAGCTGTGCTGATTTACACCAGCAGAGAATCTGACTCTACATATGCAAGAGCATCTAGCTGTGCTTCAGCTATATCCACAACTAAGGATTCTCTGAGTGCACCTACACAAGACATTTACTCACTAGACTAATTAGCTGCACAGTAAATGTCATGTGTCTACACTTGCACCCCTATTAGGCTGGAGTAAACTTGGTTGGAGCTTTTTACTCCGCAGCAGAGTACATAAAGGTGCTGCCCCAGCTGACTAGAGCATGAGAATGTTTCAGTGGGGGCTGCCTGCTGGCTAGCCACATGCTGAGGCACCCTCATGCCCCAGCCAGCCCCTCTGCAGCATGTTGAGCCAGGGGGAGCAGCCCCAGACTGGCAAGCTGACCCCTGGGTCCCCTGCCAGCTGGGGCTGCTATAAACTCCAGTTTGATAAGCGCAGAAGTTTATCGCTTTGCATTAATATGCATGTCTAGAGGTGCCCTCTGACATACATGCCTGTGTAGAAGTCCAGATACAAAACAAGAGATGATGTAGAAATCAACACCAGCATCTCTTCTCACAGCCTAACTTGCAGACAGATAGCAACTGCAGAGGATACCACAGAAGCATACCACTTCCATGCAAGCTATTTGAGCTGCATATGTTTAGCTTTCTTTGGTCAGCTCAAGAAGGTTTCCCTGCTCTGTATCTGCATTAGCCATGTGTTTAAGTGCTTCTTGAACTAGAGCCTCTGTCCACGGATCTGTTAGAGATGACCTAACTCAGCATCAGAAACCAGGAGTAGCCATTTGATTATCTAAATGCATGAACAAGGTCAAAACTGAGAAGACAAATATCCAGAAATTGAAGTGAGACAGTGTTCACACTGGTCTCAGGTTCATGGCCCATAAATGTTTTAACCGACATGTTAAATGACAGGAGCATTTTTCAAAACCAGGATTTTAAGTGAATATTATAAGAGTTTTTGAGAAAGTAAATTTCAACAGACACAGACATTTACAATAATAATTTAAATGCAGTTTAAACCTAAAGTAGGCAGACATGAACATCTGTTAAACTAGTTTAAAGTCATCTGGAAAGTTTTAAAAGTATACCTGGAAAATCAAGTACTATTTTGAACTGGTCACTGTAAACCAGTTCAGTTTTATGTGTAAACACCAACCATTCTGTGACAGATCTTGTTGGTCCTCCAGACATCTCAAGGGGCATCACTTCCCCCCACTCCTTCGCACTGCTACAGCTGGCCACTCTAGTTCAATGGCTTCAAATGATAAATGTAAGTCATTTCAGTCTTTCCTAAATGACTTCTAGCTTGTGATGATATTTTTAATTAATGTTTTGAACTACCTACTATGGTACCAGATGCCTATGGAAAACATTTAATGCATTTGTTATATGCTCAGTTAAATGTATTACATCAATACTTTATTGTATGTAAGATTGTATGAGAACCTCCAGTTTGTTTGTTTATTTTAATTTGGTTTTATATTAAAATATCATTGTTTGTTTAAGGTTCAGGCTAGTAAAGTGTATATCTTATTAATATAAACCATAAACATTCAGGAATTCAGCAATTAAGCCATTTAATCTTCAGCTTCACATCACTATTGAGGTCACCCAAACAACTTCATCTACCTACTGCCCTCCAACCACAATCCACATATGGATTTCTTCATAAGACAGTGGACACTCTTCAACTCTCACCATGTTTACTGACTCAATGTGTTGGGGAGGGGAGCAATAACAATTAATAATGAATTAGTGTATATTCCATTAATCACACTAGTCATGTGGTTCAGTATCATTGTCTGTGAGGAATGTCATCAGATTACAAATAATAGGTATAAGAGGCTTTTTTGTAATGTTTAATAAAACTTATCAGAAAGATTATTTCTAAAACACCTTGAACAACAATTCTCTCTCTCTCTCTCAAAACTATTATCAGTTAAGCTACATTTTTTTCTTTGTCATTGAGTTTGGGGCCCCATTTTCATACATGGATGATATAATAACTGCTTATGGTTATTAAACGATAGTTATAAATGGAACATTGGAATGGGGATTAGATACAGTTACAGAGCATTTGTACATGTGCCCTGGGAGTGGGGGCGAAGAGGGTGCTCTAATTAAATGCCCAAAGCGTCTTCTGTATCAGCATCCCCATGCTTCAAAATAGCAGCAGAAGCACGTTATCTAAAGCCCACCACCATTTTGAAGCTCTGTGAAGACACTGAAACATGAGACACAGAAGGATGCTGGAGCGTGGTAATTGCTGCGTTCCAGCAGACTTGATGAATCGAGTCTACTCCAATGCACTGGAATTACAGAGCATCAAAGCAGGTTCCCTGGTCAGTGTATAGGCACCCATACTTATTGTAACCTTAAGGCAATTCACTGAGTTTGGATCTCTGCACAGATCTAGGCAAAGTGAAAATGGAGAGTGATTAACAGCTTGGAAGGCTATAAAAGATTAGGGAGGATCAGGACTGGGCAAATATGGGCTTAGAAGAGTTTATAGGTATTTGAAGGGAACCCCTCCACAGCCATGCCCCTGCCTCAGGTTATACAGGCATTTGTAATTTTAAAGAGCCTCTCACATGAGCCATTTGAATTAGTTGTTATATGAGGATGGTTTTATGCAATGCTTATTAGTGCGTGCGTCTATACATGCATTAGATCTGTGAATACTTTACTCATGATGATCACAGAGCTGAACGGGGAACTGGTTCCCCAGCCCTGGCCATCAGGGAGCTCCCAGTACCAGCTCTACGGCTGTGGGGCCAGCACTGGGAAATCCTTATTTCCCACCCTGAGCCCCATGACTGCAGAGATTGGGCTGGGGATCTCTCAGTGCCAGCCCCACAACTGCAGAGCTGGTTCTGGGAGAGGGGGATCTCTCAGCCTCCACTTCCCAATTGCAATCTCAGAGCAGGGTGCTTGGGGTTCCCTGCTGCCAGAGATGGAGGACATAGTCCCCACCCAGGCTCCAGTGGTGGAGTGCACCCCAGCAGCAGGCAACTCCCAGGGGCAGGGAGCAATCTCCTGCCCCTTGCTGGCCAGCTAACTAGGAGCAAATTAGCTCGTGGTCAGGCATGTACAAGTGCTACTGTGAAGTAACTAATCAAAAGTAAATTTACTACTGGCATTTGCAGGTAGCAAATTTACTCATGATTAGTGAAGTTTACTGCACAGTAAGCATTTGCACATGTAGATGTGCATGCTTACTGTGTAGTAAACTATGCTACTGCTCAGTAAAGCATCTTATGTAGATACAGCCAGTTAGACTTTGAAAACTGGATGAAGACAACTTCTACCAGGTTCCTTGGCTCTAAGTGATTTCCAAACAGCACATAATGGCAGGAGTAAACTGCACTAAGTTGAAGAATGAAGCAATTAGAAGCCACACCAGATATGACAGTCTCTGGTAATGTTGAGGACATTAGGAAAAGGTTTAAGCAGTGCCACACTTTGTCTCTGCAAGCACTGGGTATCAGGATAAAAGAAGGCATCCAGAAGATAGCCTTGTTTCTTACAATAGCTAGAGTCTAACTATGAAGCTGTCTTACAGAAATTACACTCCACCTAAAAATGAAATTTCTGAACATTAAATCTTTAAACACAGGGACAGATACTATTCCACTGATTAAGCATATAACTGGACTTAGCTGCTTAAATGTGATCCTGTTCTGCCCTGCTGTAGTCCCTAGAACATTGTTAATTAAAAAGGTAGGTGGATTAACTTCCTCCTTGCTGTTTTTTTGTGACTCAGTCTTAATAGTAAGATGGAAGTTGCTACCATAGGACGCAGAACAGGATGGGCCACCCGGGCCATGGCTCAACCAACTTTTAGCACATTATTTTATATAATGCACAAATGTGCAATTGTCATTCCAGTTAAAACTGTACAGCTATTTTTTTGACTGCATAGCTAGTTAAATTAATATGCTAAAAGTTGGTCAGGCCACGGCCCGGGTGGCCCACCCTGTTCCGCAGCCTATGGTTGCTACAGAAGTAAATGCATTCTTGGATTCTCAGGGACTTGGGCAGGGTAGAGTAGAAGTGCATTGATGTGCCTAACAGAGGGAATGGAATTTGGCTGAAAGTATTCTAAAAGAAGGTGAAATCATAGAAGAGTTTGGCTCTTCATCAGTCATAATCTTGCATGTTCGTGGAGCTGAGTATGTGAGAAACCAATCAATACTGGGATCTGGAACAAAACATTACTACTTTTGGAAGCCTCACAATTAACTTTTGGCAGAGCATCTAGAATTTGTCAAGGAAAAACATAGCCTAGGCTGACTGAAGTTTAAGGAGAGTACTTTCATGTTGTTGACAATATAGGAATGTAAATTAGTGGAAAGAAAACCCATTGAAACTCAAAGCCAGAGCCTACATAGAGCTTTTCATGCCTTAGCAAGTAACAAAAGCCAAGACAATGCCCAGCACCTAGAGAAAGATGCTGAATGGTAAAGCGTTGCATCGTTTTTCAAGACTTTGCAAGCACTAGCAGAGTACTCCTAGCATGGACAAAAGTGATGCAATATCACTTTCATTTGCTCAGAGAAATTTCATGTAGGAAAAATGAACAACATTGTGCCAAAAGACAGGTGTATTATCAGCTTGGAGTGGATATAACAACTATTAGTCTTAAATTGGGTGCAGGTGCACAATCTGATGTGCTGCCAGAAATTGAAGGGCTGGTACTAAAGGGAAAGGCCACAGGTGAAACTTATATACCAGAGTGAGTTTGTTCCCAGTGAGGGAGTACATGAACTAAAGCAATGAGGAAATAACAAATAGGAAAGGTACCATTTGTACCCCCAAGAAATACACATTGTTGAGTTATAAGTATGTCAAGCCTTACATCTCATCAAAATGGTACACTCATTGGAGGTGCAGAGGATGAACACAATCAAGAAAGAGTTTAAGGGAATCAAGAAATTCTCCATGCATACTCTATGCCCTGAGGAAAGTTTCCTCTTCCTAAGACAGAAGGTAAAGGAGGAGCTGGATAAGCCCATTGCTTTGGAAGTATGTACATTTCACTAATCATTGTAGAAAAAAATGGCAGAACCTTTTGTTTATATATACACCCAAAAGAATTTGATGATTATATAAAAAGGAACATTCTCCACTACCTACAAGGGAAGAAATTTCTTGAGGATTGCTGCTAGATATTTTTGTGTCAGAGAGTTCTGGCAAATGCCCTAAGAAAAACAAAGTCCATGTTTGCATACGTTCTACAGTTCCTCAAGCTGCCATTTGGGCTGTGTTCAGTACACAAGGTGCTTCGCAAGAAAATATACCAGATTTGTTCATGATGCAGAACATGTAAAAGTTTATACCAATGAGTTTTTGTTCTGATAATAAAAAAATAGAATGGCATGATGAGAGACTCCTAGCACCTTTGGAAAGAGCCCGAGCTGCCAGGCTACAGCTAAAAAAACAAAATGTATAGATTCTATGTAGATTTGTGGCTGAGAGACAAGTTAACCCAGAGAAGCATAGAGATAGATCACTCAAAAACTGAGGCTATCAACATTCCTGCTCAAACACAAGACAGGATACAAAGTCCATGAGAACAATGAACTGTGTAGGCAAATTTGTGCCTAATGTAAGTGTACCTAAGGTGTACCTAATCAGCTATCTGAACCGACTACTGTATCAAGGATGTCCAATGTGCATGAACAGATGCTAACAAAAATAGAGGCTCCTGTATAAGCCAGTTTGAACCAGTTGTTACAGAATCCAGAGGTGCATATTATATAGCATTGATGGGTTATAACTGAGACCTCAATGAAGCAGACTTATGGATTCTGAGAGATGGTAGAACAACATAGGTTGCTCCCCCTGAAAACCCTGTCTACCCTAAACCTCTCATCTCCCTGCTGTGGTGATAAAAGTTGTAATGTAAAGATGCTCCCTAACTCAGGTGACTGAGGAAATTGATAACTGGGAGATGGACTCTCGGTTAATTAGCTAGTTAATTAGGGAGGCCAAGGGCCTGTAGAGATTACCTACTACTCTGCAACAAAGTTCATTTTCTAGTTCTTCTCATTCATGTATGCCTGTGTTCATTGATCACTATACCCACAAGCAAAGTTCTAGCACAGGCTACTACTGCTCTGGCAGCTATACAGTGGTAGGGCACAAACAGGAAGAGCAGGACCAGAAAAGAAGATGCAAAGAAGCAGCTGCAGCAAAGAAGAAACTGATGCCTGTTCAGACAGTAGAGCAGTCTCATCAGCCAAGAAGGGTCACTTCAGAGAAAGTCCACTACAGTTCCTGCTGGATGCATGGGAGAGATTGTATCTGGAAACAGGAAGTTAGCTGTGTTAGTCTAAAGTCTGGCAGGTAAAGTTGTACCTTATAGACTAACTAAGAGATGCATTGTATCTGGAGTCAAAGCAAGCACACAGAATTTACAGAACATCCTGAGCAACAATTTGCATTTTCATATTTTCAAGGTTTTAAATAAAGTAGTCAGACAGATGCTTAGGGAGGCCCCCATCACTATATAAACCCCCCTAAGAAAGCCTGACCTACAGTGCTGGGGAGATTACTCTCTTAGGTCTTTACTGAAATCAAAATAAATATTAGACTTTTCAGCCACTGCAGTGTGACACAAACAGGAGAAACTTGCCCTCCTGCTAGCTAACACAAACCCAGACATAGTGGGGCTCACTGAAAGTTGGTGGGATCCAATACACAACTGGGAGGTAAATATCAAGGGCTATAGGCTATACAGGAGGGATGGAACAGGGAGGAAAGGCGGGGGTGTGGTGCTCTATGTCAAAGAGCAATTCACATCCTTAGCAAACAACACTGGATCAGAGGAGGGGCAGACTGAAGTGCTCTGGGTCAGAATACAAGGAGGTCAGGGGGAAAGGGACTTAATGGTGGGGGTCTACTACAGGCCACCTAACCAGAAGGGAGAGTTGGACCGGGAATTATCAGGTCAGCTCACGGAGGCAGTTAAGTCAAAGGATGTGGTCATCAGGGTAACCTAAACTATCCCAACATCTCTTGGGAAGAGCAGTCAGCCAAGTCTGACCACTCATGTAGGTTTCTACCCAAGTTACAGGACCTCCATCTAATGCAGGCAGTGCACAGTCCCACCAGGGAAAATGCCTTCTTGGACCTGGTCCTGGTCAGAGCTGATGACCTGGTGAGGGGACTGCAGGTTCTCAACCACCTGGGTGATAGCGATCATCGCCTACTGGAATTCACCATCCAGCGCACAGTGCCAAAGGCCTGCAGCAAGACAGCAGCCCTGGACTTCAGGAGGGTAGATTTCAATGAGATAAGGAGACTAATCAGATAGGCACTGGAGGAGAGGGGAGTTGGGAGTCCAATAAGAGTGGTCATTCTTTAAGGAGATGATCCTCCAAGCCCAAAGGGTGACAATCCCAATGTGGATCAAAGGGGGTAAGAGTGCTCAAAAGCCCCCATGGCTCACCAAAAGCATCCAGGAACATCTCAAAGCTAAAAAGGAGGCGTACACCTCATGGAAGGGAGGGGCCATCACCAAGGAGGATTATACCTCCGTTGCCCAAGATTGTAGGGGGGCTGTTAGGAAGGCTAAGGCAGAGATGGAAACAGGACTAGTGACCTGGATTAAAGATAAAAAGAAGTCCATTTTTAAATACATAGGGGGTAAAAAGAAGGTACCATGTAATGTGGGGCCTCTGAAGGACACACTTAGAAATCTGGTGGTTGCACCAGATGACAAAGCTAACCTCTTTAACAATTTCTTTGCCTTCACTTTTCTGAGCAGAGACCGGGTCATCCCCTACACTAGGATCCCAGACAGATCCAGGGGAGGCACCACCAGACCCAGGGTCAGTAAGGACCTAGTCAGGGAACTTCTGATGGGACTAGATGTGTTCAAATCAGCAGGTCCTGAAGATCTCCACCCCAGAGTGTTGAGGGAATTGGCAGAGGTCATTGTGGGACACCTGGCATGGCTTTATGAGCATTCATGGTGCTCTGGTGAGGTACTAGAAGACTGGAAAATGGCCAATATGGTCCCCATTTTCAAAAAAGAGAGGAAGGGGGACCCAGAAAACTATAGGCCAATTAGTCTTACCTCAGTCCTGGGGAAGCTCTTAGGAAAATTATCCAGGAGCACATCTGTGAGAGACCAGCAGGGGAGATTATGCTTAGGGGCAACCAACATGGGTTCCTTAGAGGCAGGTCCTGTCAGACCAACCTGGTAGCCTTCTACAACCAGGTCACAAAATCCTTGGACACAGGTGTTGCGGTGGACGTAGTCTTTCTGGACTTTAGGAAAGCCTTCAACATTGTCTCTCATCCCATTCTCATTAAATAAATAGGCAACTGTGGTATCAATGCCTACACAGTCAGATGGGTCACAAATTGGCTGGAGGACCACACCCAGAGAGTGGTGGTAGATGGGTCATTTTTAACCTGGAGAGACCTGGGGTTCTTCAGTGCTCGGTCCTCGAGCTCACACTGTTCAATATCTGCATCATTGACTTGGACAAGGGGGTGAAAAGCACCTTGTTCAAATTTGTGAATGATACTAAGATGTGGGGAGAAGGGGGCACGCTAGAGGAAAGGGACAGGCTACAATGAGATCTGGACAGGTTACAGAGGTGGGTGGATGAGAATAGGATGGGTTTCAATACTGATAAGTACAAGGTACTGCACCTGGGGAGGAAGAACCAGCAGCATACCTGCAGGCTGGGGAACTCCCTTCTCATTAGCACAGAGGCAGAAAAGGATCTTGGAGTCGTTATTGATTCCAACATGAACATGGGCCGACAGTGTGAAGATGCAGTCAGCAAGGCTAACCGCACCTTGTCATGCATCCACAGATACATCATGAGCAGGTCCAAGGAGGTGATCCTCCCCCTCTATGCAACATTGGTCAGACTGCAGTTGGAGTACTGCATCTAGTTCTGGGCACCATACTTCAGGAGGGATTTGGGCAACTTGGAGCGGGTCCAGAGAAGGGCCACTCTACAGTCCAGGGACAGTAGGGCAGGCCCTACAAGGACAGGCTACAGGACCTGAACCTGTTCAGCCTCCACAAGAAAAGGCTGAAAGGGGATCTGGTGTCCGTCTATAAACTGGCCAGGGGAGACCAGCAGATAATGGGAGAGTCCCTGTTCCCCCAAGCACTACCAGGAGTAAGAAGGAATAAAGGTCAGATGTTGACTGAGAGTAGATTCAGGCTAGACATCAGGAGGCACTACTTCACAGGGCAGCTAGGATCTGGAACCAACTTCCAAGGGAAGTGATGCTCACTCCTACCCTAGGGGTCTTCAAAAAGAGGCTAGATAATCACCTAGCTGGGATCGTTTGACCCCAGCATTCTTTCCTGCCTATGGCAGGAGTCAGGCTTGATTACTTGCTCAGGTCAATTCCGACCCTACCAACTATGAAACTATGAAACTATGACACTATATTGGCCACTCTAAAAGAGAAAGATGTGTACAACTGGGTTGAATATGTGATATTATCTTAAACATGATTACTTTATGGCAAGTTGAGACCACAGTTAACAGAAGCATGATAAATGAAAGCAGCATACCCAAAATGATGACAGTTGAAATTGATCTACCATGATTCCTACCAATTTGAATGGTTACACTAAATGCTATTACAGTATATGGAATCTTTTTTCTTCAATTATTAAAACGAGTAATTTATGTAATTTAATCCCAATAACCTCACTGTCCTACTGACCATCTCTGCTGAAAGGGAGAGCAAATGCACAAAGCAATGGTATTGATCGGAATTAAAGGGGGGAAAAAAGGTAAAAGAGGAGGATCAGGCCTCTTTAACCCTTCATTACAGGAGAAAGTGGGTTATTCGTGGTGTCTTTTTCCCCCAGAGGTCATGTCCTTCTTTCATTTCTTGGGTCAGGTTTCAGTCTGACAAGTGGTAATTGATTCCGCTGCTGGTTGGGCTGGGAGTAAGTGGGAGATGAAGTTTCAGTGAAAACAAATAGCACTTCACAGGCCTGACCTTTCCTTTTGAAGCTTTTGTTGTGGTTTACTTGGTATGTGCAGTTTAAAGACTCTAGACTGGTGGTGTCTATCTATGCAGTTTCACATAATCACCTTCACTGGCTTTGGACATTACAATGAAAGCTAAATTTTATCCTATGTTCTGATAGCAACTTAGCATGTGTTCCCTTCAGCTTCTTTCATGTGATTTGCATAAGATAGGAGCCCACAATCTGGAAGTATTTGAGCCATTTCCCCATACAACAGGGTTCAAAATTTAGCGATCAAATGATCTGTGGTACTGTTATTTGTACCAACAACGTACTAAAATATGACACTAGCTCCTCAGCTCATTGTTTTTCACATGAAGTCATCTGACAAGGCAGGATACATCTACCAATTGTTAATGAATGTTTTTTTTTCAGCTACAAACCTGTCCTTTTACCCCTTCAGTATTTAAATTATGTTGTCTTATGCCTACTTATTAGGACTGTGTGAAGCTTCATGTGCTGATTCAGAGATTCAGCCTGATTCGGCAGACAAATCTCCGAATCTGAATTAAATTGGGAAACCAAAAAAAGGTCTGAATCAGTTCAAAGTTCACCAAATCAATTTGGAAAAGATTCAGAGAGCTTCAGAGATTCAGGCAGTCTCCACTTGCCATTGCAGGGATCTGGACCCAGGCTCTGTGACAGTAAGTAGGAGGTGGGTGAGGGGGCTGGAGGGGACCATGGGGGACCCCTGTTAGGTCCCATCCTCTGCCTGCTCCCTCAGCCCTTCTGAGCACCCTCTGACCCCCGCCCACTCTCCAAACCCCATCAATGGCTGACCCGCCTGGCCGCAGCATCTCAGCACTTTAAAAAAAAGCAACCCACACTCACCAGCTGCTGCCAGGTGAGGGGGCAATCCCTGCTGCCCCCCACTACCCTTCACTGTGTGGAGGGCTCTGCCATGAACCCCCCACCCCCTCTCCCAGCCCCATCAGTAGTCGCCCCACCGGGCCCCAATTCCCAGTTCTTAAAAAAAAAAGCCCTGCACACACCGGCTGCTGTAGCAGCCATCAGGGCTTCTAGAAGCTCATGGCAGAGCCCCCCATGCAGCATGGGGCAGTGGGGGGCAATGGGAATCACCCCTCCTGTCAGCAGTCGGTGACTGCAGGACTTTTTTCTTAAGAGCCAGGACACTGGGGCCAGGTGGGGCAGCCATTGATGGGGCTGGGAGAGCGGGTGGGGGATGGGGCCTGTTTGTTTTGGAGATTTGGCCATTTCAGCAGTGGTTGAATCAAAACCATACAGGGAACTAAGGCCAATTTAAACAAACCTTAAAGCCACCAGCAACTTGTGCCTCCCAGCCATACAGCCAAATATTCATATACATCCTTCCTCTCTGGTTCCATCGGCCATAAACTTGCTTGTTGGAGAAGAAAAGGGTCTTGTGGGGGAAAGATGTCAGGGGACAGGACATGGGTAAGGAACTGGAGAGTATACTTAGAAAGAGACAGTGATTAAAGGTTTTATTTAAAATAAGAGCTGGGGGAACCTGTGAAAGGCCATAGCTTAAGTCCTTGATTCATAGATTCGTAGATTGTAGAGTCGGAAAGGACCACAATGGAGCATCGTGTCTGACCCCCCCGGTAGGAAAGAGGACTGATGTCAGATGACCCCAGCCAGGTGACTATCTAGCCTCCTCTTGAAGACCTCCAAGCTAGGTGATAGCCCCACCTCTCTTGGAAGCCCATTCCAAATCCTGGCCACTCTCACTGTGAAAAATTTCTTCCTAATCTCTAATCTAAATCCACTCTCAACCAGTTTACACCCGTTATTCCTAGTCACTCCCTGGGGCACCTTAGTAAACAGCACATTCCCTATTCCCTGTTGACTGCCCCTAATAAATTTATAGGTGGCCATAAGATCTCCCTTCAGCCATCTCTTTTGAAGGATGAAGAGATTCAGGTCTCTTTATCTCCCCCTGTAGGTTCTATCATAAAGGCCACTAACCATGAGAGTAGCCCTCTTCTGGACCCTCTCCAGATTTTCTGTGTCCCTCTTGAAGTGTGGCACCCAAAACTGGACACAGTACTCCAACTGCGGCCTGATCAGTGCCTCATAGAGGGGTAGCATCACCTCCTTTGATCTATTAGTCATGCACCTGCTAATGCACAACAAGGTGCGATTGGCCTTGTTGATGGCCCTGTTACACTGCCAGCTTAGGTTCATCTTGGAGTCAATTATGACTCCAAGATCCCTCTCTGCCTCCAAGCTGCTAAGAAGGACACTTCCCAACCTATAGGTGTGCTGGGGTTCCTCCTTCCCAGGTGGAGTACCTTGCATGATAAACAGGAAAACATCCTGGTTCATCAGGGAACTCTAGCTAGTAACTAGAATCAGTTCACAGTCTACAAGAACATAGTGAATATCAAACAACATTTCAAACTGCCCTAGCAGAGTGAGGCTCAAACTCCTAATCTGGCCCCCTTTAACGCCAAAAGTTTCATTGGTCTTACCAGAACTAATCACACAGGGAGCACGCTCAATGCCCTCAAACCTCCCTGTCAACCACAAGAGAATAGAGGAAAAGGACTATTGCCATGAGGCCATAAGTTCAATATCTAGTAACTTTATTCCTAAAGCTTATTACATATGATAAGTGACTCTAAGGTTGGTTTATGTTCTAAATCAGATTTAGAAATATGTTCTACATCTAAATGTCTCCAAAAAGAGTCTCCATGTTTGGATACTTATTTTGAACCACGTCTGATAAAATTTGACAAGATTCTGAACTAGCCCATATTTCTACCATCTGGACAAAATAAAGTTTTCTTTCCATTTCAGTCCATTTACATGATAGGATGCTAATCAGAGGGTACAAGCAGACTAAGTTACCATGAGATAAACAAGGACTGGGCTTCACAGTGCAGCAGTAATCCTGTGGGAATAGTCCATGTGCACATCCTTACCTGATGGTAAGTGGAAATTAACCCACAGTAGGTTAGTCCCCAGGCAGCTTTCACTTACCAGTGTGTCAAAGTTTGCACGCTAATAGCTTCTATGGATTAACTGACACACTGTAAAGACCTAGCAGTGTATATCTCATAGAAACTCATTTATCCATACTTATAGTCTACCATAGTTCTGAAAACTTTGAACTAAGTAAACAGCATGTCCTTTCTAAACCAGATTTGCAGAAGGTAAAAGTACTAGCTACTTCTATATCATCATGAAAAGGTCCATCCTTGGAGGTTTTCAAAACCTGGCTAGAGAAAGCTTTGGCTGGGATGATCTAGTTGGAGATGCTTTGAGCAGAAGGTTGGACTAAATGACCTCCTGAGGTCCCTTCGAACCCTAACTTTCTATGATTCTATGATTATATGATCTTACTAACAAAGCTAAATAAATATGGCAATATAAATATCTCCTTCCCTGCATTTAGATGTAGGTGACCATATGTCCTGTTTTGTCCAGAACAGTCCCACACTTCAGAGGCTGGTCCCAGCCAGCTGTTGAGAATTAAAACGAGTGTCCTGGAAATGCAGGAGCACAGGGTGCAGTCTGGCCAGGAGTCAGAGCAGTGCAGACCACCTTGTGGATGGGCAGACAGGCATCGCTACCTGCCCAGCTACTGCTGACTTGTGAGAGCATGGAGGAGAGTTGGAGTGGGGAGGGAGGCAGTAGTGTCCCAGATTTCCAGGATTTCCATATGGTCAGCCTATTTAGATGACAGAATGCTTTCAGCAAGCATGTGCACTATGTAAAAGCCCTGTATTCCCTCTCAGTCTGAAACTCACTGCTATGAATGGCTGCCTCAGTGACAGCTATGTTATACTGGGAGTTCTGCAGTGCCCTGAAAGGACAATGTTCCTATTCAGCCCCCCCTCCACAGGAACATGGCCATGTTGCAGGAAGACAGAGGAAGAGTCAGGGGTGATGTTATTAATCAGATCCAGTCTGCAAAACGTACACACAGAGGGCACTTCTACACAAGATGTTTTCCTCGCAATTAGAGCAAATTACTGAGCAGTAAGCATCACCATCTACACGTAAAGATACTTACTGCACAGTAATTTGCTCCAATCATGAGTAAATTTGCTACCTGTAAATACAAGTAGCAAATTTAGTTACAATTAGTCACAATTAGTTACTGTGTAGTAGCGTACATGTAGATGCTGACTGGGAGCAAATTTGCTCCTGGTCAGCTCCACAACTAGGGGGCCATCTGCAGCCCAGCCCCAAGGCCAGGAACTTCTCCAGCCCCAGGGCTGGGGAGGCTCTTTGCCTGCCCCAGCCCCAAGCCCTTAAAAGCCTGCGTGGATGCCAGGACCCCGGGATACCTGCAGCCAATCTCTGGCCACTGAATGTCCCCAGGCCAGTTGCAGAAGCTTGCTCGCACCCTAGTGCTGCTCCCTGGCAATGTGTTGCTGTACAGCTGCCAGGTCTGTGCCATTGCACTACACTGGAGACTGCAAACACCTGCCAGGCCCAGCAGCACCCTGTGTCACATGCAGTCAGCCTGTGGCCACTAGGTCCTGCTCCAGCTGGCCCCTGGCCAGCCACAGCAGCCTGACCACACCCTACTGCTGCTGCTTGGCACACTCTCACAACAATCCTGCCTATCCTGTGCTTTGACTCTGCTCTGGGCACTGCTCTGGTTCCTACCAGTACCAAAACTGCTGCATGGAATCCCAGCTAGCTGTTAAGGATCCCATGCTGACTTCCTCCCCAATTGCACATGCCACCTCCTGGGGCAGCAACTGGTCCTAGGAGGAGACTGTGAACCTCATGGCACTGTGGAAAGAGGCTGACATCCTCAGTCAGTTTGCGTGGGTACTCCAATGCATACATTTATGAGGGCCTATCAGGCTGTATGCAGGAATGTGGGCACAACTGGTTGGGATGCCAGTGCTGCATAAAGGTTAAGGCTTTGTGGGCACAGCGGGTCACAGTCACCAACCACAACTGTCAGTTGAGGGGAGCCCACAAGTCCTTGCCCTTTATATGACAAATGGTCAATATTCTTGCGCCCCAGGATCCTGGTCTAAGCCATGCTGTCTACTCCAGCACAAGCAGCCTGCCTAAGCCACCACAGTGGCCTGACACCCATGGTGACATGTCACTGGGGGAGGGTCCCTTGGCCTGCCAGGAGCCAGTCCTGCTGAGCTCCCTGCCCCTGGCCTCCTCCAGCAGTTCTGGGAGCCTGGGCCAGCACCTGTTCCACCAGCTTTGGATGGTCAGTCCCACCCAGGAGTCCAGGCCAACCATGGCACCACCAGCTGCCAGCAGCTCCAGCTTCTACCTGGAGAGGATCCCTGCCTAGGCAGCCAGACACTGTGCCTTTGTGCCCCAGGACACTACTGGGATCCACACACCCTCACCAGCAATGGGGACTGACTAGGACCAGCAGACATGCCTACCACACCCACTGAGTAAGCCCTGCACTGGGGGAAGGGTCCCTGCCCCATCCCTGTCCCCTGCCCCCACTTTCCCCCTGCCTCCCTTCCCTGCCTGGCCCACCCATGCTCCCCATGGCCCCCAGAGCGCTCCCTACACACACACAAACACAATGCACACAGGGAGGTGGGAGATAGTGCAAAGTTTTATTGAGCAGCCTGTGTCCCCACAGCTAGGCAGGCATGGGCCTCTAACACTCCAAGGAATGCATCAATGCTAGTGGCAATGTTCTTCTTGGCTCTGGGGGACAGGGACATGTAGCACAGCCACAGGAAGCCGTCCAGGTTGTGGTGAAGGTTGTGGGATAGGGTGGGCTTGCCCTCTGCACCATCAAAGCTCAGAGTCTCATGCCAGGTTTGCAGGTGATTCCAGAGTACCATGGCAATCAGCAGCAGCAGGGTGTAGTCATTCAGACACCCCTTGGTCTTCACAAACAGCTCCTTGTGGTATGCCCAGAACACTCTCATCAGGGGTATGCTCAGAATGCAGCACTGGCACAGGGAGTCTGGCCCATGTTTGTCTCCCTGGAGAGGCCCCCTGGGGGAGAGTGGGAACACCAGCAGCTTCACATCCCAATAGGGCAGGAGCTCCTCACCTCCACAGTCCAGGTGCCATGGGCTTGGCAGCAGCACAGGAGACAGGCTCATCTGCAGGAGGAGAAGGCAGGGGAGTGGCTCTGGATCTGTCAAAGCAGGTGCTGCCAGGAGCCAACGCTGTCCTGGCTTTGGAATGGGGTGGGAAAGGTAGGTTGCCTGCAGCCAGCACGCAGCAGCCTGTCTTCCTCTGTGGAATGAGTGGAGACAGGTGGCCTGGCTGGTGGCTGCCTTGTCCAGGACCTGCCTAGCTGACTTACCATGGTCTCAGGGCACCTGTGCATGCACAACCCCCAATCTGAGGCCAGGCAGTGCACAGCCTCCTGGTACAGAGCATCTTATCTCAAAAATGTTGCAAACTCTCACAAACAAACTCTTTCTCCTGGCTCTGCAGTACCTGCATCTGCATGTGGGGGAGAGGCACCAGTTGGCAGCTGTGATGCATCATCAGGGTCACCACCAGCCTTGGCTGGGGTCCTGCAGATACACCAGCTCCAGCAGCACAGACCTGGACTTGGCTGCTGGAGCCATGGTCACTGTGGCTGAAGAGCACCTGGTGGACTCATGGGTCTGGCACATGGAGGACATTACCTATGAGAAGGTGAAGGACCAGTGCAAGGAGATAAGGACTGGCACAAGAAGGCAGGGGACTGGGTAGACCAGGGGTTCTCGGCCAGGCTCCTAGCCCTGAAGGAGACGTGTGGAGGTCCTGGAGCAGCAGATTGCCCTGATGGTCAGGGAAGTGGAGGCCAAGGAGGAGGACCCTTGGGTATTGGATACTGTTCTGGTCTTGGCGGTCACCTTCATTCTACCCACTGTCCTACCCCTATTCCTAGCCCCACCTGCCCCCTGGCAGCCACCCACTGCCCAGCAGCAGGTCCTCCCTGGTCTGAGGTGCAGTAGTACCTCCATCAGCCAGGAGTTCCTGCCTTGGGTCCCCACTACTCAGCCCCCCTGCCTGGGCCCAGCTCCATCTGGCCCTGGTGCAGGAGCTACCTGTAGCAAGGCTGGAACTGTTCACAGGCCCTGCTAGCCCAGCCCACTGGCTGCAGAATAGGAATGCACCTGCCTTGCTGCAGTGTGCACACCTGCAGGGGACTAACCAGAGGCTAGGGTGCTGGGTGCCTGTCCATGGGCTCCACCCCTAGGCACCTTCACCTCATGGCCTCCCACCCTGGGAGGGCACACACAGCACACATAGGAAAGAGGGTGCTTTATTGGTGGTGGGTGAGGTGGGGAGATTGGGAGGGGCTCTGTGGAAGAGAGGGGATGGGGTATGGGTTCTGTTGTTGTGTGGAAGGGGGTGGTCTTTGTTTGTGGAGGGGAATAAAGTGCTTTTCTAGGAACTGTCTGCAGTTAGCATGATGCTGGGGCTCAGGTCCATAGGCAGCTATCCAGATGGGCAATAGTGGGGAGTGCAGGAGGAAATGGTCACCTCCTGGCTTTCGCACCTGGTGCCCTGGCTGTCACTGCTGGGTGTGAAGCTCGTCTGGGACCTCAGGGAGGGGTGGGGGGACACCACTGTTGCTGATGCCTCATCTGGCATTCCTAGTGCTAGGTTTCCTCTGCATGCTGCACCTCTTCTACCCAGGCCTCACAAAACATCTTCCCTGGGGCCTCACAGATCTTATGTAGCATGCTGGCTGTGATGATGATGATGTTGGCCTCAATGACCTCAAACCAGGCAGTATGAGTGCACCAGCTTCCCTGCAGGCAGCTAGAGACATATTCCATTGTAGCAAAAAACCCAGTTTTTCTTTTTTTTTATTTTATTTGAAAATGCATTCCTTCCCCTTCCTCAACCATTTCTGACTTGGTCTCCCCCTCTCTATTCCATATAGATAAGTATAAGTAGCTAAGATGTAGGATAAGCCTTAACATTTTATTTTAGGTAGAAAGTTTTATTTCTCTCCCCTCTGCAAATAAATGCCCTGCTATTTTGATATCAGTATCCACCGTTTTATAAGTGATAATTATTATGTTTGTATTGTTTTTTTCACTGCTTTTATATTGTGCAATTACTGTTTTAGGCCTATATATGCAAGTTAGCATAAGTCAGGTCAAATTTCCATCTTGTAATGGCAACCCTCCATCCTATCCCCATACCTGGCTGTGTAACCTCCCCTCCTATGGGACTTGGTTCTTGAATGAGTGGGGATGAATGAGGGTGCTTGAGAGACAATGGTAGTAGGTATAAAAATAGCTCCCTCTGAATGACCAAACCATCAATGTCAATACCTGGACTAACGACCCAGGCCTTGGAACCACCTCAGCATTCAAGAAACAAAAGATGAGGCAACTCACCATTGTGCCCAGCTGCACATGCTCAGTAAGAACACCTGGAGCCCTCTGGAACAGGACTGACATTGCCAGGACTGGCCCTCCCACATGAGATCAGAGGTAGTCTGCCCCATAAAAAGGGGTAGAGAAGACTGACTCCTTGGGATGCCCTCTCCATCTGGACCAGCACCATGCCACACCACCAGCACCATGACCCCCCACTGGACAACACCTGCTGGACAAGGGCCTCTTTCCAGCCTGGATAGGTAGCTATCATCCCCCAACCCCTCTTCAACCAAGGACTTGGACTCTGCTTCTCTTCCCTACCTGGACTCCAACCCTTCCACTGAGTTTTTTTCTCCTGCTTCCATTGTGAGTGCATGTGTGTGTGAACCAATAACTTCATGGGGCTACGTAGTGTGTTGTCCGTTTAATAAAACTGTTATTTAGACCCCTGAGTTGGGTTTGCTTTACTACAGTCCAGCCCTGCTCCTATCTCTGCTGCTCACCCATCTATCTTGTGTCTCATTTCTCCTTCTCCTGCTTCTGGCTCACCGTCACCTCCAACACTTGTCCTGGTATCCTCTTTGCCTCCAAACCCCCTGTTTCTTTGCCACTGTCTTTTCCCCTGAGCAACCGGATTTCTGCCTCAGTTTCCTTCCTGGCTGTCTCCTCCTTACCACCAGGCTTTTTTTTTTACCTTCTACCAGTGACCTTGAGTAACCCTGGGGCCACTTGATCTTAAGTGAACCCCAAGCCTCAGTTCCTCAGCCAGCTTCTCTTTAGTCCACTGGTTCTAATCCTGGTTCTGGCAACTTTCACTCCCTACACTTTAACTCTCTCTCTGTCACCTTAACCTTCCCCCAAGTATCCCAGGTACCCCAAGCACATACATACACACTGTACTATCCAAGTTAGGAACTTACCTGTGTGTATGTGTAGGTGGGTTATATGTGTGTATATGTCATTGTGTGCATAATATACGAATTAGTGATCTGTGTATGTGTACTGAGCGTAATTTATGGACAATTGATTTTTGTCTAACTTTTGGGGTGTTTAATGTATGTGCTTGAATTGGTGATAGGTATGCATGTGCCTAGACTGGTTTGGATGTGTATGTGCCTATGTGTATGTGTGTGTTTGCACCTAATTGATTTGTGTGTTTGTATATGTGCAATTGTGTCACACTCTCCTGTCTAACAGCACAATATTAAGATCCTGAGAGTTGGCCTGACCCCACAGGGCAACGCCATGAGTGCATGGGTCCAGCCTAAGTATGGGCTGACGTATGCCTGGTTGGGGGTCCAGTTGGTTGGTATAGGTCTGCATGAGCCAGGGGAGGAGCATGTAGGCAGAATCCCTGAGGAGGAGGGGTGGAACCACCACTGTGTCCAGCTGAAGGTCCAGTACACCCAGCATGAAACACCTGCTCTGCATCAGGGCTGGCAGGGTACAAGTTGCAGAACATGCTGGCATGTGTCACAGCTCACCCAGCCATCACTCATGTTTGTGAAGGTGCTGTGGTGGTTGATGATGGCCTAGAGCATGATAAAGTGGAAGCCCTGCTGGCTATAGTAGGGACAGTCACTATAGGGTAGGCAGGTGATGGGGATATGGGTCCTGTCCAGGGCACCAGTGCACTGGGAGAAGCCTAGGGTTCAGAATCCTGCCACCACCTGCAGGGGTCATGTACCCAGAGCACAGTGTGCCCTAGCACATCCTGGAGGGCATCGCATATTTCCAGAACTGCCTCCAAAGCAGTCACCATGCCCATGCTGAAGAGGTGTCTGAGGTAACAGAGGCTGGTAACCATGGCCAGCTTGAGTAAGGTGTTGGCCAGGTGGGTGTCTATGTTGGGGGGCCACCATATGGTGGTATCCTGATGCAACAAGTGTGGGCAGAGCTGCTCAAGAAGCTCCTGGAAGGTGGCTGGGGTCATCCAAAAGGACTCCAGCCACTGCTTAATGTCCCAGATAGTCTGGACGACATGCAGCCACTAGCCCTGGCTGTCCAGGCAGGCTCACAAGAGGTGGAGCTGGAGGCCTAGGAGTACATAGATGGCTCCATGGATGCCCAGTGATGGCATTCAGGAGTGTATCATTGGTGTCCCTGTTGGTGCCTGGGTGGCAGCACAGGGTCCAGGCAACAGGAGCATAGGGGCAGGAAGCTTGGAATGGTGCAGTGAGCCAAGCCTCGCAGCCACACTATGCGCAGGGGCTGCCAGCACTGAGATTTACCTAGACCAGACAGTGGACCCCACAGTGGGTCAGCATGGTAAGCATGGTGGTGAGCAGGGACCTAGGGTGGTGAACGTCGCTCCTGGAGCCTGGGGCTGGAAAGCCATGGCATAGTGATCATAAGCTGCAGTGAGAGAGCCACTGAATGCAGCCACCATGCTCTGCACACTGCTTCCAGCCAGGAAGACAGGTGGCCAGGGAGTGGCCTGCAGAGCTGCCTTTTAAAGATGGCCACCGGCTCCAGGCAGCTGTGGCTGGTACCTCCAGCTTCCCCTGGATGCTGTCAGGAACCAGCACAGGGCCAGATGGAGTGACAGCAGACAGCTGCCAGAAGCAGCAAATCTGCTCCCACTTCCCCACCTGTGTAGATGCCTACCAAGGGTGGGTTTACTCTAGATTATATACTCTAGAATAAATCTGCAGCATTTGCATGTGTAGATGCACCCAGAGAGAGTACAAAGAGCTCACGAACTATAGAAGCACTCAATTACCTGCCCAGCGATTCTCTGTAGTCAAGCAAAAGCAAGCTGTGCCTTCCACATGGCCCAGAGAACAAAGTTAATTTATTTGGACATTGCAGTCCTTGATTGTCCCAGAATGCTTACATCACCATGGCTGCACCTACATGAGATGCTATGTCACTATAGCAATGAGTGTTGGCAGGCACTAACTGTGACATCACTGCTACTGTGCAGTAGCAGCAAGTTACTGTACAGTAGCTTGTTGTTACTATGCAGTAGGGTTAGAAACAACCCATGTGCCACTAGGACTGTGCAGTACCAGCGGGTACCACGCAGTCATTTACTACTTGCTGTAGCATGTACTAAATGACTGTGCAGTATGAACTATGTAGTGGGGTACACATGTAGATGTACCTAGTAGGGCTGAAATTTATTAGGACGAGTGCACTGTGGTGATTGATTTTTTTTTTAAGGCTAAAAACTCTTTATATGTTAAAACAACCCATAAGCAATTAAAATTAAAGAATGTAAATCTCCATCCTTTAGCCCAGACAGTAATGTTCCATAAATACTAAATGGTAGGTTCAGTCCAATATAAAGGAAATGTACTGGCATATGCTTATACAGTAAAAGCCTTAGGAAAAGGAAAATGACAAGGATCTTAAATCACAAGGTACTCTAAACTGTGCATCCAGATGTGCTATGGCTCCTACAGTCTAATAAAACCTGTGATATTACATAAGTTGTACCAATGCTTTTACAGTGGAAGAAAGAGGAAAGCAAAGGATACACTAAAAGTTACAGTTTTTCAATGAAAACCTTTACATGCTTTAAAATTACAAGAGGGTTTAGAATGAAGAAGCTTAAATATTTGCTACAACAGCTCTGCACAGCATATTTTTAAAGCAGTTACCCCAAATTTTCCATGCTGCTAAAGTAGGAGTTTAATTGGGTCCCAAAAAAATATGAACAGCTGTAATATAAAATATTTCTGAAAAGGAAATTCATGCTACAAAACCCTTGATTAATCATAAAGTGATGCAGCTTTGAAAGGAAATACTTTGATTGTATTTTTGCCCATCTGAGAAGTCAGATGTTTGGAAATACCCAGAATCTTTCTAAATATTTCCTGCTGTTTGTATAATAGAAGCTCTTATACTTAAATTGTGGCCTGGTAATTGAGATCACAGCCAGTTTCACATAAGTATAGCTCCCTTGACTTTGCTGAACATACTTCTGATTTTAGGCCATGAGATTCCTTCCAGAACCAGGCTCAAAGATGCATAGAAATTGGCCTAATGTTACAGTGTGCCACTTCTATGTAATTCCGTTGAAACTGATCCAGTTATATCAGCAAATAACTGGAGCAATATGTTGGCATTAGTCATGGCATCTACCATGTTTGCAACGAGAAGCTTAAATACTATTTTTAGTCCATGGACATGGACAGTCAACCACAGAAGATGGATAGTTTAGCTGAAGGGAGCAAGCATCTACACATGCATTTGATCTGGGATCAGTTTACTCCTGAGAAAACTACTTACAAATGCTCCAGGTCAGGCATCTACACATGCAGGGAACCTGGAGCAGATTTGCTGGTAATGGCAGCAAACTGCTCCTGCTTCCTTGGGCCCTGCAATGTGCCCCTGCCACCACTAGGGGGAGGTCTAGGCTCTCACTGGGTGCTAGTGCAGGGGCTGCCAGGGAACACCTGACCAGGAGACAGCTTTCTCCTGGCTGGGGCTTAGACATTACGCCCTGTCCCAGGGGCTGCCTACAGCTGGGAGCAGCAGGGAGCTCCTTGCCCCAGTTCTCCAATCAGGGGCAGGGAACTTGGAAAGAGCTACAGGGGAGGGGCAGGTCCCAGCCCTCTGCCCCAATCTGCCAGTGGAAGGTGGCCTCAGGAAGGCACTTGGGGAGGATGCAGGACGTATCTTGTGACAAGCTTGGCAAAAAGGTTGGCCTCCACAGCTACTGCAAACACTCTCATTTATTTGAATAAGCTTTGCTTAAGGCTTAAACTGATAGAGAATATTTATGAACATCGGTATGATATCAGGATCAACTCTGGTGCTGCCTTGTACATGTCAGTCTTTTTGTTTGGTTTTCATAAATGTTCCTTGAGCACCATTTTGTTCATGTCAATGTTTGTAAAAAGCAAATTTCTAATTAGTTTAGCAAAGAAATTAACTTAGCTTGTGACTAGATATGCTTCATTTCAGGTAGCAGATACTTTATAAAGTTTGCGTCAGTTATTCAGTCATGGAACACAAACAATACCATAAAGACAATAGATTTGTATAGGATGTTTTGAATAGGGATGATCCTGTCTCTCATGGGTGGCATTGAACTAGATGACCTCTGAATGTCCCTTCCAGCCCTACTTTTCTCTGATTCTGTGACTTAGATGACCAATTATGCAACTCATATAAACCAATAGCAAATCAGGAATACTCAAATACTTACTGTGGCATGGCCCTTTTGTGAACAATATCAGTAGCCAGATGTTTGTTGCCCGACATTACTGTCAAACAATTTCTAATAGAAAATAAATTATTTAAAACCATTTTCTGTTTCGCAAGCAATTCCCCTAAATTAAAAAAGAAAAAGTAATTTTGATGAAAAATTCTTCTTAATAAATTATTTTACCAGTTGTAATGATATCTTGGAACCACAATAATACAACTGCAGAATTGCAAAGGATGTATCACAGCGTATAAGGATGTTGTAACTAGTTTTTAATGGCTGGCTCCAATTGCTTTCTTTGATGAAGACTCCATTGTTTTTGAATATGATGTACAAGAAGGATGGCCTTGCTGGTTAATGTGCAAAACTCAAGATCTGGGCTGTACTCCTAGCTTTGCTAAAGGCTGATGTGCCCTTGCGGAACTCATTTAGTCTCTCTGTGAGTCACTTTCCCATTCAAATGGGGATGACAGTTAGGGGGTATGGTGAGGTTAATCTAACTGAAATATTTGAGCTATTCAGATATTATACCAATAAAACAGAAAAACAATACATAAATCATAAATATATATATATATATATATATATAAGCTGCATTTATACCTTCAAAAGAAACATGCTCTGACAGTACAAAGCCAAGAATTCAGTTGCTATAAATCAACATACTTCCTCTGGCATCAACAGAGCTACAACAGTTTGCATAAATGGAGTATATTCATTCCGTGCATACGTGTACAAGTGGAAACACCCCAAAGAATACCTGCGTGTAAAAAAAAATTTACCAACAGGAAAATTGCACGGCAGCCCTGCTTAATCTATATTAATCCCTTCTTCCTGTTTTTTTCCCACTAAATTCTTCAAACCCTTCTTTATCCAAAAGCAAATTCAGGCATCATTTGAACACATTTATACTTTAGGCTTCACTCACTTTATCCAGTAACTTATTCCATATGGTTACTTCCTTTGGGCCTATTAGTTCTGCCTCCCCTCATTTCTCTTGGTTTTTATATTATGTCTACTAATTTCTCATCTCTTTACTGGTATAAATAAAGTATCTCTGTCATCTCTGTCAATCATGTTCCCCTTTTAATAAATGATTCTCTTTTCCTTTTCTGCTGAATGGGGCCAAGACTAAGCACTTCTGCGGTTTCCCATTCTTAATTTTCTTTTTTTTTTTAAACGAATGTCATGTTTCCAAATGGAAGTAAATTTCCAGCTCCATGTAATACATTTCTGACACTAAACACAAACTACTATTAGGTGGATGGAGGTGGAGTCCATGGAGAGGTCAGAAAATATAGCAGAATGTATTTCTTTCAGGAAGTATATGTATATGCTCAGAGCATCACTATCCGATTAATTCCTCTACATTACTATGCAGGATTTCTCCTTACAGAAGGATGCCAGAGAGGCATATGTTTCCCATTCACATTTAGAATAATCATTCCCCTCTAATGGGGAGTTGAACATGTGGAGAAGGACCCCATGGCAGTGAATGCTAATATTACAGCTCAGTGGGCCAAACTGAATGTGGGAATGTGCAATTTGCCCTTCGCTGCTACAGCAAGAATGAATCCAACTCAAATAACTTAAAAGCACTAATGGGTAGTGCTTTTTAAAATAACAGTTACATTTCATTTTTTAAAGATACTTGGGTCTAATAAAAAACAATTCTGGGAGTAGGAGGCCACAGTTATTTCCAACATATAAATCTCTCTGTCATTATGACATTTAACATTCTGGATCAGAAATACTGATGTGCAAATATTTAAATGTATTTTTTTAATCTCCATTATTTCCACTGACAAAAATAATGTATTCTGTAATGGCAAGTCTAGGATGTCTTACAGAAACTCTTGATATAAGGCACTTCTTTTAATGATCTCCATATGTCTGGCCCCTGACACACATTACAGTTATGGTGTCATTAACACATCAGTTGCACTATAAACAGTAAAGGAACTACATGTTCTGCTGATTTATGGTGCCATAAAGTAGTAACAAATAATGCAGAACATCTTTGTGGCTCATTTGTGTGGTGCCATTAATTGAACATGCAACACCTACATGCCAATGCTGACAATCTGACTGCAGCTGATTGACAGCTATAGTATGCTGGTGGGCATCAGCATTAGGACTGGGACAACTCTCGTCCAAATGCCAAAAGGAGTCAAGGAGAACCTAGCAACTTCTAAGCCCAGTAGCCTTTCCTGCCTCTCCCTGCAGGCCCCACAGGCACTTAAAAATGCCAGAGAAGCTAGGCTGAACCCATGCTTTTTAGGTATCCTGGGTCACAGGGACTCCGGGATGAGGGAGAAGCTCTCTGACACAAGGCTCCTGTTGCTTCAGGAATTCCATAAATCACATGTGCAGCAGGGTGTCCCATGGCTAGGTTGACAGTGAGCTGACTGTCAAACCCAACCCCAGCAGCCCCAGAACTCAGAATTTTTAGTACAGATAGTCAAAAAGCTCAAGGCTGAATTGATTCAGTCTTTGCAGACTAGTCTAAAATGCAGATTAAACTGAGAAACAACTGGACAGACATTTACCTTTGATTCAGAAATTGCAGCCACGTGCCCGCAGCGACTCAGGCCGAAAGCTGGGGGTTACTAAAGCAGGGCTCTCTGGCAGGTAACCAGGATGGGCTGTGTGTTCACTTCCTCTTCCTGCTGCCCCCAAGTTCTTTGGGATTTGTAGTCCAAAATCAAAGCAGCAGGACTCTGCAGGGTTGTTCTTCACTTCCTCTTCCTGCTTCCAGGTGGCTCTGGGACTTGTAGTGCATAGTTGCAGCTAGCAGTAAGTTTGAGAAGGGAAAGGGGTGTTTAGCCCTCCTCCCTGGCCTTAGACCCCAGCCAGGATTTGCCAGGGGGGGCGGGGCATTCTCCCATCCCCACCCCACCACCCACAGATTGGACTGCATCCCCATCTGGGCTTGTCCCTCAACCCTTTTGTTAGCCAGCTCTCCCTGCTCCAGCTAGGAAACAAAGGGATGAGGCAAGCCCTACTCTGCTGGAGCAGACAACCCAGCCACGCCTAATCCAGTCCAGGGCTGCAAAGTATGCTGGGGGATTGTGATTTAACTTGAACCACAAAGGAATCTGGGGCAGCAATTTCATAGACTGGTTTGACCCAAATCAGCTAAATCTGATACTACATTCAACCAGGTGCATCTTAAACCAGTTTCAGCCATTTTGAAGCTGTTCTGTTACAGGTTTAAATTAGTTTCTGATCATTTAAACCAGTTTATGCATAACTTCTGTCCCTAGCCAAACTGGTCAGAACCAACCCAGGGCTTTTGTGGTGGGTCCACCAATCACCTGTCTGTCAAATGACTGTCTGAAAAGCCCAGGGTCTTGAACCTACCTAAGACCATCAGGGTCAGTTGGACAATTGTCAGACCAGGCCCCAATAGCCCCAGGTCTGTAACCTGTGGAGGTGTGGGGCAGCCCTGAATCCAAGACAGACCTTCCAAGGACACAGCTTAACAGTAGTGCAATTGGAATTGGAGGAATTTTAAGTCTCATCCCAAACATTGTGCCTCATGCCATGCATGCCCAGCATGGCAAGAAACACAGTGTTTCAGATGCAGTATAAAATTCCTCCAATCCCAATTGCCCCATTGTTTGTCTGCCAGAAGCCTCAGCCTCCCCGTTTTATATAAGCAAATAAAAAAGCAAACATGTACAGGGGTGGAAATTCACATGATAAGATTACTTTCTCTCTCATTCACTCTTATTTTTTTAGAACATTGGACCCAAGGGAGAGTTACTGAACAAAAGTTCCTCTGTCTTTATATATTTGCTTTAGAAAACTGTTATACTCCAAAGCAAGTTCTTAAGAAATCCTATTGCTTTTTCTTCTTCAGCCTGAAATAATCATTCTGAATCAACTTGGGAATGCCATCAAGTATTAACAGCTCTATTTTTAAGGACAAGATCTCAGTTTAATAAATTCATAGTGATATCCAGAAGGTACACAGAATATGAACTGTCCTTAGGTTGTGCTAGGTAAATATGCTTTTCTTCACAATGATCAATAGCCAAGATTTTCAAAAGTCAGATGTGATTACTGAGAGTCTTGATTTTTAAATGACCCACTTGAAACATCTTAAGGGCCTAATTTTCAGAGAGTGAGTGTGCAGTACTTTCTGACCCTACTTCAGGTGTCTGGAATCAGGAATGAATAGTTACAGTTTCTTGCCAATATAACACATTAGAGTAGAGATGTGCTTTTCTGTTATGCAGATTTCCTGTAAATCTCCTGTAAAAGCCCACACCTTTAGAACACCAAATTCATTAGAAACAGTAAAACAAATATAAACTATCAGAAGTTTCCCATGCCTCTTTAAAAAGTCAAATTACTCAGCGTGATTGAAGTTGTTTTAAAACAGCTTTAAATGTATTATGATCTTAAGTACTTAACATTTTGTTTTCCAGAAAATAACTTCTGGATATGATGGTTACTGGAATTTAGTGGGTTTTTATGCTGTGCAGTTTTTTAAGAAAAAAAAATCCTGCTTTCTATATTTCATTCCAGTGCAAACTATTGAAAGACAGCTGGTGTAGAACCTAACACTAATTTAGAGTAAATAAGTATGGGCCAATGACTAGCTTTTTTTTTAACCTCCTAATATCATCTCAAAGAAATTCAGAACCAAAATCTTATCACATATTGTAAATAGTCCTGCTTTTACCAATACTGTTGTACAATACTGTTCTTCTATTTCTATGTCATCTCTAATTGTAAAACCTGCAAAGGTATGGCACTTGCAATCTTGCCTTTCAAAATACGTCAAATCCCACCTTGTAGGTTTCTCATGGTTTCTGCAGTGACAAACTGAGGTTTGGAAATTAATATACTGTAAGTAGTAAGTGTCAGCCTAAGCTTTGATGTTAAGACTTCTTGCTAGCAGTTGATAAACATCAGTAGATTGTACTCCAAAATGGAGTAGTCCAAGTTTTTAAACACTGTTCTTTGGAGATGTTTCAATACAAAATCTGTTTAAGAATGCGAACTTCATTTTTCAGTCTATTTTTGTAGAATACTTTTCATCTAGTTAGCCTGCCGTTCTCTGTGTTTGTTCACCCCACCTCCTTTCCCCATGGCATCAAAGGTATCAAAACAAGAATGAGAGGGGGGAGACATTAACAGTTGATCAGTGATTGAACATAGATTCTGTCTTTAGGATGGATTTGAATGGAGCAAAAGTGTGGAGCCTGTTGTGCTAGACCTGTAAGGGAACCCCATTCACAGCCTTAGAATAGATTAAGGCAGGGTAAAGGGAGCAGATGAAGGAAACAAAGGGACATCAGGGCTGGCATTACTTGCAGAACAAAAGGGGCAAGGAACTACATGAGAAACAAAATTACAGACTCACATGAAGGCTTGCTATAGTTTGTGAGGATGTTTCTTTAAATCTGTAACAGAAAGCCTAACAAGTGGAGGATGGTGAATTTCTATGCAGAAGTTCTTCAGTTAAGCAAAGAGTGAGAGCATGTATACAGCACCTCTGGGGTCTCCTGCAATATCCCATAAGCAAAGCCTATATTTCCTTTTCATTTGTGCAATAAATTAAATTAGCAGGGGTAAGGCAGTTGCCTGAATGCTGAACACAGCACATACTAATAAGCTTGCTACCTCAGACTTGCTTATTGGTGCACCTCCATCGTCACTCTTAGTTGACTTAAATCCACTTCAGGATGTAGTACGCATGGAGACAGACATTTCATGCATCACTGCAGAGTAAAGGACCCTAGCATGGTCTTTTAATGGTATGTAGATGCCAACTGACAGAGATGACATGCCTGGAGAGAAGATTGAGGGGTGGAACTGGTTTTTATTATTATTATTATTATTATTCAAGAAAGGTTCCTTGTTTGCTGTTGGAAGGAAGCCATTCTTTCCATGATTTTTTACTGTCAACAACAATGTGGTGTTGTAAGACTACTAAATAAGAAGAGAAAAGAAAATACCCAAGCTCACCTTTCCCAGCATGACAACCACACACCAGGACCTGAGGAGAAAGAACTGTTCATCAGAGTCTGTGCTACAGCCAAACATACTATGCAGTTTTGTCAGTAAAGCTGTAAAGAAATCAAGGTAGAGCAATTTAAGTTGCATTTTAAGAGTACAACCTAGTCTGAATGCCAGCATGCAATTAGGCAGTAAAGCCTGTGCTGTGCTGGCAAGGAAAAATGGTCTGTAATATCCCATAGGTACAGCATGTGAAAAATACTAATGCTTTCTTTCTTTTTCAGGATGACTAATAATGATCAATAAAGTTGTGAAATGGCTGGCAATATCAACCTACATGAAAATAAGAACAGTGCAGTAGAACAGCAATGAAAATTTATTGTAAACCTGATCCAATCAGTCTTAGTATGCAGGGGTCAAAAAAACCTGTGGGAAACAAAAGTGGGGCAGTGCACACTGCTCAAAAGCAGAGCCAGGACTCCTGGAGCTGCGCTGCAGCTGCCAGCCAGGCTCCACATGGCAGAATCACTACTGCTGCAGCCCCAGGAGGACCCCTGTGGGGGCCAGCCCAGTGTTAGCCCCAGCTTCCACTCCCCCACCCACCTGGGGTAACTTGCTCTGCAGGTGGTATGGGCATTCCCTGGGGAAAGTAGCAGTCCGTGCAGATTGCATCTCTGTGGTTACTGCTATCAGCTAAAGTGGTGATCTCATCACGGCAGTGCAAGGTGTGCCACTGCTACTTGTCTTCGGGGAACCAAACATGCACGCTCATCTGGATGCTCCCCATATATTCAAACAGCATATTGGGCTTTGCATTTTTAGGTAATCAAATCAGGATGCCTTTCTACAGCATAACATTCACATTAAATATAAAAGAGCATACTAATCTGTCACCTGCATTTGACCACTAATTTGAAAGGTAGTAATTTTTTTTTACTTCACTGAAATGTTTCTATGTCATTATGAATGTCTTTCTGAAGTTAAATTACAGATTATGGGTCTGAGCCTGGAAACATGCATAATCTCCGCTAGTATACGTATGTTCTTCATCACTGAATCTGAGTGTCTTTTAGGAGTACAACATGCAGTATGATTCACATTTTTCATCTGAGCCTTATTCATCCTCTTCACAGAGGAAGAATGCTGTGCATAATTTTATTTTGTTAAGGCAGTCATAGTTCAGGAGATATTTTGAAAACATGCATGCAGCTAGTATCTATGTTAGAGAAGGTTGGTCAAAGAATGAGCTCCTTATGTTTGGAATGAAATGGCAACAGTTTCGGGACAATTCTCAACTCAGATGGGAGTTTGTTCCATTGCCTGAAACCAGCCTGTCGCAGGGCATGTCGCTGCCCTGCTCCTAAAGGGAGTAAGAACTTCTAAGGAAGAAGCCCCAGCAGTGACTAAGCAGTGCAGCTGCAGGTTGCCAGGGCAACCAATGAGTGTCAGCTGACTGGAGAGGGCAGGGCTTGGCTTGTATAAAGCCCAGAGCCAGAGTCAGGTGGGCAGTTCTCTGGGAGCGGGAGCGGGAGCGGGAGCGGGAGCGGGAGCTTGAGCTTGAGCTCCAGCTCTAGGGAAACAGACTGAAACGGTAGTTCACAAGAGCTCCAGAGGCTGGAGCAAGGATGTGGAGTGGTAGCCAGGAGGCTTACATTGTTCTGGCCAGGTGCCTTAAGTTTGGTTATAGCCAGGAGGCTTGTGTTATGTTTTGTTAGTATTGGATTACACTGGTGGTTTGGGTGAGGCTGTAGGGGTGGAGGAGGCCTCAGGGGCAACCCACAGTAGTATGGGGTCCTACCGCCCAGGAAGGGGTGCAATTTGGTGCCTGTGGGGGCGCAGCATTCATAGGCGCCAGTGAGGGTGCAGCAGCATGGGGGTGTGTAGACCTTAGCACCAGAGAGGGGGCAGCTCTGAGAATGGGATCCAAGTTGGACTCGGCGAGCCCCTGGAAAGGGGGCAACACTGAGAAGCCCAAGTAGGGCACTATTGGAGAAGCCCAGGTTGGGAAGCAGTGAGCCCCAGGAAGGGGGCAGCATTGAGGAACCCTAGAAAGAGGGATATTTTAATGAGGAGCCTGAGTTCAGGCACAGGGAGTCCCTGAAAGGGGGCTGCATCTGCTGAGGAGGCTCAAGTTGGGCACAGCCAGTCCCAAGGAGGGGGACAGCATTTAGAAGCCCAAGTTGGGCACGGTCAGCCCCAGGCAGGGAGCAGTATTTTAAGGAGCCCAGAGAGGGCATGGCGAGCCCCAGAAGGGGGAACGCCACGTGGAGTACTGGGAAGGCCCAGAGTGGGTGAGACGGTAGAGGCGAGCCCAGGGGAGTGGGTGAGCTTACAGAGAAGGCCCAGGGAAGCGGGCAGGCATAGTACTGAGGTGGGACAACGTCTCTTACACGTAGCCCTAAGGCTAGGGTGCCTAGAGGGGCACCTAGCAGACAGTTGGGGAGCTCCAGGAGACGGAGATCCTGATACACCGTGCCCAGGGAGGTAGAAGGCAGCCTCCCTATATATTTTATGTCATCAAAGTCATGGTGAGCGAGAATTAGAGGGTGTCCTTGGGCTGGCTTGGACATGGTGCGAGGGACCTTCAGGGGGATCATGGCGCCCTGAAGATGTGTGTCCTGTCACACAGCCCCTGAGAGAGCTCTTTCTCACACAGAAAACTTTACCCTTCTGGTAGAAAGCTCCATTATGCCTGACAATCAGAACTATTGACCAAGGTCTTTGTCATAGCTGCTGACCAAGGTCTGAGTGTTTTGAAGTTGATGATTGAAACCTTAAACTTCACTTAAAATATTCCATGGGAAGCCCCATGAAGAGGGCACAGAAAGATTTGTTATGGCCATGTGGTCATGATGCCCCTTATGTTGAGGCCAGCAGGCTACAGTGTTCTGTGATAATTGGAGCTTCCCTAAGAGCTGACAGCCATATTCCCAGATACAATTATATCATTGTAGTCAAGCCAGCAGGTGACACACATGTGAATGAGGCCAGGTGCATCTACCAGGATGATGTCTCCTAGCCAATCGAGCTAATGGAAAGTATTACTGGTGAAAACGATGCATTATTTTCTTCTTAAAAAATTGCTCTTAAAGTAAAGTGTGTCTTATACAACAAAGCTATGGAAGAAATATTATGGGGTAGTTGAAATAGATATTGAAAATGAGCCCAGAGATACCAGTGAGACTTTACAGGTACTGGTAGGGAAAAGTGAAGAGAAAGGGTGTGCATGGTAGCAGCTGCTGCCACATTGTCAGGTAGTACCAGCACATACCAGAGCTCAGAGCCTGAAGCATTACCATGTTGCTGACAGGGAAAGGGGAAGCGGTATGGAAGAGGAAGTAGGGAGGAACAGAGTTGTAGTTGCCTACTGCTATCTTTCCCTGTGAATAGCCTGGACAAACCCTCAGAGAAATGGCTTTCAATATCCAGTAGTAAAAGTGGATGGGGGTGCCAAGGTGTCAGAATGTTATCCTTTTTGGAATAGGGGATCTCATCTATGAAAAAATATTCATATCAGATGCTGCTAGGTTTTGCTTTACACTCCTAAAGCCAAGAGCACTCCTAAACTATCAGCAAGTAACTTCAATCAAAGGAAACTGCACGTGCCTGTACACTACAAAGGGCTTTGCTGGCCCATCAGCAAATCTCTATCTTGCTCTGATTTGGTTTGTCTGTCTGCTGACTTCACCCAAGCACTGAATTTCCTAGTGGTAGGTATGTGGTCACAGAGCAACGTCTCATCTGTTTCTTGCTAGTACTTGAGCCCAAGTTCTCTGACTGGCTGATCTAGTTCCTGCATGCAGATGTTAGTTAAGAACAGTGAGGTCTAGTGATGAAAGTACAATTCCCTTCACTATTCCTTGAGTTTCCCTCCAGGGTGGGCTTCTAAACACTTTAGTGCATTCCCTTAGACTTCTGTCAGCTCTAAGACAAGTTAGCAGTGTGGGGGCCGAGAAATGCTGGCGGAATGGGGCTGCTGATGGAGTGGAATTGAGGCACTAGACATGCAGGTTGTTGGAAGCCAAAAAAAACTTTACTTACAGTCCGTAGGCTGTAGGCACATTCCCTGAAGTTACAAACTCAAACAGGAACACAGGCACACAGAAGCTCACACTCACGCAGGGTACGGGGCATCGGATGATTCCGGCGGGGAGTCGTCGGCGGTTGATCAGGCCTCCTTTGTGGCTTGGAAATGCACGTGGGATCGCTCCTCATGCGCATCCGAGCTCTCCTCCAGTTTGGGCGGGCATCGCCCAAGACTTTTATTCAGTCAGCAAGCCAATTGCCAACCGACACGTATGCATAATTTATTGTGAGCCAATCACAAGCATGCACTTGGTGGTGCAGCTGCAAGGTTTTGGCGGGCTCTGACGGTGCACCGAAACTTTTCCCGTGCTACAGGAGAAAATTCCTGCATCTGTGCCCGCAACGTGCTCAACACAGCTGTGCCGAGGCATCTCTTTAACTGTTTTGCACAGACAAGCAGAATCTCATAAATGAGAATAATTGAGAATGTCAGCCACTGTGGAATGATCTAGGAGGTTGAGAAGTGATAGCTGTACACCCTCAATGAACGAATGATCTTTCATCATTACCACTAACACAATTGCCATCCTATGTCCTGGCCTGAATCCAGATTGTGATGGGTCTAGGCAGGACCCGATTAATGCATAGACAAACTAGGCACATGCCTAGGGCCATGGCATTGCCAACTCCCTCTGGGAGAAGGGCAGATAAACAACAGTGACTCTAGGAGGTTTTTCTAACCTCTCTTGTGAACAGGGAGAAAAAAAATCTAAATGCAGGGAATTGCACAGCACAGTCCTGTGGTGGGGACTGACAGGTACCTGCAGCCTCCAGAACTGGAAAACTGCAAAGATTGCTTAACACCATCTTTGTGGCCTCTCACTTCTGGAGCCATTCAGTCACCTGAGAGAGTGTGGGTTATGGCCTCCAAGTTTGAAGGAAGCCACGTGGGATTCCAGAAGGCCCAGGAAATGGTAGAGCAAGCAGTATGTATCCCATACCACATGTCACCTGGCTGTGTTATCTCTTCTCTGTATTTTCACATCTCTAATACACTTTATAAGAGAAAAATGTTTGTTTACAAACTGCAGTTCCCACAGTCATGTTTAACTGTTCATGCCCTCAGGGATGAATTTTTCTTTTTATTCTTAGCTGACTGAATCTCTGCACAAAATCTCAATCCTGAATTATTAAATCATATAAAACAAATAGGTTCCATACAAATTGACTCCATTGTTGTTGTAATTATATGGACTGTGCTACTCTTAACTGCACTGGGAAAATGTCTTCTTTGCTGTAACTCTTAGATCTAATATTTTTTCATTTGGCTCTTAGTTAAGCATGTATAAAGGGAGATCTATATACGGAGACTAATATATAAATATAATACACATATCTATTATAATACAATATTATATATTAGAAAGGAAAAGTTCCGGCTGCAGGCACTTCCCCCCATGAAAACAGCAACAGTGGCTGGGTCCTAATTATCACCTATCCACTTGCCCCTGATCTGAACAGGGTCAGTTTAGTTTGGGCAATATTTGCCCCAAAATTATAACAGTCACAGAAAGAACAAGGAACACAGAGGGCTGAGATATCATGCACAGGTTCAGGACTTAACCCACAGTAACTAATGGCTGATCAGGGAATAATAACAAGCTCCCCAGATTCCAAGTCCTGTGCCCTTCCAGTTAACCCACCCCAGTAGGACATCTTGCACCCTACAAGTGCTAGTTTCTTCAGCAATCTGTCACAGTTGAGGATGACTGTCTTCCATAACTGTCTTATCTGTGGGTCCAAAGATGGCTGACGAGGTTGATCTGGGATCAACAGACTCTGTTGCAACTCAGGCATGTGTTTCAATTCAGGGTGGCTAGCTGCAGATTCACTTTGGTCTTTGACATGCTGTTTCTGCTGCTCCCACTTTCTATCTCCTAGTTTCATTGTAAGGTTTCAAAGTACTGAGATCTTTGCCACAGGGTAGTCCTGGCCAATAGTTTCCCATAAGTTGATGTTGATGTAACATTTTTTCAAGTTGGCCTTGAGGACATCCTTTTAGTGCTTTCTCTGCTGTCCTTTTAAGCTGTCTGCTGTCCTTTAAAGCTGTCCTTTTAAGAGTACACCTTGACTGAGCTGGGAGAATAAAACTTGCTTTGGGAATCTGAACATTCAGATGACATGACTGACCCAGTGAAATTGATATTGTGAAAGGACACTAATGTTAGTACATTTATCTTCCCAATGGATTTGAAGGATCTTCTCTAGGCAGCATTGATGGTACTTCTCCAACAACTTCAGATGTCTCCTGTACATTGTCTATGTCTCAGCTCTGTACAGTAAGGTGGGGATCATGACTGCTTGATAAACAATGAGCTTGGTTTCAGATCTGATGTCACACTCTTGGAGCACCCATTTCCTCAGGTGTCCAAAGGCTGTATTCGCACATTTGAGGTGATGGTGGATTTTTTCACTAATGTCAGACTTATGTGAGAGATGGTTTCCAAAGTATGGAAAATAATGTTCTCCAGAGGGTCACTATGAATTTGAATTACCAGAGCTGGGGACAGCTTATTAAAAGCTTGGTCTTCTGAATGTTAAGTGTCAGTTCCATTTTCTTGTATACATCAGTAAAGAAGTTGACAGTTGCCTAAAGGTCTGCTTCTGAGTGAGCACAGACTACAGCATCATCAGTGTGCTAGAGCTCAATAATTGAGGTTGGAGTGGTCTTGGTTTTGGCTCCGAGTTGGTCGCTCCACTCTGACTAGAAGCTTGTTGGTTGTCAGATGTAGCATTATGATAAGGAATATTGATATTAGTGTTAGAGTGATGACTCAGTCTTGCTTAACTCCTGATTTAACCTCAAAGGGATCTATGATAGATCAGTTACTCAGAACTACCTCTCACATACTGTCATGGAGCAGGCAAAGATTGGTGATGAATTTCAATGTGCATCTGTACATTGAAGGATCCTCCATAGCACTTCTCAGTTGACAGAATCGAAGGTTTCTGTCAAAGAAGGCCATGTAGAGAGATTTATGTTTTTCAAAGCACTTCTCCTGCAGCTGATAGGCTGTGAAGACCATGTCAGTTGTGCCTCTGGATGACATAAACCCATGCTGAGGTTCTGGGATGAGTGCTTCAACAAATAGAAGGAGACAGTTGAGGAGGGTTCTTGCAATGAACTTTCTTGTGGTGGACAGCAAGGTGATCCCTCTGTAGTTTCCACAGTCAGACTTGTCTCCTTTTTTGAAGATTTTTGAAGGCAACCCTGAGGTCATGTGGGATTTTCGCATCATTCCAAATCCTTAAGATGAAGGTATGGAACTGTGCTATCATCTTCTCTTCCCCCTGCTTGAAGACAACCACCATTCTTAGTTGCCCTGTTCTTATCCTCACCTGCCATGACTTGGTGCAATATTCTTAGAACTAGGAGGCTACCTCTGGTCTTTTTCTTGTGGCTGTGACTCACTCTCTTCTGTGGCTGCTGGTGAGGACCATTGGCAGGGCTCCTTCTTTCCTCTACACCCTGCTCCTTTACCTCCGGTGGACAAAATGGAGCTTGTGCCTCTCTTTCTCACTTTTCTGTTTTCTTTTCATTTAACTTCTGCCTTCAGGGGCCACAAATGTACCTATTTCCCTTTAAATAAACAAAATGCATGAGGGTCTCACCACATGGTTTCCCTCTAGTCCTTAGACCCTGAGAATGAGGGAGTAGTCTCTCCTTGGCTGCAGGATTCAACTTGTCTGCCTCTGTTTTGAGTCTGCTCCCTTCTCTCTTCAGTCTGGCAAGGTCTTTTCCTTTGGACCCCAAGAGGAAGCAACTCCAGCATAGTGCCTTTCCCCCAGCCCCCTCACCTTCTCTCTCTCTTCCCCCCACTCCTGTGTTCAGCAGCCACTCTCATTTCCCAACCCTGATTGTTTCCAGGGCAGCCCCTCCTGACAGCTGGAGCTCCTTAAGCAGACTTAGGTATACCCAGGGAACTGCCATGGTGTTTGTTGTTGTTTTTCCTTTCTGTCTGGCTTGCTTTGTCTCACAGCTGGCAACAGCATCCCCTCCTCACTCCCTAATCACCCCCTTTGTGGGTATGTCTCTGCTCTTCTACAATCCCTTTTTACACCCTTTTACTTGATTGGATCTTCTCCATTCTTTAGAGGCCTCGAAGAAAACATGCCTATAGTACAAGGGTGGGCAAAATGCAGCCTGGGGGCTGAATGTAGCCTGCCAGGCCATTCTATCTGGCCTGCAGAGCCCCTAAAAAATTTAGAAAATTAATATTTATCTGCCCTGGGCTGCCTGTCATGTGGCCCTCGATGGCTTGCCAAAATTCAGTAAGCGGCCCTCTGCCCAAAATAATTGCCCACCCCTGCTATAGTAGATGTCAGTGAGATGCTGAATGCTGAGTTGCCTTCACCTTGTCTTCCCACCATCTGTTCTTCATATCGCTGGTCCTCTGCCTTGGCTTGTTGGAGATTCAATTTCTTTTGCTTGGAATTGGTGTCATTCTACCAAACACCAAAGGCTTTTCACTTGTGGTCGATCAACTCTTGGATTTCCTGGGCATTCTCATCAAACCAATCTTAATGTTTCCCGGTAGAAAATAATCCAAGTATCTCTTCACAGGGGATGGTGATGGTAGACTTGAAGGCTCCACAAATACTACCGACATTCTCCCATTATTGTTGATTGAAATTTGCCAGTTTTTCATTGAGACACTGGTGGAAGAGGTTTCAGTTGATTGGGTCCTTGAGTCCTTTGACATTGATCTTCTCAACATTTCTTGCACTGCAGTCATCATTTTGGAGACAGTTTGAGTGGCATAACCCAGTGGATGCGTCAGTGATTGGTTCAGCAATCATCAGCTCCTAGTATAGCTTGGGTGATGTGTATATCTTTGTGATCCCAGGCATGAACAATGATGTAGTCAGTCAGGTGCCAATGGTTAGATCATGGCTGCCATGATGTTTTGTGCCTGTTTATCAGGTGGAACAGGGTGCTGGTGATGGCGAGTCCATGATCCATGCATTGTCTAGAGGAGGATGCTGTTGGAGCTGGCCTTTCCTACTCCTTCCTTACTGATAGTTCCACTCCAGAGGTTCAAGGCCCTTCTGACTCTGATATTAAAATTGCTGAGAATTATAGAATCATAGAAAGTTAGGGTTGGAAGGGACCTCAGGGGGATATCTAGTCCAGCCTCCTGCTCAAACCAGAACCATCTCCAACTAGATCATCCCAGTCAAAGCTTTGTCTAGACAGGTTTGGAAAGCCTCCAAAATGGAGCTTCCACCACCTCTCTGGGTAATCTGTTCCAGTGTTTTACAACCCTCCTAGTGAGAAAATTCCTCCTAATATCTAATCTAAACTTCCCTTGCTGCAATTTGAGACCATTGCTCATCAAGAAGAATAAGTATATCTCCCTGTGGAACATCAGAAAGGTTTCAGTCAAGGTTTCTATAGAATTCCTCCTTGGTTTCATCAGCAGCATCAAGAGTCATGGCATATGCGCTGATGACAGGGTCATGTTGGCTCCCTGTCAGTTTAAGATGGAGAGTCATGAATCACTCATTAATTCTGATAGAGGACTTGTTGAGTTGGTTTATAAGTTCATTCTTGATGCCAAAATCAATTCCATGAAGCCAGCATTCTCCTTCCTGCTTACCCTTCCAGAAGAAGGTATAGCTGCCTCCATGTTTTTGAACTGCGCATCTCCCACTTGCCAGGTCTTTCTCAGTGCAGTGACATCAATGTTGTGTCAGTCTAGCTTTGGGGGCATTCTGTTCCTAATCTTCAATGATGTTGTCCTTTTAAAAACATCTCCCTTGGGAGAAAAATGTATGCAAATCCCCAGGAAGGAGATTCATTTTGCAAGCACTGAAAAAACAGTTTGTGGTTTATAAACCCTGGGACCCCATGAAATTCATCTAGCCCTGCTTTCAAAGCAGTTAACCTGACTTGAAATATTTAAGTAATTTAATTGTTCTGAACTAACTTACAGGTTTGTGGTTCAGGCTTGGATTTAGGGTAAAAGCTATTAATTATCTGCTATGTACTTACATGTGTTCAGGCAGGTAAAAAATGCAACTCTAATGGCACATCTACATATCACCTTGTGTCACTGTAGCAATGTACTGCATTGCTGTATGACATACTACGGTGATGTAGCAATCACATGAGTCTACACGTGACCAGCAGTTATTCTGCCTTAGCAGCACGCTTCTTCATTTTAGTGCACCATTACAGAAAATTAGCAGCCAAAACTAACCGTGCACCACACAGTAACAACATTGCCAGGGGGTAACACGTAGACATGTCCTATGAGTAGAAACCAGTTAAAATAACTGTTAGGCATAGAAAATTTCCTGTTGGGAATACATACTTGAAGAAAAAAGTTCTAAATCACAGCAGTCTTACAAAAGCTTGGTGCATATATAAAAACACACTCCCTTTTCACACAGAGTGACTGTTTATTTCATCAATGCTTTATTTATGAAGGCCCACACTCAGCTTTACAAAACTTCTATTCAAACATTAGTGACTCAGAATTTTGGGACTTTCCTGCTTGTCTGGGAATAATGTTTATAATACAAATGTCTAGTTAATGAAATGCCATTTTCTCTGTGTCAGTGACCTTTATGTTTTGTAAGAAGCAAGGAAATAGTTTCAGTCCCCTTCCTTTGTTCTTGGAAACACAGAATGACAATTGCAGTGCTTCATTAGGGGATGATAATGAGGGAGCCAGTTTTGAGTATTTTCCCACTTGTTGCACAGAACCATAAAAGTTAGCATAGCATTTTTTTAAATTAGTACAGCACATTTCTTAAAGTAATAAGATATCCCAGCTTTATTAGACTGACCTCAAAACTGCTCTCAAAGGGAAGGGAACATCTCTTTTGTTCAGTATTTGTGCAGTTCCACGCACAGTCACATCCTGGTCCATGAATGGGGCACCTGGGCACCATGACAGTATTAACAGGGGTCAGCAAGCTTTTAGCAATGATGAACCAAATGAATGCAGAACTGTCCAAGGCAGGCAGCCACCCCACACCCAGAAGCTACCACTGCCACCACTTGCCCCACCATCGCCACTGCCCCTAACTTAATAAATAAAATCTTATCATGGGCCGTGGATTATAGGTTGCCAATCACTAGATTAGGTATTAGTATTAAAGCAATCACTTACTTGCTGGTAAAGCAGTAGTTTATTTTTTAGTTTATTTACAAATTTTCAGCTAGGAAGGATATTTTATGGCTGGAACCCATGGTGAGATATACCCCACAAAAACCCCACTTCTATTAAACACTCCTGATACAAAGATGTTCCATTTGGCTCCTTTGTGAGAAATTCTGCCTATGGTCTGTAAGGATCTTGCTTTAACATCCAGCACCAGTCATGTTCCATGTTGCAGAGAGATCTATCCCTAGGCAAGGATTCTACTAAGTGGTTTAGCGATCTCCAGTGTTTGTCCATGTTGCCAGTGCATGAATTGAATAAGAAAGGTAGCAAAACCACTCCAGCTTTAGCACACCTTTATCCAGGGTTAAAGTTGGAGCAACTTTGCAATATTTGAACCTTTCTCAGCTCATTCACATGTAATGGTTAGAACAGACCAACTGTTGTCTTTATTTTTAACTGTCCCCCTTTTAAAAGGGCTCCAAGCTTTCATGGGTCCACATCCAGTCTGTGTTGAGTTTAGTGGTCTAATTTACTTAAGGAAATTGTTTAATTTATTACCAACCAAAACAGATTGGTACGTGGTTCTTAAATACTGAAAACTGCAGGAAAATGTATGTATTGGCTGCAGACTGTGCTTTACTCACTGACTTGGGATCAAAGACACAAGCAAGATCAAATATCTCATAATGCTCTATTCAAAAAACATAGAACCATTCCCACAAGGTGCTAAATTAACTTCATTTGTAATTGAAGCATTTATGGCAATTTGTTAGTCATCTTACAAATGAGATCATAACATACTGATACCTTTCCCAATGAGTATTAGCACTTGTACTTATCACATGCAAATCATCTCAGCCACTTTCTTTATAGCTGTGGCTTTGTTCATTTCTTTGCCAAGGCTTTCTGGCCTTTCAAGTAATGATACCCATTCTACTTCCTTTGTTAATCTCTAGGTATTTCCCCAATTTAAATCCTCACCTGCTTTGATCTCTCATATATGTCCCACATTTTATATCTGAGGAAGAGCCTTCCTAATGGAAACAGCAACACTGAAGTGGGCACAAGGTATTCTGGGGGGCAACAAAATCAAAATAAGTTTTTCTGAGGGCCTTAAAGTTTCAATTCTCCAGAAGACAAAGACTAATATGAGTCTTATCAAGAAGAATAAAATACAGCTCGACTAAATACTATACCATTATAGTATATAAGTGTTACACCCTGGAGTTGATCTAGCACTTATTAAAATCAAAACAGGGTTTGATAACTGATTCTTGAAAGCAGGATCTGGCCCTGTGGGTCTAAAATAGGATGTTAAAAGGGAAATGTGATTTGTTGTAAATGCCATTAAGAATCAAATTAAAGCACCATAATTGATTTAGTGTGAGAGAATACCTTGAATGTGAAACCAATAAATTCTGATGAGCTGCAGTAGCTACCTTACAGAAAAGACTTAATACCATCTCCTTACAGCTCCTGCTAACCCCTTCAGTGCTGAGGGACCATACATTTGTCCGGAAAATAATTTAGTAAACTCTACTGGGGATCCAGACATACTGGAGAAATTGAGTAGCACAGTAGTTTTCAAGGTCTAACTGTATGTTTCAGATTAATTCAAGCATAAAAAATGGCAAGTATTCAATGCTGGAGACACATTATGGTCTAATAAACTGCATGCATGACTAGGAAGTAAAAAATCTTGATCTCTAAGCCTTACTTTGATACTAAATTGGTATATAGTCCTGAGCATGTCACTTATCTTCTAGGCTTCCTCTTCTCCACCTGTTAAATGTGGATAATAATATTTATGAGCCTACCCTTATGGAGTGTTTTCAAACTTGGTTAAAGGGGCACAGTCAGTATGAATCTAGTTCAAAGCTTTTTCAGATATTATACCTGCTCCCAAGTCATCTTTCCAATTTTTATGGTTTTGCCACGTATTTTTCTAATATATTTCTCTCTGCTAAATTCTCACACCTACAATGGGAGAAATTACTATCAGGCTGTAAACAGACATCTCCTTTGACCTGGAATTGATTTGCCCAAGATTTTGTCTGGATCAAACAGAAGAAGCACAATCATCTACAATTATCAACCTTCCAAGCTGCATTGCTGCTCTTTTTGCTTGAAGGTGGCCAGTAAGAGCACACAGCTTGACCAGCTTGTCCCTCAAAGGAACCACGCGAACCACAAGTGTTCAACCTTTTGGCCCCATGGGCCAGATAAATGGTGCGGACTGGTCCGCAGGCCGAATCAGGCCATACATCTCAGGATAAAGCCAGCACTAACTCAACCCAACCCAGCATGCCTGTATCTGGGCCTGTGCATCCTTGGCTAGCTCCCATGCACCAGGGTTGGGTCCTGTGCTGGGATTGGTCACTGGGGCCCCATATGCCAAGATCACTCTGTCCAGTCCTGGTCCCATATGGCAAGACTGAGCCCTGAACTGTACAACCCAGCATGCTGGGCCATACTATTCAGTCCTTGGGACTCCCCAGGGTCTGGAAATTTGTAGCAAGGGAGCCACCACTCTCCACAGCCAAACTTTTGGGCCCACAAGGAGCCCCATGGGCATAATGACATAAAGCCAGGGGTTGGATCTGGCTTACGAGCTGGGGGTTGAACACCCCTGATACAAATGTGCAAAGGATATCAAAGGAAAACATGTTAATCTGATTTACCTGGCATACTTCGTAAGGATTTGAAGTGAAATAATGGATGCGAAGGTTTGTATGGTCTTGGAACAAAAGGTTTTCTCCCTGCACAAATGTGATTCCTGTTTATACCCTCAAATACACAAAGCAACTGAAAAGGAGAAACTACTTTTTTGTGTGTTTTCTCTCAGTTATACTAGTTTAAGTGTTCTGTGTAACAGAAGGTAAAAAAATAATCATACAGAAATGGCTGTACCCTTTACCATTTGTGTAGTGCTTTGAAAAATACTGACATTGCTCTTGCATTTTTTAAATTAGTTGCTGGGTGTATAAAGCTATAACTGTGATGGGTTTATATAAGATGCACTCCCCTGTGTCCTTCAGCTGTTGGTGGATGGATCTGTGGGAATATGGTGCTAGACAGCATGCATAGTTTAATGAGGGTGGTTTAGTTTTACAGTTCCTTCAATGTATTGTACAGGCAAATGGCCATTATCAGCTTCTAATTTGTTGGCAAACTTCCTGCAACATATGGAATGAAAATAACCCCATGACAAAAAACAATGAATAACCAAGGACTCCTCCCAACAACTTATCTGGAGAGTCTGCTTACCATATATAATATAGCGTATGCTTTCTTTTTACTGGGCAAAAGAATGCTTACAAATGCTTAACTAACAAGGTGATGTGAATATTAAGATAACAAGGTAGATAGAGCTACCGGACAGAAATGTCGCTTTGGTTCCCACTACAGATAATGTAGAACTAAAATCAGATACAAACAGAAATAATCTGCTACCTGGAAGACTTCTGAAGCTGGAGCCACCACAGAACAGTTAAATCAAATTTTACTCTTTCTGAGATTGTTCCCCTACTGCTACCTAAACAATGTGTACTTAAATCTGCCAGTATTCCCTGGGTTTCCATCATTTTGTCTTCTATTGTCCATTATCCAATACCATTCAGCCTTACAAAATCTGAACAAAAATAGGGCACTGGGCACAATATTTTGTCACTGGAGATGATTAACTACTGGCTTCTATGTCACCACCAGCTACATGGAAGAATGAACAAGTTTTTTTAAGTCATTTGATCTCTATATCTGAAATGTACCTATGCAACCACCATAACTTCAAGTGCAGCCGCCTGAGCCAGGCTTTCTCTCAAGACTCTGGGTTGACATACCCTGTTCATTGACCGCTTGATTAAGCTTCCCTATATGCTGAGTAAATGCATAATTACTTAATTAACTCTGTAATTGGGGTTTTCTGGGGGCTTTTTGACACTATCATTTTTTCTTTGGAGGCCTCTAGCTCCCTGATAATAACAGTCAACTCTGTCCATTTTCTAATGAAAATGAGTCTGATCCTCTCCCCCCTTTGTATGCAAGTAACATAAGGTCTTGTCACCAATAAACTCTCAACATAGGCTTTACAAGCAAAATATAGTCATTGGGCTGGGCTTCTGGGCACATTGGTGAAATTCCTCCAACACATCCTTCTAGTAGGCATGAAATTTACCAGCTAGCACCACAACGAGAATGGAATTTCAAGTCAAGAGACTTTCAAAATGATATTTCATTTTAAATGGACAGTTAATTTGAAGTAGTTGTTTCATAGCTAAAGTTAGAACTTTCCTGCAAAGGAAGCTCCTTCATTTCCAAAAAGAACTGATGCCCTCCACATCCTGTAGAACTTAAATCTTGAATATTATCAGCTAATCTATATTATTACCTGTAGGAAATATTGATGTGTAAAGAGAGCTAGGAGCAGTGAGAAAGTTAAATTCATGAGCACTATAAGGGTTAGATTTTTTTTTACTTCTTTGCCAAGAAGATAGCTATTTTTCAGAATAAAATGAAATTCTTGCCCATGGGCTTTAACGAATTCAGGATTTCATCTCTTTTTTTCTATGCAGTACGCTGCTTCCTATGAGATTTTTCATATCACAAAAAGTAGGCACTCATCTCCGGAGAGATGGATAATGTTTCTTACATGTATAAATTAGACAGATAGATAGATCGACTGCTCAATCAATTGATCTGCATTTAATGTTGAGGAAATTGCCATTCAAAGCCTATACAAAAATGGTCATGTACGTTGAATTTTACCTCTTAAATAGACAAACTTGCCAGAGATAACTTTTTTTAATCCACTGTGCTTGTACACAATGAAGTACACAATTCCTTTTTCTTTCTATTTTTAATGATTATAGAGAACTTGATCCAGGATATATAGCTATCTTCTTTTTAAGTGGAGTCAGAATGGCTGTACCATGGGCTCACATAGCAGGTATATGGTGCCAACACTTTGATCCATACACAGGAACTGGATATAGACATAAGAGCTTACTAAACAAACTGGACAGAGTCCCAATGGGAACACTCAAAAATGTATTAATCAAAGTCAAACGGTAGAGCAAATTGAACTAGTTCATTAATTATGAAAATTCTCTCACAAAGTGACATGTTGTTAACCATGTGAAGACTTAACACGTTTTTGTCTCTAAAGGTTTTTTTTATACTCTGCTTAAAATTTTGGTTTTAGTTACAACCGAGATATTTCTTCTTTCTAATCCTTCTTTGAATGAAAACACATCCATAATGTATGACTGTTTTTGTGTATATTGGCATGAATAGCATATTTATACATGAAAGCCTGCTTTGAGAAAGTACTTCTGTAGAAAGATTGGTACGTACTTGACAAGAAAAGTTCGCTTTAACCGCTTTGAGAAAGTGAATCTCTGAAAGGAAAACGGTATAGTGTGAATCGTATTCCAGTTCATGAAAACCCTGTTAAACAAAACAGTGAGTTGAAAGAATTCCTGTTACTGTATGGACTTGAGGTCTTGAGCTGACTAGAGGTAGGCTCAGAACCCAGTTTGGGAAACATTTGTTCAGAGTCTTTTGCACTACCTATTTCCTGCTGTACAGCTCTGTGGGAGACAGGGTCCTAACAGAGCTGCCACTGAGACTCTTCTGCACCTGTTTCATATCTCCACACATAGTAAAAGACAGATGGTACACTGGGGGCGAGTCAGCAGAAGAAACCAAAAGAATTGCAGTTACTCAGGTCTCAGCAGTAGCTGTAACATGTACAGTAGCTATAATTACCCCTGTCAGATGTGCAGGGATCTACATCCTTTGTGCATCTCATCATCCTGAACAGTGGTCGGGGCCTTTATGGCACTGAGAGTGCTTATCCTACTCAACAAATAAGAGAATAATAGCAATCAATGGCTTTGCCATCCCAAAACCTTTTGCACTAGAATAAGAGGTCATTAGCAGAACAGATATCAAGCCTGGAAAAGTAAGCAACAGACTAATCCTAGCTGTCACCCTGAATGTTTCTCTCAAAGTTCAAATTCTTCAAACTTTGGTTCCTACATCTAGGCAACCAAAGCCAGAGGTGGAGTTTGAGCTGCCTGACTTAATATTTTCAAACCTGAACACACTGGGCTTCAGATCAGTCAAAAAATTAGTCTTTAGTCAAAATTTAAAAAGTAATGAGAAGGACTAGCTTACCTCAGAAAATTGGGATTCTGGTTTTAAATTTCCTGTAGGGAAAAATAAGTCAACAGCATTTTCCTAAGCATTAGTCTTAACCTTTCTGTGTCTCTGTTTCCCCATTGGTAAAATGAGGATGATAACATTTTACTTAAGTCACAGATGAAGTAGCTGATATTTATACAGCACTACTTGGATTGCTTCAGTACGGGTCAGGATGGTACATACCAAAGGAACACATCCTGCACTTTGCAACCAGCAAAGGATTTTAATAGCAAAGAGCTTCAAATCAGATGAAGAAGAGCCTAGGAATGTCCACCTACCCACCCAGCCTCCTGTCAGTTTTGTCAGTGACAGCTTTTTCTTGCTACCAAACTCTGGGGAAAAAACTGTTTCTGTAAGGCTAAAAGGGTTTGGCTCAGTGGTGGTGTGGAGTGGGTTCACAGAGGTGCACATGCACCCCCTAATCAGCTGTGCTTACCACTTAGGTGACGGGCTAGGGGGGCAGGAGGGAACGCTGGTGCCCCGCCTGCAAGTACCAGCTAGGGAGCAGTGCTCCCAGAAGCAGCCACAGCCACTTCCAGAAGTATCCACCTCACCATCAGCTGGGGGAACCACCCCCACCACAGTCAGCATATTCAGCTGTGGGGGGACTCCTCCTGGTTACTGACTGGTCGCTGGGGGGCACATGCCCTCCTGACTAAGGTAGCACCATTCGCCCATGGTCTGGCTAAGACAATTTACTAATTCCAGGGACATCAAGGCACTTTATTTATATAGCCTTTGAGTGTGTGAATCATTTAAACTCCTATTACACTATGATGTGAGCATGGTGGACAAGAGCTAGTATGTGGAATGTGCCAAAATGTTTGGAAGTCTAAAAAGAGTCAGGTCTGGTTCTGGGTGAGACTGAGGAGACAAAGTAGTGCCATGGTGCTGGACTGTGACACATGAATTCCCTTCACTAGGTCCTGGATTAAAACCAGCCCTTAACACAGGTTGTTCTACAGTTGGCAGGCATAAGTAGGGCTTTTGTTCAATATTGACCTAGGTCAGAATCTCAGATGATTCAAAAAGGCAGTTTTGCCTAGTAGGAGAGAGCACTGTGTTCATATTCAGGAAACCTCATTCTGTTGCAAGCTTTAACACAGGCCTCCTGGGTGGCTTTGAGCAAGTCAGCATAATTCTTGGTGCCTCATTTTTCCCATCCATTATATGAAAAAATGATACATCCTTCCTAATGCACATAGAAATCAAATGATGAAAATGTCTATATAAGAACTAAGAATAACACTGATGATGATAACAAAAGCATATCAATGTTCCTTAGCATTCTTGAGAAGGATGAAATATGAGAGAAAATGGTTCTTCATTTTGTTTCACAATACACAAATTTATTGGCCATATTGGTTCCTCCTAAAGTTAACACAAAGGCAGGAAGGAGCATCATAAAATAAATTATGAGTTCAAAATGGACATTTTTCAAAAATACATTTCTTGCACATACAATGTCAAAACTAGAAGCTGAAAATATTCTGGAATTTCTGGGAGGACACAATTCTTGGTTAGTAAAGACACCCCACCCAGCCTAATTATGGAAGATACAACTACCTGGAAACAAGTGATTAATACTTACTTTGTGTTACACAGCTTTATAAAGGAAGTGTTACCAATGTTTTAGATGCACTGTTATCCTATAACAAGAACTCTAGATTTCTAACTTTTTTATTATAATCACATTCTTTGTAGGAGTAAATAACATTACTTTGGATTTCCTCTGCATTTCAAGGTGATTTGTTTTTGTGAAAGTCTCTAAAGCAAGAAAGAATAAACAAGTCGCATCCATGAACAGAGAATTGTAATATAAAATATGTAGATGGTCTGATTCTTCAGGCCTTTTCTAATGCAAGTAATAAGTAGAAAGGACAACTTTTTAACACAAAAGCAATTTTGATTAAAAATTAATTTAAAAATTGGAACAACTCAAAATAAATTCAGATATTTTATTCCATTTCATTCCAAGTTTTCAGCTTTGTCTTCAGTGTTTTTCCTTTTCATTTGAACTTATTGCATTTTGTTTTGGGCTTTCCGTTCCATTCCAAGTTTCCCTTGCCTCTTCTAACATGCTTCTGTCCAAAGAAAGCTACCCCCTTCTCTTCTTCTTCTCCTTGCCCAAAAAATTCAAATCAAAATGGCACTGGTGTATTTCTTGCTCTATGTCAAAAAAGAGCAAAATATTTGGGGCAGAATTCTACTTCATGTTATGCACTAAAAAGGCAGTCTGCCAGTTGTCTGAATTTTTTTGGCTGTCACGCACAGTTTGTGATTCTACTACCCCAGCATTGTGGACACAGAGGGGGTAATGAACATATTTAGTAGGCTTGCCATATGTATTTTTGGTAATCCAGAAAATATTTATTTATTTATTTGCCAACTCTACTGAGTAGCTCTTGCTCACTGTAGTCTTTGATAATACACTTTATGTTTGTATTAGAACTTGCTAGCAGGAAAATACCTTAGTAGAAGAGTAGGTGATAATTCAAAATGGCATCTCTATCATTTGTAGAATTGCATGTCACTGCATCTAAAAGGTCTTCTTAACACCCAAGCAAGCAAGATATTCTGCCACAGTGTCCATCATAAAGTGGTACTGTTCAGGAAATCAAGGGAAATAAAAATTGTCCAATTGGCTAGTGCATACATAGTTAAAAATATCATTATTCAAAGCTACAGTAAATTCAACATTAGCTTCAAATACCCCCACAAAAGTGGCTAAGAACATGCAGTTTACCTCTGTGAAATATTTAAGTGATTGATAATAAAGAGGAAAAAAAGAGACATTACATAACTTTGATGAAAGTTAAAGATCAATGGCATCTAGACTCAATTTTCTCCCACACGTGCACAAAATACTTAACATAGTTTAGTTAAAACAGAAAATAACTCCTCATTGGTCAATATGTGGATATTTCACTTTCACTTAACTGTAAGCCTGAGAGAAAAATATTGGTGTCATTCAAAATAGGGCACCATGTAAAGAACTGAAATACTGAGCCTGCATACTCCCACAATGATGCAAGTTCTGACATCACCAGGCATTTTCAGTGCAAATACTTAAACATGTGTGTGTCTTATTCATGTGTAAGGACCCACCAAAATCATGGCAGAATTGAGCTGCACAGCAACTCCATAGTCTTGCAGGTTCCCATCTGCACTCCTCTCCATTGCTGATTGGGTGAAGGGCCTTGGTGGCCCTGTTGCTTGCTGCTGACTGACCAGGAGATAAAAGTGGTACCATATTTAAAAGTGTGGTTTTCACCTCCTGCCAATCAAGAGCAAGCTAGGGAGTCCCCCTTCCCCCCCAGTAAGCAGAAGGAGGGGAGGGGGTGCAGGGGAACCTGCAAAATTAAAGGAGCTGCCGTGCAGCCCACTTCCACCATGAATGTGGTAGGTCCCTACTCATATGAGCAGTACCATTGAAACTAGAAGAATTAGTCATTTGAGAAAAGTTGTACACATGCTTGTTTATAGGATTGGCACTCCTGTTCCTTAAATCCTCTATTTCATACGTTACATTGGAATTAAATTTAAATACATTTAAAGTTTAGACACAAACCAACAAAATCATGGAGCTAAAAATTACATTGGTCGTCTTCTAGGTTTCTAAGGGCCCTGCTACATGTTCAAATGAAAGCCAGATAGAAAGCAGTTATTAGGCTGTTACACATTTTCAAACATTAACTTTGTAGCTGGCTAGCTCTTTTTATAGCTGGCTGGACATGTTAACGGCATGATAATTACTTTGCACATGTGGCTGGTCTACATTTATTGTGCAATTAACCAGTCAATTGTGTAATATATGTAATTTGTGAAAGGGGCCTAATGTAGCAAATTCTAATCCTGAGTGCTGGGTCTCTAGTTGTTTTAATCCCATACTCTACTGTATATAATACTCATGGGACAAATTCTGTTCGTAAGAACTCTATAAAATAGGAATCTCTTCTCCTGACCTATCTTGATCTGCCATTGTTTTATCCAAAAAATAAAGCCACAAGAACCATTTTGTTTTGTTTGTTTCAGCAGCCTTCTGTTTAATTGCTGTTGTCCTCATTTCCTGATTCTCTGATGCCTTGTTTTCTAACTGTGAGGGGTTCACAGGGACAATTTTGGGCAGAAAATAAAAGGAGGAACAGTAAGAGGTACAAGCTGGTATGAAATATCCCAGTGGAAGTGGTGGGTACTCTTTGATGTGGAATATTTAAATCTACACCAAAGAAAACACTGAATAATGTAATACAGGAAATAATCCTTCAGGAAACACAAGAAATACGCAAAATTACCTATCAGTGTTAAAGCTCACTCTAATGTACAACTATCAGTGTTGAAGCTCACAGAACATACAACTCATTCTTAAAAAGATATGCAGTGGTGGCCTTCAGATCATCTCAGTGATTACTGTAAAAAATTGTGTGTCTAATCTTTTATATATGCTCTGAGTTTGACCATGTAGGTTGGATTTATCGCTGAGAGACAGCACTAAACTTGTTCAAGAGGTCTGTGACTAGATAACCTGCTTTTCACAAATGAATTCACTATGAACTACATACTGCTTACTGCAGGTCTGTATAGAATAAAGGGAATTTTTAGTTTGTTAAATATACAGTCTATTTCTGCATTTTATATTTATCACATTTATAAAATGAGACAAGTAGCTGTAACCACTGCTACTTAATAATTCCCTTTCTTTCATACATACAAAAAGAGCCAGTCATGTCAAATGACTCACTAGGATAGATAATTAGTGACATCTAGTGACCAGTTCATTTAATACAGTGGTCTGAGACAACCTCATTCAGATCATTTAATTTACTTCAGTAAAGTTGTACAGGTGTAATTAAGGGGAAAGTTGGTCCTTTGGCTTTAGTCCATAGAGTTATAACAGTAGTTTTCTTCCAATTAGAAATCATCTCTGCTCCCCTAAAAAATGACTATATATTTAAACGGAAAGCTATATTGTTAGAAAATCATCATTAAGAAGTTTTAGAGAAAGCTATGGTACCAATGATATTATTTAAAATGTGCACACCTCCATTTTTCCTCTGGAGAAAAGAGCATAAGTTGAATTATTATTTGGAATATCTTTGCTATATACCAGTATGTCAACATTCTGTAAATTGAGATTTCAAGTAGTAATAATGTTTATGTGTCATGGTATAATGCTGTGGACTCAGGACTAAGCTACTTACCAACATGTAATTAATTCATAATTCAGAATGTGAAAATGTGAAATCTGATCTGTGCAAATACAATAGTGTTAATAAAGTACTTTTAGCAATGCCTTTAACACATAGTGGCTGTGCTGCTTGTGTATTTGGTAAGTCAGCATTGTATCTGAACAGTAGAGCTAGGCAACATTTCTTGACTTTTTATATTTTGATGTTGTCATAGAAGAATTTCAAAAATGTAAAAGAATGTGTGTGTGTCTCTATATATGTATATATGTGTGTGTGTGCATATGTACATATATGCATGTGTATACACACACACACACACATACATTCTTTTATATATATGGCTTATGTTTTAACCGGCTCCATTGATAAGCTTTTTCCAACACTAACAGCAGTGGCAATTTCACAAGAGAAATGTGCAGTTGTTAATGTAGAATAGTTGTTATCTACCTAAAAAAGAAAAAATAGCATATTTGTGACTACACCTCTGTAGTTTCAAATCTCAGTCTCCGGGGCCTGGTCATCCATTCTTTACACGCCCTAAATTCTGTGGGCTTGTCTACATTTGAAAGTCAATGTGGATTAAGCTACCATGTGAATTTAAAAGCCAATAGCTATTCCTGAATATCTCCTGATGTATACACTCTAAATCTAGAATAAAACAAAGCAAACAACCAAGAGCAGTCAAGTGTATATATATAGTATATACAGTGCCTGCCTATTTAATTCATGCTGGCATATTAGTGTTGGATTCTGTAAATTTCTGCTCACTACCCAAATAATATTCTTCACTCTGTAGATATCCTTTCCTGGCTATGCCACATTTGGCAAAATGCAAGGATGATAGTAGATATAATACCCCTGGCTTCCCTGCATTTAAAAACAGTTGGAACCACACTTAGATCTTTGTTCTAAGGGAGATTCTATTTTCATTTAGGAAAAGAAGCAACAAGACTTACTTTCAAACTGTTAATTTAAAAGTTAATTTATCCTTTGGGTAGTTCATTAATAAGAGTGTTAGACAGCACTTGTGCACCAGGACACAGCACAAAGTGACAAAGCCCCAGAAGAAACAGGAAGAAAATTCTGCCCTACGCGTAATCTTAGTGGAAAACCATCAACTCTTTTGATTTTTATCACAAGTCTTAAGATATTCACTGTTCTTGTTAGAGCCCTACATGCTAGAATCAGGCTAGTGCCTGAGAAAACCAGCTTTCATATTTGTTTCTTAAAAGCCACAAGTTCCTAACTCTTCTGGCTGTAAAGGAAAGCTTAAAGATCTGAACCCTTAACATAACACCAGTAGGCAAATAAAAAGAATCTAATACTTTTCATTTTGTAAATCCGAGGTTATTTAAGCCAGTTTCATGATTTAAGAGGCCTGACTCAGGATTTTGGGGGTTGGTGGTAGTGAAATGCATGGTACACCTTGCTTACTTCTGCCGTTTCAGTCCTGCTCTGTAAGGTGACTCACGGGTAAATATGACCTCTTTGCCCCCTTTTTGGGGCATTGCTTCTCTATAAAGAGATCAGGTGTAATCAGTTCTTGCATTTCCCAATGCACAGGATTCCTCCTCTGAGTGGCATGCTGGTGGAGAAGGAGCAGATTCCTGTCTAACTCTCTATCCCTACACAGATGAGCCACAGCTATCTATAATCTGGTCCTCCTTTCCAAAAACCATTAGAAATTGCCTGTTCAGCCACAGAAAAGATCCACACAATAAAAACTAAGCAATCAATATATTGCTACCGAGGATAGCTTTTGCTAACTGAGCTACTCCATGTCTTTGCTACTAGAAATGTATCCTGTTCATTCATGTCATCTCTTTCTTTATCTAGGTGTATAAAATGACTGCATAAGAGAAAAATACAGTCTTAGAAAGCTGAGGTCAACTTACCAATGTTCTATGTGTGAATAGAGGTCAAAGATACTTTATTACAGAGCTGCTAAAGAATTGTTATAGTCAAGCATCATCTTGGCAGTATCTGGAGAGTAAAAGAGTGCCCCAGACCAAATCCAAAGCCAGCAAAGGACTCATGTTGCCCTCTAAGTGTCAGGCTCTTAGTTTTCAAACTATGCACTCTATATATCTAAAAAGACAGAAGCACAGTAGGATGCTTCTGCCACAGATCTGTCTATTTTAAAAGACATTACTTGCATAACTTTTTTCTCTCTGGATGTCTGCAGATGCTGATTAATTCCTGATACTTCTAACAATAGGTGAATATGGTAGATAATGTCCCCTTGAAAATGCATCTGAATGTTTAAATGAGTTCCCTAGAAATGTTTGCATTAGTATTCAGGCAGATAATTATACTGGCAGGAAAGCTCACCAAAATATCATATCTTAAGCGAGCATGGCAGAATATAACAGAAAGCAAAACTACATTTATAATCATCAGCATCATTCCAAGAAATCTGATTCTAAGTGTCATCCTCATGCAGTGAGGGAATGGAATTACTGCAAGTGCCAGGTACACTCTGTCAAAAGAGCTTAAATTTCAAATTTTGAATCTTCACCAGAAATTGCTCATGGTCAAGTTACAAACCATGAATTATTTGTTCCTATTTTCACATGACATGGGGATCTTGGGGTTTGACATATCCTAGCTCTGCCACAGAACAAAGTATGCTAACACTCCAATGGGAGGCAACCCACTGGGACTTTAACCTAATTTAGCAGCCAAAGAGCACATGGGGCTGGACAGTGGCATTGTGGCCGGAGAGAGTGCGAAAGAGGGCCTCTTGGGTTGTAGAGAAAGCCTGAAGCCTGGCAACAAGATAATGGGGAAAAGCCACAGTAGTCTACATTACCTTGAAGATATACTGATGGGGTACCCAAGACACAATGTTTAAAAGAGCCTACCCAACAACCGATGGGCGACTGGTGCCTCCTTAGTGAAGGGTGCCTCCTCAGCAACCAGGGGTCTGGTCCCCTGTGGCCAATCTCATCAACCAGGAGGCAGCCATGGCACTCTCAGAAGTGGCTGCAGCACTTCATCTGGTGCTCCCACTCCCCAGCCAGCACTCACAGGGGGGTACCGGCACTCCCACCTGCCCCCTCTGCCCATCGCCTAAGCAGGGAGTACAGCCTGTCAGGGGTGCACCCCCATGCACCCTCTACATGTCACCACTGCAACAGCCCATCATTCTGGGTAAATTTCCCACCTGCCCTGAACAATCTTCCTTTCCATTGACAAATGCTCCAGCCTTATCCCAGGACATTAACTGCTTGACACCCAGGCTAGGTACAGTTGTTACACTTATACTGGTATAAGTGTTCGGAAACCAATTTACACCTGTAACTGTACAGAAGTTCAGCGCACAAGCTGCTTACATACATTAAAAAGAAACAGCGCTTTACTGCAAACTTGGCACGCTCCCTCACCAAACCCAGCACATGCCCAGAAGAAGTATCACATTAGTTGGACCTGGCTCACCCAGTGTCTACATAGATTGAATGCTTCAGTGGGACTTTTCCGGTACTTTTATTTAATAGCTGATTGAATCAGCTTTTAGATAAAAGCACCAAAAAGGCCCACTGAAGCATTCAATTTATACAGATGCTGCAGAGCTGGGTTTCAACTAACACACGCTTCTTCCAGTAAAGCACTTTTTTTTCACATTTGTCAGCAGCCACATAGACCAGTTTAAAAATGGCAGATCCTTGGCTAAGATAGACCTGGACACATATACTGTCAGATGTAAGTGATTTAGGTTAGACTGCTCTATCGAATTTCTATACTAGATCCTCTACTGACTCAAGTTGGAACACAGTCTGCTAGCATCCCAGGTGCCTCTGCAGCACCCTCTGCTCCCTCCTCTCCCCCTTGTACAGATAATCCTTCACCCTGTACTCATCTGCTCTGCCCAAGCACCAGGCCAGCCCTGCCCCACCTCCAGGATGTCACAGAGCCAAGGTAACAAAGCCTCTGTCCCCAGTCCCACATCTTGGTGGTGCCTATCAGCCTGACCAGCAACTTGGAAAGATGAGAGAACAGGGCTGCTGCCACATGGGCCTCCTCCAAGCTGTGTTGGCTTAAGTCTGGAGGACCTCCACTCATTCAGCCCCCAGCTGCTCATCCAGACTGGCAGGCATAGAGGCTGGGACCTCTGCAGGTGGGAGCTAACAGGCAGTAGACATGGACAGGGAGTGAGAGTGTGGACCACCCAGACTCAAACCAGCACAGCTGAGAGGGGCCATCCAATGCCCTGCTTACTGACAGCCAGCCACTGGACAGGGGCATGGCTCCAGCAGCCTGCTGGGAGTCATGCAAAACCACCCTGACCTTCTGGCTTTGGCCAGTGCAGGCAGCATCTGAGCCCCTTCCCCTGCCCCCGCCTCTCCAAAAGGACAAATGTCCAAACTTAGAGTGCTTAGAGTAAAATGCAAAAATTAGACCGCTTCCATCTTGGGGTTTTTGAACGTTAGGCTCCATGTTGAAAAAAGACCCAGTGCCCTTTCTTTTAAAAATCATACATGTCCTCTCTAGTGACTTGACCCTCCGCCTTTTTTTTCACCATATTCTAGTTTGTAAAGGGCTGTTGTCTGAACTATTTCCAGTATTCCTTTGGACAAGGTTCTTATTAAAAAATAAAGGTTATTTTCACAAAGAAGTTATAGATTCAGTTATAGTTATCTGTTTCTGAAAGATGGGTGATTCCTTCTGATACTCAGTTACACAGTTTATCCAGCAAACAAACTGTTCTGTAGAATTTTACCACTAGATAAGCTGGCTATATTATCATACAGTCTAACTGCATAACAAGGAAATTAGTGAAGATATTAAATTGCTGTAATTTGGGAGCAAAGCGGCTGATACGTGCCCTCAGACTATATAGACAGGCATCCAGGTTCTTTACAGAAAAGTCTCCTGATTCTGTGCCCTACTGTGTTCTGACACACCCTGTAATGTGAGGCTACTCAAGCTTGCTTGCAAACACTGTGCAGTTCCTACATGTGCCAACTTCCATCTTTTTAAAGACTTCAGAAGTCAAGCTTAGTGGATGTGAATACAGATTATGCCTTTGATTGAGGATATAGTTATTACTGAATGTGCTTCTGTCACATTTGTTCATCTGAGTGCAACCTCTAAGGAGTTATCTGCACACAAACTGCTTTGGAAAGAGTGCAGTATAGACCCTTTCTGTTTGATAGTACATGTGTTTGTTCTCTTGAAAGGCTTTTAGCCCTGAGGTAAGGATTAGACTACAATTCAGCAGCTTTAAAAGACATCACAAAGAAACCTGTCAGCTTCAGAAAATGCCTGATTTGTTTTTCAAAGGTGTAGTATTGTTTTCCATGCTAGCTTCGTTGCTGCCAACAGCAAATGCAAAGCAGAACCATTTTTGCAAATCAAGTAATGCTAGAGAATTTATTATTGCAACATCTAAGTAATTGTTAGTTTTCTTCTTTTAACTAATACTGGCCAAGAAAATATCACCAGGCATGTAGCTTACCCAAAGGAAAAAAAACACAGGTTTTCAACAGAAACACTTTGAAGTTAGTTCCACTAACTTCAGAAACCACTAAATGGAGCTTATTCTGTTACCATTCTAGAAGTTGTTACATTTAAGTCAACAACAGGTTGAATTAAATTCCTCTGTCATCCCTCTGGATTAATTCTCACAGCTCTAGAAAACCAGTGTGCAAATAGCCTATGCAATTCAGTGACAGCATTTTCTTTTGTAGAGTGTTTGAGTTACAGAGCTGCAATGCCACACAATGCCCAAGGAAATGAGGAACCGAGTCATAAGGTACAAAATGATAATGATGGCTAAAGTGGTCATAGGCTAGGGACTGACATTACACATAAACTGGTTTCAATAATCAGAAACTGGTTTAAACCTGTTACAGAACAGATGTTCAGTGCACATAAACCAGTTTGAAAATGTCTGAAACTGGTTTGAGATAAAACTGGTTGAATGTAGTATCAGACTTAGCTGATTTAGCTCAAACTGGTTTATGCAATGTCTGTCCCAGACCCCTTGCTGTTTTAAGTTAAACCAGACTCCCCCAGAATCCCAGCATGCTCTCTGGGCTGGGCTCTCTGCTCTAAAGCTGGGCTGGCCCCTCCCCTCTGGTCCCTGGCTGGAGCCCCAGCAGAGACTGCAGGCATCTGCCTGGCTTCCCCCTGCTCCTTTCCCTCCCCTCACCACTCCCTGCTAAGAAGGGATTCCCCGCTCCCCTCTGCTTTATGCATACATTAGCTAGCAGACCACAGGCTGGCTATGGTCCACGCAGTGGCAGATAAGACAAAGGCAGTCAGCACTGTGTGCTTTTTGGAACTAATCAACAGGTAGCTGGTAATGTCTCTCCTTGGAATGTTCGCTTCCTTGGAAAAAGTTGTTTAAGAACAGCTTGAGCTAATGAGCGGGGCTCTGTTTTCTAATGGGGTGTTAAATGCTGATAACAAAGCTGATAAATGTTCTGTTACCAAGTTGGGGAGGGGGGACCCCTTTCTAATCAGAGCATCCTGCCAGGGCCTGGCCACACACATACTCTTTCAGCTCAACATTGTAGAAGGGGTGGGAGGGCTGCTCTAGTACCACCCAGCTTCTAGCCTGAGCTACTGCAGGGATGTGCCTGTATTTCTGGGATGTCTTTGCAGTTAAAAACTGGTGTAGCCTAGCCAAGTTAGACTAACCTGCAAAGACTGAATCAATACAGGTTCTGGCTTCTTGAACGTCTGTCCGTAGCCATAGAGCCAGACTTGTATCCAGCTGCTTCTGAGCATGGAAGAGAATGGCAGATCTGATTCATTTTTTTATCAAATGCCAGGGTATAGCAATGTGGATCTTTTCTGAGTCTTTCAGACAATATCCACATCTCCCCTTTTGCCATGTACAGAAAAGATCTACCATGGAGATCTCCTCCAGAGCACTTAAGTGGGTGTAGAGGTGCTGTTTAGAAGTTTTCTGTAGTTTGGGCAACAAACCCAGTGGACTCTCTGGGCCTCTGCAAGAGTGGGTGCAGGATATGACCTAAGTGAAAAGTAATATACAGTGTCTGACTTACAACTATACACCAAAACAGAAACTAATGCAATAGAATGTGTTTAAAATCACTGATGTGTTAAGACATGAGAACCATGCTGTCATGGATTGGGATAAGTATTGTTACAGTCACCAGTTGTAGCAACTAACCTTGATTCAGGATAAAGGTAAAGAAATCATTAAGGTCCTTTATGAGACTAAGTAGCTGAAACAGTAGGAGGACCACCCAAAACACAAAACAACAGCAAACCTTGAGCAGATGCTGATCCATATGGCCCAGAGGGATTTTTAGAGTAGAGGTGGCCACCCTGTGGCGCAGCTGCCAAAAGTTATATGTGTAGCCTCCATGTGTGGTATGTGATAGATCAGAGAGAGGACAAGCAGACCACAGTGAATAGGGCAGGAAGCAAAAAGCAAAGCAGCAAACTGAGCCGGGACCACAGGGAAGGAGCAGAAAGCAGAGCAGCAGATGAATCATGGAGCACCGGCCTAAGAGCAAAAGGTAAAACAGCAGATTGGGCAGGGCAAGGGAATCAAAGTGATACTTGGAGAAAGTGCAAAGCTAATTTGTAGCACCCTTACTGAAAAGAATGGTGCCCAGTATGCTAAGCCAGGTACAGACATTAGACTTTTATTGATATAAGTGATTGGAAACCCATACACATAGCAGAACAGAACTTCGTCACAAAGAACTGGTCTATACTAGGGCTGTGTGAAACAGAAGCGTTCTGTTTCAACCAGCATTTCAATGTTTTGACAGAACAGTGTTTTGTTTCAACTTGTGTTTCGAGTCAAAACAGCTGCTCCATTTCGTTCCTTTGAACTGTTTTGCCATTTCGACCCTGTTTTGACGTTTTGCCCATAGGATAAAATGGAGAAGGTCAAACAGGCTATAACTTTGTCATTTCTGGCCAGAATTGGATGAAACCTGCAGAAATGGTAGCTCCTTCTGAGGGCATAATGTGTGTGAAGCTTCAAGAAGATAGGTGCTGGAGCTTCAGAGAAACTGCACCCCAAAATCCTGAAAGCAAGACGCATGTCATGTGTATGTGTTAATCCACAGCAGGGTCAAAACTGCAGGCATGCTAGCCCCTTCTGAGGCCACAAAGCCTGCCAAGTTTCAAGGAGATAGGTGGGGAACTATACTTCAAGCTGCAGACAAGCAAAACCCATGACATGGCTTATACTGTTTGTGTTAAGGTGCGGCAGAGTGAAAGCTACAGGCCTGCTAGCCCCTGCTGAGGCCACAAAACTTGCCAGCTGTGAAGGAGATAGGTGCAGGGGGGGTCCTGGGGCCCTGCACCCCTAGTTGCTGACAGGCAAAATTCATGACATGGATGCTTTTGCAACTGCTGCCTCCTGGTCACAAACTCCTGGAAGATCATTTCAGATTCATTTCAGGCTCAACTTTAGGAAAAACTACTTCACAACTACAGTGTCCAGACTGTGACAATTACTCCTAGTTTTCCCCCAGTGTGCCCTGGTGAACAGCTGTTCACCGAGCCCTAGATGCACACTTCTAATGTAGCGGTAAGTTGCTACCAAGTCCCCTCTCAACCTTCTCTTCTTCAGACTGAAGAGTCCCAGGTCCCTCAGCCTTTCCTCATATGGCCTGATGTGCAAGTCTCTGATCATATGGGTAGCCCTTCTTTGGACTCTCTCAAGCTTGACCACATCCTTGTTAAGGTGCAGAGCCCAGAACCGGGTGCAGTACTCCAGCTGTGGTCTCACCAATGCTGAGAAGAGCCAAGTAGAGCAGGAGAATCACTTCTTTGCAATCGTTTTGCTGGAGATGCATCAATTGATGCATGCCAGAGTATTGTTAGCCCTGCTGGCTACAGCATCGCACTGCCGGCTCATGTTCATACTATGATCAATTATTACCCCCAGGTCTGTGGTGGCAAGTGATGAGGGATCTTCAGTCCTGCTGCTTGATGAGAAACAGTCAGTTGCACAAGCACTCATGACACGAGTTTTGCCTATCAGCAGCTAGGGGTGGCAGGGCCCCAGAACCCCTGCACCAATCTCCTTGACAGCTGGCAGGCTTCATGGCCTCAGCAGAAGCTACCTTTCCTGCAGCTTTCACCCTGCTGCACCTTAACACAAATAGTGTCACCCACATCACGAGTTTTGCTTGTCTACAGCTTGAGGTGCAGTTTCCCCCAAACCCCTGCATCTAGCTCCTTGAAACTTGGCAAGTTTTGTGGCCTCCGCAGGGGCTAGTAGGCCTCTAGTTTTGACCCTGCTATGGCTTAACACATACACATGATATGAGTTTTGCTTTCAGGATTTTTGGGTCCAGTTTCTCTGAACCCCCTTCACCTATTTCCTTGAAACATGGCAGGCTTTGTGGCTTCAGCAGGGACTATCATTCCTGCAGTTTTGACCCTGCCGTGGCTTAACACATACACGTGACACAAGTTTGGCTCTCAAGATTTTGGGATACAGTTTCTCAGAGTCCCCTGCATCTATCTTTTTGACACTTGGCATATTATGCCCTCAGAAGGGGCTACCATTTCTGCAAATTTTATCTAAATCCGGCCAGAAATGACAAAGTTATAGACTGTTTCAACCTTCCCCATTATAGCCTATGGGCCAAATGTTGAAACAGCGAAATGTTTCAGCTTGCCTCATTTTGTTTCAAGACTGTTTCAACCATACCTGTTTCATTTCAATTTTGCTGTTTTGACCTTGAAACAGGTTGAAACAGCATCAAAACAAAACTGGTGGCAAAATTTTGCACAGGCCTAGTGTATACCTGTAATGGAACAGAAGTTTGGCGCACACACAGACTGGGTTAAAAATGGCAGAACCTGATCTTATATTTGCCCTGCTAGCAAAGGGTGAATGAGTTTTCTGTTCACTACCAATCTAAACTGCTTACACAAAACTGCATAACTTAAATTGATTCTGCCTTGGGCTTTTTGAATGTCTGTACCTAGCCGAGAGGCTAGTATAGTAAATGCAGAGATTAGAACATACCTTGGTCAATCTGTGTTTGTCCAGATGTCTGCAAGAGCAAGTGAAGGAAGGTAGCAAGTAAACAACAGACACAGATGCAGAATTGCTGTTTAGGGTAGACCTGAAAAAAAAAAGGGATAGAAAGAACTTCTAAGACAAAGTCTGAAAGAGGCTTGAAGATGTGTGCAGAGAAACTGTCTCCCACTGTTTGATTCCTCTGCTGTTCTGAGAAACAGGACTTTGTACATTCATTGAGATAAACAAGTTTGTAACAGATACTAAATTTTTCAGAATCACATGCCCCTGGGGGTTTTAACATTTAATCTTAGAGTAATTAGATATATTTTATTGTAGTACTGACTACTCTTTACTATTACAATATTGCAATACAAAAAACTGAATTAACCTTGCAAATCAGTGTATGTTAAAGGATGCATTTGTTCTGCACCAGAATAAAAGTAACTATTCATTGCAAACATGCAAAAAACCCCACTGTTTCCAACATTACCTGTAAAAGGGCATCTGGGATGAGTGACAGCTGCCCTATTAAGGAGGTGTGAAGCAGCACTAAAGCCTGGTTACCTGCTAATGGAAGATTCTCTTCAGTTAGGGAAAGCCACAAGTGATGTACAACCTGCCTGCTAACTAACTCCTGTGTCCCATACAGCTGAACTGGATGCTGTTTGGATGTAGTCCAAGAACATGCAATTTCAAATTGTAGTGAAGTTGATACCATTTTCTTTTAACAGGTTTGTTGTGCCCAGAGCAGTAGAGAATTCACTTCATTCATGCCAGAGGGAATGGACCTCTACATTTGACTCCCTCAAGTACAGAGACCACAGTCTTACACACACCCTTTTCCATTGATCTTGGATGCCTGTGGACCATTTGTTTCACCAGTTTCCTCTTTCTCATTCCACCAAAGGGAATTTGGTGGGTTTAGTGGTCCACAGGTTTGTATCAGCCTTGAACAAGTCAGACCTGATGGAAAATGCCCTTCATTTGAAAGCTTTTTTAAATCTATCCCAACCATCTTTTGTTGGTCAAATAAAAGATATCAGCCATGAAAACTCTTGGCTCATGTATTTCTTGGACCATCACAGCTACAACATGACTCCAATACTACTAACATTTTGAACTCTGAGAGCTTCAATAAGATAAAAAAAATCTTGTTGCAATCTAGAGCTAGCAGTGCCACTAAATATGCTCTACTGCAACAATAAAAGAAAAGGAGAAATCAGTGATTTAGACACACCAATTTGAAGTTCCTTAACCTATGCAAAAATGGCCATAGCCATAGCCATCACATAGCGCTGTGTAGAAGAGTGGATCAAATATCAAACCCCTCCAGTGGAAAATATGAAAATATTAATGGAAGTATTGAGCTCTAGAATAGAATGATTTTGTTCTGGAATATAAATATCAGAATCTGTCTCAAATTTCTAGAACATCTGCCATGTTAGGTTTGTTATCAGTATTTAGAGGCTTGCAAACAGTGAACAATAAGAAAAGAAAAACAGTTTAAGCCAATTCTTGCTGAATTCAGTGGAAATATTTTCCCTAGGTTTGGTAGTCTTAGGATCAGTCCCTTAAAGTATTTGATAAAATGAAATGAAATATGACACACTGGGGCAGATCAGCAGCTAATCCTTCCCAGAGAGAACCAGGATAATAAAGAGGACTTTACTGTTGACATGTCTATAGTACAACATGAGAAAACAAACTTGGAACTGGATGGATTAGAGAAGACCTGGATATTCATATTGAATAGAGGGTGGAGAAAGAGTCAGTAAAACTTCATTGATTTTGAAAAGTGCTAACTAAAAAGGATTACCAGACATTGCATTTTGGCATGAGAAAACATGGCATTAATATAACATTGGCATCTGTGCCAACAGCTACATATAATGATGCTAATAACTTAGTAGTCTTGGAATGAAGTGTTCTAGCATTCCTGGACATTAATTAATTAGTACTATCTACTTTGCTAACAGAAAGGCCTCAGGTCAGTTTAAACCTGAGTTTTCACATAGGTAGTAGACAATCCATATTATTTACAAGAAGTTAGAAACTGGTCATCCATCTGAACAAAAATCAGTAAAAGGACATGTTAGTGACTTTGCATTGCATTTGATCCAACACTCTTTGAAGTCAGTGAGTGATCTATCAAAAGTCTGTTAGGACTTATCCTGCATCACTGCAATCAATGAGAATTTGGCATTGATGCACAGGGGCCAAGACATTCTACCTCAGAAGTGCTTCTAGATGTACTACAAAACTTGTAAAGAGGGCTGAAATAAAAAAAAAAAATTGGCATTGTAGTCTTAAAGGATTTTTTTTCATTTTAAAACACATCATATGCTTCTTTCAATGGTTCATCTCACTGTTACGTTTCCAAAAGATGTTAAATCCAAAATAGAAAAGTCAGACCACAACATTAGGTTCTCTCTGACAAGGAATAGGAAAAGAAAACAATAAAAAGACCTCAGCTAGAGATATCCACAAGATTCCTGCTGGCTGTTGATATAGAACCTTACATTGCTGGGGTTAGCAATGAAGAATACTGCACTCAAGGGGGAAAAAAACTTTTTTCATACAGCTCACCACCTCTGAGACATACGGTACCTACTTAAAAGATAATAATAAGCACTCACAAATATGAAAAGTAAACTTAAAGTTTCACTAGGGAGTTTTAGGATTGTATTGTGATACAATAGCTGATGATAATAGCCTTGTGGCTCAAATACCATGAGGTCTAGCCCTCTTTACAGCACCTAAGGGAATTACCTGGGATAGAACAAATTAAGCACACAAGTAAACTTACGTGGCATGTGCATCTATGAAGCAGTTATTAGAGCCACACCACCACTTACTTAAACATAGATACATAGGGCCTAACCCAAGTATCATGGAAATTAATAGAAAGACTCCTATTAACCCTAGAAGGCATTAGACAAGGCCCCTATTCAGGCTATTGCTGGTGAGAATGTAAACTTCACTAGTTGCTGTAGCTGAGGCCATAGTTGAAGTTGTTCGTGCTTTTACAATGGGAAGACAGAATTTGGCCCCAATGTGCATTTATCAGGTCATGTGACCCCTTTAACTGTTTTTATGTTGGTATTCATTTTCACTTTATGAGACAAACTCAAGAAACAAACTCACATATCTAGATGGGAAAGATCACTGTATTAATGATTATCACAAGCCTCATCTGGCTTACCCGTCTATGAAAGCTGCCAAACTTTTATTCCCACTACTTGCTCCTGCATGAAGTGACTCAGAACCTGCATCCAATATCACTGCACAAATGAGAAGAAACTGTTAAAATAATGCAAAACCATTGCACGTAAGGTTAGAATCAGGCCTTAAATATCTACTTGGGCATATCATGTAGAGCAGCATTACTCGATCTGTGGTTGTGACCCAAAAGTGGATCACAAGAATATATGAAAGGATCACTACTTTAAAAATGGATCAAAAAACTTCAAAAAATGGATTATCCTTTAGAAGAGAAAAACATGGGAAACTGTGACAGCCTGTAAGTGGCTGCTTGCTCCCCCCAACCCCGTGCTCCACACAACCCCCCCAAAAAATAAACCCCCCTGAAAAATGTAAAAAGCCATCATCACTGGTGTGTGCTCTGTATCAGTCACACATATTCTTCCCCCTTTGAATGCATTTCAAATGTATGTTTTGATGTTTTGATACCCTTTCTAAAAAAGAGAATGAGGAGAAAGATGAGACCAGAAAGCTGAGAATGAGGCAAAGGATATCAGGAATCAGACAGCACTGTAGTTGGCCTAAGACCAAGGTTGGCCTAAGACCACAAGGGCCAAGTACAAACACTACACTTTTACCAGTGTAAGTGAGGGGTGCACTGATAGAGATTTTGGGGGCTGATACTGATAGCTGATATTTAAGGAGGCATATCAGCCAACACCAATCCGATTTCCAATACAGCTCCAGCTGTTAAGTCTATGTGGTGGAAGGTGAGGAGGGAGGAGAGAGGGAAGGGGTATAGGGGGGGAGATCAATGCCCCCCGTGATGAAGCTGGGGCAGGGCAGGGCAGGGCAGGGTGGGCATGGGATGGAGCTGTGGTTCATGGTAGGTGTGGCTCCGATAAATGTATCTTATGCATAGATATATAGGGGCCACCCGCCCTCCTACTCATGGTGCAGTACAGGCTGTTACTGTGCCATTGTTTAGTACTTCCAAAAGGTTCCAAATGATGGTGCAGTAACAAAGGCTCCATAGGGACATTTATCAGAGCCATACTTCCAAAAGGAAGTACTAAATGATGGTGCGGTAACAAAGGCTCTGTAGGGACACGTGTGGACACACCTACTAAAAATGAAATAGGTCACTCACTGTCTAATCAATCGAAGATATGATATCAATATTAATTTATAATAGTTATTGCTGGCACATTTTCAAAAGGATGTAAAACATCCTGTTTAGGAGTTTAAACCAGTCTCTAACTATTGACTGAGGTAGTCACAAGAATAAAATTACTCCACATTTTCCTGCTCTGGCTTGCTTTCATTTTTTTACCTGAAACATCTGTTGTTGGACCTTAGGAAGGGTGGCTCAGTGGTTTCCAGGCTCAAATCAGTGCAGCCATTCCCATATTCCTGTGTTGAAAATGTAGATCTTCTTCTAAAACAATATACAAAAGAGGACTCTTGCACTTTCCAGCAAAACTGAAATGTTGATTAGGGTGAGATAGAAAAAAAATCCTATAAAAGCTTCTATGATGTTATGGAGTAAACAGACTCCACTTTGAATCTCTGCTAATAAGAATGACTAATGACAAAGTACCCTCTCTTTTTTTCTCTCCAAATATTTATAGCACATATTGGCAGATTTCAAATTTGCATGCTAAGCAGGTCATTAATTACTTCATTTAGAAACTGACAGGCCTCATGTCATGCTATATAGTGTTTTTCAAACTGTCACACCCACACTCTGCCTAAAAGCTGTTGAATATAAACTTCGTCATTTATAATGCAAAAAGGGTATAATTGATTATGTTCTGATTATTCATCATAATGCTTTCTTTGGGTGTGTACTTAATCATTGTGGTTTCTTGGAATATGCAAACCTTTCAGGCAAATCTTTCTATAGAGCAATCTAAATAGCATTCTGAACTGACAACAGCTGGGTAAACAGAGCTAGTGAATTCATGAACAATGCAGTGTCACAAACCACACCTACTGTCTGAGTAAATCATTTTCACAGAGGAAGGTCCAGAGAATAGATAGATATCTAGGGAACTCTGGTCCTTAAGGTATTACTCTGTCATTTCTAAAAAGAAGAAAACACTGTACACAGTTTTGTGGCTATGTGCATTGGCTGGTGTGAGGATGGCTATGTTGTTACAATGTAATCTCAGCATCTCTTTTTCAGCATCTGTAGCTGACAGTTCAATAAGAAGCAACAAACAAAGCAAAAAGCCACACTAATAGTGTCAAACAATCCAGGCTTCCCTGATTCCTGAACTAACTTAGAGCTGCAAATGGTTTAAAAGATTTTTATTCAACTTGTAATAATGTAAGAAGTTTCTTTCATCCTCAATCAGATCCTTAGCGTGCTTAACACACCTGATTAAGTCACAAAAAATATGATTTATTTCAAAATATCTTTAAAAAGCATTACTGGGCATGTCTATACATGCACTTTAACGTGCATTAACCTATTTTAATGTGCATTAAGACATCACAAAAAACTGTTCTTTTTAGCTAATGTGCATTGAAATAGGCTAATGCGCCTTTTTCTAGAACCTCATAAAGGAGGGCACCTATACACATACAGCGAGGCTGCTCCAACATGCTGTAATTAGAGTGTATCGGAGGAGACTTGATTAATCAAGATCTGCTGGCATATACCATGCCAATGTAAATCTTGATTAATCAAGTCTGCTGGATCGTGCTAATTGCTTCATTCCAGCTGACTGTAGTGTCATATGTATCAGCATCCCCTGAAAAATGGCAGTGGGTTGTTTTAACTAAAGTTCGTTAGATGCACTTTAGTTAAAGTACCCCCGCCACCATTTTTAGCATAGGAACACTGATACACGTGATGCACCAGGCACTTTGTTTAGATTGGCTCTCAGATCCACTCTAATTAAAATGCCTTTCCCCCTCGCACTTCTGGAGCATGTGTATAAATGCCCATAGCTCTCATTAGATTGAATGGACATTAGCTAAAGCACATTAATGAACATGTAGACATGCCCACTATGACTGAAAAGATTAACAGAAGGATAATTCTCCAGCAAAATCTGCAATATTTGATATCTGAAAAAAATTGCTTTGGATCATTCATTAGCAAGAAGTACAAAATCCCTTCAGAATCTAAATGAAGATTTCTTAAAAGGCACTTTTTTTCTATAAATGATCAACAAAATAATCACATCCTATCATAAAGAAGGGTATTATATAAGACATAAATTAGAAGATGCTCACAAACAACTCTATAAACCAATATTATAAACTCTATAAACCAAATATAAATAATAAATGACCAATGCAAACATCTGGCTATGAATATAATAATTACTATACTAAACAGCAACAAAGGATATTTATAACTATAGAATTACAATATATCAAATCTTGATTAGGACTTCTGGGACCTACTATAATAACAATAACAGAGTGGTATAAGAGTGAAAACCAGAGTAGGACAAAACAGAAAATCACATAGAAGCAGTGCTGTAGCAAGGGGGGAGCAAATGGGGTGACCACCCCAAGCACCGAAGTGAAGGGGCGCCAACAGGTACTGTCCGGCCATAGTAAAGTGAGGCACAAAGTCATGAGTGGCTTGTTTTGGGGTGTATGGGGACATGAGACGGGCAGCTCTCACCACTGCATGCACTCTTAGGCAAGCATGGGGGAGTGGGGCATCTGCCCCTCAGATCTGTGTGCAGGGTGAGGGCAGGCTGCTGCTGCAGGCTTTGCCCCACGTGCCAAACTTCATTCCTACGGCAGTGCATAGAAGCTTTTGCAACATCAGGACTTCATTAATCTGAACACTGACATATGCCATGCCAATGTTACTGAACTTAGTTATGAAAGTATTCTCAACCAAGATTCACATTTTGTGCTTGAACTTGTATCTTTACAGTTATTTCTGAGTGTAAAATTACATTGTAAGACATGAGACTGAATCAGAAAATTGTCTCTCATAGCAATTAGAATTCAAAATTTTTCTCCTGTGAATGTATTTTGTAAGGTAAACTTAATCCCTTAAAACCCTTATAAGTTTTACTGCAAGAGCCCTGCATTCCTGGGGAGTTTAAGCTGGCAGGTTCCTGGAAGAACTGTTTTGTTCTCACTCTAAAAAAGGGACAAAGACAAGGAAAGAGGATTTCTAAATGTTAGTGCTATTTTTCCAACTAGCATACAGAAAAAAATGATCCCCATAGAAGATGAATTTCTCTAATTAAGGAATCTTGTTTTTCACAATGTTAGCTGACAGTCTTGGCTATTTGACAAATACAGAATAAAGTTATTTTAAGGGTAACCTGTCATCTCCTGTGAATATCTATATAGCTGGAGCCAGAAAAAAAGACAAAAGTTTGCATCTTTATCAGCATCTTATTTTTAGTGCGTAGAATCAATTCTGATTCGAAAAGAATTTGGGATTAGATCTGGTTCTGACTGCATTTTCATGTAAGGGAGGAAAAAGGAATAAGCACTTTCTCTCTTCCTGGATCAGTGTGGAGGTGCATAGAATTAAGTAAGGCAGGTAACTCCCTCCTTGGAACAAGCATGTGGGAAAGATAGGAGAATAAGAGGGCATACCCCTCCATTTACTGGCTAGGATACCTGAAGAAGCACTTGAGGACAAAGAAAGAAATGGGAGGGGACTGGGACTCAGAGGTGTGTCTCTGAGGTACAGTGTGCCCACTGAAGTATTTAAAATCACAATCTAGTCTTTCATATTGAACCCCTTAGTGTACATGTGTCACTGCAAACAAAAATATTCTCCATTTTCCTTCTGTAATGTAAAAAGATTGAATTCACTGCTCAAGTGAAACAAAACATAAAAGTAAAATCTAAAAATCCTGTAAAATCCTGTTTTTTCCTTCAACTATAACATAGGCTTGATCCCACAAGATTCTGAGCCCTTCAGGCAATCTTTGGAGCCTTTACGAGAACCTAAAAAATGTGAAAGAACAATACAATAAATAAACAACCACACCCTTTAAAGAAGGCTCATTCATAACACTTTGTTTGAGATTTGAAGCCCCACCCACTATTTTTCTTCTCCAAAATCATAGTTCCATATTCTTATTATAGTACACAGGTGTTTGTATCCATTTAATCCATGAATAAGAGCTAAACCTGAACTAGGATTCCGAAGCCCCAAACTCAGGACTGAACCTGAACAAGGGAAGGATTTGAAAATGTGAAACCAGCTGCAGGGCCCTGGCCCTATAAGAAGATAAACCACAGTTCTTCATCCAAGTTTCCCACTTGCCTTGGATGAGCTTGAAGCCTAGCTCTAAATGTCGCCTCTTTGGCTCCTTTCTCTATGAAAATTTTTCTACACACTAGCATCCCCATGCTTCAAAATGGCTGCAGGAGTGCTTGAATTAAAGGTCTGTCAAAGGAGCTTTAGTTCAACCACCTTCATCACCTATTAGAAGTGTGGAGATGCCGATACACAAGTCACGGGAGGCTGCTGGAACGCAGTAATTACCACACTCCATCAGACTTGATTAATCAAATTTTCTCCAGTATGCTGTAATTACAGCACTTCAGAGCAGCCTCTGCACTCTCGTACAGGAACTCAGAGGGACTAGATTTAATGCACATTAACTAAAACGCATGAATGCACATGTACATGCACCAAATGGACATGTCTATATGTGCAGTGGACTAAAGCAAGTACTAAATGGCTTCACAGTAACAGCATTACTGCACCGTCCTGATGCTGCACGGCATTACTGCACAGTCCTGATGCCACACAGCGATGTAGCGTCTTGCATGGATGTACCCACTAAATAGTAATTTGTTGCTAATCATTATGCCACATTCTGAACTACCATGAGGAAAGTAGCTACTGGGAGTCCAGCTGCCAGGGGTACACTGATGCAAAAACATTGAAAACCCCTGTGCTAAACTGTTCTTCCTATGTGGTGGCATTGGGCTGCTAGTATCTCATTTAAAATAGTTTTGTGAGATGAGTACAAAATAACTGTGAGCCACTAAGAAGTCTTCAAAATGTATAGATAATATTCAGCAATTTTGAACCTTAATGTTAGTGAGTCTGTATATAATGTAAGACTGAAACTGAGAAAATTATAGTTCATAACTAGAGAAACAGCAATACTGATAACATAATCCGTAAGGTTAACTAATACATAATTGTTCCCAGCAAGTCTTATTTTCTTGGTCTGAATCAGACTGTTTGCTTGGCAAAAGCCATAGACATGTGAACCACCTACAGCAAATGTTGATACAACGTAAGTTTCATAAGCGACTGATGATATTTGTTCAGGTATTATTTTCAGCCACCTGCACTGAGTTTACAAAGCGGGTGTGCAGCTCTCCTATCTTTTATGCTTCCAGCTTTCGTTGCTGAGATACCAAAACTCATGTTCAACAGTGAAAATAAATCTAGTTGTTTTCTTCCTCCCCCTGAAGCATTGGCGTTCCCAATCAGATCATATATCTGAACAGAGCTAATGAACTCAGGCCATTTAAACTCTTGTATGTTCCTTGTCAGAAGCTGCCTTTGGAAACCCTATGCACTGTATTGTGGTATGGAGAATGTTTTGCATAAGAACCAGGTAAGTATTAGAAATGGTCCGGACATGAAACCACAACTGTGGTCAGTTTTGTTATATTACTTGTTCTGGTAGCATTAAGGGCCTGTTCTTAAGTAAGTCGACTGGACACATAGCATAACCATGACACTTCTGCTTGAAAAATTGAGGGATACATCTATGTCAGATTTCAAATTCCATTTTATTTAATGCATACCATATTAAGTTTCAAGCTCCATTGGGAAGATAGTCTCCATGTTAACATAGAGTTTCCACTTTGAAGCAGGGACCTGACGTCTACTAGATTGATAATCTTTCTTTGGGAAGCTGAGTCGGAGAAATCAAGGGCCATCATCATTGGATGGCTCTACCCTAAAATTAGTGGGTTTTTAACCAACAATGACTTTTAATTCCCCACCAGACAGCAACAAAGGGAAGTGTTTGGAGGCAGGCTCAGAGGAAGTGCCTGGACAGAAAAAGTGACCAAGCTTGCTGTAAAAGAAGAAAGCTCCTTGTGAGGTGCAGCCATGTGTTTGGCCACACGTAGCAAACTAGACTTCCTTTCTCTTTTATGTCTTTGTAACAAAGTATTTAGCAGATTTTGTTGATTCAGTGGGCTCTGGGAGGGTCATGCCATGAGCTCTTCAGCAATGGCCTCAAGGTTGCAAACTCTGATCAGTCAACTGTATACCTTAGCACCTCTGCCACCCCACCCCCTGCAAACTAGACTGAGGAGGCAGGAAATGCATCCTGGCATAAGGACTCAGATCAAACGCAACATTACAAAGCTGCAAGTTCAGACGTAGCAAGACTGGATTCAGGCAGCATGCTGTCACCCTGTGTACAGATCTGGTGGCCCACGCAGATCGGGGGCCCATGCCTCAGCAAGCCGGGCTTCAAAGCTTGAAACATTTCAAAATTTTTGATACGTTCCGAGTGCCCTCATTTCATTTTTAAGCTGTTTTGAAACCTTTTGTTTTGTTTTGATTTCACTGTTTTGAGCTTGAAACACATCGAAACAGCTTTGAAACGAAACACCCAGCAAAATTTCACGCAGCCCTACTGGTGTCCCTGGACCTCAGCCCCACACGTCTTTGACCAAAGTTGATCTCACAAGCACAGAGCACTCCTGGCACCCAGCTCCAAGGCCTCCAGACACAACCCAGTCATCCAAGTCACAAATTTAAAGAAAACTATACACAAAGCGTTAACCATATGGTTCAAACTCAACTCTGTCAGGGCTTCACCCTTCATAAGGAGTGGCCTTAATTCCTGCAGCCCCAGGGTACCTCTTTTTCCCCTGGCAAGCCTCTCTGTCTCCCAGTTCCTTCTCCTGCAGTCCTGGACTGCCCACCCCTGCTCAGAGAATGGGTTTATATGCAGCTAATTCCTGACCCTTCCAATCAGCTGACCGCTGCCCCTGGAGATGTGTCCTGGGGTTGCTACTCAGCCAGACAAGTTGTTGGGTTTTTCTTGTCCTGCAGCCTTTCCAAAGTTCTTACAAGGCCCAGACTACAAAAGTCCTGCTCTCACTCTGATTGTAGTTAACAGGGTTGGAGTACCCTGTTACAAGAATGCTTCAACTTGACACAAAGCCCAAAGCCTTTTTCTCTCCTCCTTTCTGAATTACTTTAAATATTACAACTTCTGGCTTGTAACTCAGGTAGAAGGCAGAGTAAATTTGTACCTTATGGACTAGCCAAAGTATGTATATGTATACATCCCTATTTATCAGTGTGTGTGTGTGGTATATAGCACAGAACTTTTGTGGAAAAAAGCTTTGTGATATATAAATATATATACACACACACTAGGGCTGTCCAAAGCTTTGGGTGCCAATTTGATTCGGAGGAATTTGGCCTGATTTGGTGTCTGAATCTCCAAATCTGAATCGAATCAGGGGACTAATAAGAAGGTCCAAATCGATTTAAAGCTCTCCAAATCTTCAGAAAGGATTCAGAGATCTTTGATGATTTGAGCAGTCCCTGCCTGCTGTAGCAGGGAGCTGGAGCCGGACTCCATGCCGGTAAGTAGGAAGCAAGAGAGGGAGGATTGAGGGAGGGGACCATGGGGGGACCCCCAACAGGCCCCATCTCCTGCCTGCTCCCCCAGCCCTCCCAGCCCCCCCCCACTCCACCAGCCCCCCCCATGGCTGACTCGTCCACCCCAGCTCCGCATGCTTTAAAAATAAGCCCCAACTCACCAGATGCTGCTGCACAGAGGGGTGAACCCTGCTGCCCCCCACTGCCCCACACTGCATGGGGGGCTCTGCCATGAGCCCCTGACCCTCCCTCCCCCAGCTCCCCCCCATGGCTGCCCTACCCACCCCAGCTCCAGCCCTTTAAGAAAAAAACATACCTGAGAAAACCCCGCTGGACTTACTAGCTCCTGCAGGGGCCTCAGGGGGCTTGTGGAAGAGCTGCCCACACAGAGAGGGGTGGTGGGGAGGCAGTGAGGATCGCCCCTGCCAGGCATGAACTGGTGAGCCCAGGGTGGGGGGTTTCTTAAAGGGCCAGATCTGGGGCAGGTGGGACAGCCATGGGGGGACTGTGACAGTGGAAGAGGGGAGGGGGCTCATGCAGAGCCCCCACACACACTGTGGGGCAGTGGGAGGAGTGAGGATTGTCCCCTGATTAGCAGCACCCAGAGAGTTGGGGTCATTGCTGGGGGTGGGAGAATGGGCAGGGGATAAGCCTGTGTGATTTAGAGATTCAGCAGCAGCTGAATTTCCAAATTAGATTCAGCCAGATCAATTTGGGGCAGTGATTCAAATCACCAAATCAAATCCCCCGAATCGCCTGAATCCAAAGTGAATACTAGCTAATACACGCACATTTTGGTTAGTCTATAAACTGCCTTCTACTTGGCTTCAGACTAACACAGCTAACTACATCTCTCTGTAAAGCAAGTGTCATCTTTGACTCCAATCTCTTTGTCCTTATTTCTATTGCAAATTATTTCTGTATAATTTCTCTGAGATACAGCTTTTCCTATCCATAAACAATGTTAAAACTCCTATCTCATCAGCTTGAATATTGTAAATTCATTTTCTCTGGTCTCTGTATTTTCTATACAGGATACAACTGCAAAGCACACTGCTTTAACTATGTCACCTCTCATTTTTAATCCCTCTTTTGGCATCTCCTGATTGTGTCTAGTTTTACTAGCTTGTCTTCTCCCACAAGGCCCTACAAAATCTACTCTCACTGTACCCATTATCTCTCATTCACTCCCACCCTGCATTCTCAAAGATACCAGCCCCCATTACCCACTGAATAAATTTATAGGCAAGGATCTTCATGATTTTTCCCATGCTGCCCTTCACATTTGAGAGAAGCCCTTGTAAATAGTTGTAAACTATGTTATTATCCTTTATCAAGGATAAAGCTTCCCTTTACTCTGATGCTAAAATACTTGATATGGCTAGGTTGTGACAATATGACTAATATTGTCTCTTTATGCTTTCTTGTCTGTGTCCCTCTCTTGTCTCCTGTCTTATACTTAGATTGGAAAGTCTTCTGAAGAGGGATCACCTTCTTGATGGTCTTTTTCCAGTCCATAGCACAATAGAGTCTTCATCATAAGTAGGGCTATGATAATATTAATACTAAATCCCTGACTACTCCAACAGAATAAACCAATGGAATAAGATGCTGTTGAACTGGGTGTTGGGTACCAGTAATGAAGAATGCCTTGCATTTGAAAGCTTGTCTAACTTTATCCCAACCATGAAGGTGGTTCAGTAAAAGATATCACCCACAAAAATTCTTGCCTTTTTCACAATTCCCAGACCATCATGGCTGCAACATCACTCCAACATTACCAGTACCAGAATTTGGGCTTTTTATGATATTGCATCAAAGTAAGTGAGAGCAGAAATTTGCCTTGTGACCACCATTCTGTTCTTATTCAAGCAAACATCCCACTCAGTTTCAAGGCTTTGTTCTTCCTGAATAAAGATTAGCTAAGGACTGAGTCAATCGCGGTACTGTTCATAGTGCCTGAAGCGCTTTCAGGTTTCTTGCCATGGTAAGTGCTTGATGAGTCATGCTGTTCAGAAGGAGTCAAGGATTATTAAACCATTTTGTTTTACAGTGTTAAACCTGTGTATACAATTGAGCTAGACATTTTGTTTTAAGAAACGTCTTCCTACTTGGTTTGCTGAGTTTCAATATAGAGCATCTTTTCTGCTCCACAACATAAATGCATAGGTGCTAATTATTACAGTGGCCCTAGTGTTAATTATAATTTGCAAGGACATTTATCTTGTTGACACCAATATTTGGTTATGCAAGAGAGAGATGGCAAATGTAACCTTTTACTTATTTGCAAATTGGATGACTACATGAGAAAACTTGGGCATAAGATTGTAGCTCAGCCCCCACCCACAATCTGAACAGCCATAGTCCATTGATACTACATCCAACTGTGAAATCCCATATATTTCTAGAATATGTCTAGGTCCCCCAGGTCTGGTTAGTGTTTGGCTACTGTTCCAAACTCAAGGCCTTTCAAGAACACACCCAAGGTGAGTCCTTCTTGGGCACTTGTTGGAACTCCACAGTCCATCTTCCAAGACCCCTGTACAAGCGCCACAATCCTCCCTAGCCTTTGGTACTTAGACATGCCATTCTGTCTCCCTAAGTGTACACCTTACTCTGACATACTAGTTATACCCTTCAGGATCATGGGACGCTTTGGGCCCCAGCTAGCAGTGGTAGCATGCTGTCACCTCACACACAGGTCTGGGAGTGCACATCCCCTAGGAAGAGTCTGGCACAGCCCCACAGCCCTCCCAGGGGGCACAGACTCCCAGATCTATATGCAAGATGACAGTAGGCTGCTGCTGCTGGCAAGTGATATGAGTTTCGCTTGTCATCAGTTTGAGGTGCAGTTTCCCAGAAACCCCTGCACCTATCTCCTTGAAACTTTGCACACATTGTTTCTTCAAAAGGGGATACCCTCACTAAAAATTTCATCTGAATCAGGCAGGAATGACAAAATTATAGAAATTTTCATGATTACCCATTATAGCCTATGGGTGAAACGTTGAAACGCAGCTAAACAGTGAAACAGGAAATGGAACAATGTTTTGAAATTGAAATGCAATGAAATGCAACAATGCTTTGAAATTAAATGAAATGCCAAAAAAAAAGCTGTCCCTTTGAAATGGTGAAATGGAAGTTGAAACGAAGTGGTGCTGTTTCACACAGCCCTAGTACCCACACCCATAGCTGTGGATCTGGGCTGAGGGGCACCAGCCAGATCAAAAGGACAGAGGCCAAGAAGGCTGAAGTCCAGACAAGGGCTTGGGGCCTGAGGGGCTCAGTGTCTGTTTGGGACCAAGAGATCCCTACAAGGGGCAAATGAGAGCATCTGCAAGTCATGAGCAGGGTGACTATGGGGATGACTGGACAGCACAATCCCAGCTCCTCGGGTGACTAAGACCCTCTTAAAGAGGGAATACAACCATGGGGTGAGGGCAGAGAAATAAAAGGCAGTAAGGAATAGGCCACCTCAGTTCCTACGGACAGCTTCCCTTTCGTATATATAACATCAAATCATGGCAAGGGAGAGACAGGAGGTGGAAGAAGTTTGGGAACAGGGGCAGGCCAGACTGGTCACTAGAAGTATCAGACTCTGCAGAGGGAAGAATACTTGAGACCATCACAGGTCCATTTCAGCCATGTAGAGCCTGTGCTGACAGCTAGAGTAAACAATGAGATGTCACAAAAGCAAGCTACGGTATGGTTTGGACAAAAGGAGACAGGTCTGGGATAGAAAGGTCATTCCATGAATCACCATTACAGAAATAGGTGAGGATGTAGCTATTATATACAAATTCTTTTTCAAGAGTTGTGACCAATAAGAGGTTATCTGATGCATTTCCCTTGCAAAGGGGGATTTGACAAGGTTGCCCTTTATCCCATCCTTCTGTATGCTTTATCATTGGAAACATTGGTTACAGCTATAAAGAATAAGGATGATATACAAGGCATTAAGGTAGGAAAGTGAGCACAAGATCCTTTTGTACAGATGACACTACTATTTCTGACAGCCAGAGAGATCAGTTTCTGACCATCATCATTAATAAACAATTTTAGCAATCTATCTGTTTATAAAAATTGATTAGACTAAATATGAGTTACTTGGACTAAATAAATATACTACAAAGGGTATGTTTACCAAATGGCAGTTTTGTTGGCAATTAGAACACATAACTTGGGTATTAAAATATCCAAGACTATTAATCTTATTGTCTTGCAAAATTTTCAGATGCTTCTGGATGTTATATTACAGGATCTGAACAAATGGAGCAGTTTGGCAACATCCTTATGGGGAGAGTGGTAATATGTTACAATAGATGTTTGACTTTCAGTGTATGATTTGTTTTTTTTCTAGTTCAAGATGGTAACCCTCCCCTCTCAAAAGAAGTACTTCCAGGTCCAATGGGAGAGACTTCTGGTAACAAGAGTCAAGGGTTGGCATGGGACTTCCAGCCCCAAGATGGGCACCTGTCAAAGGACAGAACTACTCTTGTGGCCCTTGACAGCTCACCAAAATGCATTAAGCAGCTTTCCAGTTGAAATAATTGCCCACCCCTGCCTTAAGTATATAGCTACATGGTGATGCTTTACTGCGCGGTAGATTAATCTTCCATGTGCCCCCCCCCCCCCACTTACCAGGGGGCTGGCTGGAAACTCATGCAAGCAAGGCAGCTTCTGATGAGCCCCACTCAGCAGGGGACTCACTAGCAGCTGCCCCACTTGTAGGACATTTCCTTGCCACCCCCCTGCCAAGAAAAGTGAGGGGGAAATATTGGACAGTGAAGGGGGGCTAGAGGTCCTAGCTTTGCACTGCACAGAGTTGGTCTGGAGAGCTAATGGGGGCTGGGTTCCCAGGCCTCTCTCACTCACTCTGGAGTTCCCAGCTCTGCACTGTGCAGAGCTGTTCTGGAGAGTGAACAGGAGCTGGGTTGCTAGCCTCCACTTGGTCTCCAGAGCTCCCAGCTCCTTTCTAGGAGCTGGGAGCTAGGACAGGGGGCAAACAGCTCCCTAGTCCCAGCGCTGATCAGCTCTTGGGGGGAAGTGGGAACTGAGCAGCACCAGGATGGAGGACAGGGAGCTACCTATCCCCTGTGGCCCCCTGCTACCTAGGCTAACTGGGAGCAAATTTGCTCCCGATCAGTGTCTACAAGTGTGATACTGCACAGTAACTACTAGGGCTGTGCAAAATTTCAATGGCTGTTGTGTTTCAACACTGTTTTGATTCATTTCAAACTAGGGCTGTGCAAAATTTTGATGGCTGTTTCATTTTAACACTGTTTTGACTCATTTCAAAGTTGAAAAAGCAAAATCAAAATGAAACAAAGGACTTCAAAGCAACCTTGAAACAAAATGAGGCTACTCAAAATGTTTCAAAGGTCAAAACATTTTGAACATAGCACTGGGGATGGGAAGTCAGTCAAGGTGGGCTGACTTCCCATCTCCAGCAAGATGAGGCTAGGGAAAGGAACTCAGCCCAGCTGGGCTGACTTCCTATCCCCAATGCAACCATCGGGCTGGGGGTAGAAAGTCAGCTCATTTGGGCTGACATCCCAGCCCCAGCCCCAGCCTGATCTTGTGTGGAGATGGGAAGTCAGACCAGCTGAACTGACTCCCCACCCCCACCTGATTTAGCATGGGGGATGGGAAGTCAGCCCAGCTGGGCTGAGTTTTCATCCCTAGCATGACTGATCACACTGGGGAAACAAACTCAGCCTAGCTTCCCGCTCCCAGCCCAATCTCACCCCAGGGATGAAAACCTCAAGATGAAACAGAACAGTGCTGTTTTGTGCAGCCCTAGTAACTACTTTTACCTGTATTTACAAGTACTAGCTAACTGCCCAATAGCTTAATTTACTGCACAGTAAATGACCTGCATGTGCAGACTGTGAGGCTTTACTGCGCTATAAATTAGTCAACTGGGCACTAAGGTGTCTTCTGTAAATGTGCTCTGACTCTCAAACAGCAATGCCATATTCCAGGGTGGGTAATTATTTCAGCTGGCAGGTTACTTAAAGAGTTTTGGTGAGCTGCTGAGGGCCACGCACATGAAATCAGAAGGTATCATATCAATTATATTTAAAAAACTAAAAATCCAATATCTACTATAACATATTTTAATTTTATTTCAAAAAATAATTTTTGTCCTGATTTGTGTGTTTGAGTAGTCTATATAGAGGCAATTGTTTAATAGCTCAAAATAAAGTCTTATTTTTGTACATTGTGTGCATGTGGGTATAGTTGTGGGGGAGTAGGATGTGTGAGGGAGTGGGTGGGAGTGGGGTAGGGGCGGGTACATGGATGAGGGGGAGGCTGACCACATGCTAGGTCCCCAAAATCTGGCTGGGGCAAGTAAAGGAAGGGCAAGCTGGGCAGAGAGTGCATGCAACAGAGCTCACCAGGTCTATGCAGGTGAGGATGCAGATGTGGTCTGCCTCCCTTGCTTCTTTGTGGTCTGTGGCTGCCCCCATGGTGCTCCACATGCAGATGAGTCCCACTTGCTCCTGCTCAAATCTGCACCACGCTTCTATTTTGCCCACCCTACACTTGCTGATGGCACCACCTCTGCCCTGGCCAACACACACAGCCTCCCAGAGGGGCTTCTCCCACTTCTGCTGCAGCCACCTGGGTACTTATCAGAACCCCCCACCTCCAGCAACTCCTCCTCCTCCTGCCCCTGCTGCACTGGCTCAAGGCAGCAGGCAATGTGGAGAAGCAGCAATAGCCATCGGGGTGCATGCCAAGCCCAGCCAGGTACCAGGAAAGCTACAGCCAGGAAGCTCCTGCCACAGCATATGAGGTGCCAGTTCCAGCTCCCAGCAATCTTCCACCACTCAGGTACCTAGAGGTAGCTGCTCATTGTGCCAGGAAGCTGTTGGCCAAGGGGCTATTGTCAGTGGGCACAGGGCAGGTGTGGGCCAGGGCCAAGGGGGTCCTGTTGGTGGGCACAGAGCAGGTGTGGGTTGGAGCGAGTTGCCATGAGCAAGAGCAGACAGGGTTTGGCCCCATGAGGGGCACTATGGGAATAGCTGAGGACTGGATACAACAATTGGCGGGCTGGATCCTGCCTGCAGGCTGAATTTTGGCCACCTCTGCCATATTCCTATCTTCTGGAGAGTCAGTCCTACCAAGCATCATTACTAAGAATAAAGAAACTTGGAAGGTTATTTACAAAATAAATAACCAAAGCTATGGAATTGTAACTTTGCTACTGCATCCTACTGTGAAATAGGTATTTGGTTCAAAATATGTGGTGTGCCAAACACTGTTCTGTCATTTCCCTACAAGCTTTTCCTTTCTTATTGTAATGGATTGTGTACTTGGCATGTGAAGGAAGAGATGACACTATTACTTGTCAGAAGAATAACAAATACAGTGTATTCTACATTTGAGTAGTCTTGACCAAAAAAAGAAGAAACCCAAAGTGCTTCCTGTACTGCTAGTCACATAAGAAAGATGTCCAATCTAATCATTTGAAACCATTGGCATAGTAAAACCACACTAGTTCTTCTGAGTTTTTTCTGAGCTTCTGAGCAGGAAAGGAAAGTTGATTTCACTGCACTGGGCTCATCATCAACAGAGGGTGGTAGGAAGACAGGCTAATGCTATTGTGAAAGGCAAAAATCAAGGAAAAAGTTGCATGGAGCCCATATTTTTCATTCCTTCTCATTACAGAGATGTCATTGTGTGAATGATTTCACAAGCTGGCAATTTGGCTCTTGCATACCTTTTATAAACACAGTAGAGGGTTTATAAAAGGTATGCAGGAGCCAACTTGTCAGCCTGTGTAATCATTCAGGTCTGTGCAGAGTGGCTGTAAGACAGTCCCCTTCTTATTTGGAAAGGTTTTACACAAAGGCGTGGGGCAGTGCACACATCCAGAGTCTCTTGTTAGCAGAACACACAGGGACTCTGAACCATAGTCAAAGCTGTGACTGCAGCTCATGTAGACATACCCAAAGGAGGTAGAAGGCAAAGCAGGATGGCATCAGGGACTGGGTCAGAGAGGCAAATCTTTTGCCTATGTCATCAGATGTTATAGCTTTCAGTGAGTAACCCCAGGTGCCCTGAGACAGAGGGTAGCCTCATTAGCACACAGCCTAAACATCCATGCTGAATTCAATTAACAGTCCTTTAGATGGACAGGTTAAAGCTATCAGCACTTTCACTGCAGTGCTGACCTCCCCAGTTCCTTGTTTTCTTGAGGTACAACAGTCTATAAATTAGTATTAAAAAAACCTTAATAAAAACAATTACAGTAGAAACATTGTAAAAGTAAAGCATTTAAGAGATTTTTGTGACTCAGCACATGTGAGTAAATAAGCTGTAGTTCCAGTACCAGCTGGCTAAGATATTCCAAGAAACTCCAGACACTTGGGTAGTCTACATCTACTGACTTTCCATAGGACCTTTGGAAATTCCATTCCTCATGCTTTGATAAGCATGTCCCTGAAAATGTGAAATTGCTAAGAAATACATTAGGATTACAACTCTCTCACTTAAGCTTATCTGCATATACACACACACACTTACATTTAAGATATTTGGTTAGAACTAACACGGATGATACATTAAACTCCTTTCTATGTATTGTTATACTGATCTGTATATACATTGCAAAAGTGTCTGAATACTGACATTTTAGTGGTAAACCAGGAGAGGTGTTCCTGAAGTTATACTAGCACTATCTAACCTCACTTGTTTTATCCCAACATGACTGTGGTTTGATCTTCAAACAAGCCCAAAGATAAGCAAATATCTTCCTATCTTATATGGGCACCTTGCATTATGTATGTTTTATGAAAGCAAACAGTGCTGTGTAAAGTTATGATTCATATCTGACCATAAATCACTGAGCTGAAGAATCCCATTTTTGGGATAGGTATTGTAGCTCTTTTATTCCTTTCCAAAATGAATAATAATTAGAAACGAAAGTAAAAGAATGTCACACAAAAGAATCTAGTTTTCCACCTTTAACAGTTGATACAAATTTCAGTCCCAGTAAAACTAAAGCAAAAGAGAATTATACATACATTCCATAAGCATTCTTTTTAAAGAAAAACTATATAAGGATATACAATATATAAAGCATAACATTATAACATTTAGCCATATCATTGTATTTTCCTTGTCTGGCATTCATGGTTCTTGCACAGTTAGAATGAGAAATAGTGCAGTCAGTTGAACTGCTATGGGTGACTAACAGTATATTTTCAATCATGCCCACTATCAAAGAGAAAAACAGATCTAACATTATTGTTGCCCACTACTGAGTTACTGGTAAACCTTTTCATTTTATCTGTGCCAGCTAGAAAAATGCTAGATAATTCTAGATATTTTTGTCAGCTAGATAAAATGCTAACAATATCTATTCTAATAGTGTCTCTTTTGAAACGAACAAAAAAATCCTATTCCCATTGAATAATTTTCCAATAAAGTAAAATATTACTACATAGAGGGCACATCTACATGTGATGCTGTACTGCAAAGTAGCGTACTTTACTGAACAGTATGCATTACAGCTCCCTGCCCCCAGAAGCTGCTTGCTGCCAGGATAGACTCTGCCACCAGAGCCCAGGAGGGGACTTTGTCCTCCTGCCCTGGGAGCAGGATGCTCCAAGCCCCCTGCTCTTAGACCACAAGCAGGGAGTGGAGGCTGGGAAATCCTGATCTCCCAGCACCAGCTCCATGACCATGAAGCTGGCGCTGGGAGATAAGAATCTCACATTCCAAGTCCCATGACCAGACCAGAATTTGGGCTGGAAGATAAGCATCTCCCAGCGTGGGCCCTCCTGTTGCGGAGCTGGCATTGGGAGATCCTTATCTCCCAATGCCTACCCCAGAAACATGGAGCTGGCGCTGGGAGCTCCCTGCTGTTGGGGGCTGGAGAGCCTGTTCCCCACTCATGTTCCCCATTCTCTCCATGAGCGCAGAGATGAGTGGAGAATGGGCTGGGGAACCTGTTCGCTGTTCAACTCTGTGAGTGTAGAGCTAGGCAGGAAAGAAGCTCCCCAACCTGTTTTCCACCCAGCTCCACACTCATGAGCTGAGCAGGGAACAAACTCCCCAACCTATTCTGCATGCAGCTTCAAGCTTACAGAGCTGAGTGGGGGAACAAGCTCTCACTTAGGCTTCATGGATGCTTTTCACTGCCAAGTTGACAAATGAAAATTATGGAAATGTATCCATGTCTTAAAGTTACACAGACAGGAGGATGTCACTTTAATTAAACATCTCAGGGCCTTGTTACATGGTAATTTTGGGCAGCTCCTGGATCTCTTAACACCTGGATTTTCCACACATTAGCACCTGAAACAAGTTTTAAGCACTTTTTAGGTGGCTCAAAGTTATGTCACTCCAGGGCAGGATTATTTCTGATCCATTTTGCCCAGTTCATGTTTCACTAAGGTATAGCTATTCTAGGCTACAACTTAGTGTAAACAGCCCATCCATCCTCCCTCCTCCCCCCCACTGGCCCAGATTAGGTCCACTGCCTCCCACCCCTGCATCTTTCCCAGCGCTCCAGACCCCGCGCTCACTGCTCCCTCCCTCTCTTCCCCACACCCACTTCCCCTTACTACTGGTTGCCCACACTGTCTGTCTTGAGTGGAGCAGGCAAAAAAGGGTTAACCTTCCTGCCTGGCCACTGCTGCTCTCTAGGCCAAACTCAGGTGGGAGAAGAGCAGCAGCCAATGAGAAGCAGCAGTGAGGCTGGGAAGGCAGGTTAACCCTTCCCTGCCTGCTCCCCCAGAACAGACAATGCAGGCAGCCACAAGTAAGTGGGGGGAATGGCCAGAGAGAACCCCAAGGGGTAGGGGGGAGCTCCCAGCAGGGAGGAAACCTAGAATGGGAAGCTGAGGGCTAAAAACTCAAGCTTGCACTAACACCGAACAACATGCATGCAGCTCACAGTGGGCACATCTACACATACAATTAATGCAAAACAATAAACTCCAGAGCAAAAAACTTCAGAGGTTATTGCCATTTGAACTTGTGCCTGGGAGTGCACCATGTTGAGCCAGGTTGGAACAACCCTGGCTGGCAGGGACTCAGGGGCTCTCCCATCTCAACACGCTGCAGAGGAACTGGCGGGGGCATGAGGGTGCTTCAGTCTGACAGGTAGCCCCCACACTGAGGCCCTCATGCCCCAGTCAGCCAGGGCAGCATCTATACATGTACTGCTGCAGATTTTTTTTACTCTGCAACAGGATAGTACTTGTATTCATAAGCACCTGCATTACAAGTACTATTCTGCTACACAATAAATTAGTTTACTTCAGCCTAATAGGGAGGCATATGTAGATGCAGAGACATTTACTGTGCAGCTAATTAGTCTACTGCATAGTAAACAGCTCGTGTAGATGAGCCCAGTATAAAGTGTAACAAGGCCCTCATTTGTAAAGGCATCCTGAGAAGAGCAGGAAAAGAAGCAAGATATGATTACATCATTATAACAATCATACAAGTTGAACACTGTAAACAATTGCACATCACTTTCAGCTCCCTAGAGAATTGACATTTAAATGCCATGGAACTAGTAGCAAATCCCATGATTACTAGAAAAAAAATTTGAAAGGATGCTTGTCTGCAGCTAAATGACAAAGCACCCAGCCTAAATATAAGCTCCAGGAAGTTAAAATAATTATTAATATTTACAAATCCAAATAAGTTTAGATCAAGAGATGAAAATAAGAGTAAAGAATACATTGAGTCAACAGTATTGATTTGAACTCTGTATGAAATGTCAAGACTATTTTGATGTCAAACTAGCTCTAAGAATACCATGAGGATAAAACTAAGTGCCTGTTTCAAGACGGGCTTTCCGGCAGAAAGCCTGTTCAAATGCCACTGGAACACACCAACCAGGTCATATTTCTCCTTTAAAGGCTAGAGTATGTTAAATTATATGCAATTTAAGAAAGAAGATGATGCTGTTATAGAGTTAACCCTTTTCCCTTAAAAGCATGTCCTGACTAAAATGAATTTATAGCTGAGGGAAGTTTTGGTAAAGGGAAGCTCTTTAAGATTTAAAGTAATAAAAATGTCATACCACTCAAGTCTATTCTTCAATTGCAAATTAATATAGTTTCACCAAAGGAAAGAGACTTTCACATATTAACAGGTACAATGGTCCATTTGAAGGAGTATCAGATAGGCAATGTAAAATTCCATAATCCAGTCGTATAACATGCTAATGTACATGGGGACTACTCTTTAACCTTGGTTTCCTAGAAGCTTCTGCACACCTGTTTTGAAGTCTTCTGTTTTAATGACTTGCTCAGCTAGCACACGGCACTATTATTCAATAGTTTTTGAAGCCATTAAAATGTTATGACTTCTTTTCATTAAGGGCTTATTCATGGATACAATATATTTTGGGGGTTTCCAAAGTGAACATCAGCACAGTTTCTGTCCTTCATAAACCAATGTATAGTCTGATAGGCTTTTCACTAGTGTTGTTCCTTGGCAAGATTAGAATTGAGATAGCTAAAGTATTCATTTGGAATTAGTTTCCCCGATCATTCAGCTAATCTGGTCCCCAGGACATCTTTCAGCATCTAATCTGTGTAAAGCCTGTGAGTTGTTGTATTGTGAGCTGAACCATTGGAAAAATAGTTAAATGAAGCAGTATGCTTAGATTTCGTGCCTGTTTTCAATATCATTTGAGTTCTTCAGTATTTGTCTAGGTCAGTGTTTCTCAACTCTGGGGTGCCTAGAAATCTTTTTAAGGCTGCCATGAAATGTTAGCAGTTAGATGGCAAACCTGATACACAAGACAAACCCAAAAATTTCAAATAGGAACCCATAGTGTTGAAAACATTCTGCCTTCCTGTGGTCTTTCTGAGTTCTTTGCAACAGAAGAATTGATCTATTATTTGTCCCTAGTCAAAAAATGAGTGAAAACTAAGAGCTGGCTTCCAAGGGCTGCCTTGAGTCTTGATTCTGAAAAGTGGTCCTGCGAGTCCAACAATGGGATGAGGGTGCCTTGAGTCTAAAAAGGCTAAGCATCACTGGCTTGAGTGCTAGAAATCAACTTGTGCCTCCAATGTATAGCTCATGGGTGTGCACCACCTACTACTATCATCTGCATTTTATGGAATCCAGAGAGTGCATTGGTCTGTCTGGTGAAGCCTTTGCCTGTCAGCTTCTGGGGACACTGCAACCCATGAGCAATAACTTACTTTTGCTGGGGGGAGAGGCTAAGGTGATGCCCCTCCCCACGCCATACCCTTGGTGGCACAGCTGGAGCAGAGCTAAGTGGAGCCCATGGGGAGGGCAGGGGCAGATGTGGGCTGCCTGCTGTGGGCTTGGGGCTCTCCACCCTGTTGCCCTCCTCCTGGGAGCCCCACGCTGGCTGCACTGCCACAGCAAGGCTGCTCCTGCCTGCCCAGCAGCAGTGAGGGGGAAGGGGGGGAAAACTCCATGCCATTACCTCAGTTGCTGCTGGTAGGCAGGAGGCACCTTGCCATGGTGATGCAGCTGGTATGGGGCTATCGGGCGAAAGACAACAGGGTGAGGAGTCCCAAACCCACAGTAGGCAGCCTACATCTGCCCCCACCCCATGCACAAATCTTGGGGGGGGGGCACTCGTCCCCCCATCCCCCTCCCTGAGTGCACACAGTGGCAGGGAGCTGGCTCCTTTCCTCCGCCCCCTTGGATGAGCCACCCACTCCTCATTCCTCACTGTTCCACTCCCTGCTCTAGCCCTGGGCCTTATGGACTGCCCTGGCTAGGCAAAACCCCCAGGCTCCTGCCCCTGCTCACCCCTCCCTCACAGTGGGGGCCTCAATCTGGAACTCTGCCAGCCTGCAAGGGGAAACCCACCATTTCCACAGTGAATGGAAAAGCCATATCCCTGCACAATACCAGGAATCCAGGACAAATGCTGTCCCAGAGTCATGCAGCCCAGGACCAGGATTTGATGTTCTCATTTCGGAACTGATCCACCCAATTAAGGACAGGTGGTGACCCTACTCTCTTCCCAAGGGGGCCAAGGCCCTTGGGCCCCCACGTACTTGGCAGCTATGCTGCAATCCCCCAGTTAGAAACAGGCATACTGATAATATTGAACCAAATACTCCACGTTCAAGTTAAATTTGACTTCATTGTGAAATGGGCTTTATACATACAATGATCACAGAAGACTCCTAAATGTTCAAGGAGCTAAAGTGATTCTTGTATGAAAAACCAGAACAAGGCCCAAACTCCATTTAGTACCTTCTCATTTGAATTCCTCAGAACAGAATATAGGTGGGCTAGACATTCAAAACAGATATTTTGTCATCATTTCATTGAGTGAGACTGTTGTTCATTTACTTGAGGTTGAAAAGTGAGAAACAGTGCACATGTGGCAGAGATGTTAAAGCTCCTTGCTTAATCAGACCATCAGAAAACAGTTTTAAGTGGAGAGGAAGTTACTATACATTTTGAATGCTTTTGTTCCTGCTGACTGTAGACCTAAAGTTTCTTGACTAGAGAAACGACCTTGAACCATATCACAGGACCATGAAAGATCATTTCCAGGAAGTGTATGATGACGAATTAATTATTTCTTTTTTTAACTGAATTCAGCATTATGCATTACATGCATTATGTTAGGATGATTATCATTTGCAATTTGACCTTGAAACAATCTTTACATTGTAAATTCTTAATGATGAAAATATGTTAGCAATTAATTATTAAAGCAGAATGATTGCAAATACATATTCCTAGAATTCCTAGGCTTGGAATTCATGTCTATAGATTAATGCAAATTAAAAAGAAATAAAGTTGAAAAATATCTGATCCAAAACCAGAAGCTTTAATTCTTGTTGGAGCTATTAGACAACAATGAAATATGAATAATTAACAATAACAGATCTCATCCTATGTTGCAAATCTTTAAGCTAACCTTCTAAATGAAAATGTATTCAAGGTGTTATAGGCTGTAGAAAATAACATGGCAAACCACTGTAGCTAACTGTATGATAACATGCTGTCATATTTGCAAAATATTTTGAAACAAAAAAAAAGGTATTTTCAAAAAAACTACTTGAAATACATTGTTCAACTTCTGATATGTCTTTCTGGTACATATGCATCATTTTGGATCCCATTATGGAGTAACCTTTCTAATTAGTATGCAACCCAAATAATCAGTCTATTTCACAGCTCTTTTTTTTCTCTGTTGCTATACCTTGTAACATACTAAGACGTCTCTATCAACTTTGCAAGACCCATCATCAGGGTCATTTGGCATACTGCTTGCCATTTTGTCTATTGAATTTAAGCTAAATATGCAATGTTTCCCTTTTGTCACCTTCAAGAGAGGGATCTGATTGATAAAACTCTGATCTAGCCCAATTTGAAGCTAACTTGACAGGTTTTATGCACAGATTGTAGTGTTCTCTCAGATACCGTTCTTTGTTCTATTATTTTTAAAGGATTCTCTAAATGATTGTGTGCTTTCCAGCAACTATTCCCTCGGCTGCTTTCACTTTCCACTGTCCACACTAGTCATCTATATACAGTATTATGCATAAAAACACAGGTGTTATGTACAGTGCAATGCAATTATTTTCTACCAGTTCTGACAGCATAACATGTAGGAATATCTTCCTGATAGATATCATTCTTTGACGCTCTTGATTCATTGATTGATGACAAAAGTAGGATACAAAACACTGCCAAAAGCTCTCATACCAAATTAACAAGATTAACAATCTTTGATACGGAGGGTAATAACTCAGAAAAGCTCACAAAGGTTTCAATGATAGAGGGACATCAAAGATGAGTTTTAGTCTTGCCCAAGATGTTTTGCAGTTTGTATTAATTCACAAAGTAATAGTCTTAAACTGAGATAGTAATGCTGTTGTGACAGGTACCATGGGAGTTTGAAATATTCAAAGACTTTTTTATTCCTTTAATTAACATTAAATTAACCTTAATGGGCTTACTAGTGATTCCTGGCTTAATAGGTAAGATAAAAAATGTTTCCTGTAGGAACTAAAGACAATGAGGGTAGATCATGCAAACTGCCAATAATTATAGTAACAAGTTTCACTGACCTCCAGCTTAAAAGCTGGTTGACTGGTTTAACCTCATTGAAAATAACAAAGGCCTCAAGAAGAGAAAAGACTTGAAACTATAGAATGGCAGCTTTGATCCAGAGAAGAGAGACAGCATCTAAGAAATGATAAGAATGAGACACTTACTAACGAAAGATGCCATTGGGGAACCTTCTCAAGTTCTTCAGACCTGCTAGAGTCTTCATGTGAGAAGAAGGATAACCCACTTGGTAAGCTAGGCAGACATATTGCTCTTAAGAACTATGTATTGCTTTAAAAAATAGTTTCTCTGAGATGCTTTCATTTAAATTTTGTAATCCTTCATGAAAGCCAGGTGGCCAATGTTAAATTCTATCATTGGCCCTCACAGAATAGACTGGCAGGTGCTACACTGAAGTCCAACCTGAAGAGACAATCCCAGAGGTCTACAGCTAAAGTCCTCATCTGGAGGAAGAGAATTCTCATTATCTGGCCGGAGCTATGAGACCCAAGAGGTGTGCCCTGGAGGAAACTGCCAGGAAGTCAGAGGTGCTATTAATCCAGAAACAGTGGCTGCTGAAACAATCATAATTCCACCATTAAAATAAATACAAAAATCAGTGAAGAATTAAATCCACACGTCTCAGACAAATGCATTTTCATATTGAACTTGACAGAACAAATACAGGAATATCTTATTGATGGCTGATCCCTGATCAGCAGCAGAGAGTGTTTTTCCAATGGAAAATATATTCAAGAATTAGATGTCAGAGTATAAAATGTGACTTTTATAAAGTTCTCAGTCTTGGGTATTTAAATGAGGCAGCAACTAATATAGCTGATCATGTTACCATCCATTTCAACAACATCAGGATTTACACTAATATTTCTTTAAAAAGGAGCAATTGCCATAAAAGCTGTTAGGCTAGGCTTTAAATAAAGGAAGAAAGTTGGCATTCTCCAAGAGCACCCATAAAATGTCATAAAATGTAGGATCATAGGAAAGTAGAGCTGCAAGAAAACTCACGAGGTAATCTAGGCTACCCCCTATTCAAGGCAGAATTGTCTCAACTAAACCATCCCAGCCAAGTGTCTGTCTAACCTGTTCTTGAAAACGTACAGGGATGAAGAGCCTACTTCTCTAGGTTGTCTGTTTCAATGATTGACCACCCTTATAGTCAGAAAGTTCTTCCTAATCTCCAATATATATTTCCACTGCTGCCATTTGAGACCATTGTTCCTTGTCCTGTCCCCTACAGCCAAAGAATAAAGTCAACTCTGCCCTCCCTTCAGATATTTGAAGCGGTTATCAAATCTCCCCAGTCTTCTTTTTTCCATACTAAACCCTAGTTCTTTCAGCCTTTCCTCATAAGCCATGTTCCCCAGGCCTCTTATCATTTTTGTCACTCTCTGCTGGACTCTTTCCAATCTGTCCACATCTTTCCTAAAGTGTGGGGCACAAAACTGGACACAATATTCCAGCTGAGGTCACATCAGTGCTGAATAAAGTGGAAGAATCACTTTCCTTGGTTTGCAAGTAATGCAACCCATCATGTCATTGGCTTCTTTCACAACACAAGCACACTGTTGGCTTAAATTTAACTTACGGTCCACTGTAACCCCCGGGCCCGCCCTTGCAATACTTCAGCCTAGCCAGTCACTTCCTGTTTTGTATTTGTGCATATAATTATTCCCCCTACCTTGCACTTATCCTTAATGAATTTCATCTGGTTAATTGCAGATCATTTTTCTAGTCAATCCTGATGGTTTTGGATCCTAGCTCTACCTTCCAGAGTGTCTGCAACTCCACCCAACTCGGTGCCATCCACAAATTTGCTAGGCATGCATTCAGTCCCATCATCCAAATCATTAATATGTTAAACAATTCTGGACCTAGAACAGACTCCTGGGAACCCCACTTGAAACATCGACCCCACTGGTAATTAAGCCTTTAATGACTACTCACTGAGCATGAGTCAAACAGTTATGAGTACCTTACAGTACTTTCATCTAATGAGAACCTTCTTAATGAGAACGTTGTGGAAGGAAGTGTCAAAAGATTCTTTAATGTCAAGGTATATCACATCCCCAATCCACAGAACCTGTCCCGTTATCGTAGAAAGAAAACAGGTTGGTCATGCATGCCTTGCTCTTGGTGCTTCACAATAGATTCCTTGAGGACCTGCTCCATGATCTTTCTAGGTATTGAGGTCTGTAATTCCCTAGACACTCTTTTTCCTCTATCTTAAAGATGGACACTATATTTGCCCTTTTCCAATCATCCCAGACCCTACCTGACCTCCACAAATTCTCAAAAAGGATAACCAATGGCTCAGCCAATTCCTTCATTGGAGGCTGTCTTGGTCAAAAAAAAAAAAAAAGACCAGGGTTACTGTACACCCTGGATGGACCCTTGAGCATCCATGCCTTTGCCCTATCTGTAGATAAGAGGAAGGTGATATGCCAATGCCATGACTTAACACTGTCTGGTGACAGCTTTGAATTACATTGGGTCTGGCACTGGAACGAAGAACCAGGGAGCTGGAATCAGATCTGTTACCCATAGTTCCTACTTCTGTGACACAGAATCTAGCCCTAAGAATGTATATTGCAGTATCAATCTAATGTGCTATCTATCCTTTGTCATTATCACCAAAAAGCACAGAGGCAGAGGTGACAAGAGCAATAATATATTTGTACAACTGCATTAAGGGAAAAGTGATTTATTGCAAGGCAGTCTTTGAGTCAAACTCATTATTCACAGGAAACACATTGGAAGAAATATATGTCTACACACAAATGTAGATGAAAGGCAATATACAAAGTTATCATTCAGAGTATTACAGCTTGCCAACATGTAAAACCACAATAAATGGATAGTAAAAATGGACCTTCGCAAAGTGTAAAAAAAAACAAACCCAGCACATTATTGTGTATTGCGGTTATTTCTCAGACAATGCTGCAAAATAATAGTGAAGTGTTACTTCCTCACAGTTAAAAAAAAAACACTAGAATTCTTCAAACTTAAGAATGCAGACATACATCATGTCTGTGAAGATCATAAAAAAGATCAGATGTAATATTTTCTTTAAATGCAGACAACCACTTTGAGATTTTCCGTTCAGACAGCCTTGAAAACTGCCTCCAGCATTTGCCAATTACTACTGACAAAAACCATTTGGTACTGAGTGATGTTTTAAGTGAAATAAAACAGTGAAGAAAACTGAACATGATGAAAGGATTTTGTTCATCCTATGAAGTGACTGTAAGTTATATATTCACAAGGTAAAGTTTATGTTTCCTGCCAGTGACAAATGCCATGTGAAACTGAGCGCCAAGGTGAAGTTTGTTTGACAGTAGTAGGAAAAGAAGACAAAACTCATTTTCATATTCTTTAATGCAGTCAGATATATATTTTTAGTTATAAACAAAGGAAGAGATGTTAATGCCTCTGTTCCACATCATTCTTTACAATGCAAGTGCTCACATGGAGAAAACGATTCCTTAAAATGACAGTGGTCAAAGTGTACGTAGAGGGTACCAGCGATCTCTCTGTCATGAGCTCTTAATATTCTTTCAGGCTGTAACACATAACTGATAATAATTATAGTACAGCAGCATTTATTTTAAAATGTTTACCCTACATGGGAAACCTCCAGGTTTGGCAAAAAGGCTCATGAAACAAGGATCAAAACACCAAAGGATTAAAACTTTGTTTGGAAGTTTGCACAGTAAAGAATTGCCGTGTTTAGGGAACTGCATTTCCCTATCTATCTACAGTGCTTATTTGGCCCTCACAGTTTTTGGGTCTGAATGCAACATATTTGTTATTTGCCTTTAGACCAGTAGAAAGTTTGAGTGAACACACAGTATACAGCCTTATTCTAGTGTAAGTCATTTATTCCAATGTCAAGTTTTCCTACGAAAATTCTATACTAACTATACACCAGTAACTACTGGGTGTGCAGTAAATCTAAAACTTTAGGCAGTTTCAGCTAACTATTCTAGGACAGCTTTGCTAAAGCTACTGTCTGCTACCCTCCTACCAACTAGCTAGGAACTGTACTAGCAGCCTATAAACTGATACTCTGGAGTATGCTGCTTGTCTGTTCACTCCAGATCCTGACAGAAACAAAACCAAAGTGGAATACACCAGTGTGGAAGTGTCATGTGCCTCCAACCTTTAATGTAGTTTTCCTCACAACCCCATTGTGGGAGAGTAAGTATTCTGATTTCTGTTTTAAAGAGGAGGAACCAAAGCACAGAAAGCATGTCTGCACATTCATTAATGTACAGTAGTTACTGAGCACGCCGCCACCACCCCATGCTACCACTGCTCCACATGCAGCCACCGCCACCTGCCGCCCCATGCTCTGCCAGCCAAATGCGGGGGGCCAGGGGAAAGTTTGCATGCTGCCATCACTGCCACCACCCACCATCTTGAGCCACTGCCACTCTGCACGTGGCCTCCACCCTCTCCCCCCCACTCCATGTTATCTGAAAACCATGCTGGGTTATTTCAGATAACTGGAGTTTTTACATAACCAGCAATCCCCTTACCCCAGAGATGCCAGGCAACAGAGATTCTACTGTACTAACTAAATGTATGGTAACTACAGTCACAACGCTGTAGCACCGGCACACGGTTTTTAGTGATACTTACTGCATAGTAGGGCTGTGTAAAGCTTCAGTAGCTGATTTGATACGGAGAAGATTCGGCCTGGTATGGGAACTGAATCTCCAAATCTGAATCAAACCGGGAGACCAAGTAAAAGATCCAAATTGATTTGAAGCATCCGAATTGATTCAGAAAAGCTTTGGAAAACAGGCAGCTGACAGCTGCCTCCAGCTGATAAGTCTGTTGGGGTTGGGGGAAGGGGGAAGGAATGGGCATGGGGGAAGGAAGGATTGGGCCTGGGGGTTGGACAAGCGCTGCCCGGCAGGGACGGGTGGGGTGTTACTCGGGAAGGGGAGTGGAAGAGTGCAGGATGCAGTGCAGCAGCACTGGGAGTGAGGTTTCTTCCCTGCTGCTGCTTGCCCAGCCAGAGTGGAGGGGGCAGGATGCAGGCATGGCTTGCTCCATATGGGAGGGGACAAGTGGCAGTAGTACATAACCACTGCTCCCTGTGCTGCCATGCCCAGAACTTGCACTGGCCATGCTGGGGGATAAGTAGTGGCAGGGCAGAGCCTCTGCTCCCAGCATTGATGCAGGCATGGCAGCACTGGGAGTGGGGGCTACGCCCTGCTGCCACCCCTGCACCAGCTGGGCAAGTGGCAGCAAGGCATAGCTCCCACTGCTCCCACCACTGAGGCAGAGGCAGACACAGCCAGAGGAGCCACAGGAGAAGCCCCCATGGGTGCCCTGCCTGGCCCCTTCCTCTGCCCAATTCAGACTCCTGGCACTTTAAAAAAAAGCCCCATATTCACTGGCTCTGGCAGCAGCGATTGGGGCCTCTGAGGCCCCAATCTCCCCCACCCCACTTGGCACCCACGCAGCAGCTGTTTAGCAGGACACTGCACACTGCCTGGGAGCTGCAGCAGCTCCGACAGTCAGATGGAGCCTGGCAGTGCTCAACCCTAGTGGCCCCAGCTCCCAGCCTTGCCAAGCCACACTGCACCTGCACAATGCAACAGCTGCTGCATGGGTGCCAAGTAGTGGGGGGCCATTCCCCACGGCCTGTGGGGGCTCTGCCACAAGCTCCCAGAAGCCCCAATTGCCGATCCTGCAGCTGGTGAGTATAGGACTTTTTTTTTTTTAAAGCTCCACAGTCACCAGCTGCAGGAACGGTGATTGGGGCCCCTGGGCACGCATGACAGAGCGCCCCCACACAGAGTGGGACAGCAGGGATCACCCCCCACACACACTTGGCACCCGTGCAGCAGCTGTCACATTATGTGGGTGCAACATGGCTCAGCAAGGCACCATGCACTGTCTGGGAGCTACAGCAGCTCCAGCAGTCAGGTGGAGCCCAGCAGCACACAGCCCCAGTGACCCCAGCTCCCAGTCAGCGCACAGAGCCCTGCCAAGCCATGCTTCACCCACACCATGGGGCAGCTGCCACACAGGTACCAAGCGGGGAGGAATCCCTGCTGCCCCCCACAGCCCCATGTTGTGTGGGGGGGCTCTACCTAATCACCACTCCAGCAACCAGTGAGTGCAGGGCTTTTTTTTTTTTTTAAGTGCTGGGATTAGGCTTGGGCTGGGCAGGGGATGGGTCCAGGCAGGGCAGACATGGGGGCTTCTCTCATGGCTTCCCAAGCCTGGAGAAAGGTAGGCACAGCTGGAATAGTCGTGGAAGAACCTGCAGCAGCCCAGCTGTTCCTGCCTTTCCCCGGCCGACTCAAATCACTGAATCTCTCTGAATCAGTGCCAAATCTTCCAAAGCTGATTTGGCCGAATCAATTCAGGACAGCAATCCGAATCTCTGAATTGAATCACTGTCCTATGAAAAGGTCAAATCCAAATACTTCCCTATTTGCACAGGCTTACTGCAGTGCACAGTAGCCTAATACTACTGCACAGTAGCATATTAACATGGTTTTTGCCTAGCACACTATGGCACAGTGTTATTAGGCTACTGCACATTGACTGTCTTGTGTAGATGTGCCCACAGAGACCAAATCCCAGATCCTCAAAGGTATTTAGATACCTAACTCCATTCACCAGAGTCATGCAGTAATTCAGTGTCAGAGCAGGGAGTCTTGCAAGTCTTAAGAACAGACTGAATTCTATTAGTAGATGTTAACAGTTATGAACCCAAAAAGATGACAAAGCCAGTCGAAAATACAGATTACCTGAGCAAGAGACTAACATAAGAAAATGGGGGTGAAGAACGGAACACAACTAGGTTACAGAAAATACAATGTTAGCCAACTAAGCCTGGGCATGGGGAAAGGGGAGGGAGGGTGTTTGTGATGCTGAGAGAGAAAGAAGATAGATACACACAAAACCGTACAATCGTCCACAATGGTGGAGGAAGAAGTTGAAGAAAGTTTCTCAGTCCATATAGAGTCTCATCTCAGTCCATAAAAGGTCTTCTTCAGGTGGAGCACGGTGGTCTGTTCCTGAAGATTCTTCTCAAAGTGAAGTCCATCAGGTGCAGAGCGGGATTCAGGTGGTCCCCTCTGGGTCCAGTCTGGTGGCAGTTAATCTGACAGGGTTATTGTACTGGCAGTGGCCCATGATGTGCTCCATATAGATGTCATGGGACCAGCAGATTGTGTCAGACACCAGGAGGCAGCACATCAGCATGGCATAGCGGCAGGCATGCAGAACACTCTTGTTGCAGGGGTCCCAGACTCCAAGCATTCCCATGATGAGCATGTCAATCATCACATCATAGCCACGGCCCCTGAGGATGTCAGCCAGTGGGGTGTACTTCTCCTGCTTGCCCTGGCATCAGTGAAGGCTTTATGCCGGTTCTCAAAGGGGATGGCCACGTCCATGATCACAGTCTTCTTGGCTTCTTCATTCATGATAATGATATCAGGGTGCATCTGGTTCTCACAGCCTGGCACAGTGCAGCTGACGGAGATCTCCCCTGCTGCAGCCGGGATGTAACTACCAGTCCATTTATTGTGACAATGCTAGCTGTTGTCGTGTAGGCACCCTACAACCCAGCAGATGAGCAAACCTTACCATTTAACACTAAATGGTGTAGCTCTTGTAGTTTCTTGCATCTCAGTCTTTCTGTTTAAATGTATTAGCCTTTCAAACAGTGAAAGTACAATTACAACAGCTGCTGATCCAGATGGTTTCATAACTATCCAAATAACTATCACAGCTTTTTTTTTTATTGGCCATTTCACATATACCTTGCCATTTACTTAAACTCAAAGCTTAGAACCTGAGTAGAGAAAACATGGGCAAAGCGTTTTCCTTCTGTCTCACTTTTGTTTATTTCTGAGTTTTCTGTAGAATTTTTACTGATTAGAACATTTTCTTTTGTGAAGAGAAATGTTTATAAAAATGTTATTTCTAGAAAAGTGGTGCATTGTTGACAACGATGCTGGAAATTTAGCTCGTATAGTTAGATATAAGTGAACCAAAGAGCCAGCTTAACTGTACATATTCCTGATGCCTCCTGTCAGTACCAGGCGATTTTTCTAGTATAAACAAGGTTTCTACAAACAAGCCAGGGCCACTTTCACTTTTGGTGAAGCTAATCTAGTTGCCCAATGCAGAACTGAGAGTACAATTTGACTTCAACTCACATGACAAGGCACTCTTCTCAGAAGCATACCTAGGGAGGATGACTGGGGCACCAGCCCCAGGCACTCTTTAGAGCAGACACTGAAAAGTCCACAAGGAACCCACACTGCTGCCACTGGTGTTCAGAGAGTTTACACTGAGGTGGCAGCAGCTAGCACCATGCCACAACTGTGATAACCTCTGCTCTGAGAGATCATAGGCTCAGAAGGCACATCCCCGTATGAAGGGGCATGAGGTTGCTGCAGCAAAAAATAGCAGTGGCACAAATTTGCACTGCTTCTTACTATAATGCACACCCCTACAAGTGGGGTTGGTGCAGGGCAAATTGTCCCGGGGTGGGGCAGGGGAGGCTGAGGCCAGCACCTGTGCTGGTCCCATCAGCCTTATCTGGGCTCCTGGGGGCCTCCCAGGGCAGCAGCTGCAGTGATCCAGCTGCTTACAGCCTGGCCGGCAGCCAGAGTGTGGCTCTGACTGGCTAGGCTCCCTTTCTGGCTTCACATGGTGCTGTTGCATGCATCATATCTTTTTTCAGTGGTGGGTTTTTTTGACATTTGGATCTCTTGGTGTCAAAAAAAACCCACGGCATTGCAAATTAACAGCACAGCAAACGGGTGCATGTGTGATATGTGTGGTTTGTGATACCTCAAACGTCCATGCTTGTTTGCCCATACAGTCACAGAGAAGTAGGCCTGGAAGGGACTTCCAGAGGTCATCTAGTCCAACCCCCTGCCTGAGGCAAGATCATCCCTAATCAAACCAACCTATACAATACATAATCTAAACTCTACATAAGGCTACCATCAATGCTGACACAACATAAACATAACGCCCTAACCTGCCACAGGTAAAGCAGGGGAACCATGACAACCAATGTATTGTTTCTATAAAAGGTTGTCAATATATATTCTAGAGGTCCTAAGTAGAGGGTCATGCCCCCCACAACAGAGAAAGGCAAAAACCCTCACAATCCATACCAATTTGACCATGGGGTAAAATTTCTTCCTGACCTCAAGTATGGCAATTGGCCTGACTCTGAGAAGGGAAAAATCCTCTAGGCAGGAACCTCTGGCTTTGGTCCTAGTGGGAGCACTGGCACACTTCAGTCACAGTCCCCAGCCTTGCTGTAGCCAACATCCAATGTCTCTGAGGAAGGCTTAAAAACACCATGACACATAGCAGAAAGGTGGGGAGGGGCAACCAGCCAAGGCCAGAAGCACAGGAAATACCCATGGTAGAACATAGATATAGCTATGCCTAGATAATCCCCAACCAATGGTTGTCCAACCTTTTCTTGAACATTTCCAATGAAGGACAGGCCACTACTTCCCTAGGCAGTCTATTCCACTGCCTCACTGTTCTAATCATGAAGAAGTTTTTCTTAATATCTAACCTAAACTTACTTTTCTGCAACCTCAAGCCATTGGTCCATGCCCTCCTCTCTTCAGCAATAGAAGGTGCTTTTCCTCTTCTTTATGGCAGTCCTTCAAGTATTTGACTGTTGGCATGTCCCCTCTTAAGTTCCACGAATTGAAAGGGCTAAGCTCCTTCAGCCTCTCCTCATATAACTTGCCTCCCAAGTCCTTTATCATCTTTGTTGCCTGACTCTGGACCCTCTCTAACTTAGTATCATAGTATCTAGGGTCAGAAGGGGCCTAAAGCAGGCCATCTAGTCTGACCCCCCGCCAGTGGCAGGAACAAGTGCCACAGGACCCCACAGGGTCACAGGACCCCAGCCAAGAATCTATCTAATCTACTCCTAAAGATGCCCAAGGTAGGAGCAAGAACAACTTCCCTAGGAAGCTGGTTCCACATCCTAGCCACCCTAACTTTGAAGTAGTGTTTCCTAATGTCCAACCTAAACCTGCTTTCCAGTAACTTGTGACCGTTGGTCCTAGTTAACCCTGGTGGTGCCCAGGAAAAAACTTCTCCGCATCCTTTTTACAATGTGGAGCCCAGACTGCACACAATATTCCAGATGAGACCTAACTAGTGCTGAGTAGAGGGGCACATTCACCTCCCATGTCTTGTACCTAATACTTCTATTGATGCATCACAAAACCATACTCAACTTCTGTGAAGCTACATCACGCTGCAGACTCCTATTGAGTCTGAGATCTACCAAGACTGCCAGGCAAAGTGCTGCCATCCAACTAGGTATCACTATTTTATATTTGTGTTTTTGGTTAATTTTCCTAAGATAGAGCACCTTGCATTTGTGTGCACTGAACTTCTTTCTTTCAACTCCAGCCCAGTTTTCCAATCTGTTGAGATCCTTCTGATCTGATCCACTTGCATCCTCCAACATATTCACAATCCTTCCATTTTGTGTTGTCCACAAACTTGCTCAAGAAGCTTTCTATGCCAGCATTCAAATCATTAATAAATACACTGAAAAGCACCAAGACAGATCCTTGTGGGATTCCACTCAAAGCCTCCTGCCATTCTGACATGGACCTGTTAATAATTACCCTTTGCTGGGGGCTATTGAGCCAGTTATTTATCCACCTTACAATAGTTCTGTCCAGACCACATTTCTCCTATTTATGAAAAGGTTATGTGAGAACTTGTCAAAAGACTTAACTGAAGTTCAGATACACAATATCCAGCATTCTCTTCATCACTTCCCTCCATCCCACCCACCGCCACTCCCCAGTGCTGCCCATGGAACCCACATTTCAAGTTATGCCTCAAACTCTTCCTATGGTAAAGGCGCATAGAGTCAAGCCCTTATATTATAATATCTGTGGGGAAATTACAAAGTGAAAGCAGGTCTTTTTTTAATTACTAAAATTATTAAGATCTACCATTAAAATCAATGGAAAATCTTTCCATTAATCAAGTTCTTATTTAAAAAAATACATTTTAACACTGACAGCACAATCCACATAAAAAAAAGAACATTCCACTACAGGCTGACTACTAGTGCTTTTGAAAATAGGTGTGATTTATCACTGACATAAATCATCCCTCTTTCATGCCCTGCTCTGTTAAGATTTTAAACAAAGCTATTAAAAACAGCTTATTTTCTTATCCTTCATAATTTGCATTAAAGTATCAAATGTGACTCAAAAGGACAACCATCAACACCAGAAAATTACAATGAAAGAAATGTTAATTTTACAAATAAGGAACATGTTATGTTGATATAGCCAAGTCTTATAAAATTGCTCTAATCTCAGTTATACTGATGTTAACATGAAGGGTTTAATACCAGTTTCAATCCACAGTACCTGACTACAAAGCTTGCAGCTATGATTGTAGCTTGCTTCTCTCTTTTGGTAACCAGTTAAAATATGAAAATAAAAACTGAACCTGTGGAAAAAATGCTGCTTTGGAAGACGAGGGTCATATCTGGAAGCAGAGAAATGGAGTCTTAGTTATGAGCTAACTTGACAAAGTTCTAATTTTTTTGCTATGAGAACTGGAATTATATTACAACTGAAGTGGGCCCAGTACAAATGGATATTTTTTTTTGTTTAAATATGAGCAATATCTGTGGTTTAAAGCGACACTATCTTGCATATACTTTGCTTAAGAACAAAGATTAAGGGCTAAGTCTGATCTCAGCAAGGCAAGCCTTAATTCTACTGAAGTCAACAGATGTAAAACAGCATAACACTGACATAGTAAGAATAAAGACAAGCCCTAGGACTCTCATTCATGCCAGCAAAAGCCTGGGAAAGAGATATTATTAGTCAGTCTCACAGGCTTCAGTCCAGGCTCTGCCTTTGGTGCCAGTCAGGGTAGGTGCCAAGTAGCTTGTGGTTTTTAACTACATCTGGAGGAGGGAGGGTGGGCCCAGGAAAAAAGGACTGTATCCTGAAAGGTACTAAGCACCTGTAATTAATTCTTACTGGTTCCAACAGACTTGTGACTACTCCACAATGCTCAGCTTCAGCTTCAGAATGCATGCATGGAATTACACCCAGTGCTACAGCAAAGTGGGGGCAAGCAGGGTGACTGCCCCAGGTGCTGAAACAAAGGAACGCCAACATGCGCTACCCACCCAGGACAGGGCACGGAATGAAGCCACGAGCAGCTCATTTGGGGGGCACAGGGATGGGGGAAGCGTGGCTCCCATTGCTGTGTGCACTCCTAGGCAAGCATAGGGAAGGCGTATGCCCCACAGATCTGTGCGTGAGGTGCTGCCTCTATAGGCTTTGCCCTGGGCACCAAATTTGCCACGGCACTGGTTATACCTGCAACTTTTTATGAGAAAGAAAGAGAACACTGAGCCTTCAGTGAGAAGCAAGCTCCCAGTTTCTCTGCTTGTCAACCCCAGCAAGCAGGAAATCATCCCAGTGATATCAGTAAAACTACATCAGTCTGAAACTGGTATAGATAAGAAGAAAATCAGGCCCCTAATATATGGACACAATTTAAGTGGACAGCTCTCAATTGCACCTTAATGAATGAGGCTAAATAATGTTAAGAAAGATAAACTGGGCCAAGAGTTGGTGTCTTGCATTGGAATGTCTAAGAAAGGAGACAAACTCTAAACTTGGAGGGGCTACTACAAAAGACAGACCAAAAGAAGATGGAAGAATGCAGCGAGGAATAACATTCCTTCAGGAAACTTTGCTACGTCTTATTCTAAATGCAAAGGAGTAGGATATAACTTTGTAGTTTTATCCTAATAGCAATGGAGTGCCGTTTCCTAAACTATGAAAATCAAATCACAGACATTGCCTGCTGAAAAGAGGGCCTTCTTCCCCATTAAAAAAATGTAAGAGGTAGGTTAATACTGATATGTAGATACACTGTAATTTTCTCTCTGCAGCAGTACACTAGCTTCATCTAGCGGGCATTATTGAAATTGCACTAGTTTTATTTAAGTCAGTCAATAAAGTTGTTTTGGTAACATCTTTGGGTTTGTACCAAGGTAGTATGGTAGCAGCCAAACACAAATACAAGACTGTGCATTTTGCATTAAATCGCTACTTACACATTAAGAAGTGTAAAACTGAGAGGATTTAGATGTCCTCAAGATTATTCAAGTTAAAAATTATTGGAACTATGATTGTTTCCTTCCATTTTGGTGGGTGTATACTTGTTTTAGGAAGTACTAAACTATGTGCCTCCATCCCAGCGGTGGTTATTTTTAGCAGCTGCATTCCCATAGTGATTTGCTATAGAGAGGTAGCTCATCACTACAGCGACCTAGCATTAGCATCACAGTTTGTACCTGCTGTTGGTATGTCACCATAGCACATTGCTATGGCAATGTAGCATCTGATGTAGACATAACCAGTTTGTTTGGATTCACATAATCCACGTTTGGCTTTTCATTTTGAAAATTAATATAATTTAATCTTTATAGTAAAAGTCCTTCAAAACTGCCAAGATTCTCTTGGCTTTGCATTGAAACCATAAAACAGTATATATTTCACAGGATTTTTTATGAAAAACCAAGTATTGGCCCTACCTCATGTGAAAATGAGGCCATATTTGTATAAACGTAGTTCAAGATTTGTGTGTAAAATAAAATAAACCAGACAGGTTTTTTGCCAGCCTCTCCTACCACCCAACTGTTTATAATCTCCCTCAGAGAGAGAGAGCTTACAATCACTTCAAATTCACATTGTGGTAGAGACCATCTTCAAAAACATGATATTCTCAGGGAATCTTCTTCTGAGGGTCAAGATCTCCCCTGAGCTATCATTTAAAGAGCTCTTCCTTAGAATATCATCTTGAAAATGTTTTCATAGCATATTTAAAACCTTGTATTAACAGGCCTCAGCAGTTGAGATTACCTGATATTGTCCTGAACAGTCAGCCCTAAAAGCACTAAGCAATGATAAATGATTTCTACATGTTACAACTGAAGAAATCTGGAAATTAGAAGCTACTCTCTGGAAGAGATCAAAGGAAAGAAATCCATGATATTCACTTTAAAGTAGAATTATACTGTGAAAAGTGACTCAGTAAAGATGGAAGCTTTCAGTTTTAAGCTTATCATTTTTCAGTGACTCCAGCTTGTATTAACCCAATTAACTAAAAATACATCCTTCCCCATCTCCCCTTCCAAAAGTGCCAGCCCTACAAACTAACCTGGGGATCTGAAAATCAAGTAGGGTTTCTTCTGACTTCACTTCTTATACCTGCAATAAAGAGTGTGCTCCCTTTTACATCTGTGCAGACCCATATACTTGACTGTGATTGCACAGATGTAACTGATGGCACACAGTGGGGACTTTGTTAATGGGTCTGTTGACTAACCAGCCAAAACGGAATCAAGATTCCTCAAGCTAAATTACTCCTACATTGATGATAGAAGGAAAAAAGGCATAAATATATTGCTATCACTGAAGTTTGCCAACTATGCTAAACACCCAGAGCAAACAGATGTGCAGAATGATGCATCCCTTTTCACTGCAGAAGTCAGCTTCAGATAACAGAAACATTAGCTAAAACATAAAGAATTTGGACCAGAATCCAGGGCTCACCCAGTGCAGGGAACTGCTCTCACCCTTAGAGATATACTCCCTATTGCTTAATCTCTCTCTAGCCTCATAAATCTTGCATTCTTGACTACACAATAGTACAACTTCCATGGGAGTCCTCCAGCCCAGTGGAGCTCAACCTTTTGGCCCCACTGGCCTGAAGAGGGGCAGAGCTGGTCTGAAGGCTGGATTGGGCTCCAAACACCAAGATCAGGCCCATATGACTTTGGCTAGCCTCTGTACACACAGATAGGGCCTACAACACCCCCACCCAAAGACAGGGTCCCATATGCTAGCTTTGGGCCCTGGCACTCCATGCTGATCCTGCCTGACCTCATACACCAGGATCAGACTCTATGCTGCCTCCACCTGGCCTCATATACTGGGATTAGACTCCATGCTGCCCTTCATGCCCAATTTAGCATGCAAGGCCATGCAATCTGACCCATGGGACTCCTCAGGTCCAAAAATTTGGCAGCAGAGGAGCAGCAATCAATGCCACCACTGTTCCCCTATGGGTAGCCCTACAGGCTGAATGATATTGATGCCAGGGGCCAGATCTGGTCTGCGGGTTAGAGGTTAAGCACCCCTACTCTAATCTAGTAGGGACGCTCTTTTAATAGACATAGGCTTGAGTCCCCTTATGCTGAAGAAGACCTAGCAGCCAGGCCCCCTAGTAGCTGACTGCTTTAACCACTAGGCAAGTGATTCTCAATCTGGGTGCCATGAAATTCTTTTATGGATATGGTGCAGTGCAAGGCAATTAAGTGCAGACCCTCACCCTCTCTAGCTGCTACTCTTCTTTTCCTGCCCCTTCCCCACTGCCCAACCCTTGTGCAAGGAAGTAAATAAGAACTGTAATAAATTAATTCATTTTTTTTAAATAAGGTGCTGTTCATTTCACAAAAATTATGAAGTCTAAAAACATTCAGAACAACTGTCTTAGGCAAATGTAAGTGTCCATGGCTCCTGTGCAAGACATCATGGAGTGCTCCCCTTCTGGAGAGACCATTGATTGTTAAGGAAAACATTTAGTGCACAGAAAGAGCTCAATTTTCTTAACCCATTAGCTGCAGGGCAGAGCAGAGGGTCCCACCCAGCACTGAGTAGGGCCCCAAACATGGCTCCATTGAAGTTTGCCAAGAATATAGAAGTGTAGTATAACAAGCAGCCAGCCAAAAACCATGACACTGTTTGATACTGTTTAGGGCGTGTGTCTGTACGTGTGTGTCTCTGCTTCTTGGATATGTGTATGTGTGTGTCCCTATCTTTGTCCATGCCACCTGTGGCTGGAATCTAGCAATTATTGCTGCAAGGCCAAAACATGCACTCACTTCCACTCTTCGATAAACTCCATGTTCTTGATAAGTTTATACTCTTGCACTGCTTTTAAGTAGTTTTTTTTTTACATGACAGAGTTTGCAATTGTTTCTACTTCCACATAGTTATATACAAATCATTTTTGTTTACATTTTTAAATAAATGCTTTTGTTGAATTGTGACTAATAACGTAATGAAGAAAGAACCAAGATCCTTCTATATAAAAACATCTGTAAAAATGTCATAAAAATCTATAAACCACTCCAGACTGGATACACAAGACATGAAGAAAGTGTTCTAAACTCTGGTTCAGTCAGATGCAAGTTAAAACACAAAAGTTAGTCCTCATGGGCATGTCCCCACAAGTGTGCATGTGAGATCTGCAGTGCCACAAGCCATATGTGCATGCATTCACTGTGCTGTTAATTTGCAGCACAGTGAGTTTTTTTGACACCAGGAAATCCCAGTGTCAAAAATATATATTGCCAAAGGAAAGCAGGGCACCACACATGGCTACAGCGTGCGCTGCCCAAAACCAGAACGTGGCCAACAAGAGCCATGCTCCAGTTGCCAGCCAAGCTGTGTGTGCCTGGACTGCTGCTGCTGCAGCCCCAGAAGACACCCAGGACCCCAGATCAGGCTGCTGAGGCCAGACCAGGAGTTGGCCCTAGCCTCCCCTTACCCCACCTGGGGCAATTTGCCATACAAGCTTGCAGGGGTGTTCCCTGGGGACAACTAGCAGTGACACAACCCCAGGGAAATGCACATTCCCACTTGTAGAGATGTGCCCCTTGAGGACAGGGACTAGCCTCCAAGTGGGAGCAAAAGGCAACCCCGCCCTTTTGAAGGCAGTTTCTCTCAGGCTGCTTGTGAAATTCTGAAAATTTCTGCATGTTAGCCTCCCAACACTCAGTGAGGCTCTCTCAAAATAGTTCACAAGCATAACAACTGGTGGTGTTCTATCCTTGACATGAAACCACGTCACTGCCCTGTCAGTCCTCTAAATGCATGCCCCTGTATCATCCTGTAACTGGTTAGGTAATAGTTACATCATACCTTTCTATAGTCTAAGTAACTGATAAAAGGTTCATTAATCAAGGAAGCTGAGGATAAGTGGATTCTCCCACAATGAAGGGAGACTATCAAAAGCCATTAACACCCTGGGACCTATTCTAACATTCTTCACAAATAAATATAAGAGGCACAAGTTCCTACAGATGCTACTACGATGAGTCCTTCCGGACAAGGGAGCCTGCCATGATGGTCAAGCAGGCCTGACCCATAGAATAGCAATATAGTTCCATCCATTGTTCCAAAGCAGTGTGGGAATGTAACAGTGGCCCTAATCATGTTACTCAGAAAAAGGCAAGTGCATGCCACAAGTCAGTAAGTTGTAGTGCTATGGGCTGTAAACTGCAGGGCTACAAGAAAGGAAGTTCAGTAAGTTTGGCAATGCACCAACACAAGCTAGTAGTTAACCTGTTCATTGCAGAGGTGGGAAAAAGACTCATGAAAGAATTACAGCATCAAAGTAGAAAAGATGACAGGTAAGGGCCAGAGGCCTACCAGGAAGCCATTGAAAGGACAGCTGAAGGAACAGGGTGGGATAAGGAATCATGGACACCATAAAATCATAGAAAATCGGGGTTAGAAGGGACCTCAAAAGGTCATCTAGTCCAACCCCCAACTATTATCAGGCACACTCTTAATAAGTGAAGGCCAAGCCTATGAGGTCCTGACATAAGAGGAGGATCACAACTATGAAATAGTTAAACAGGTTGTACTATGTTAGCAAGAGTCACAATGCCAGCAATTTAGAGACTAGAAAGACCAGATGCTTCACTAACCCCAAGCATAGAGTTAGACCCTATGGATATCACCTAGATGTAGGAACAGCCAAGGAAGTAGTGGAGAAGACAGTATTAGTCTTCTCCACTAAATACTGTGAGATTTAGAGACTGGGGGTAGAGACTGGGTGAGGAGACACTGCCTCATAACACTAGAAGAAGTGGTGTAGCTCACCGAAGATTTTTCAGTGGATCAGGACATGGTTAGGAGGGAACACTTAAGGAAGCTGGGGAAGGTTGACCAAGGACTCAATCCAACAGAAAGTAAGGCCCACAGAGAGGAGGTCAGGACAAACCCAGAGATAGAGGTCCCCTCCACCCATGGACATTGCTTTAAATGTGGGGCTCATGGACTTTGAGCACAGCATTGCCTATGGGAGGAACAGACAGCTCCTTCAACCTAAGGACACACCCCTGTAGAGCTGAGAGGAATTGCAGAGCTCCCAGGGAACCAATGGACTGATCCTTCACAGAGTGTCTAACAGGGAATATGAAAATAAGAAAGACTCATTGGGACCATACAAGAGTTGTAAAATTGCGGCGTGTGAGAGGTCCTGCTAGTCACCTCTATTGTGGGAGGATTCACGCAGGCACCCCTTAACAGGAGAGACAAAAAAGATGCCTACATATATGTGCAGAAGCCAGTATCAGTACCTGAGAGGATGAAGACTAGATATGGCAGTTTCCTAAACTTATAAGTAAGATCAAGGCATGGCAGGAAAGTTAAAGAGGTCATTAGTAAGCTGGAGGGCCCATAGAGAGATACTGGGCTCCCATACAGTCCATAGGCAGTGGAAAGTTCTAAACACTGATCCTCCCAAATCTGAATGACTCAGAGACAGAAAGATAAGTTTGTCCCCCTTTCCCTTCAGCTGCATTATCTATGCCAGAAGTAGGCAACCTTTTCTGACTAAGGGCCAAAATGACCCACTCCAAATTGAAGGAAGACAGGCACTAGGACTCTGCAGCTGCCACTGCTGGTCCCCACAACAGCACAGGCACAGAGCCTATAGCCAGTGCTCCTGGCCACTGAATGTTACTGAAACCCCACATCTGCCAGCTGGGTCCAAAGATTCTGTAGGCCAGATCTAGCCCGTAGGCCATATGTTGCAGACTCCTGTTCCGTGATGTATTTCTTAGGTGATCCAGTACAGAATATGATCCCATATCTGATATGAATACATGTAAACAAAGCTGGACCCATTTTCACCATAATGTAACATTATTATTTTGCATTGGTCATTTATGGTGTCTGAGTCAAGCAGGCCTGTAGCTCCTGGCCAGTGAGATCCACTGAGTTGTAAAAGACATGAACAACTTTCTCAAGCAGTCAAGTGGCTGTTGCATTCAAGTTGGACAGAATCTCTGCTGACTTTTGCAAGATCCTTAGGTCTTCCAGGCGCAGTCCCTTTATCAAAGCCAGCTGGGCTTCAAGGTTTACATTATCCTTTTTCAAATGAGAAATCTGAAATATGTAAAATAAGTGAGAAGGTTTTATTTCAAAGTATAAGATGACTAACAGGGTGTGTACATGAACAGATGCTTCTCACAAGTTAATTTGTGCCAGAGGTAAAATATTGCATCATGAACATACTGTACATTTTGTCTTACCAAGACAACAGAATTAGCAGCAAAGTGAAACAGTGTTCACACAAAATTCATAACACAGACAGGAAACAAAGGCTAAGACTAGGTTAGGGAACAAATGTACTTATTTGTTAAATGTACTTATAAGTCAGTGCCTTACTGAATCAGACCCTAAGGCCCATCTAGTTCAACAGCAACCACACCAAGAACTTCATGAAAGATGCTTAAGATTCCTCCTGTAAGCAGAGGAACAGTAGATCACCACTGACATAAATCTGAGGTAGTGAGCTAAATTGTGTCGCAGTCACCTTTCCTTAGCGGTAGAGCTACTTTTTTAATTATATCTTGTGTACTGAGTAAGGCTGTGGCAATGGCCTCCCCTCCTCCTTGATCTAGAGTTTGCTAATGAAAAAAGCAGTGATCTAAGATGGCAGTGTTAAGAAACAAGAACTTATCACTTTATCTCTTTAGGCCTTTTCAACAGTGTCTACCTGGACCTGTATTTCTGAAGTCCCCCATTGACTGCTGCACTTTTGTGCGCTCTCAAACTTTTGAACACATTTTCTTTTCTTGATCTACCTTTTTATATTCACATTCTTACAGCTTGGAATTTAGACCCATGCAGATTCCACTGTGTGTTACTCTCCACTGAGAATTATAATCCCACTGGACACTATGGAATCCTTTAGTAACAGCACTACCCTATCGCACCTCTTCAACCTAGCCAGTCATTCCACTATAGTTTGTAAGAGTAATTACAGCATCCCACTACATTATTCTACTCTGTTTCTGTAATGCATATTATTTCCAAATCCTTGTCCACAGTTCAGCATTCTAAATCATCTGTTTCTACTTATGAACTTCTTGCACTTATAAACACACATTTCAGATGTTATTCCTGTCTGGGAATTTGTTTTTATTTAATTCTTTGATCTGACATACTGCTGATTTTACAGATTCTGTCTCTGTGCTTCTATCCTTTCCCTGTCCTAGTTGTTCTAGCTGTTGTTTCCAGCCTCTCCATGATTGGCTGTGAAGGTACTTCTCTGTTCCCATCATCAAGGACAGCTGTTTCTGACTCATACTTCTGTTAAACACATACCTTGTTATTTTCCATAACAAGAAAGGTTCCATTTGGTATAAGGTTCAGCTACCCCCTTCAGTTTGTGTCTTGCTTTTCCAAAAGGTACCCAAAAGCCAAAGAAACTAAAATTTCCTCTGGCCTGTACTATCTTCTCAAATGGACATGGAAATCCAGAAGATCCCTTTGCTTAATTGGATCTATGTCTGGAACTAGAAGCATTGCAGAGAAAACTATCACTGAGGCCTGGGATCTAAGAATTCCACTTACTTAGCTGTAGAAATTTCATTTCCAGGACCTCTCCCCATCATATTCTATGTCCATAGGTTGCCAGTACCAAAATGTACTATGACCAAAGGCTCTTCCCCAGAAGTCCATCTAAAGTATCTTGTTATATTCACCACCTTCACACCTACAAGTGAGTCTCCATAAAGGTATCTGTACTTCAAAATAGGATTTTTTTCCTTCTTGGGACCCTCTAAAAATAGGGTGTGTTATATGAGGGGAATAAGGTAATTTCCAAATAGGAAGGTCAAGGAAGTCAGGGCTGGGGTACTCACACTCTCAAATGTCCCTTTAAGTCATGTTTACAAACAATTCCTTGCCCCCTGCTCTTCCACTTCAACAACTGTAGGCTTGAGATACTGTATATAGAGATCCGCACTATGGGGGCTATGAACTGCTTGTACCATGTGCATATGCTTATTTTCCTTGTCATTTTATTGCCCTTTTCCTTTATAGTCATTTAAGCAGGGTAATTTTTTAAGCAGGGTAATGATTTTAATATATATACATACATATATATGCAGTTTTACTATATATATACATATATATGTGCATGCCTAGGTGTGCACACACATTCAGGCACACACGCACCCTCCCAATAATATTGCTGCATGTTTAAAAAAAAGGAATTTCAAATGATGAGCAATTCTGTGATCTCAGTTACGAAAGTGTCAGTCCAGATTCACTCCAATTAATTCAATATTCATTTTTTTTTGCCATCTTATACTAATTTCCAGGTGCACCTAACGTAAAGTCCACTTACATCCCTGAGCCCCTTTATGTTTTTAAATATCCTTCCCATCAATTTAAAATCCATTTTGCATTTAATTCCCAAAGAGTGTCAATCCTCCCCTGCACCCAAAGGTTAAGATCTCAAAAGATCCAGTTGTTTCAGGCACTCTAATTGAACCAAATTTTGATCTCCTTTATACTGATGTAAATCTAGAATATATTATGCATGAGCCCCACTGGCAATGAAAAGAGAATGACACCCTCTTTCTATTAGATAAACAGTAATTAGCTAATGCCTGACAAACGATCTGGTAACTATATTATCATACTGCTGCCTGTAACCAAGCTGCAACTTAAATCCAACTCAGTTTAGCAGTGCTACTACCAATTTATGCATGGGAAACTGAGAGGAAAATCTGGACCACTGCCTTCTTCTAAGCAAGTTACCTGATGAAGGACATGCTGTGTCTCCTCTGTTAAAGAAAAACATATTTTTGCTGCTAGTTTCAAAGCCTTCATTTCATTTCCAGATGAAATCACATCACCGAGTAGCACTCTCTTCCAGCAAGTACTAAAACCAAAATATTTGAACAGGTGTTCATTTGTTGCATTCCTCATCTGGACAATAAACTGAACAGCCAGGGGAAAAAGAACCCAGATAATAGAAGATCAAATATAGCACACATAAAAACACTCCTTTAGTACTCTGATACATGTTGATGGACACAGGTGGAGGATGTGAGTAGAACATACAGACATTTAGTGGTATGTTGGACTTATGGCTCTCCATGTCATGGTAAGCTGGATCCTCAGCAAAAATGGGGAGTCAAATTAAAATGAAAAGGATATTTAAAGGCATATTTTATACAGGGTACAACTCATTTAGTCATTTTCAATCAATATCAGATTCTGAACCCCAAATCCATTGCTAGGATTAAGTGCAGAGCACTGATGTCACTGGACTTGAACCCTTGAACTTCAGCAATAAATTGGGTCTAGAAATGTCAACAGTAGTCCCTAAATACTCTCTTCAGAGAAATCAATGTGGGGACACAGCTCATGGAACCAGTCAAACTAACAGGCTGCAAAACACCCAACATTAAAGTAAGAACCAGTTCTTGGAGCAGGGAGAGTAGGACAACAGAATACTTAGTGTTTACAAATTTACAAAGCCAGCCACCATAGTTGTTTGTGCAATCAAGACAACAAAGAGCAATGGTCTGAGGTTGCAGCAAGGGAAGTTCAGGTTAATATTAGAAGAGGCTGACCGATATATTAGTTGTTATCTGATTGGCACTGATAAAAGAAAAATTAACATTATTGGCAATTGGCCATTTTTGGCCAGTGTAGCCGATAATGTTACTGATAAATGCTGCACGTACGCGTACAGCCACAGCATGCATGTGGCCAGGAATGTAGCCTGGCAGCATGGAGAGCAGCATCCAGCTGGTAAATCTGTGGGGAGCAAAGAGTGTGGGGGAGGGAAGGGGTGTAGTGGGGGGACAGATCGAGGCCCCCACAGTGAGGGAGGGAGTGGGGCAGGGGCAGGTGCTGCCTAGCTGGGGCAGGAAGTGGGACAGAGCGACAGACGATTCGTTCCAGGGGCATGGGAGGGGAGTGGGGGGGAGGGCTGGAAGAGGGCCAGCTCCATACCACTGCAAACACCTCTGGGAAAGGCACGAGGGGGATGTGTCCCCCGGATTTGCGTACAGGCTGAGAATGGGCTGCTCACTGCGGGCTCAGGGCCAGGGGCTGCAGTTTGCCTGTTCCCCATGGAGGGGCTGGGTGTGAGCTGCAGTCACGGCAGGTGGGGGTGCGATAGGCAGTGGCAGCACTGAGGGGAGGGGCTACAAGAAACACCAGGGTGGCTGTAGCCCACCCTGTAGTCCTCCTTCCAATGCCACCACCCATCCTACCCCTGCCTGCCCCGACCCAGCCCTCACCAAGAAGAGGCCTACGCAGCTCCTGGCCCCAAGCCAGCAGGCAGCCCACTCTCACTTCGCACAAAAATCCAGGGGGCACAAGGCTCCCATGCCTCTACCAGGGGTGGGCATAGCAGCAGGAAGCTGCTTCCTCCTCCCCCCACCCCCCTGCAGCTCCATCCTGTGTCCCAGTTCAGCTGGGCAGCACCTGCTCCTGACTCTGACCCACTCCCCCACTCACTTTTGGGGCCTCAATCTGCATCCCTATGCCCCTTCCCTCCCCACCGCCTCACCACAAACTTACCAACCAGACGCTGCTCTCCAAGCTGCCAGGCTGTGATCCTGTCAACAAGCTATCAGATCAGTATCAGCTGATATGGCTGGTTAATAACTGGACATGGGTATCAGCCAAGAAAATCTTTATTGGTGCATCCCTAGATATTAGGAAAAACTCTCACTAGGAGGGTAGTAAAGTGCTGGAACAGGTTGCCCAGGAGGTGGTGGAATCCCCATCCTTGGACATTTTTAAGACCCAGCAAGAGAAAGCCTTAGCTGGGCTGATCTAGTTGGAGATTGTTCTGCTTTGAGCGGGGGGTTGGACTAAACGACCTCCTAAGGTCCCTTCCAACCCTCATTTTCTATGATTCCATGATGATATTTATATGATGAATTATCCCCAGTCCATTTTATAGGGAAAGGAACCACACAATAACCCCTATACTTTGCAGTGAGTTTGGAAGGGCACAGGCAAAACAATACTGGGATCCATAGATTTTCTAAACAATGATGGCCTTCTGTGAGTGTTTATTTGAAACTTACAATTCATCTGCTCCAAGACACAACAGCTTGAGAGCTGTGAGCAGTCTCCAAGATGGCCCATCCCAACCAAATGTCAAGTTTCTAAAAATGGAAATTAACCAAAGGAAGAACATATAAGCAATGGTTATAGTTGTGTGCCCTTTAGACTTATCACATTGCAAAGAAGCAACAGCCAGACTTTTGCCCAGTGGTAGCATCCTCTTATCTCCATATATAGCTGGCAAGAGGCAGAAGAACTGTTCCTTTTCCCTGCTGATGCCCACAGCCAGAAGACTAGGTGGTCCCACTACCTTCTGCTGAACCCTGACTCCGATTTTTAAGTTTCATTTGTCTTTTATCCACTTAAATGCTTTGCCAAAATAAAAAAAGATGATGCATATGTATCTGACCAATTCATTTTCTTGAAGTTAGAAAAAAAGCAGTAATCGTTATTTCAGCAAGGAAACTGAACTTTACCATGCACACATACCAATACTTACTCCAAAAGGCTATGATCCTTTAGAATGGAAAGTTTTGTATTCCCCTTCTTGTCCCCTGGAAAGACACATTTAAGAAGAGTATCTGCAAAAAATATATATTTAAAAGTGTTTCAATAAACAATTAACAGGGAAAACGACCAACTTGATTTCTACGTGTTTTATCATACTATAATAATAAATAATTTCCCAACAGAACATTATGTAAAGACAAGCCACTGCCATGCTCTGAAGAGCTTTAATAGAGATTTGACTTGACTACGAATTGCTAGTGTTTCACATCTCAAAGGAGCACCCAGCCACCGAGTTCTTAAAGTGGTATCCTGGCTTAACTGATGTCAACAGCAAAACTTCAAAGCAGGCAGGATTTCAACCCTAATTGCAATGCTAAATGAAAACACATTGCAATGCTAAATGCTAAATGAAAATACAATTCCAGAAAAGTGAAAATCATTTAGGAGGGAAAAAAAACACTTTCCATTAAAAATCTCTATCAGATGGTAGTCAAAATGGCAAAAATGAAATAAATACAGTATTCTACTTTATTTTTGCATATACATTATTATGCTGCTAAAAATAACTACAGTGTTCATACTGGCTACAGGCTAGAGGAATGGAACCATTTATGCTTCCTAACTGCTCCTTATTTATATTAGCCCAGACCTTCCAAATGAAAAGATAGAGCGCCAATAAACTAAGCTCCCCATTCTGTAGTATTCCATTTCCTAAGTCTAAGATTAGTCTATAGCCCAACCTGTTGAGACATAAACACTACTATGTGGGTTATCAATGGCAATAAATCCATATTCTAGCAGGAGTCGCTGGTTATCATGAGGTCCATAACAGATAAACACTTCTTTATATTTTCTGCAGTGTGACTCCATCCTAATTTCATAACATCTCGTCTGCTCATTAAAGATGCCTTTCACCTTTGAAAAAGAAAAGAAGACATTTGAGTTAATGTCAGGGAGAAAAAGAAATACCACAGCTGGAATACTAAAGACTAGCAATATTCATTGTTTTTACTGTACCATAATAAAAGGGTATAAACATCTAGCATTCAATGCAAACTGATACTGAAAATTAGAGTTTTCTTTGTTACACCCAGGGTCTATTTTCAGGCCAGCTGGGCTCAGACAAAAGATCTCCTCAAATTATTTATTTATTTATTTATTTATGCAATTTATATGCCATCCTTCCCAACAAGGGTCAGTGTGGCTTACAGCAAGGGGGACAGAATAACTTAAAAGGGCACCTCGCAAAATAACAAAGCAAAACAAAACAGAGACCCACTAACTAATTCTTGGCCTAGTTTTGGTTTCTAAATGACTGTCTAAAAAGCAAGGTCTTGAAGTCCTTTGGAAAGATGCCCAGGTTCAGGCTCTGATGGGCTTCAAGAGATGAGCAGCTATGGGAAATCACCTCCCATGTGTTTTTCCCAAGAAAACTTGGTGTACTAATAGTACTTGCAGGAAATTGCTCTTGGCTGGTTTAGGGATCATGATGGGGTATAAGGGAGAAGGCAGTCCCCTCGGTATGTAGGTTACAGGCTGTTTAGAGATGTATAATTCAGAAGCAGTTCTTCTGCCCAAAAGGCTACTGGGAGCTAATGCAGATACTAGAAGACTGGAGTCATGAGTTCCTGGTGACCCACTCCCATCAGGAGGTCTACAGCATTCTACACCGGCTGCAGTCACCAGATGGTTTTCAAAGGCAGCCCCACATAGAGTGCATTGCAATAGTCTACCCCCAAGATTACAAAGGCATGGCTGATGGTGGTCAGATCAGATCTGAAAGGGTCAGCCTTCTCATCAGATGGAGTTGGTGAAAGGCACTCCTAGCCACCACTGCCACTTGACGATCCAGAATTACAAATCACATACCATATCCAAGAAGCAGAGCAAAAAAAGGCCCACTCAGGGGACAGAGAGTCAAAGATGGCTCTTACTGATGTCCTGCCATGATTCCATGCAGTTACACAAGCCAGTTTGACCCCTAGGATGAATTAGACCTGCCAGAGTTTGCTCTTGTGTATAACATCCTTCTGAGGACTCCCCTTGGGTTGGTCTGCACCCAGAAGTACTAGTTATTCCAGAAACCATGCCTTTGGCATACCTGTTTTGCTGAGTCTTGAGAGAGGGCAGTGTAGGGCTGCTTACAACAGGCCAACACAGTGCTTATACAGAAGGCAATCCTCTGCCTGGGACTTGCAGATGTTTCATGTGCTCCAACATAGTGGTGTACTGAGGTAAAGGTACCATGGGAGGGAGAATGTATTCCTATTTGACTCATAAAAATCTTACTTATTGTAATACTCCAAGTAACATGGTATATTTCTGTGGCATATGGAAGCTCATGCATACACAGCTACAGTTTTAATCCAGACATGACCTCTCAGTGAAACCCTGTGTTCTCAACTCAGTGGACACAAAAATGTGTGTGCTATATCAAGTAACATGATTGACAAATTAATGTCATCTTTGCTTGTTCTTACCTGAACATGTGGACTATGATTAAGCAGATCTAAATAAGGAGCCAGGGCATAAATATCTGGCTCTCTAGAGAAGCATTCCTTCTGTGGCTGTTTCATGTACACTGCTCGTGTATTAATGGTACACCAAGCCCACAGCAGGGCATCATAGGTAAAAACTGCCTCTACATTCTCTGTTAACAAAGGCTGCAGGGAAGAGAAGAAAGGCTTGGAAGAGGAGTAAAGCTCCTGGACCGCTGTTCTTTGCTCCTGAGCCTTCCTTCTTAAGGGATCAGGAAGAAGTTTCACTACTTCTTGTTCCAAACAAACAGGACAGGTATATGTCTTTGGTAGAATGTCAAGATAAGGCTTCCACGGAGATCTTTCCCCAGTGTGTTTCTCTGCTATTAAAAATGTACAAAGTACTATCAAAGGAGACAGGGGAGGCTTCCATCTATAGAACAAACACAATAGAAATACAAAGGTGTGAGAGAGAAAAATCCTACCACCACCATTCTTTCAAAACCTGGGGATTTTAACACACAATTTCAATGACAAACTTCTTTGTTGTTCACCTCTAAATGTCTTTTTCATTATTTCTATTTTTTTTTAATTTTACTGGCGTGCTGTGAAAATGAATTCAAATAGTAAAAGTTGTTTAAAGCATGTATAATACTCTTCAATATTCTACAGTAGCTTCTGTTCTGAAATTTCAAAGAAATCGAAATACATTCATTTAGTGCTTTGTGTCCTCATTCTCTTACCACATGCATGTTCAATAATTGTGGACAAGTAATATACAGATCCAGGTATATAAGAGGCTGCAAGCTTTAAAGCTTTACCTATTTGAATAGTTTTCACATGTGTAAACACTCTTGTTGTAACCAAAGGAAGTACTCAGACAAGTATAATGTAAGACCGTAACATCAGTTCAAAAAGCAAACTGACTAATGTATGAGGAATAGTAAAGATCAACTGAGAAACTTCTTAAGGAACTGCTTTGTTTCCTCCACTTACCTTGCAATGTATTTCCCAAGGTAACTATTATGGACAGTGGCAGTGGTGAGTAAGCATTTTTCAGGCAATGAAATAATCAACTCCCCTGCCTTTGGGGAAAAAATCAGAGTAAAAGTTAGATGAACAGTTTGCAGATAACTGGTGATTGGCTAACAAGAATCACCTCTCCCCTTGACAGAGGGGAAAGTGTTTCAAGCTAGATTCTCTTACACACCATAACTCTCCTCAAGACAGTAGAAAGAGTAACCTTAAGGGACTATGCACCACTCCACCACATCTTCTCCTTGATATACCCTTTACACTAAACAAGCAGGCAGAACTGCAGGCACATGGCCTGGACACAACACCCCTGGACCTGCAGGAAGACCCCTTTGATGGAGGTATTTGCTAATGGACACCCTTGGGCACCAAGGAACTATTAACAACTGAAGCACAAGGTGTTATTTCATCAACCTCCTCTCCCTTATGGAAAGTGAATGAGACAACTTAACAGACAACTTAACTTAAAGTTGCCTTAACAGACAACTGCTTCCTGCTCCTCAGAGTACAAAAGATATGCTCTCAGACTGCCTCTGGACTATTAGGCTTTCTTAGGTACAAGATTGATTCTGGGCCAGAAAATCTACACCTGCTTCTACACTGTTCATGAGGCACAAGAACTAACCTGAAAAGCTTTTGTGGTCAATAGTCCTCTTCCTGTATCTGAAACAGCACAGGAGCAAAGAGAATGATTTAAATACAATTTAAATACAATTGACTATAATAAACTAGGGTTCATTAAAACTGGCCTGAAAAGGGAAACTTAAAAGCTTAAAAATTCTAATACAATATAGAATCAGCGTCAGGGGCCCCTATGGGCTTTCTCCATCTTGGACGCATCTACACAAGACATTTATTGCGGCGTAGACTAATTCACTCCATAGTACATGTCTTGTGTCTACACATGGCCCTATGAGGCCACAGGAAACTAATGAACTCCATACCAGGTTGTACTACTTGTAAATATAGGTCTTGGTTGTACTTGTACTTGTATTTACAAGTAGTACCCTGCTGCAGAGTTTTTTACTCCACAGGACTGCACATGTAAATGCTGACAGGCCTGGCTGGGGCACAAGGGTGCTCCAGGGCAGGGGCCACCTGCCGGCTAGCCCTCCTTGGAGCACCCCCATGCCCCAGCCAGCCCCTCTGCTGCATGCTGAGCCAGGTCAGAGCAGCCCGAGGCTGGGAGGCTGGTCCCCTGGGCCTCCTGTCAACCAGAACTGCTCCAATCCTGCTCAATGTGCTACAGTCCTGGGCACATATATAAAGGTGGTGCCCAAGAGCAACAAACTCTGGTGTCTAAGTGCCTGAGTTTATTGTTTCACCTTAATAGCATGTGTAGACACAGCCCTTGTGTGTGAACTTTGTTTTTCTCTCTCTCTCCCCCACTTCAGACTTGTCTCTGCTCTCTATCACACTCTTGGGGACTTCTCTTTAACTCCTGCATCTAAACAATCTCCCTGTATTCTTCCATTTTGAAGACAAAAAGATAAGTAACTGCTAATTTGCTCTGTAAAAACACATCTTTCTGCTTTACTAGTGCTGCTTTTTATGGGCCATTAGTCTTATGCTCAGATTTTTAACCATGACCTTGCAATATCTAAGCACAATGTTTTTCCTCAGTTTATGCTACATACTATCTGCTCTCTTTCAATTTAATGTTATTAGACTGTTCAAAGTACTGTATTTATTAAAGAAATAGGCATACCTAAATGCTCATAGTAACATTCCCCAGTGCCTGTCATGTATTGCTATCAACTTCAGTCCACATCTATAAACTTTGCTTACCATGTACTGATATGTTTGTTCAATTAATGAGCCAAGTTAAATGAGGAAATGCGAAGGTCCTGGCACTTATGCAACATAGTTTACTCCTGCAAGGAGCCCTATTAACACTTAAGGCCTCAATCCTACATGAGTGGACCCCAAGGCCTGTATAGAATCCCACTGACTACATGCGTCTCCAAGGCACAAGCAGCACTGTCCAGAGATATCAGAGAACAAGTTAGCTCAGGTACTGGAAGTAGTATAGTTACATTAAAATGGAACTCTGGATAGCTCAACTAGCAATAAACTGCTTTACAGCAGAGCTATCTAGTCCAAACAGACCAAGTTATCTTGCTTAGAGCTAGGTCAGGTTTTTTTCCATGTTCCTGCACTATGCCAAAGACACAAATCCCAAACATCTACCAGTTAGGAACAGCTTCCAGTTCTTGGGTTGACAAATCCATTTATGAACTTACCCTTGTATACAGTTGCTTGAAGGACAAACAAGGCTTACTGTCTATAGGTCAGGACAACAAAGACCTATCCCTAAAGTCAACCAGTCAAATATGAATACAAACCACTGTCAGCATTAGACAGCCCTGGAGCAGCTGTATGTTGCCAGCCTTGTCCATTTTCAAGAGGCCTAAGCCAAGCTGCAGAAATATGGCTAAGCAGAAGGTCTCAAAGCCTGCTTCTGAGTAACCGTAGTGTGAACCTTTAGATATGTGACAACTAGCTCAGTCAGCAAAGTAAAGAAAGCAATCAATATGTCTAACTAAAGCAGTAATGAAATAAAATTAAACAAAGCACAAGCCTGAAAAGAGACAGTGTAAGGGAAGACTATTAAATTAATAGTCTGCATAAATTAATCCAAATATACTATATCATAGCTTTATTTAAAATATTAGTAGTAGTGACTGATGTAACCAAATGTATTAGATGCTATTTTGCTATAATAGATATATTTTTGTTAAGATGCTGAGATAATCTGTAAAAACAAAACAGCCTTGCATAAGAAGACTATAAACTAAGATAGGGAAAAAGCAGAACAGTGCTGAACAGCATTCCACAATGGGGAAGAAAAGGAGATAAGAAACCCTCCCTTTTATTTTCCCAAAGATATAAATCCCAGCTAACTGACATCTGCAAGTCAATAAGAGATCCAGTTCAGTCCAGTCTCAAAAGGTTCAGTAACATAAAGAAATTTAAATAAAACCAACCAGAGGTCATTTATTACAATATAAAAGCCAGTCATTTATAAATATGGGGTATAAGCTAGAAGAAATTTCAGAGATCTCAGCAAATTCTGGAAGACCTGCTGCCAAGGTGTGCAACCCTTCTCCCACTCTCGAGTCTCCCCAGCTGCTATAGGTAAGAATCTATGTTGTGCTATCTCAAGTAGCCAGACACACTTTGGGATAAATGTTTGGTTTTGTATTTTGAAGTGCAAGCAAATAAAAGGCTGGACTATATACCTGTTTCTGCTTCTTTTATCAGGATCCAACCTACAAAGTTACGTGTAATCTGGGTAATATGTAAATACTACCTGTAATTCATTAAAACTAAAGCATTACCTGAAAATTGTGCTGGCTTTAAATGATTGTCTTCAAAACCCCTTTCTTTCAGCCATTTCTTAAGCTGTATATATTCCAGTTTGTGACTATAATTTACTAAATTAAGAAGAGAGAGTGATTATTTTACAGACTCATTTTAATTAAAATCATGGTGCTTTTACTGTAGAACAGTTTGATGCTACACAGAGAAGATGGGTGTTTTTTAATAACATACAATAAGGCCCAAAGTAAGACGGTGAGAAAGCCTTCAGTCTGCTAGGTTCAGGATGTGGTAATAGAGCAGTTAAGGCATCTTGCTATGGCTCTGAAGGCATGAGTGCAAGACCTATACCAGGCTCAAACCAAATGCTGCATCACAGCAGGCCCAGCTGTCAATGTTACCTAGTTATTCAGACTGGGGAGTCAAAGGCAGCTGGCCACATCATTCAGAGGTGTGCTGCTGGCTAAGAACTGGTGTGCCTCATGCCCGCCATGTGCCTGACATGCCTCAGTCCAATGGGCTGTATAGTTTGGATGGCCCTGCCTTTGCTAGATTCTGAACAACCCCTGCAGCTATTTAATTGGAAATTGAAGGTACTCAGAACAACTACCCAGGGCTTTGCAGGATCAGACTCAAAGCAGTAGTGCTCAACCTTCTGGCTCCGTGGGCCTGAAGTGTGGTACATGGCCAGTCTGCAGGCCAGATCAGGCCCTGTGGCCTAGAACTACCTCCTTCTGTCCCCCATGAACTGGGATTGCATCCTGGGGGCCCAGCACCACCCCCTCTGATCCCCAAAGTATGGATTCTGGGGCCTGACACTGCCCCTGAGCTCCAGGAATGAGTCCCAGGGGCCCAGCACCACCCCCTTCCCATCTCCTGCTCACTGGGATTCGGGTTCTGGGGTCCAGCACTACCTGCATCTAATCCTGTATGCTGGGAGCCAATACCCTGTCTGATATGCTGGACCTGGGGCTTTCTATGGATCTGGAAATGTGGCAGAAGGGGTGCAATGCCATCATCAAATTACTGGACCTGTGGGGAGCCCTGCAGGCTACATGACACAGGAACACAAGCCAGATGTAGACCATGAGCTGGGTCTGGACTCAAAGAATTTAAGAGGAATTACAGTGGCCTGCATCAACCAGAAACAGAATCCATAGTGGCCACCTCCAGCAGACAGAAAATAAATGTTCTTTTGTGAGTGACAGTTAGCATATGCAATCATTGTCTTTAAGTATGTAGGGAATTTAGCAGATATGTACTGCAAAAGGATCGTTAGCTAATTAGTGTTGCTGTTTCCATAAAAATGAGCAAGCAATAGATTAAGATTACAGTACCTCCATCTGAAGGCAAATCTTTAAAATGTTTTCTTCTTCTCTTTCTACCTGTCCGACCTCTACTTTTCTGCATGTTAAATATCAGATCTGTAAGTAATATATGTTGCTTACGCACACAACCTGAACAACAAAAAGAAAAGTTGGATTCTTTAATTTTAGTATTTCTTTTGGCTGCTCTGTATACAATACTCTTTTTTTTATTAAAGATAAGCAAAAGAAGTAAAGCTCTGCATTGTGAACACATTTGCATTTTTCAGCTTAGAGAATTTATCACAAGCTACCCCTTGCTAGAGGAGGAAAAGGGAGGAAGGAGTCATCCTCAACACTGCTTGCACCAAGAACTTGGAACAGTTTCCTTTGGGGAAGACTGGCATTTCTATATTTAAAATTAAGGCAGTTTCCACTCAGAAACATCCATTATCCTACAGTTAAGGTTATAGGGCAAATTATTATATCTCATATAAAATCCATACCAAAAAGGTTTCCTGTTAAAGAAAGGCATTAATGAAAATGATGCATATGTTTACAAATATGTCATTACCATTACAATTATTTTATTTAGTGAATAACATTGGCATAAAAAACTTCAACTACCACTTCAATTCTGATCCACATGACATGCTTATCAAATCTCTCATCATGTTCCTCAATAAACTATATGAACATTATGTATACACACATACACTTTTATAAAGTAACATATATATAATGTATAACATACATTTATTAATGCCATTAGATTACAGATAATATTCCAATAGTCTATTAATGACAATATTGACCTGTGGAAATTCATTATCCATATTCCACTAACACCTAAACTGTAACCAAGGCAGCCTGCTATCATTTACACAGACAACTTTAATATACTTGATTAATGTTTGACCATTTGAACTATATCACTGGTGAGGATCATGATGACAGATTTGATAAGTGCATTGTGTGTGTGTGTGTGTGTGTGTGTGTGTGTGTGTGTACACATGTATATACCTGTATATATATATATAAACAGGGTGGGTGTATGTGCATATATACAAATTAACAAAATATAATACACATTTAAAAGAAAAAAACTGAACAAACAAAATAATTTAGCATTCTCCAAATGCGTAGTCAAAAAAACACCATTACAGGATGTTCCTGGATGCAGGTAGATCACCTGTCCCATAAACTTTACCAGGTATGTGTGTTCAATTTCCACTAAAAGGAGCAAACCTCTTCGAGGTAAAAGGATGTTAAGGGTAACAAATGCAGTCCTCTGAGCTGAGGCTCCCCTGATGGTTCACAGCTCTGCATAAGGTTTTCCTTTCTGTTTCTGCTCTCTGGCCCTCTATCTCTATATGGCTCCATCTCTAAGGAACCTGCTACACATTCAAATTAAAGCTGGATACAAACTAGCTCTTGAGTTGTTGCACACATTCAAGCACTAACCTGGTTGCTAGTTGACTCTTTTTTATGGCTCGACAGTCAGTTTATTTTTCTGGTGCAATAATTATTTTGCCCATAAGGCCACCCAGAATTTAACATGTAGTTCACCACTCAAGTGTGTAATAATGTATGTAATGTGTAGTAGGTCACAGTGTGCTCGGTCTTCTGACAGCATCCTAAGCTGAGTAACACGTGGCCACTTCTGATGCCCTAGCTATTAAGAAAATTGGAACGGGCGTGAGATCATAGCTTTTTTGTTGTTCCACACATTTAGATGATGTGTCCTAAGCGGCAGGAGGCTTATAGTTTCCTGTGTTGGCCCAGTCCCCCAAGCTTTTTTCGGCACATCCAATACGTCTGAGCTGAGTAACAACAGTGAAACCCTGCTCAGCACTTGGGGCTGCTGACAATCCTTGCTTTTGCAAAGCGTTTTCTGGAGGACTGAGTGAGTGCTGCCCATGACAGCAGCATTTCTCTACCTGTGGGCCATGACCCAAAAGTAGGTTGCTAGAATATATGACACTTTAAAAAGAGATTTTCTTTAAAAAGAGTTTCTTTAAAAAGAAACTTTAACAGAGAAAAACATGGGAAATGGTGGCTTTTCCCTTGCAGACTGGCAGAGCTTCAGCATGTGAGGGGCTGCTTGCCCTCCTCCCTCCTCACTGTCCCACACACTGGGGGGGGACTGGGGCCTGGGGTCAGAGGATTGGGAGTGAGGGGCACTGGCTCAGCACTGGCCACTGACATTTACAAATGGGTCCTGCAGTATTGCCAACTCTCATGATTTTTAGTATTCTTCTCAAAGGGGACGAACAATCAATCCCCTACACAGCCACAGGCGTGGCAAAGCCAACCTAACCAACACTACAAATGAAAGGGACTGGGGGTCATAATATACCACAGTATGAACATGAACCACAGTGCAGTGCTGTAGTCAGCAGAGGTAACAATACCCTGGCATGCATCAACCAATGTATCTACAGCAAAACCAAAGAAGTAATTCTTCCACGCTACTCAGCATTGGTGAGACCACAGCTGGAGTACTGTCTCCAGTTTTCAGAGCCACACTTTAACAAAGATGTGGTAAAGCCTGAGAGAGTCCAAATAAGTGCCACTTGTAGGATCAGAGACTGGCACAGCAAGCCATACGAGGAAAGGCTGAGGGACCTGGGGCTCTTCAGCTTGAAAAAAGGTGCTGAGAGGGGACTTGGTAGCAGCTGACCACTACATCAGGGGAGTACATCAAGGGCTTGGTGAACAACTGTTCACCAGGGCACCCTTTGTAACCAGTACTCCTGGTTGTTCCCAACTCCTGGAAAACCAATTCAAGCTCAACATTAGAAAAAATTTCACAGTCACAGTGTCCAGACTGTGGAATAAGCTCCCTCCAAACGTGGCGCAATCACCTACCTTGGAAATCTTCAAGAGGAAACTGGACCGTCACATTGCTGGGGTCACCTGACGCCCAGATATCTTTCCTGCTTGGTGCAGGGGGCTGGATTACAATCAACAATTTAAAGTCTACGCTTTGAGAAAACCTTAGCTTATATGTCTATGTGTGTACATATGCATATATATATGTGTACATAAATATATATATGTGTAGACACACATACACACAGAGTGCGAGCGCGCGTGTGTGTGTGTGTAGCAGGCAATTATTTGGGGTGGAAGGCCACTTACTGAGTTTTGGCAAGCCATTGAGGGCCGCAGGACAGACAGACACGGGCGGATTAATATTAATATTCCAAACTTTTTAGGGCCCCGCAGGCAGGATAGAATGGCCTGGCAGTCCGCATCCAACCCACGTTTTGCCCACACCTGATACACACACACATGCACATATGCACTGCGTGTGTGTATAAAATGTATGCATGTATACATGTACATAAATCTATATAAAACAAAAAAACTAAGTGTTTCACATTTCTGAAGCATAGACTTTAACACCCCCCGAAGTCAATCCCGGTCCTGGAACAGAAAAGGTTGAGACCCCCTCCTCAGCCTCCAGCTGCCCCTGGAGAAAGCCCAGCTCATTTCCTGGCTCCAGAAAAAGTCTCCGCTGCACAGGCCCCAGGGGCTTGGCTCCCCGTTGGGAACCTCTCGGGTCCCCGTGACTGGGGACAAAGGGCTACTTGGGGAAACCCGGGGGGAGGCAGGAGAACCAGAACCAGCCGCACACGAAGCAACTACCTCCTCCTTCCCGAGGTCGGCCTGCTCCCGCTCGCCGCCGCACCCACCGCCCGGCTCCGCGCTGCTGCAGCCGCGCGGCTCCTCCCCTCCCGCGCCGCGCCGCGCCGAGCCGAGCCGCGCAGACGGAGCTGCTTCGCGCAGGCCTGAGGTGGGTAGCCTGCGCGGCTCCGGTGCCCAGGGCCCGGGGTGGGGGTGTTGAGCTCTTCGCTGCTTGCCCTGCTGGGGATGGGGGCAGGGGTTGAACCATTGGGGCCGCCTGTGTTGCCCCTTAGCAGCGACTCGGTGGCCTCCCTAATTCAGGCAGCCTTCTTGGCACCTGACTAGCCAGAGTTTCTCCCCAGGGCCGCTCTTTCTCCGTTTAGTCCTAGTTGCAGGCAGCTCGCAGGGAAAACCTGGGGCTGGATCCTCTACGAGGATCGGGCTTTGTGTTTAATTACTTATTGGGCTTTCTTTCCCCGAAGTCCGAGTTGGCTAGCTACTAAAAACTACTACCTCTGGCTTCTCTACTATTCATTCTCTCCAGGAAGAGCACACACCACCTGCAAAACCTGACAAAGGGTTTTTAAACCCAAAAGCTTGCTAAGAAAAATTTTCTTCCAACTGTTTGACTTGGTCTAATAAAAGATATCAGATTCACCCAAAGAACCTTGTCTGCGGATGTCCTTAGATCACCACGGCTACAACCTACACTCCTAGCTACTAAAATGCATTCATTTGCATTAGGGCTCTGGGTTGTAGCTGTGTTGGCATAAGGATGTAGGCAGACACAGTACTTTGAGTAGATGTGCTATCTTTTATTGGACCTGCATTTAAATCGTTGAAAAAATGTTTCTTTCCCTCTGCTTAAAGAAGGGTCTTTTTTATCTAACCACAGCTACAGGTACCAGTCAGGAAAACACAATGTCCCCCAACTTCTCTAGCAACTGAGGTGCTCTGTGGCACAATTTTCTACAGGAAACATAAATGTCAAGCTTGCCGGTACATGCCTAGTAATTGTCCCCTAATTGCTCGTATCAGCACATCCTCCATGTTAGCAACAAATCCCAGACTGAGGTCAAGGCTTGTTGCAAACCCTGAAAAATCAAACATTGCAAAACCCTGTAGAAGGGTGTTTGTGCCTGAAAGCTTGCAAAGAACCATTTTTCCAATGATTTAGTTGATCTAATAAAAGATACTACCTCTACCCAAAGAACCTTGTCTGCCTTCATTTGGAACAGGCAGGCGAGGTTCTTTGGATAGATGCTATCCCTGTTATTAGATCACCTAAATACCTGGATGAATTTGTTCTTTGCAAGCTTTCAGGCACAAACTAGATTCCCCTCCATCTGGAACCAGCAATGAACTTCTGTTTGGTCCAGGGTCGGGTTGTAACTCAGAACACTTTGCAGAAATCATTCTGAGTTGCAGCTAGGAGCTGCACTTCTGCCTGCACCCTAAGTTAACAGGGTGTGGAGCTTACTGTGGAGCCCCTGCAAGGGGAGAAATTGTTTACTGCACAGTAAGGATGGAAACAGAGGTCTTCTTTGTGCCATCATAAAAATATTTATGGCAGCACAAAGGCTAAGCAAACGGGCATTTGTTCCCCTTGGTGCACCACAAACATCAATTTGTGCCATTGTTTAGTAGTGGATGTCTGCTTTATGGCACAAGCGGGCCAGCAGACTGGAGCTGCCCATGTGGTCTAACTGCCCCAGGCAGGTGGTCCATGGGCCTGAGAGGCCCAATCCTGTGCGCCGGTACGTGCCTTGTGCAGGCATCTTGTGCAGAATTGGGCTCTTCAAGCCCTGGGAATGCCTGCCCAGTTTTCTCCTCTTGCAGAAACAAGTCCAGAGCAATCTCAGGACTGCTCTTCCATATGCAAGAAACTCAGGGTTTCCCTGCTTATTGAGATCTCTGGAATGTGTCTCTCTAAGTAAAAGTCATCAGGGTTTCTGCATGTGCAGAGACATGTGTGTGGAAAGCCAGGCAGGCATTCCTAGGGCCTGAGGGGCATATTTCTGCACAGAAATTCCTTGGGCATGTAGTACCAGGCTCTTCAAGCCTCAAGGGAACACATCACCCATTGTCCCACAGCATCAGTGGGCAAGGTGCATTTCCCCTGAAAAAGGAGACCAGCTGTGCAGAGGCATCCGAGAAAAACTGATCTGCTTCATTTGGTGATGTTTCTAGAACAAGTGAAAATTACATCACAGTACTTGAATCCAGCTTTGTGGAGAACTAAACTATCCCAGTTTTAGCTTTTACCTTTACCATTGGTTGTGTGATAAGAGCAGGCACATGAACAGTCATGTGTCATGTACTTTTCAGTAAGCCTTCATTCTCTTTTAACTTGTTGTAAGTTGTTCATTTGTCCTTAGTCATACTTTATCTGCAGTTAAGGAACTGATGTGATTGTTTTCGAAACAGTAGATCTAGTCTTCCCACACCTCGTTTTTTTTCATAGGTTGGAGGAGGAAATCAAGCCTTCCTGCTCTTTCAACTTACAGTCAGTTTTTTGAAATGCCCTGAAATGAAAAAAAAGTATTCTCTCTGAACCTACAAAAGAGCCTACTATTGACAAAAGTTATGTTAGCTCTTCAGCAAATTCTGGTTCCAGGCATTTAGCCACTCATTGCCACTGGTCAACAAGCATGTGCTATTTGAATCTTAGTTTTAATTCTGGTTTTAATAAACGGACTCAATTTCACATTTAATTTTAAGTGAGTTTATTCTTATGTAACTGTATTTAAAACATATTTTATTTTTGAAGACATCTATTTTTATCTTCGTACAAAGCCGCCGTTTTTTTCTTTGCAGTGAGTTTCATCTGCTAGAAAAGAAGAATGTCAAGCACTCCTGTGGCTGTGGTGACTGGGGGCAACAAAGGGATCGGGCTTGCTATTGTGCGAGCTCTGTGTAAGCAGTTCTCTGGGGATGTGTACCTGACAGCCCGGGAAGCCGGGCGCGGCCAGGCAGCAGTGGCAGAATTGCAGAAGGAGGATCTGAAGCCGCTCTTCCACCAGCTGGACATCAATGATCTGCAGAGTATCAGGGCTCTCCGGGACTTCCTGAAGGAGAAATATGGAGGGCTGAATGTGTTGGTTAACAATGCAGGAATTGCTTTCAAAGGTAAAATGCTGATTAAGCTGCAGGGCCCATGTGCTATATGGAGAATGTGAAGTGGGGTTTCACAGAGGTACCAGCTGGAGGCTTCAGTACAGTTCCCATGAGTAACTCTTGATGCCAAACCCAGGTATAGTTCATTTGTCTTCTGAGTGACACAGCTCTTCTCTTTTTCTCCATAGCACTGCCAGGGGTCCAAATTACTTCAGCTGATTATGGGTATGTTACCCTTTAAGGGAACGAATGCAGCCAGAAATTCACTGAAGTGAAACAGCAGCCTCTGCTAAATAAACCTACATGTATCCATTGCTTGAAATACAGAGTCCATAGGTCTGAAGGGCCAAAACAAATTTAAGCAGGTTCCATGTCAGTGAGAATTACAAATCCTGTCATTTTGGAATCCACATTATATCTTTGTCCCTCTCTGTCCTGCTGCCCTTGAGAAGAGCCTACCCCACCTGATCTCCTTGTCCCTGCTCTTGGGTCCAAGTTGTTCCAAACTAATCTTGAGTCACTTAGGCTTCCATTGGGCCTTACCAAGGCAATCCTTACATGATGAGATCAGGGATCTTCAGTCTCTGATGCCCCATTGCAGGTCTGGCCAGAGAGCTCCATGCAATTGCTCCTGACTGCCTAACTTTCCATCTGCCTTTGGTGGATGATAATCTATTAAATACCTAGTGTATCACAGCATGCAGGAACCTGAGGCATACAGGATGAAGAATATATGACAAAACCTTCCCCCATTCTCCACATGGTACAATAAGGACAAGTAAATCTCGTACTAGATACAACTGGAATAAGTAATTGGGTGACCCAGCTTATTCTCTTTCCTTACCTCAGATGTTTAGTGTGTTTGTCAGATCTCATTTTAGGACTTGTCTTTGCTGCAGTGTTAGCTGGAAATACAACTTAGGTATTGCCTCCAGCCAACTCTTGTCTACACACAAAAATCTCCACTTCAAGCTAAGTGATGCTTTAAACCCCATTAGTTGGCCACCCTCTGGATATATAGCTTCAAGTTGAAGAGCTGATGAAGCTAGTTTTAGTAATGAAGTGAGGCCATAGCTATTCTGTTCCACTAATCTAGTCACTCTTTGTAGCATGGCAGCTCTCACTCAAGCTTGGCTTCAGAGGAGTTCATGTGAGTGTAGATACCCTTTACTACAGAATTAGCTCAAGTTACACCCTAAAGTTCCTTTCTCACCATACTGATGAGCACACTGTAGCAAATAGGTAGCTGGGTCTTACATGATCGTATTTCCACTACTTTCCTAATTCAGTTTTAGAGATGCCTTTTTAGAATGTTTTTCCCGGACATCTAGCCTAAAATAAATTTTCCTTGTTTCAGTTTAGTTTTGCTACCCTGATTGCAATTTTTTGTACCATTTTGCATACTACTCTTAGGCCTTGATGTAATTGCCCTTAAATACTGGGTTCATCGTTAAAGTGATTCACGCACACATTGCAAGCTCAGCAGCACCATTTCTCTATAAGGTGTATGCATACCTGGTGAGTGATTTTTCACAGAATGATTGAGCAAAGCCTTTCTAATAGCAGTTGGTACTTATACCAAAGGGCTTTTGTCCCACAGGGTGGATGCTATGAAAAATGCATGCCACCTCTCAAAGAGTAGCATTCCACAATCAGGGGGAATTTGCTTAAAATACATTTTAAAAAGAATTAAGTTACAAATATTTATAAAAAACAAAACCAACAAAAACTTTGCTCTCTGTAATTTATTGTACATTGTATAAATATAGAAATAAATTGTAAATGTACAAATATATTGTATATTTATTCACAATATACTTGCCTGCTTCATCACTGCATTACTCCAGTTTTATGCCAATGGCATAATGAATCAGGCTCTCGGTGTCTGTGGGTACATCTATGCATCACTATATGGTAACATTGTTATTGAGTCATGCTTTAGTACTTGCAAAAGTACTGTATGTGCCTGTACTGCACCGTACAGGTGGCACATACTTAGATTTCCCCACTGTTGCCATAGCAGTGCACTGTAAGTGGTTAGGACACCCCTACAGCAATGTAGCTAATCACATGTAGACCTGTGTGATTGCTATGTTGCTGTAGGGCACCATAGAGTGACATAGTACATCCATACATTGCCATAGGCAACATGTAGACGCATCCAATATCTCTCTGAACATTCTGTTAAATCCAATGTCTGGTACTTGCCCAGGAGAACAGATAAGGCAGTAATTAGCAAAGTGTTTAAAGGCTATTTCAGCTACATTAAGCAGCAAGTGCTCAGTTATGGTTAGTTTCCTAAGTTTGCCCCAGTATGTGGCAGTGTTCCCTTGCTGGATTCAACAATCTGTATATGATTATCACAGCAAACCTTCCCACCACTTATCAAATAACAGTGTTCTTTCTTCTCTTTCCCTGTCACAAGGAAGCAGGCCTAGTCGCTCATTTTGTCCAGTTCTTCAAATGGTTGAATTTGTCACCATGGGGTACTGTTTCTCAACAAAGTCATTCTACATTCTGTCTACCAGCTGCCTTTCACAATTCCTGCTGCAACTTGCTGCATTAGTGACAACAGCCCAGAATTTTTCCTGGAAAATATGATTGAACATTAACCAATATAAGAAATGCAGCACCTGACCTTTTTTCAGCATTATACTTTGGGCATTATACTATCAGTTCATGTGGGAAAAGCCCATACCCTATGCTAAGAGCTACTAAAAAAGAAAATCCAGTCCCTCATTAATATTGCATATTTGGACCCTACCCTTTAACATGCCATTCTTCATGGCACATTGCATTTGGAGCTTTCTCTGCTCAACATGTAGTTCCTGCCTGATAATTGAAAAATGAACTAATGTTCTTTTTAAGTCTGATAGTTACATTTTGAACTGTGGTCATAACATTCATGTTTGTTTCTTCCTCTCCTCCCACCACCCAATATAAAGTTGCTGATACTACTCCATTCACTACTCAAGCGGAGGTTACCCTGAAGACAAACTTTTTTGGAACCAGGGATGTTTGCACAGAGTTGCTGCCTCTCATAAAACCTAATGGTAAGTGCTACATAACAGAGACAGGAATATCATTATGAGTGAATCTATATTATTTCCATGGTCTTAAGAGTGATTCACAGAAGCATGTGCCTGTCTATCTCTGCACCACACCTAGAAATGAGAAAGTGAATCTACCCTGAGTAGTGCCCGCTTTCATTATGCCAAAGACAAGAGATCTTGAGAGTGGCAGCAGACATCTTCATGGCTGCTTCGCTGTCTCATTCTTCAACTTGGCATGTACAGAGCCAGATGGACAGGGTATATTTGCTGACAGCACTCTTGAAACTATCCTAAAGAAGGAGTCATGGATCCAGCCCATGGATATGAGGTATTGACAGCAATCATTTTCCTGTGCTGTTACGGGGAAAAGTGCTGGCAGTGGGTACTCTTCCCATGTAGTCTCAGGTAAAAGCAGCAGCAGGGGCTTTCCTTGTGCCACCACAGAGAAAAGCAACAGCAGCTTTCACAAGGCCTGAGGCCAGTGGAATTTGGTAAAAATAAATAATCACTCCCTTACTACAAAAATAAATCATCAGAGTTTATTTTCATTATCTTGAAACACCTCAGCTTTAAGGAGAGACTGAGATAAGTTGAATGGAAACTGGTGACGGAGTCAAGACAGAGAGTAGTTGGGAGAGTTTGTCATTTGATTTATTTATGGTTTTACAAGCAATTTTACATTCTCTTAGCAGATAGGACAGAGGACAGATCCATTTATAAAATAATAGCATTTATTTCTGTCCTTTCAGGACCTGTTTCTCTCTGTATGTTAAGGAATGCTGCTAGGGAACATAATCCAACATGCAGACAATGGAGGGGCTGGCTAAGGGATTTAGAATGTTACAAACTCAGTGGGCCTACCCTCTGTGCTAGGGCACAGGTTGTATTCTGTGGCTTTTGGGTCTGCTCATCACTGCATGGATGCTGCTGTAGGCAAACCACATGACTTACATTGCATACAGATTCTCACAACCTGTGGGTAGGTTTATGAAAGACCTCTTTACTCATAGTCATGTAGAAGAGAGTATACACTTTCCTATCAAAACTCCTTGTTACAGGTTCAGTTATGCAGACTTTCAGAGCATAGAGCTTATTATTATAAATAGCCTGGGGACTTTGTCACATGTTACCTTAGAACTGACATAAAAGCACTTAAAATGAGAGCATTCACCTGTTAAAGCCACTCAAAAAACAGTTTATCTTGGAAATGTTTTATCCATGTGATTCCAGAGTATTGTTTAAATGGTCAGGGGAGGTAAAACATTTTACTTTCATTTCTCCAGCATTCCAGGATGCACAGCTCCCAGCTGCTTTACTCATTTCTACGCTCCAAAAATCTAGTAGTCCCCCTGCCTCCATGCTTCTTGCTGGGAGCAACTCCTATGAGTGGCTTAACTGAAGAAAGACAATGGAGCTGGGGCCCATGGAGCATGAAGCATGCTTCTCCAGGTTCTCTGGTTTAGCAGAGCTGCAGTTCCATGCTGAAAGCAGGGGCCACCCACGTGAGTTTCAGCATGATCAGAGGACACCTTTTTATATCATTTTCTTTTAATAGGCAGGGTGGTGAATGTATCTAGCATGGTAGCGGTTTCAGCTCTGGCAAAGTGCAACCAAGACCTGCAGCAGAAGTTTCGCAGTGATACAATCACTGAGGAGGAACTCGTGAAGCTCATGACCAAGTTTGTGGAGGATACAAAGAATGGAGTGCATGAGAAGGAGGGCTGGCCCAACACTGCTTATGGTGTGTCTAAAATTGGAGTCACTGTCTTGTCCAGAATTCATGCCAGGATGTTGAATGAGAAAAGGAAAGCTGACCAAATTCTGCTGAATGCCTGCTGCCCCGGCTGGGTAAGAACTGACATGGCTGGTCCAAATGCCACTAAAAGTCCAGATGAAGGAGCTGTGACTCCAGTTTATTTAGCGCTTCTGCCTCCTGGTGCTGGTGAGCCTCATGGCCAACATGTTAGTGAAAAGAAAGTACGTACATGGTAAATTTGTCTTGATAATGCTTTGTTTGGCCAGAGAGACAGGTTAGAAACCATATTAAACATCACTGATTTACCTTTGGTACCAATTATGATGTGTTGTACCTATGTAACCTTTCTAATCCCAGTTAAGTTTTACAGATATATCCATATAACTGTTTCTATTATAAAATAATTACATGCTGGAATAGAGCATGAATTAAGTTCTTTATAATTTACTGTAACGTATTGAAAAATGCAGAACACATTGAAATAAAAAGGGCAATACAGTGGGATACAGTGTCTTTTCTTGGATTTATATTCACTTTTATGGGGTGGGTAGAGTCTGGGGAGGTGCACCTGTTAATGATTCCACTCTGCTGCTGGAGAGAGTAGGCAGCCTCTGCTTTTTTGTTCTTAAAAGCAACTGTGTCAATTTGCAAATCATAAGGCAAACGTGTTCTGTTTCAAGTGAGGCAACAAAAAAGGATGACTTGATGAAGAGTAATGTTAAACTGTTCCTGCAAACCACTAGATTCTCATCCTTGAGATGCCCAGGAGATACTATATATATGCTGCTTAGCTGAATGTTTCCTAAATTTGTCAGTATGTCATATCTCTCCCTCTCTCTCTCGTCCTTGCTCCAAGTTTTCCTTTCTAGGCCTTTTTTATACAGATAGAGTTGTATGAAAAGAGTGTAACCCTCATTTCTGATTATTTAGGTTGAAAACTATTTGAGACAGGGACTCCTGACGTGTAAACACACAGTGCTTAAAACAGTTGGCCCCAGCTTCAGACTGGGGGCTCTGGACACTATCATAATTCAAATAATTTAGCAGTGATAGTAATACCAAATGCAAAACTAGTTCAAACTGCCTCCCAAAAGTATTCTGCAATTGCAGAAACACTGACCCTGTCTGATTTTAATTGTATGAGAATAATCAAGAGTGGTGCCAACCTACCTTTTATTGCAGATTTTCTGCACTTAGCATATTATATCCATGTCCTGCTTTTCTCAGGGACCAATATCAGAACATAGTTCTAGTCGAGACAGCAGCAAGTTCATATTATCCTGAATACTTGCCCATAAGTATGTAAAAACATTATGGCACATCTCAGTATCCTGATAGTGGTCCACTTTTTCTTTGGTATTAAAATCTGTCTGCAATACTTGTCTGCACAGTGTACACAGTGTATACATTCAGTGTATACAGAATGCTGTTTGCATGCAAGATGGCTGTTCATTTATACTCAGGAAATCACTGACTCTAATAATAAACACTATAATGGAAGAATGAAAAACGTCTGTGTAGACTGTGGCAGAAAAGCCACCTTGGGTGCCCCTCTCCAGAAACCTCTCCCTGTGCCAGCCTGAGGGGCTGCTGGTAAACCCCTCAGGGCAGGGATTTC